>CM022947.1:14991444-15591444 GCA_012931725.1 Litsea cubeba
TCTTCCCACACATGAACGATCCAAGTTATCCGCACAATCTGTAAAATGTGCATTCCTTGGTATGCTTCCCACCAAAAAGGTTTGTTTGTTATGACCCCACCTCCAAGTGTCTTCGCATTTCTAGGAAGTGTTGTTTTCTTTGAACATTAGTACATTTTTCAGTCTTATCCTGATTCATCTCCAGAAATCTCTTTTTCTAAAGTACCATCTTTGATGATGAATGTCTTCCTTCACCTTTGTGATTTCATCCACAAGGGTGTATACTCGTCGACAAAGAATAAATGCCACTACTTTGCCTCTTTTACAAGAACCAGTCCCGAATCCTGCTCCAGCATCATCTTCACCTCAACTTGCTATTCGTCGTTCTGCTCGTATATCTCGTCCACCGGATCTTACAGCTTCTCTCATTCTTCATATTTTGCTACTTTATCCTCTGTATCCATTCCTACTTCTTATTCACAAGCAGCAAAACAGGAGTGCGTGTGGAGACAGGCTATGGAAGAAGAACTTAGTGCTCTACAGCAGAACCAAACCTGGGTTACTGTTCCCTGTCCAGCTTCAGTGAAACCTATTGGGAGTAAATGGGTTTACTCTATCAAATTAAAGGCAGATGGTACTTTGGATAGATACAAGGCTAGGGTTGTGGCCCTTGGCAACCGACAGAAATAGACATTGACTACGAAGAAACTTTTGCGCCTGTTGCAAAAATGACTACTGTTCGCACCATCCTTGCCATAGCTGCATCTCAATCTGGCCTTTCTTCAATTTGATGTGAAAAACGCATTCATTCATGGTGATCTTAAAGAGGAAGTTTACATGTGTTTGCCTCAAGGTTTCACAAAACCATCAGAAGATCAAGTTGCTCTTCTGAAACGATCCTTGTATGGGCTAAAACAAGCACCACGAGCATGGTTTGACAAATTCAAAGATGCTTTACTCAAGCTACAGTTTCAACAAGAGTCCTTATGATCCATCGTTGTTTTTGCATCACACATCAACAGGAATCACCATCCTTCTCGTCTATGTAGACGATATCATCATCACTAGCACAGATACAGCCACGATTCAAGATCTCCAATTTTCTCTGCATCAATCTTTTCATATGAAGGATCTGGGCCCTCTGCAATATCTTTTGGGATTGGAAGTTCATCACTCTGAGAAG
The DNA here is from genome assembly GCA_012931725.1 of Litsea cubeba. Classification (NCBI taxonomy): domain Eukaryota; kingdom Viridiplantae; phylum Streptophyta; class Magnoliopsida; order Laurales; family Lauraceae; genus Litsea; species Litsea cubeba. The sequence continues at coordinate 14,992,607 of CM022947.1, forward strand.
GGGTTGATTTTACATCAACATAAGTATACTATGGATTTAATTGAATCCGCAGGCCTGTCAAACTCCACCCCTGTGGATACTCCTCTGGAACTGAAACTCAAACTCCATAGTGACAGTGGTGATCCCCTTTCTAATCCGACATATTATCGCCAGCTTGTCGGTAGTCTTATATATTTGACTACTACTCATCCTGACATCAGTTATGCAGTCAACTTGATGAGTCAGTATATGACCAAGCCTCATCATCTCCATTTAGCAGCAGTTCGACGCATTATTCGTTATTCTTGGCACTTCTCACAGAGGGCTTGTTTTTTCCTGTTGGCTCTAAGATGACATTGACTGCCTATTCTGATGCTGATTGGCAGGTTGTCCTGATACTCGTCGGTCCACCAAGGGCTGGTGCATGTTCTTAGGTGATGCTCTTATTTCCTGGAAAGTGAAGAAACATGACAGAGTTTCAAAATCATCGACTGAGGCAGAATATCGTGCCATGTCTGCCGCCTGCTCAGAAATTATATGGCTTTGAGGTCTTCTTGAGGAACTTGGCTTCTCACAGAAATCTCCCACACCATTACATGTGAATAACACCAGTGCCATTCGGATTACTGAGAATCCAGTTTCATGATGAGAACTAAACACATCGAGGTTGCTTGCCATTTTATCAGGGATGAATATCTTCGCAATGTTATTTCCCTTCCGTTCATCTCCTCAAGCCTCCAGACTGCTGATATTTTTACCAAAGCACTTCCTCGACCACGTCATCAATTCTTGACAGACAAATTGATGTTGTTGACTCATCGGCATCAATTTGAGGGGGGGGTGTTAATGATGCTTTCCAAGCCCAAACTCGCAGGCCCATTTAGGCCCATTCATGTACTTATCATTAGTCACAGCCACATGTACATACTAAAGTTGTTAGCTAATTGTTAGGATCTAGATTAGATTAGATTTGGTTAATTGATTGTAATTAGGGCATTCAGTCCCTATTTATATGAGATATAGACGACCCTCAAAGGGATCGAAGATTACTATTCCATTTCCATCTTTAATACTGACAGAAATGGGCTTAGTTTTTTATATAGAATTGGAGAATATTGGAATGTTGGAATTCTATCATTATAGTTAAAATTTTCAATTATATTTATTATATCATGGATTTTGTATCTCATCAGTTTTTTTAATAACTCTTTATGCTATATAGAAATGGATAATGATATAAGCGGCAAAGATGTTGAAAGCATTAATGTGGGTACATCTTCTGGAAAAAAGCGTGGTAGGAGGGAAAAGAAGAATACCACATGGACGGAGTCTGCGGATGAATATTTAGCTGATATATTATAGAACAAATCAATCTCGAGCGAAAGGATGGAACTGGATGGACTACGGAAGGTGGAGGGAGATTGAACGAAAGATGAAAGAAAAATATGGCAAGGAATGTGTTAAAGATAAAATCAGAAATCGCCTAAGAACGTTAAAACATCATTACAATCATATCAAGACTCTCATGGGATTAAGTGGTTTTGGTTGGGATGACATTACAAAAAAGGTTACTGCAAGTGACCAAGTGTGGGATGATTATGTCACGGTGAGTAATTATAAATATATCTTAATATTATATTAAACATTGTTAACTCAATAATTGTTACTTTATTTTTGATCACAATTGTCTAATTCAGGCACACCCTGACTATGATTACTATCGAGGAAGAAGCGTGGTCAACTATGAAAAGCTTGCTATTATATATGGAGACTCAATCGTTGATGGAAGAGATGTGATGTTGACTAACCAATGTCCACCACATCCGATGGAAGCCCCCCAGACATCCATCCATGATGTGGCAGCAGAATCAAGTAGCTCTGATAAGATGGATGAAGGTGTCTCTGAAGCACCACGCGTCAAAAAACGCTCAACTGGTAGTTCTCGACGCAATGTGCAGGATGAAACTAAAAGCGATTATGAACTTGCACATGCAATTAAGGATATAAACACTACTTTGATTTACCTTGCTGACAAGATGACTCAATCAACGCCAAGCCAAGCTGACATTGTTGCTGCTATCGAAGAGTTGGATTTAGACCTTGCTTTAGAAGTAAGGGCTCTCGGGCTATTGAAGGATCCACAAGTGGCTAGTCAATTTCTTATATTTTCATCAAAGGATCGACGCCGTGCATGGCTCATGGCGGAGCTAAGTGGCTCCATTTAGGATCGTTGGTTTGCTAAGCTTGCTTTTTTGTGGCTTTGAGTTTGTTTTTCTGTCATGGGACTCAGTTTGCTTTTTTTTCATGGGACTCGGTTTGCTTTTTGTCATGTTATAATTTGAAATGACTCTATGTTATTTGTGTCATTTCCTTTATGATGGATGTTATAACGTATTAATGTTCCATTTTTCTTATTGTGATCCATGGATTATGTAGATTAATCATGTTGATATATAATGTGGACTATTGTGCTATGTTAATTTTTCTATTCTAATATTTGTCAATCAATTTTCTAACAGTGCAAAAGTAATGGATATAAAAAAGAAGGTCGTATTTTTACACGCAGTAGCGTTGACAGTGATTACAGTTTTACTTTATGGGACCATCACTATAAACAAAAGAGGATAAAAAAGAGGAGAGAGTACATGAGTCGTCTTTGTTTGGCCATGAGTTTACTCAGTACCTCATTAGGAGTAATCCTCGTAATTCCTATGATTTACTACGCATGAGGACTGATGTGTTTTTAGAATTATGTGATTTACTAAAGAGAGAAAGGCTACTGCGTGCAACTAAAAGAGTTTCTTAAAGAATAGGTGGCCATCTTTCTAGCTACTATAGGTCATAGTCAGAGAAATCAAGTAATGAAAATTCAATTTCAACACTCGGGCCAAACGATTAGCAAGTATTTCAATGCCGTTCTAGACGCGCTTTTATATATCTGCCCTGATTATGTAAAGCTTCTTGGACCAGAAATGTCTACTCCAGCTCAGATTGCACTCAATCCAGTATTTACCCTTTTTTAAGGTACTAATAATAATTTATACTTGTAGTATCTTTTACTCTCTATGATGAATGTTTAAATTGTTATTGATGACAAATGTTTTTGCTATATTGGGATAGGACTGCATTGGTGCCATTGATGGCGCTTATGTTCCAGCATGGGTATCAATAAAGATCAACAACGATATCGATGTACAAAAGGTTTTATTGCACAGAATGTAATGGCAATAGTAGGTATTGACATGACGTTCCAATTTGTATGTGCTGGTTTCGAAGGATCAGCCAATGATCAAAAGTTTTATCCGATGATCTACAAAATAGGGGACTCTACAATCTTCATGTTCCCGAAGGTAAATATTTATTTCAAGATGAAAATTTGAAAGTTATTATAATTTTTGAAAACTAGTTAAGCATGTTGCAATCTTCTGATAATTGTCATATTGTTACTTCATAGGAAAGTATTTTCTTGTTGATGCTGGATATGGTAATAGGCGAGGTTTTATCGGACCATATCGTGGGACCCGATATCATCTAAAGGAATTTGGAGCTCAAGCATTGGCTCCCAGGATAGCTAGTGAACTTTTTAATCTTCGACATGCAAAGCTGAGAAATGTTATTGAAAGGACATTTGGCCTGTGGAAGGAACAGTTTCCAATTTTGACACATATACCTCGCAATTATCCTATCAAGACACAGGTAAAGATTGTAAATGCATGTGCTGTATTGCACAACTTTATCATGAAGAGAAGTCCTAGTACGGATGAATTATATGAACGTCATCGTCATGAAAGAATATTCATTGATGATGAAGATAATGATGATCGTCAGGATAATCGTCAAGATGAAGGGAACAATGAAGAATCTGATAGTCAATATGCTTATCGCTTACGGGATGCAATGGCATTAGAGATGTGGGATGCTAATGCTAATAGAAGAGCTCGATGAACTGACAAAAAGGAATTCTCTCCTTTTTTGCACATGGAGGGATATTCATTTTGAAAATGTGATGTTTGTTTATTTTGTAAAGGGCGGTAAATTCTTTTTGAAACACCATGCAACTTTTTATGGTTTGGGCCTTTTTGTTTGTATGGATTTAAAAAGTATAGAAATGATTGAAAAGTTACTACGCTTGGTATAGAGTTAAGATGCATTAGAATATTTTAATTGTATATCTTGTGTAGGCGGTCCCACTCCATCGACTAATCATGGAGGGATTTAACTTGTGACATGTGTTTTTGTTTTCATTTTTTTTATTATAGCAACACTTCATAGTAACTTTTCCATGTTTTCATGGTTTGACAATCATCCAAACATTACAGGAACAAAAGGTGGTGACCATTTTTAGTGCTCCTAAATACTCCTATTATCAAGATAAAAACACCTTATAAATATAATTTACAAAATAAAAATTTATCATTTTCACATGTAGTTCAAACAAACATGGTAAAATGATTCACATGTGTAAATGATATGAAAATGACAACAGTAGACAAACGTTGTAACTGAAACGCATGCCTAAAGCTTACATATGTGAAATTTACATATGGAACATTTCCATATATAAACTGCATTTGCGCATCTAATGTGTAAAAGGCAAACGCCCCCTAAAGTATCTAGAGTAAAGGGTCATATTTAGCTCTAGTACACTTTATGTTGTACAAAGGCCAGGGGTTTTAGGGCTTTCTTTTATTCCTTAATTGGGTCATACTTGAACATGGTCTGATCCAATTGATTACATTAATAGGTTACATTTAAACGGGTCGGATCATCTTGAAACTTGACCCAAAAATTGAACTAGGCTATTGGGTAACACAACGCGTCCAAGCTGACTGTCCGGGTCAGCAAGCAGGTTGATCCGACCCGAACTTATTCTAGCCCAGACCCAACCTGTCTAAGCGCTCAAGCGGGTCTCCCCAAACTAACCTGACCTAGCCTAGCCCAGCCCGACCAAGTGCTTGTGGGGTTGCCAGTAGAGCTATACATTTACTATTTAGCATTCATTTTTTATTTGAATATTTAAACAAAAGAAATTATCCTAGCAAACTCATATCATTTAAATCTACATAGATTGTTTCCTTAAACATAGATCTAAACTAGACATAGATATTGCAATATTATAGATAATCAAAACATTTGGAAAAGAACTAAAAACAACCATAAATTTTAAAAATTGAAAGAAAAGAATAACAATCCCACTTACCTAGCTGATATGGTGAGACTCTTTAAGGGCATGTTTGGTCAACAAAGTTGAATCATTTATTTAGAAGATTTCCTTCATCTCTTAGAACCAAGGTATATATCCTCCGAAAGGATGTTTTTAGGAGAGTTCCAAATTTGCTAAATAGCAGAGATTCCTACTATTTGTAGGATGTGTGATCCAACAATTATAAGTTTTTTCTAAATTTCTCAAAATCCATGAAAAATTAAGACCTCAACTTTTACCCTTTAACTGTTTTTGGCCATCTAGAGAATTTGAATGGTTTAGGTCGTGCAAATGGAGTCCACGAGAAAATATTTTAGGATTTGGCTATTTTTTCAAATATATTAAAATCTTGGAAGGATCAATGGCTAAAATCTTAGCTCTTAGTTGTGTTTGACCTTCTGAAAATGATGCATGGTTCGGATCATGATTTCGGGACCATAGAAACCAAAAATTGAAAAAAGGGGCTGCCATAGAATCACTTTTTATTGCATTGTAGAAGATAAACAGTCGAGAGTTTTTTTTTTCTAATTTTTTCACGATCCATGATGAGTCATGATTTCAAATTTGATCTCATAGTTGTTTAGGCATTCTGAAGAGATTTAACGATTCAGATTTTGCAAAAGGTTCCCATGGAAATAAAAAAATTGAGATCCAACAATTTGCTCAAAATTAGGAGGAGCCTTTTAAATATGATTGACAGTTTAGATCTTAATTATGGGACCAAAAAAATTAGATTTCCAAAGAAACAATGCTATCCACTTCTTAACGTCCAAGTCATTATAGTTCCGCAAATCTGAGAGCGCGAGGATTTACTATGTCTAATGGGGGAAAGCTGGGAAGGTCCGACCAGCTAAAAAATCGCAAACAAAGAGTACCCCTTTCATCGTCGCATTTTTCCTCTTCCGACCAAACATGGATTTTCCATGGAAGTGCCGAAAACCGCAAGGAATCCTTTCCACCAGAAGTGCCCTAAGGATTTGGACCTATGGAGATCCTCATTTTAAAGATTTCATATATGATATCCCTCGTAAGATTTGGAAATCCCTACTTATGTGGATTTATCCACTGCACAAACTTTTGTTTTAGGTATATGTATCTATATGCATTGATATCGATGTAAAGCCCTCATATCTATACAAATCCTCCGCGAGGAATGCTTTTACCAGAGAAGTGAGGAATCCTCCTGTTACCAAACAATGCGGTGACCTCCCCCATAAGATCTGGTGTTCTCAATATTGCGGATTTGTGCATTGATACCAATTTTTCCCAGTTTTAAGCAGCAACGATATCGATGTGAGGTCTTCAAGTATACAAATCTTCAACGAGTAATCCTCAAACCTATGATTTCTTCACTTGTTACCAAACATGCCTTTGAGTATTATAATGATAAATAATTAGGTGCTCAAACTATGCTAGTAAACCTCGCCGTTGGACGCCTCAAAAGGCCCTTAGAACGAGGCCTTTGTTTTCCTAAAAAGCCCTAGGGCTGGGCTAAAACAAAATTTTGTAAGCCCTCTGATTTTAGGGGTTGGGCTTAGATAGTACCAGGCCCATCCAGCCCGACCCTTGTATTTTTCTTCATCTTTAAATATTATATATATATTTAATCGGTTCGGTAAAATTATCATCTCTTAATATGTCAACATAAAAAAATGGGTCCATTTCAAAGCTCCCTGTAAACTTTCACTGTATGGTTGATATTAAAAGAAGGGGATTGATATTGGCACTCCCTCCCCCCCTCTTTTTACTGCAGTAAAAAAAGGGCAAAAGGGAGTGCCAATATCAATGGCCTAAGAGAAATATGCTATATACTCTACAAAACTTGTTGATAATTTGAAGGAATCATGTGTTTTTTTTAACATAGAAACGCAGAAATAAGCTCCTGCATACCATATAATATAGAATCTTAACAACTTCGCTAAAGTCTTCCATTGTACCATACCTTTACTAAATTAAATTAATTAAAAATACTATTGTAATCAACATGATTTGCTCTTATACTTTAGTTATTGTAATTAGAGTTGTAAGCATCTTGTAGGTCTACTAGGACAACCAACCTGCATGCGACTACTTTCTCCAGCATTTCGTCTTCTTGTTCTCCTGCATAGAATTTAAAAATCAGAGACAGTGAGTTGTGAAGTGAGGAACATAAAGACAGTGAATACAAATGATAGCAATGCTCTATATGATCTTTTAAATAAATTAAAAGAAGAGTAAATTATTAAATTTTGAAGATATTAGTAAATATAGTATCATTTGAAGTTATTATTTTTACATAATCAAGATTTTTTATTTTCTATCAACCAATCGAATATTTTTTTAACTCCATATTTATTTTCTATTTGACTAACGCTTAATGCTTGAAGATAGTGTAGAAAAATAAATTTAAACTTGGTTTCAAATGCTCAAGCTCTGAACTCCGCCCTAACCCTCAAGGGTAGGGTAAGGGCCTAGATAAACAAGCCCTCTGATCTAATCGTTGGTCCCTAAGTGTAGGGCCATCAATTTTGTAGTTTTACCCGGTGAGTTGGGACCGTATCCACATGGAGTTATTTACTTGAACCTGTCCTAATAAAAACTAAAAGTGGCCTAAATAAAACCTATACATCAATTGAACTACTGAAATAAAAGTCTGAAAATAAAATTAATTACATCCCATAAAAATGATTACAACTTTGATAAAAACAATAATCTAAAAATAACCTAGAGTATACTAATACTAAAGACTGCAAAATAATAGATTCATTAGACCATCAATATTATAAAAAAGATAAAAAAAAGCCAGAATTAGTAAAAATAAAAGAAAAGAAGATACGGATTTAGATTTCCAATTTCCAACACTCAGACTCCATACTTAGGGCCAAGAAATTAAATTAGAAATACAACACCAAGCATAATCCGTCACTTTATGCAAACACGTTGTGTTGATCCATTAACAATAGTAATGCGACTCACAAATCTTATTTATTTCCTGAGCATCTCTAAGAATACATGAACAAGAGCTTGAAAATCAGAAAATCTAAATGGACTCATCTACTACCCTTGTTACGCAAAACACCAAGTCAAGGGAGAATCCGATGTGGGATGCATCATCTCTTGAATGCTTTATCAACACTAACAAATGAAATGAAAGGGAGAGAGGACTCACTTTGTGCATTAAGAGTGTGGGATGTCCAGGGCATGTGTGGGGCCCCTTGGACTTCCACTCTTCCTTGGGCTTCTCTCTTAGGGCCTGTTTGGATGCACAAGAAAACACAAGAAAATAATATTTTATAGAATATAATCTTTCATTTTTTTAAAGAAGAAAATCTTATGCGTTTGGTAACTCAAGAAAAATTTGACGAAAATATTCTTTTCTTTCAAAAAGCTCAATATTCTCTCCTACAATACCCTCCTGTAGAAAACTTTCTACAAGATAAGAATCTTTTAAAATGACTATTACAAAGTGGTAGAGTAAAGTAAATACTTTAGTTCACCAAATCCATCATAATGTATATGTTTACATATATGGTAAAGTAAAGTAAAAGTAAATCTCACAGGATGGTAAAGGTGTGGTAAAGTAAAGGTGAGATAAAGTGCATGGTGAAGTAAAGTGGGAAGGAATGGTAAAGTAGTTTCTTTTCTTTGCTTTACTTTATCACATTTTATCATAGTTTTATATGTTAAAGGAAAAATGACTTGTTTACGGGTGTGGTAATGTAAAATAAAGATTGATGTCATATCATGGTAAAAAGTGAGGTAAAGTAAGGTCAGATGAAGTATGTGGTAAAGTAAACTGGGAGAAAGAGAGTTATAAAGTAGTTATATTTTTATTGACCTTACTTTATTATACTTTATCATGGTTTTATGTGATAAAATAAACGTAACTTATGGTAAAAATATGAAAGTTAAACTTTACTTTACCACATTACTTTTTTATCTAGATGTAGTAAATTACATATAAATCAAAATATCTAATAAAAAATATTCTTATAATGTAATTTACTTTAATCATAACACCTTCCAAACTGCTCAATTTAAACTATGTAATATTCTTAAAAAACTGCCAAACAGTAAAAATATTATACTGTTATAATATTGTATTATTGTATTCTATACGATTTTATTCTTGTAATATTTAAATCTATTAATATTTTATTCTGTGGACATCCAAACGGGCCCTTAGTTCTCTTCTTGATCTTCTTTCTTTGGTCTTCATCTCTTATTGGCTTAGGTTTCATCTTCTCATAATTTGAATCATCTTCAAACTCCTATTAGTTTTTTCTCTCCTAATGAAACACATCTCTTTCTTAAATTTGAATTTGAATCATGATAGAGGACAGAGTCTCGAAACTTTGTCACACAAGGAGAGGAGAATTTTGAAATTTTAAAAGTTTGCAAGCAACACAAGTCGGACCCCCTTGCCTTGGGTATGCATAGGGATATTCACGCCCATGGGTGGGGTGGTCCATACTTCTTTTTATTTTCCTTCTTCTCTTAATTTCTTTCAAAGTGTGGGCCCCCTATGTGATAGTCTCCTACGAAACAAAGAGAACAACGCAATTAATTAATTGTGTGAGACTTACGAAAATCATGCATAGGACCCAACTAATTTTTCAATGTGTTAAATTAGATCATGATGCAAGAGATTAATGTATGTTCGAAATTCAAAAAGTCCAATTGGTGGGATGATCTGGTGGCCCAAAACCATAATTTCATAAAAACCATGCAATTGAACCAATTTTGACTCATTGTGACCTAATTTCCCATTTAATGCACAAATGAATGAAATCACGGGATTTTATACAATTGAATGTGAATTGACCTAATTAAGTCCACTAATATACATGAAATGATGACTTTAACTAATTTTGTGGATTTATCACCCACCGAGTAGGCCTGTCAATTCAACCTTCAAGGAAATGGGCCCTGTTAGAGTGTTTATTTTGTTGCAATTTGATTGGATGCATTCATTGTCTTAACTTGACCTCTCTCTCATTCATGATCGCTTTCTTAGAATCCTCTTGCATATTTTTCTATCATAAACTTTGTCTTTATTTGAAAAACCTTCAGATCTTCGGGATTTCTGATTGCATAGTCTGTCGGTCAGACTGTCGGCTCTTGTCGGTCAACCGATTCAAGAACCGAGTCCAACCGATGGCTTCATCGGTTCCTTTTCCAGAGAGCTTCATTTTAAAATCTTCTCTGTCGGTCAGCTCCTCGGTCCCTATCGGTCAACCGACAGTGCATGAATTGTAAGACCGAGAGCTTGTCGGTTCTAAAAACAGACAGCGATTTTTTCAACATATTTGTGCTGTCGATTCCTGTGTCGGTTCCGTGTCGGTCGACCGATGTTGTCGGTCAAACCGCCAAGTGTTTCTTGGTCAGCAATTTTTTCAAAATTATAGCCGTTGGCTTGTGACCGTTAGGCTGTCGGTTGACCGACACCAAGTTGTCGGCTAGCCGAGAGCTATCCGTTGGGAGCACTTTTCCTATAAAAAGTGACTTTCTCTTTGGGGAAAGTTGCTGAATTTTTGAGAACTTTTGAGCTCAAAGGAGAGGAACTTTTCAAGAGCTTTTCGAAAGGGATTATGGAGGCATTACAACTTTTCAATCTTTGATCCTTAAGATGGGTGTGCTTTCTAAATCTCTACTTCTATTTCATGCTTAGATTTTTCATCTTTGTTTTCTTTTAAGCATGATAAAATTGTTAGCCCTCCTTTTAAGATGTTGTCTATTTTCATAACATGCTTTGATCTTTGAAAACCTTTAGCATTATGAAATCAACATATGTCTTTTCATTCACATGAGTTTTTGAACATTAACTTTCAAATCTATTATTTCAAGTTTGATCTTTTGAAAAAGAAAAACATGTGTTGAGTAATTCAACTCTTTCTCTTACATATGATTATCATCTCTTGCATCATTTGAAGTTTCATCTTTTTAAAAGAGAAAGAGTGTTTACTAGTACATGCATTAGTCATAAACATTATCATTCACATGCATGCTTCTAGGAGTTGAGTTATCATTGTCTATTCAGCCTATCTAGAGGTAAACCATTGTGTTCAATTTGTTCTCTTATCCATGCATAAATAGGCATTTTACTTAAGAGAAAAATCAATGTTGTAAAGGTTGGTGTTTAGCCTCAAAAAGCACTTGTTGTGATGTAAAGGTTTATGTTTATCCTTGAAAAGCATAGTGATGAGGTTGTAAGGTTTGAGGTGATCCTAAACCTTGTATTGTTTAGTGAAAACCGGTAAGGGTACCGGGAGTGGATGTAGGCAATTTGGCCGAACCACCATAATTGGCTGTGTTATGGTGATTTGTGTTTTCCCTTCTTTTTATGATTGTTGAATTTATGGTTGGGTGTGAGATTGAATAGAGTTTGTTGTTGTCTTTTGATTTTGAATGTATAACTTAGAATCTCTCTCTCTTCTTAATCTAATTTACCATCATCAAAGCATAAGTCACCTAAAAATCAAAATGTTCAAAAGTGGTCTAAATTTTTAGTAGCATCCTATTCACCCCCCCACCCCCCCCCCCCCCCCCCCCTCTAGGATTCGATCTTGGTCTTTCAATTGGTATCAGAGCCAAGTTGCTCTGGTTTAAGTCTTACAGCCTAGAGTTGAATCCTAGTGAGTGTTTTTCTTTTGTTGCTACTATGCAATCTCACTTGGGTGAGGGCAATGCCACAAATAGACCACCTTTGTTTAATGGAACACACTATAGGTATTGGAAAATTAGGATGCAAGTGTTCTTAGAATCTCAAAGCTTAGATGTGTGGAACATCATTGAAGAAGGCTATCATCTCCCCACTGCCACAGAAAAGGATTCTGAAGGTAATATCATATCCTTAACTCTCAAACCTAAGAGTGCTTGGACTCAAGGTGAAAAGGATAGAGCTAATTTGAATGCTAAAGCAAAAAACTCTCTATATTGTGCCTTATCTCAAGAGAAATTCAATAGAGTTGTTAATTGCAACACAGCTAAGGAAGTGTGGGACACCCTTGAGACCACCCATGAAGGTACAGATCGGGTCAAGATAGCCAAAATTCAAATGTTGACCTCTAAATTAGAAGATATTAAAATGCTGGAAGAAGAAACATTTGATGAGTTCTACACAAAAATTATGGAATTAATCAACTCTCTTATAGGACTAGGAGAAAAGATGGATGAATCTAAAACTGTGAGAAAAATTTTAAGATCTCTTCCTAAAAGATTCAAACCCAAGATTATTGCCATAACAGAGAGTAAAAATGTGGACCAAATCAAAATTGAACAACTACGAGGAAATCTTCTCACATATGAACTAGATTTTGAAGTCAAAGATAAAAGGAAAGGAGTAGCTCTTTCCTCTCAATCTAATGAAAATGAAAGTGAAGATGATAGTAATGATGATAATGCTTTACTTGTCAAAAACTTTAAGAGATTCTTTAGAAATAACAAAAACATTAGAAAATCTGATGAAAGCAGCAAAAGCCCTAGACTTCAAAGAAGTTCCAAAGGATCTTTTATAAAAAAGGATGTGCAATGTTACAACTGCAAGGGGTTTGGACATATTGCTCAAAATTGCTCCACTCCTAAAGAATTTGAAAGAGGGGATAAAAAAGCAAACAAAGCGTTAAACATAACATGGGATGAGGAAGATGAAGATAGTGACAAAAATGAATCCCAAAATGATGAAGATGAAAATCCTCCTAATTGGCTTCTTATTGCTTCTATTGAAGAGATTGATGATCATAACACATTAATAGATGACACATTAAGGGAAGAGGAAACTTATGATGAAGATGAAGAAATTGAGATCCAACAAGCTTATAATGATCTATATGAAAATTCTGAGATCTTAATTAAGAAAAATAAAATGTTAAAAGAAGAATAAAAAAAATTGGTTAATGAAGTAAATGTTTTAAAAGATGAATTGAAACTAACCATAAATGACAAAATCAACTTGGAACTTAAATTCATCACCCTAACTAAAGATCTAGCTCTTGCTCAAAATCACATTCATAACCTACAATCCAAGCTTGAATCTAGTCAACTTGAAACAAACTCTCTACAATTGAAACTCAACAAAGGAAAATTCATTGTTGAAAAATTCACCTTGGAAAATGATAAGTTTTATCAAATGTTAGGCATGCATAAAATTTATGGTGATAAGAGTGATATAGGTTTTGAAGGTTCCCCTAGCAACATGAAGAATAGCTCTCAAATATTTACTAAGAGTGTCCGCAAACCTATAGTTGAGAGAAATTATACCACTTGATGGACTTGTCATTTTTGCAATCGTAGTGGTCATTTGGTCCCTAATTGCCCATACAAAATCAGTTTATATCTCAACAAACCCTCTAAAATACCTTTCAAATTTGTCCCCAAGACCATTCCCTATAAATCTCCTCTATCTAGTTGGATTGTTAAGGGAACAAACTTTGAGAGTCTCCTAGTTCAAACCGCTTTAAAAGCAAAAGAAAACCCTACTTGGTTTTTAGATAGTGGTTGTTCAAAACACATGGCAGGAGACCGATCTAGATTCAACTCCATAGTGGAATATGATGGAGGAAGTGTTTCTTTTGGAGACAATAGTAAAGCTCAAATCATTGGCAAGGGAAGTGTGAAAGGAGATCAAATACCAACTCTGAATGATGTATTTCTTGTGGAAGGATTGAAGCATAATCTCCTTAGCATTAGCCAATTATGTGACAAGGAAAACAAAATTGTCTTTGACAGTCATTCGTGCAAAGTGGTAAATGATAGAACTAACCAAGTTATTCTTACTGGATCAAGGACAAAAGGAAATATTTACATTATAGAAGAATGTGATGACAATGAATCTAGGTGCTTGATAACTAAAGATCAAGAGAATTACTTATGGCACCAAAGGATGGGTCACATAAACTTTAAATTGATGAAAATCCTATCCAAGAATGAAATTGTGAAAGGAATTCCCAAGTTGAGTGCTGAAAAATCTGAAATCTGTAAGGCATGCCAGCTGGGTAAACAAATAAAGAAGAACTTCAAAGGTTTAAAGGATATATCGTCGTCTCATCCTTTAGAATTAATCCATATGGACTTGATTGGCCTGCACCAGTGCAAAGTGTTGGAGGAAAGAAATTTATTCTGGTTATGGCAGACGATTATTCTCGTTTTGGTTGGGTTGCTTTTCTTCATGCTAAATCAGATGCTGTAGACAATATCATAAGAATTTGCAACAAGATACAAGTGGAAAAAGATTGTAAAATTCAGAAGATCAGGAGTGGTCATGGAGGAGAATTGAAAATGAAAAATTTGCCAAATTTTGTGAAAATCATGGGATTAATCATCAATTTTCAGCTCCGAAAAACTCCTCAACAAAATGGAGTAGCAGAAAGAAGAAATAGAGTGATTCAAGAAATGGCTAGGACCATGCTCAATGAAAAGAATCTTCCTCGTAATCTATGGGCTGAAGCTGTGAATACTGTCTGCTACCTTATAAATAGAGTATATCTCACTAAGAATACCAACAAGACCCCATATGAACTTTATTTTGAAAGAAAACCTAATTTGGGGTATTTGAAAGTGTTCGGAAGCAAATGTTATATTCTAAGAGATAAGGAGCAGTTGGAGAAATTTGAGCCTAAATCTGATGAAGGAATTTTCCTAGGCTATTCTGAAAGGAGCAAAGCTTACAAAGTATTTAATCATAGAACCATGACCATATTGGAGTCAGCTCATGTTCATAGATGATATGAATCAAATTGGAAGAACTCTTCAAGATGATTATGAAGTTGAATCTGATACTAATCGACCAATTCCTAAAGACAAAAGTGATATCATTCCATCCAAAGCTACAGTTCCAACCAAAATTATGAAAGATCATACATTGGAGAATATTATTGGAGATATCAGTAGTGGGGTCATGACCCGGAGACAAGTTCATAATTTATGTGCTCATTACTCCTTTGTCTCTCAAATCGAGCCCAAGAATTTTTCTGAGGCTAAATCAAAATCAGAACGGATGGAAGCTATGCAAGAAGAATTGAATCAATTTAAGAAAAATGATGTTTGGGATCTTGTTCCATTACCTACAGAGAAAAATCCCATTGGCACTAAGTGGATTTACAAGAACAAATCAGATGAATCTGGAAATGTTGTGAGAAACAAGGCAAGACTAGTAGCAAAAGGATATGCCCAAATAGAAGGAATTGATTTTGAAGAAACTTTTGCTCCTGTAGCCCGTTTGGAGTCCATAAGAATCCTATTGAGTTATGCGAGTAGCATGAGAATCAAACTATTTCAGATGGATGTCAAAAGTGCCTTCCTGAATGGAGAAATTGAAGAAGATGTTTATGTTACTCAACCAGAAGGCTTTGAGGACCCTCATCATCCTGAGTATGTCTACAAACTCAAGAAAGCTCTTTATGGATTAAAACAAGCACCAAGGGCTTGGTATGAAAAGCTCACAAATCATCTAGTTGAAAATGATTTTGATTGTGGGAAGGTTGATAAGACTCTGTTTATCAAGAAAATTGATCAAGACATTCTTGTAGCTCAAATCTATGTTGATGATATAGTGTTTGGATCCACTTCGGAAAAATTGACTCAAGGATTTTCAAAATTAATGAGTTCCACCTTTGAGATGAGTCTAGTCGGTCCCCTGCAATTCTTCCTAGGTCTCCAAGTTAACCAAACCGAGAAAGGAATTTTTCTTAGCCAGTCCAAATTTGCTTTAGAAATTATTAAGAAGTTTGGTCTAAAAACCTCTAAGCCTAATAGCAACCCCATGGGATCTACTTCAAAACTTTCTAGTGACCTAAAAGGTACCAAAGTAGACCAAAAACTCTATCGTAGTATGATAGGAAGCCTCCTCTATCTTACTGCTAGTAGACCTGATCTCTCCTTTAGTGTTGGAGTCTGTGCTAGATATCAATCGGATCCTCGTGAGTCCCATCTTAAAGCTGTTAAACGTATCTTTAAATATATCAATGGGACATCTCATTATGGCATCTGGTATCCTTGTGACTCATCTTTACAATTAATTGGATACAGTGATGCTGATTGGGCAGGATCAATAAATGATAGGAAAAGCACCAGTGGATGTTGCTACTTCATAGGAAATTGCTTAGTAGCTTGGCATAGCAAAAAGCAAAATTCAGTATCTCTGTCTACTGCAGAAGCTGAATACATAGCTGCAGGTAGCTGTTGTGCTCAAATGTTGTGGATGAAACAAACTTTGTTAGATTATAATGTTCCACAACATTGTATGCCTATCATGTGTGATAACTCAAGTGCCATTAGCATTTCAAAAAATCCTGTTCAGCATTCTCGCACTAAACACATTGACATTCGCTATCATTTTTGCGTGATCATACTGATCAAGGCTCTATTGAGTTACTTTTTGTTCCAACTGATTCTCAATTGGCTGACCTATTTACTAAACCCCTTGGAAATGAAAGATTTATTAAACTAAGACATCAATTGGGCATTGGCCCTTGCCCTGAAATCTGAAATCTTGTTGACTAATCACCTGTTATTGCATTTCCTTTGTATTATACCTCTTATAAACAGGTGCTACTGACAAGGTTTGTGTCTTCTTGTAGATGGGCAAGATCCTTTGCAATTAGATATCAAAAGGGGAGAGAATGATATTAAGTGGTCTCAATTTGAGGGGGAGTAGAATCAAGGTCTATCAAATTGAGGGGGAGAAGCTTTGTCTAGTTGCTCTCGCAAGGAAAATCCAAAGCTCCAAAATATCCAAAGTCCCAAAGCATCCAAAGCTCCTTAAATGTCCAAAGAAGTTGGTGTTTTAATTCTTGGAGTATGAGAGAGTGTCAAGCTTAGAGTTGCCATCAAATTGCAAAGGGGGAGATTGTTAGAGTGTTTATTTTGTTGCAATTTGATTGGATGCATTCATTGTCTTAACTTGACCTCTCTCTCATTCATGATCTCTTTCTTAGGATCCTCTTGCATATTTTTCTATCATAAACTGTCTTTATTTGAAAAACCTTCAGATCTTCGGGATTTCTGATTGCATAGTCTGTCGGTCAGACTGTCGGCTCTTGTCGGTCAACCGATTCAAGAACCGAGTCCAACCGATGGCTTCATCGGTTCCTTTTCCAGAGAGCTTCATTTTAAAATCTTCTCTGTCGGTCAGTGATGAGAATGCAAAATGTTATATTTTTCTCCATTAATGTTTAGTCCTTTATACTTATTTGATGCCTAAATGTACTCACTATTCTTATATTTTGCTTTAGGATACAAATGGAGGTGCTGTGTGCAAAACAAAGCTAATTGAGTGATTCTTGACAGTTTTGACATCGCTTCGTAATTTGGGCATAGCTCTCTCCTCCGAACTCCAATTGAGATGATTCAAGATGCTATGGAACGCCAAGAAAAAGATCTACAACTTTTCTGTTTTGAGTTTGAGAGATTCTTGCTGAATCAAGAAGTTTTCAGATCTGAGTTGCAAGAGAAGTGCTCATATTTGATGCTAAATGGATGAAGAATCAAGCAGAAGGGCATTGTGGTAAATTTGATGAAATCAGGAGTTTCCCGGAACATATCCAATATTGGGCTCATATTGTCCGGAACGAAAAATGGTGCAACTTTAATTCTTGGTTCGAGTCCAACAGAAATCTAAATAGGAAGATATCACCAAAGAGAAGATTGTAATAAGTTTTAATATTTTATTTAATTTTTCTCTCTCT
The DNA here is from genome assembly GCA_012931725.1 of Litsea cubeba. Lineage (NCBI taxonomy): Eukaryota > Viridiplantae > Streptophyta > Magnoliopsida > Laurales > Lauraceae > Litsea > Litsea cubeba. Next base: position 15,010,451 of record CM022947.1, read on the forward strand.
TCCCATGTACTTCTTTAGGAAGAAAATTCTCCCTCACGTCACTCTCCCTCTAAGTCTTTCTAATTTTTTAATCACTTTGTAATCCTCATCCAACACCAAGTCACCAACAACCCCTTATTCCAACCACTCTTTTCTCTCCACCTCACCCTTTCCCATTAAAATTCTCTCATCTCACGGCAGCAATCTCATCCTATAATCCACATACCATATTACTGCCCTACCTCTCCATTCTATAAAAAGCAATCCATAGCAACATTCAGAGGCACGTTTTCTCTCTCTTTTTATACCTTCCTCCATTGCAAGTTTTTTTTCTCTCTCTCTTTCTTTCTTTTCTACTATTTTCTTTGCAAGTTAGTATGGCCCTGCGTGGCTAATTTTATGTTATTGGTTGAAGAAGACTGAAGCCTCGGAATAAATACTGTGAGATCTAATTTATTTTCATTATTCAATTTATGCTTTGAATATGGGTTGTTTTTCTGTGCTTAATTTGTTATCATGATTGTTTTGTTTAATTGCTAGGATGCATACTAGTTTATTTTTCGTTGCAATCTACTGCTAAATTAGAAATCAAATCCGTAATTGTTTGATCCCTCTAATTTGCGAAGCAACTAATATTTAATAATTTGCTGCTTAGGAAATTATTAGATATTAGGAAGAACACCTGGCCAAATTAAATGCAACCGCGTGTGCTTGTGTTGTTTAGATTTATCAATCTCTCAAGGTCTTAATGCTGTTACTAGATTAAATCTTTGACGCTTGTCTTGGATTGTTTAGTAATTAGGGATAATTAGAGCGCGTGTTTTCTAATTAACTAATTAAGGAGGTAGGAATTTAATTCCAATGATGAATATTCAAAGTATTAGTTGATTTGTTTTTGCATCAATGATCAGTATTTAATTTCCAATGGTGGATGTTAACTTTGACCAATGCTTGTTAATTTGATTGAATTTATTAAATTATTATTCTTTATTTGCTTTTATTCATTTTTTTTCATTATAATCAAAACCCCCATCTTTGATCACATAGCATAAAATTTGGCTAAACACTCTCCGTGGGAACGATCCTTACTCGCACTACTACATATATTTTTAGGAGTAAAGGTTTTATTATTTTTTGGGTGCCTGCAACAGCACGACCAGTCAGCTCCTCGGTTCCTATCGGTCAACTGACAGTGCATGAATTGTAAGACCGAGAGCTTGTCGGTTCCAAAAACAGACAGCGATTTTTTCAACATATTTGTGCTATCGGTTCCTGTGTCGGTTCCGTGTCGGTCGACCGATGTTGTCGGTCAAACCGCCAAGTGTTTCTTGGTCAGCAATTTTTTCAAAATTATAGCCGTTGGCTTGTGACCGTTAGGCTGTCGGTTGACCGACACCAAGTTGTCGGCTAGCCGAGAGCTATCCGTTGGGAGCACTTTTCCTATAAAAAGTGACTTTCTCTTTGGGGAAAGTTGCTGAATTTTTGAGAACTTTTGAGCTCAAAGGAGAGGAACTTTTCAAGAGCTTTTCGAAAGGGATTATGGAGGCATTACAACTTTTCAATCTTTGATCCTTAAGATGGGTGTGCTTTCTAAATCTCTACTTCTATTTCATGCTTAGATTTTTCATCTTTGTTTTCTTTTAAGCATGATAAAATTGTTAGCCCTCCTTTTAAGATGTTGTCTATTTTCATAACATGCTTTGATCTTTGAAAACCTTTAGCATTATGAAATCAACATATGTCTTTTCATTCACATGAGTTTTTGAACATTAACTTTCAAATCTATTATTTCAAGTTTGATCTTTTGAAAAAGAAAAACATGTGTTGAGTAATTCAACTCTTTCTCTTACATATGATTATCATCTCTTGCATCATTTGAAGTTTCATCTTTTTAAAAGAGAAAGAGTGTTTACTAGTCCATGCATTAGTCATAAACATTATCATTCACATGCATGCTTCTAGGAGTTGAGTTATCATTGTCTATTCAGCCTATCTAGAGGTAAACCATTGTGTTCAATTTGTTCTCTTATCCATGCATAAATAGGCATTTTACTTAAGAGAAGATTCAATGTTGTAAAGGTTGGTGTTTAGCCTTAAAAAGTACTTGTTGTGATGTAAAGGTTTATGTTTATCCTTGAAAAGCATAGTGATGAGGTTGTAAGGTTTGAGGTGATCCTAAACCTTGAATTGTTTAGTGAAAACCGGTAAGGGTACCGGGAGTGGATGTAGGCAATTTGGCCGAACCACTATAATTGGCTGTGTTATGGTGATTTGTGTTTTCCCTTCTTTTTATGATTGTTGAATTTATGGTTGGGTGTGAGATTGAATAGAGTTTGTTGTTGTCTTTTGATTTTGAATGTATAACTTAGAATCTCTCTCTCTTCTTAATCTAATTTACCATCATCAAAGCATAAGTCACCTAAAAAATCAAAATGTTCAAAAGTGGTCTAAATTTTTAGTAGCATCCTATTCCCCCCCCCCCCCCCCCCCCAGGATTCGATCTTGGTCTTTCAGGCCCGGCCCGACCCTCAAAAGGCCCATAAAATGAGAGCTTTGTTTCTAAGAAAAAGCCCTAGACATTTTTCTTGCAGACCCTAAGATCTGATGGTCAAGTTTGGATAGTACTAAGCCTGGCTTGTCATTGGCCTTGACCCTCATAGTTTTTTGTTTGTTTTAAATAATAAAGATATTTATATATGTACTAATTATTTAAGTTGCTTCACTTCATCTTTTCTTAATATTCATTTTATATTTTATATCTCATCTTTAGTTATTTGTTTATGTTTTATTTTATAGTTAATGCCTAAGCAAGAAGTGTTGCACGGTTGCTTCCGATCCTTTTCTTCTAGCTATATTGCTTCTTATTTAAGCTTTTTTGTATTATTTTTATATATTCTTGCTTGTATAAAACACGGTGTACTTCTATTAAGGACAAGTTTTCCTCTATGAAGTGACTTTGGAAGCCAACCAATTCATAAAGGCAGTTTATGTGTGAATGAAACTTTGATGATATGGGGTGATCCAAATATCCTTTTAATTAGATAATTATAACTCCCAATTTTTTTACGTCTAAAGTAATAGTGACTTTTTAAGTGAATTTATTTTTGTGACTGAAATACGATAACTTAGGGCCTGTTTAGAAAATCTGATATATTTGAAATTGATTTATTTCAAATAGACATTTTTAAAAATATAGACTGTTTAGTAAGACAAGTTCATACATCTGATCCAGTTAGATTTATTTGAAGAAGTTTGTTTGGTAAGCATAAAAATATGATCATATTACAGAGGTATTTGTTGTCATTTGAATAAAAATCGCTACCTTTATCAAGCGAGCTTATAAATGCACACTACATTTTTCTTCTCACACTCACCATTTTTTAAAGAATTTTATTACCAATATACCCTTGTGGAAAAACCCCACTCTAACTCTCTCCCTCTCCCTACCCTCAGCTGCCAGATGCCGCCTCTGCCCCCCTCTCCTTGTCTCTCCCTCCCTCCTTGCCCTTCGTCGCCACCTCCTTCTCCCTCTCTCCCTCTCCATGTCTCTCTTCCTCTCGCTTCCCCTCCCTTGCTGGCAATGCTGCCAAATGGGGCGGTGGCGGCTAGGCTGGGGTTAATTTAGGTGTTACAGGAGGTGTGCAAAGAAAGATTTGAAATTCTCATACTTCAATAGTGGCTGTAGAGAGAGTGTGGAAAGAAAAATGTGATGCGCATTTAGAAGCTCTCCTTTATAGACCTCGCATATAGAATAAGACATTTGCTTAGAAACTATATAAATTAAATAAAATTCAATGCCATGGAAAAAAAAGGAACCCTCAATTGTAGCCTATCTTGAGCGGTGCACATGCAAACATTGCTGATGCACCACCTCAATCCAAATATTCCATCAATTTGTATCCTAATGAGGGCCCTTTGATTTAATTGTTAAATTTAAAATTAGTAGGGGCCGCGCGAACGCAGGCCCCCTCTAGCACAAATTATGACGTCCACTCTCCCACTTGGGGAGATGATAAGCCAGTGCTCCTCCTAAGTGCAATGGAAGCCACTGACCTAGGCCATAGGCCTTTTTGATCACCTATAGACCCCGTCCAGGTAAGTATGCTTCATTCTTCCTATCCTCTTACTCTTTATCACATGCCTAAGAATCTTTCTTTCCACCCCTTTTTCGATGTGGGAGGGATTTTGCTGGTCCAATGCCCCAAAAAACAGGGTTCCTTCACAAGGTTCTCCCACAGAGGGTGAGTCAGGACCTTAACATCCCAAACCCCTTGCCTACTATAAACTAGTCTGTTGCTTGGGGTTTGGTCGATTGCCACCAACCGGGTTCAACATTTAAAATTGAAAAAAATTATAAAAAAAAACCCCACAAATGGGCCCTAGCATAAATCAAATAATATTCACACACTTTGATCTAACGAGACATATAGAACATGCTGGAACAAATTAGAACAAGAGAATCCCATATCCACCATTGTGTGGTGGTTGTCTGTGAGGGCGACCTAAGGGGATGGAGAGATTGAAAGTGGTTCCTGGTGATTTGAGGTTTCACCCTATCGAGTTTGTGGGGACCTACTGAAAACAGTATGTGGGAATTGAGATAATTATATCACAATCTAAGGGGCATTTTGTTCACATGAATTATTTGTTTCTAAGTATTTATGTGTTTGGGATTTTTTTTTTAGAGCTATGTGCTATATAAGGAGAATTCGGAATCAACTATTTAATTAGTGAAATCCCAAGACTTCAGCCTTCTAAAATATCAATTTTCATCTTTGAAATTCTTCAAATTCCAACTTTATAAATCCTAAGTTGTACTCGGCTGTATAGAATTCTCTCAATGGTAGCAGACAAGCCAGTCCCAAAATCCCACATAAATGAAAGACAGTTTTTTCAATATTTTGACAATCAAACAAAAGTTTCTAAATATTGGTACAAATTGCCTGCAAAAAATTCATGTCTCAAGAATTCATCAAAACAAACACCCTGTTAATTAGATTTATCTCCTCAGGAGAGTGAAATTTAGAGGGCGTTTGTTTAGCACCCGCGGCTTCAATTTCTAACCTAGATAGACTTCCGGATCCCCTCTTGCGCAAATAATCTGGCTAAAAAGTCAGATTCCTCTGCCCTTTTGTCGCTGCAAAAAAGACGGAGTGGGAAAGCACCGAATTTGTCTCCCACTGTTTCCGTAGAAAATGGAGTAGCACAAATGCCTCCTTAGAGTAAAGTCTACTTTCTGCTAAAGAAGAATATCATTGATCCATACAATGTCTCTAAACTATGCTCCATTGGGAGTTGCTCCCACTATAAGTGAGTAAATTAAAATATAGTATTAATCATATGCTCAATCTTACCATACAACCAACCACTATAATGACATGTTTGGCAAAAAAATATAATCCGTGAGAAATTCGTAAGTATGAGTATTCCCCATTGTCCTAGTTTTGAGGATTTCTCATGAGGATTTCACATTCATTTTAGTATATGTGTGGTTGCATATGCATGATAAAAATTGGTATTGATGCTCGTAAATCCACTAAATTGAGGATTTCCAAGTTCTATGGATAAGTCTAACTAGAAAATCCTTAAAGATTGAAATTCTCACTTGCCCAAATTCTCAAGTATTTACAATTCTAAAACAGGGATGTTTCAACTAAACAAAATAAGAAATAAAAAAAATAAAGGGAGGAATCTTCGGTTGCCAAACATGATACAATAAAAATTTTAGAGTTTTTTGTACATACACCCCCAATGGCCCAATGGTTTCTAATATTTAAAATAGGCCCTAATGATTTCAGTATTTGTAAACAGACCTCTACTTTGGCATTTTAATACCTTTCATATCCTTGATTAACTAGATTTGACGTTAAAGAGAAGAGGTCGTTACGTTTCTATATTTTGACAGTTTTGCCCTTATCTTTATTTATCACTAAGAAAACCCTTCACCTTCCAATGTTTTTTTTTCCTCAACTAAGCCCATGAAGTTCTTCACAATAGGCACCCAACGACATCCTCTTCTCTAACATTGATAAAGTTTTTTTTTTTTAAGTTTTTTCTGCACATCATTAGTCTTCTCTAGAATCCTAGGCCTCTTTTTTTTTCTTGAACAATTCTCAGTTTTCGTGAGAAGGGAGACTAGAAATAGGTTTGGATATTGTTTTCACGTGGCCTCCTCTCTCTCTCTCTCTCTCTCTCTCTCTCTAGGCCTGCATAATGGTTCTAAGCTGGGCGGGAAGGTACGCCTTGTGGATTTTAGAAATTTGTCATGGCCATCTCTCCTTCTTTTTTGTATATACAAATTACAAGGAGACATGCCATACATAGGTCAAATGGGTGGCACCACTATATAGGACCCACGGCCTATAGTATGGATGGTCCTGATCCTCATTGTTAGTAGAATTTACTTAAAATAGAAGGAGGGAATTTTGAATTTGCGTACTTTGATATAATCCCCTAGTCTTTTAATTAGATGATTATAACTTTCAATTTTTTTATGTCTAAAGTAATTGTAACTTTTTAAGTGGATTTATTTTTTTGACTGGAATATGATAACACTTAGGGCCTGTTTGGCAAATCCAATCTATTTGGAATTGATTTATTTCAAATAGTCTGTTTCAAATAAATTTTTTTAAAAATAGACCGTTTGGTTAGACAAGTTTATACATCTGATCAGTTAGATCATTTGAGAAAATTTGTTTGGTAAACATGAAAATAAGATCTTATTATACGGGCATTTGTTGTGATTTTAACAAAAAGCATTAGGCTACCTTTATCAATCCCCGTATATGTAGAACATGGACAAATCATGACCCCATAAATCCTATCAATTCTTACCCACTTTCCCCTTTGATGAATAGGACATTTGCTTAGAAATTATATAAATTAAATAAAATTCAATGCGACCTTGCACAATTCATTTGTTGGAGTTTGATAGATACCATTTACCAAATCAGGCTATACACACTCATCCTGTGATTTTAATACCATGTGAATTATTTGGCATATGTAATTATTCATTACCAATTGTGTTAAAACTGAGATACATTCTTGTGAAAACCATTCATCATCAATCTACAACACAACAACAATCAATTAAATACAACATATAAACATCAGTGTGAAATCCCAACATTGCTGATGGACCACCTCAATCGAAATATCCAATCAATTTCTATTTTCATGCAGGCACTACATCAGTGTGAAATTGCAACATTGCTGATGGACCACCTCAATCGAAATATCCCATTAATTTCTATCTTCATGCAGGAACTTTGATTTATTGGTTGAAATTTAAAAATGGTAGGGGCCGCGTCCTCTAGCATAAATTATAATGTCCACTCTCCCACTTGGGGAGATGGTAAGCCAGTGCTCCTCCTAAGTGCAATGGAGGCCATTGACCTAGGCCATGAGCCTTCTTGATCACCCATAAACCCCGTCCAGGTAAGTATGCTTCATTCTCCCTATTCTCCTACTCTTAGCACATGCCCCCAGCATCCCTCCTTTCCACTCTCTTCGATGTGGGACTTGCTGGTAAACATCCCAAACCCTCTCTGCTCATAGTAACAACTAGCTTGACAGCTGCCTGGCTTTGCTTAATTCCCTCAACCTCAGTTCCAAGACATACAGTAGTAGATGCTACAACCATTAAATCAAGAGAATCCCTATCAGTTACTATGAAACGGTGGTCTATTGGAGGAATGTGAGGACGACATTGGGCCCAAAGGAAATGGTGTCCACAGAAAGTTTCAGCCATCCAATTTGGGTTGTCCACAGAAAACTAGGGCTATCAAAATCAACCGTAAAAACCGAACCGCCCGACCGAACCGACCGTTTGGTCGGTTTATAGATTTTTTTTAAAACAAAACCAACCAAACGGTTTTTGTAAGTTTTTTTTTCAACAGTCGGTTTTTATAATTATGTAGAAACTATTCGGTTAAAACTGAACCGACCGAATAAATTACTAAATATTATATATATTTTATATGACATAATACATATATGTATCTGTATAAGTGTAAGACTTACACGTAAGAGTTAAGACTTACACGTATGTAAGTCTTAGTGTCTTACACAGTCAGATACACATACATTACAAATATTGTAAAAAGTAAAAACTAAAAAGAAAAAAATAAACAAATAAAAAGAAAAATGAAAAAATGAAAACCTAGATCCATTGTATGTGGCTATTTGTCTTTGTATGTAATGGCTTTATAGTTTATAGGCTGAATTTGGTATGTATGATTTTGGCCCAAAAATAGTATTTGGATTTAATCATTTAGGCAAAAAAAAAAAAGTATAAATTTTATTGTTGAAGCCCAACAAAATTAGGCCCAGCCCATTAACTGAAGACCGACCGAAACCGACCAAACTGAAATGTCGGTTTCCAATGTCCAGTATATGTACTTTGGTCGGTTTCGGTTATTGCAAAATTGTAAAACCGAAAGTTTCGGCCCGGGTGTCATATGTCGTAAAACCGACCGAAAACCGACCGTTTACAGCCCTACAGAAAACAACCCTTGAAAATCTCCCTCTTATGTAACTTTTTTTTTTTAAGAATTGCCTTCTGTCATTTGTGGGCTCCATAATTTTGGTGAAGGTGAAACTTCAATCACTCCATGTCCATATGGTCTCTTTCATTGCTCTATCACTTTGGGATCCACTATCCGTTGATTGGACTCAGGATTGATAAATGTAACCAATGACTATACAGAGCATAAAATCTAGGGGATTTGATGTGTTGAGGAAATCAAGACTTCTGTGCCAAAAATAAGAAAGAAAATAAAAACATGGGTTTTTTTTTTATTGTCTTCTTGTTTGTTCTTTTGTTTTTGTCATATTTTATTTTAATTTATCTCCTTTCTTTTGTTTTTTTTTGTCATATTTTGTTCACCGTTGGTCTTTATGTCAATAATACTTGTAAAGGTTCTTAGATCATTAGAATGCCTTCATGATATTTTATTTTGTAAATGCCCGACGCGAGTCACGAAGTTTCCACAAAAGCAAGGCCAATTTATTTCAAAATTTTCAACGTTTTCATTTAAAGAGCTTTGAGAACAAAGGTGTAAGCATATGTTTATATCAAAAGGGTGAGGTGTTCGTCTTCCAATGAGCTTGATTCACTTCCAACGCAATGTTGGAGGCAACAATGTGGTTAGTATGTCAGCACTGAACATGAGTCCATAAATGCTGATGTCCTTGTCAAGGCCTTTCAAGTAAACCAAGAAGTTAATGATTTTCTCTAGGTACGATTCAAGAAGAACCATGTAGAATATGAACAAAGAGACTTGGGGGTGCAAGAGGCATATATATATATATATATATCTATGTGTGCACGTGCACGTATGAGTTATAACATATATGTGTGAACTCCAATTCTATCAGAAATGTCTTAAAATGCTACTCATTAATTTTCTGACATTTGATCCAATTTTGAACTTCTTTGTTATTGCAAGATGTCCGAAAATAAAATATGTTTGATATTGCTATTGGAAATAGGTGGGCCTCTAGGATAGGTTTCAAAAACTTTTGACCCACTTGATGCAGGGATCAATTATCCAGAAGGCTCTAAAACCCAATCCAAGAAGCAAACCCTCAATCTCAGTCATCATGATCAGTAAATCTATATTACTAAAGGGATGTATACACTTCCTCACATAAAGACACGTGGCGCAACCTTAAATTTTTTGCAATGTCATTTCCGGAGTTGTCCTTATCCCTAAAATCTCTATATCTATTACACACTCAAAATCAAAAGACCTAAAATCTTTCCATCAAGAATCAACTTCCACTCAAAAGCCTAAAATCTCTCCATGAGATCCCTAAATAAGCCAACACACCAGATGTGCTAAATTTATATCAATCAATTCATGGGTCCCGGCCCGCATCATTTGATTTTATGGACGGTTAGAATAAAGATGGTAGACCCCATTCATCTGGGTCCCACTTAAAAAATTTGGTCAATTTGTTAGGTCTATGATCATTTGATCCTCTGATATTTCTTAATCAATTCATGGATCCCATCCCGCATAATATGATTTTATGGACGGTTAGAATAGAGATGGTTAAAATAGAGATGGTGGACCCCATTCATTTGAGGGGTTTCACTTAAATAGGTTAGGTTTGGTCAATTTGTGAGGTCTATGATCATTTGATCTTTCTTAATCAATTCATGGGTCCTGGCCCGCATCATATGATTTTATGGACGGTTAGAATAGAGATGGTGGACACCATTCATCTGGGTCTCACTTAAACATATTTGATCAATTTGTTAGGTCTACGATCATTTGATCCTTTAATCTTTTTAAATCAATTCATGGGTCCCATCCCGCATAATATGGTTTTATGGACTGTTAGAATAAAGATGGTGGACCCCATTCATCTGGGGGGTTCCACTTAAATAGGTTAGGTTTGGTCAATTTGTGAGGTTTATGATCATTTAATACTTTGATCATTATCAAGCAATTCACGGGTCCCAGCCCGCATCAGATTATTTCATGGACGGTTAGAATATAGATGGTGGACCCCATTCATCTTGGGGGTCCCACTTAAATAGGTCAGGTTTGGTCAATTTGAGAGGTCTATGATCATTTGATCATTTGATCTTTATCAATCAATTCATGGGTCCCGGCCCGCATCATTTGATTTTATGGACAGTTAGAATAAAAATGGCGAACCCCATTCATCTGGGTCCCACTTAAAAATATTTGTTCAATTTGTTAGGTCTATGATCATTTGATCCTTTGATCTTTCTTAATCAATTCATGGGTCCCATTCTACATAATATGGTTTTATGGACGGTTAGAATAGAGATGGTTAAAATAGAGATGGTGGACCCCATTCATTTGGGGGGTTTCACTTAAATAGGTTAGGTTTGGTCAATTTGTGAGGTCTATGATCATTTGATCCTTTGATCTTTATCAAGCAATTCATGGGTCCCAGCCCGCATCATATGGTTTTATGAACGGTTAGAATATAGATGGTGGACTCCATTCATCTTTGGGGTCCCACTTAAATAAATTAGGTTTGGTCAATTTATGAGGTCTATGATCATTTGAACTTTATCAATCAATTCATGGGTCCCGGCCCGCATCATATGATTTTATGGACGGTTAGAATAGAGATGGTGGACCCCATTCATCTGGGTCTCACTTAAACATATTTGATCAATTTGTTAGGTCTACGATTATTTGATCCTTTGATCTTTTTAAATCAATTCATGGGTCCCATCCCGCATAATATAGTTTTATGGACGGTTAGAATAAAGATGGTGGACCCCATTCATCTGGGGGTTCCACTTAAATAGGTTTGGTCAATTTCTGAGGTCTATGATCATTTAATACTTTGATCATTATCAAGCAATTCATGGGTCCCAGCCTGCATCAGATTATTTCATGGGCGGTTAGAATATAGATGGTGGACCCCATTCATCTTGGGGGTCCCACTTAAATAGGTCAGGTTTGGTCAATTTGAGAGGTCTATGATCATTTCATAATTTGATCTTTATCAATCAATTAATGGGTCCCGGCCCGCATCATTTGATTTTATGGACGGTTAGAATAAAGATGGTGGACCCCATTCATCTGGGTCCCACTTAAATATATTTGGTCAATTTGTTAGGTCTGCGATCATTTGATCCTTTGATCGTTCTTAATCAATTCATAGGTCTCATCCCGCATAATATGGTTTTATGGGCGGTTAGAATATAGATGGTGGACCCCATTCATCTTGGGGGTTCCACTTAAATAGGTTAGGTTTGGCCAATTTGAGAGGTCTATGATCATTTGATCTTTATCAATCAATTAATGGGTCCCAGCCCGCATCATATGATTTTATGAACGGTTAGAATAGAGATGATGGACCCCATTCATCTTGGTCCCACTTAAATATATCAGGTCAATTGTTAGGTCTATGATCATTTGATCTTTCTTAATGAATTCATGCCTCATCTAAAGAATAAAACATTTGGAAAAAAAACATAAAGATCAAATTAGCAACAAAAAAAGGACTCACAAGTTTACTAATTAATAAATTTATTAAAAATAATTCATATCAGCAGTATGTGCATTTGGTGGTTTCGTGGTTATCCACGGGGTTTTGCTAGTACAATCTATCTAGAAGATAGAAATAACAACTAACAAGCATTCATAATAATCTACAACGTGCAAGGAAGTAGATAATACCTTTAGACCTCGGTTGTGCTTTAATGGAGGAGTTGTTACTTTCTTTGATGATGAAACTCTTTCAAGTAGCAAATAGGATCTTCAAGACCTCTTGATCTTCCACGCTATTATCCGTATTAGATTCTCTTTTTCTCAAGAAGATGGTGGGATCTCCAAGAGAAAACTACTAGGAAACTCAAAGGAGGAACTAGAAGAAGAACTAGAAGAGGGAAAAGAGAAAGACCATGTGCAACTCTTGCACAAAGGGTGGGACGTCCAACTCTTGGGCTTGAGTTGCCTTGGGCGTGAATCCCAATGAATGATCATCAGGTGTGCAACACACTTTTATAGGTTTTGCAAGCCCCACTTACTAATTTCTATTAGAAGTCTTACTTCCATAAGAATTAGTAAGTTTCTCTTCTTTACCAATTAAAATAGAAGTCTTACTTTTATTAATTAATTAGTAACTTACCATATCATAATAATTAGAAGTCTCACTTCAAATATGATTAGTAGCTTTCTAATTCCTTTCTAATTAAAATAGAAGTCTCACTTCTACTAAAATTAGTAAGTTTACTATTATCACTATTAGAAGTCTCACTTCAAATAGAAATAGTAATTTTCCTTTTAGAGTTCAACTAGAATTAGTATCTTTCTAATAATTGGGCTAGCGTGGGGACCACTAGGGATTCCTTAGAAAGCTGGCTCCAACTGGGACTCGCGACCCCACATCTTATGTGCAATCCGGGCCCACAGTTAATTGCAAATAACTCCACTATATAAATGCAATTGAACTCCAGTCTTAGGAATATTGCATAGAAGACCCTAAACTTCCACATTACCACAAGTAGGCCCCTCTATCAATATCCATGGATCAATTGGACCTGTCTTCCAAACTTAGATCCATATTTTATTATCCTTGAGCCTTAATTAATTATAATGATCATAGGTACCTTTCCAATTAACTCTTAATTAAAATGGGTGCGCACTTACTAATGATAAATCCATTAATTGGCACAAGGGGATATTATAGATAGATTCCATCTTGACCATTGAATGTTCCCACAACTCTACTACCACGTACCCAAATCACCGAGGTGTTGACCTACAGTTGGCCTCACTCATTGGTGACTCAAAGCAAATGAATAGATAGAAACTTGAGTTCATTAATGTCTCAGGATTGAGAGTTTACTGCTAGGGAATTATGAGAGCAGACCCTAAAGTAAAGAGAGTGTTTATAATAGGGGTGTACATCGGGTCGGGTTCCGGGTTATCGGGCCGGGTTTGACCCGACCCGATTAGTTTATGCACACCGGGAACCTGACCGAATGCCCGGTTAGCTATAGCCGGGTTTGTCGGGTTACCGGGTTTACCGGATTACCGGGTCGGGTTACCGGGTAACCCAGTTACAAATTTTAATTTTTTTTTTTTCAATCTGAATCTTTTTTTGATAAAATGCATGGAGATAAAATAACAACTTCTGTGAAATGAAGATTTTCTCATCTAAATCCAAGTTTAACCACAAAACTTTCCACAAAACTTTATTTCAAAGTTTATTTCTAAATCAGCTAATTAGTATATAAAAGTTATTTTTTTAATATTTTTTTATAACCGGGTTATCGGGTCACCCGATAACCCGATTAACTAAAAATCCTTAACCCGGCACCCGGTCCGGATTAGTATGTTCCGGGTCGGGTTTGACCCGACCCGGTATAAAACCATGTTACACCCGCCCGAATACGTCCGGGTCGGGTCGGGTTACCGGGTCGGACCGGGTTTGGAAACCCGGTGTACACCCCTAGTTTATAAGGTGCTTCTCATGGTCCTTCAATACATCAAATGAACCAGTACTATGATCCAGAATCTTTCATTCTGATGATTGAGACAAATCACACTATCTCATAGTGATCAAAGTACTGCAACCTTGTCAGTATGAGATATCCAGTCTCATCACTGGTTGTGAAGATATTTAAGTATAAGATTTGCTATACATGTCTCCCGTATGTGGATCTCATCCATACACATGTGTTACATCTAATATACTTGTGGACTCCGGTTCATCTCATGAACCATCATGTCATTCGTATTGATTTTGTGCAAGTATATAATAAATCACAATTCATCTCATGAAAGGAAAGCATGAATATACTGATAAATAAAGAAATTAATCAATTTATTATATCATCTACTGGATTGAGTCCATAAAACTAACAATTGCACTTTAATGGGGAATTGGATATTGATCATATAAATCCAATATACATGGATGGTGAGCAGAGAATCATATTTGTGGATAAGAACATAAGTTATAATGCAGTAGTTGAGCAAATAATTACAGAGACGAATTGGGATGAAGAAGATGAGTATCCACTAATACGATACCTTATGTTGGTTGATCTAAAAGGCGATGGAGATATGCGGAGTATGCTCAGATTAAACCATGAACGAACTGACCCCATATTATTGTATCTCTATAGAAGTTCGAAAATTATAAAAAGAACTAAGAAGCCCACTACACGGTATGCATTAATTTATTTTATACATTTTCCTTAATGAATTCTAAATTTCCTCTTATTCATAAACTTCTTCTTATTGCTCATTTTGAAGTTGTTCAAGTCGCACATCTCCAAGGGCACGCACAAGTTGCAGAATATTTACGAAAGTTGACAAGGAGAGAGTTGCTCCTGAAGCAACGGTTTGTTCCCATAGGTATGCTATGGCTAACACCATTGAGATCTATTCTATTTCAAAATAATTTTATAGATGAAGGCGATCTTATTTCAAAATTTTCAAACTACGATTCTTTTAGAAAAGCACATGCAAAAGGTGCAATGTACGACAATTTTGCACAGAAACGCTTGAGAACATCTCCAACAGAAGTTACAGCACGGTGCAGTGAAAGTAATTGTCCTTGGCATATCCATGCAACACTTGTTAACTCCGGCCCAAAATTCCAAGTCAGGACATACAATGGTGCTCATACTTGTTCGAAGCCAATGATGGGACTTGGACATGGGGAAGCAATATCTAGATTCATTGCAAGGTGGATCATAGATAGATTACGTATCCATGAGTCATACACTCCCAAAGAAATTATAACTGACTTTTCAAAGGAGTTTGGGGTTCAACTTAGCTACAAGAAGGCATGGAAGGCGAGAGAGAAAGCACTCGATGAGATACGGGGTTCATATGAATAATCATTCAGCATATTACCAGACTATTTCCATGAATTGAGAATGACTAATCCTGACACTATAACGCATGTGATCCAAGAAGAGGATTCAACATTCTGCGTATTTTTCTTTTTTTTTTTTGGCTTCAAGTATAGAATCATTTCGTTCCACATTGAGGCCATTAATTGCAGTTGATGGGACACACCTTCGTGGAAAATATCCTGGCATGCTACTCATTGTTGTGACTCATGACGGAGATCATGGGATATTTTTAATAGCATTCAGTATTGCGGAGATTGAGAATCTCAAAACTTGAGAGTGGTTCTTGGCCGCCTTGTCACTAGCATTGCGGCCACCTCAGAACCTAACAATTGTCTCTGATTGAATGAAAGGACTCACAAGGGCTGTTGCGGAACGGTTTCCAGATGCCAACCATTGTTACTGTGTGCCTCATATTTCAAAGAACATTCGTGAAAGATTCAAAGATGATGGTATTTGTCGCAAGTTTTGGAATGCCGCTCATGCGTTTAGACCATGTGAGTATGAATGTCATATGAATGACATTAGAACAGTTAACGAGAGGGCATATAAATACATTGAAGATATTGGAAAGCAACATTGGGCCAACGCTTTTGAATTGGGCAAGCGATATGACATGCTCACGACAAATTCCCATAACTAAAGGGGGTGAGAGAATTGCCCATAACTAAAATGGTCGAGGCCATTCGTTCTAAACTCATGGAGCTTTTTGAGCTTCGTCGGCAAAAGTCTCATGTTCTTAATTCCAAGTTAACTTGTTATGTTGAGTCTATGTTGAGCAAAGAGAGCAAACATGCTTGTAGATTAGGTGTTCGTGCAGCCAATCCAACTGAAATCAAGGTCCACTCCAGTGAGTATGTAGACGTTGTTCACTTGGACCGTCGTTCTTGTACCTGTCGTCGATGGGAATTGCTTGGAGTTCCTTGCTCGCATGCTGTAGCAACACTTAAAATGAGAGGTCTCGATCCATATGACAACTGTGAGCAGTGGTTTACCTCCGATATGTACAGAAGGACTTACAACTTTGTTATACACAGTGTGAGAGATATGAACCAATGGGATGTGAGAACCGGTTCACATGTGCCTCCTCCTGATGGAAAAAGACAAGTTGGTAGACCCAAGAAGAATAGAATACGTACAGAGGATCGTGGGAGGAACAAAGTCACTTGCTCTAGATGTAAGCAGAAGGGCCATAACCGTCAAACATGTCGCAATCCACCTATACTGAATTAAGTTTTATCCAAATGGCTCGTAAACATTTTATGCCCTCAAAAATTATATGGTGAGATATTTTGTTAAGATAGTTCTTTTGGCCTGGTATGCTCCATTGAGTTTCTTTACCAATTTGTGTTGTAACTCCTTGGAGCATTCAGATGATTCTTCTTACACAATATTTGGCATGTTTGAAATTTTTTGTATACTCTGTCAAATGTTATGTTAAAAATGGTTGGGCATTGAGACACCAAAACTTGTGGTCATGGAGATACTTTGGAATTTATTTTTAATTTTTTTTGTTTGATTGTATTAGATGAACAAAAGATATGAAACGTCCTAAAAATGCATTTTTCTTGTGGCTTTATAACAAATTATGCCATGAGTTATTTTGTGGTAATGTAAGAACAAGACAGGTACAGCTCAGTCGCAACAACTAGGATTTTATAATAAATCATAATGTAAAGAACAAGACATGTACACTTGGTCACAACAGCCAGAACTTTCAACGTTTTATTACACAGCTCAAAGAAATTAAAAATTTCAGAATGCTTCATTGTTATATTTGTGACTACTGTGGGGACTTTAATGTATATTTTTTAAGCAGCCTAGATCTTCTCTTACGAAGTAGGAAGCCATGCAGTTAGACCTAATATGGAGCAAGTAAAATCCACAGCAAATATGAAACTGTAATTCATGGTATTTTGTGCGATATCGCATTGACACTTGGCCACCAACAGAAATTGTGAAGCTCTAGAATGCTTCAGTTATATTTGTAACTACACTAGGGACTTTAATGTATTTTTTTAAGCAGCCAAGATCTTCTCTTACGAAGTAGTAAGCCATGCAGTTAGACCTGATATGGAGCAAGTAAAATCCACAACAAATATGGGACTGTAATTCATTGCATTTTGTCAAATATTGCACAGAAACTTAGCCACCAACAGAAACTGTGAAGCTCCAGAATGCTTCAGTTATTTTTATGACTACAGTGGGGACTTTCATGTATTTTTTTAAGCATCCCAGATCTTCTCTTACGAAGTAGGAAGCCATGCAGTTAAACCTGATATGGAGTAACTTAAATCCACAGCAAATATGAGACTGTAAATCATTGTATTTTGTGCGATATCGCACAGACACTTGGCCACCAACAGAAACTGTGAAGCTCCAAAATGCTTCATTTATTTTTGTGACTACAGTGGAGACTTTAATGTATTTTTTAAGCAGCCCAGATCTTCTCTTACGAAGTAGTAAGCCATTCAATTAGACCTGATATGGAGCAAGTAAAATCCATAGCAAATATGGGACTGTAATTCATTACATTTTGTGCGATATCGCACAGACACTTGGCCATGAATAGAAACTGTGAAGCTCCAAAATGCTTCACTGTTATATTTGTAACTACAGTGGGGACTTTAATGTATTTTTTAAGCAGTCCAGATCTTCTCTTACGAAGTAGGAAGCCATGCAATTAGACCTGATATGGAGCAAGTAAAATCCATAGCAAACATGGGACTGTAATTCATTGCATTTTGTGCGATATCGCACAGTCACTTGGCGACTTATACAAATAATGGAGTTCTAGAATGCTTCACTGTATTTTTGGTGACGTACCACATCTATCTACAATGACAGAATTCTATAATAAAACAACACAAAAACGTCTGGCAAATATCTTAATATATATAATGAATTTTTACATGAATGTTAACACGTCAAACCATACAGTTCTTCACCCAATCCCATAAAACATGAGGACACATATGTCAAATTCCTATTTTGTAGTAACACACTCCTGTAAACAGCTACTCTTGGCAACAATTCCAAAATAAACTAGAATACAACAAAAAATGGATCATTTGTGGTCAACATGTAGAGTCTTCTGTCTTTGGTAGATGTCTGTCACAATCTTTTGTCGATAGTACCATATATCAGCTTGCGTGTATTCAATGGCTCTTCGATATGCAGCATATTCCGCATTAGCCATCGTAAAAATACCGCAATCACAACTGCACATAACAAATAATAATATAAACACTACAAAAAATGATGATCATAAGGAATGTCGACGATTACAAGATAGGGTTTTTACCTGTTATCTTGCTGGGGATTTGGATTTCATGTCTCAAAGGTCCAAAACACGGGATCACACGATCCAATATCAAGAAACTTCTTTCGGAGGAATTCAACCTAACAAAAATTAATAGTATGAAGTAAATGTAAGAGTAATGTGATGGAAATATTCAAGATAGATGTAAACTAAAAACCTTTAGGTTAGAGACTGCTTACAAAATGATGTGCATAATCATCGTAACTAGTACATCCCATCATGTTGTTGTAGTAGATAAATCTTTGTCCTTTTGGATATCCAATTATAACAAAGAAGTGATGCTTGAACCATATGGGGAATACTACAGTCTCAAACGTCCAAAAATCACGACTTTTGTTACATGTAAACATAATATCAATCTCTGTAGTTTTTTGCTGAACTTCAAAGTGTTGTTTGGTAAAACAATATTAACACGTTAGTTCAAATAATAAATAGCAAGAAACCGACATATAAAAAATATAGACATATTAAAAATATAAATAAAAGAAAAACAATACCGCAAGAGTGATAGGAAAAAACGTGTCTATGCAATGCTTTCCAACTATGAACAGCCAATAGTCCATAATCTACATCACAAGTCATCTAAAGTAAATTTTATTATAAATTAAACAAAAATATTTCTAACTAATATGCACTTATAAGTGTATCCATCCATGACTTTTTTAACGTTTGGTGCATTTCTTCCTTAGAAATAGTCGAGCATATATCTTCTAGGATTGGATTGCTGCAAATTGAAATATATGTCTATATTAGGAAAAATTTTCATAAGAAAAAGAAATCGGTGATTGAAGTTTAAGTAGTAGAACTTGCTTTGAATACAAACGTATCCAGAATTCTTCCAAACACGATCTCTCGGCATGATTAAGGCTATACTTCGGATTCGAGCTGCTGACTTTTGCCCTCTTATTCTTCGGTATATAGTACGGAAATTTCAGTAGAAGAATATAAATGGCCTTCCTAGGATTGGCCTTCATCCAACCGACAATAGATCCCATCTTAATTTTCCCCATGCTTTGACCACTACACTCATTGGATCCGCCTAGAATAATGAAGTATTTACTCCAACTTGGGGGGGGGGGGGGGGGGGGGGGGGGGGGGGGGCTTAAATTAACTGGGATCTTGCTCCGGGCACTTTGAGGTGTGCTGACATAAGTTGATGTCTGTGGGTATGGTGATAATCCATAAGCGCCATCGTGCTCTCCAACGGGGGTTTTGGGGTGATGGACTTCTCATATCCTATAAGAAAATCATAAACAAGCTTTATCCTATAGACATGAAAATAAACGGAAACATTTTTCTATCACACTCAACGACAAACTAATCGCCTTTCCTTCCTCATCAAAAGTAGAGTTGATGCAATTTTCCACGTTAAAGCTAACAAAACTTGATGACCATGCTTTTTTAAACATTTCGACCTTCCTCTGCATACTCTTAACGAAGCTATTCATCTGAGAGGGGTCTGCCATCTTCTCCAACTTCTCAAAACTCTCGAACTGCCAGTCGAGGAATCTGTCAACCTGTGGACACAATTAATGAATCCAATCATGAGCATGGTGTTCACCAATACTAACAACAAAATTGGAAAGCCTACTCATCATACCTTATGTTGGGTGGAGCTGTCATGATCCAAATGTACTCTTTCCAACGGCCGACTGATTCGGTTTCTTGTAATTCTTTTATACCATTGCAGGTACTGATCCCGGTGGCAGCCATTAACTTCATCATTTCCTTCATTTACAACATTCATGGCCCTATTGTTCCAATCTGCTATAGGTTGTGCATATTTTCTCTCATAGTTTATAGCCCTCTTGGATAATTTTTTCTCCACCCTCACAGTTGGATGAAATGGAGGAGGGACATGTGCTTTAATCCAAATTGCTTAAGCACATGGTCAATATTGTGTCTCTCGATGATCATATAATTGACCATTGTCACTGCAGATCGAAAAAGGGATCTATCCACTTCATTTACACAAGCTTCCAACTCATCGTCATACCGATCATACGGCTGCCAATCAAACTGTAAGTTATATAGGATGTTTAATGAAGGTTAGATAGATTATATGTACAAGAATGAACAATAAACAATCTTGAGAAATAACTAGCTTACGCTGTCAACATCTTGCGTGTCGAGTTGCCCCCGAACCTCTCTCACATTTGTGAGAATGTGATGATCCTTCAGTCTTTCTTCCCACATCTTGAACAATGGGAATTCTAATTGAATGTCTTCCAAGTTTTTTGATATTGAGCGTCCGATCGACATCCTCAAGTATGCCCATATCTGTGATGAAAGAAAGATATATTTAAAAGGAAAGTGACAACAACTCAAGAACATATATTGATATAATGCAATGATTAGGAAATTTGTTTAGTTACCTGTAATAGTTGAAGCGGCCCTGTGACTGTCTTTACTCGATCTTTGATTCTCGATGCCCGAGTCAAACTCCTATATAGATTTGTTAGGCAAGCAGGCCCCCAAGCATATGGTTTGAAATCTTCAAAAGCTCGATCAAGTAAGCATTACCCCTCGAGCCAGAAGTGTTTGTACAAATCTGAGAGGAAATAAGATGAAATAGAAATGCACGTGTGTGCCTGATCTCAGCTACTTGAGATGGTCTCTTCGGTAGGTCTTTGAAGTTGTCATGGAACCATTTCAAGTTTATTTGTCCCACTTGGAATTCAGATGGATCGGGGGCAACACCCAATTGGTCAAGATATTTTTCCTCTAGAATCATCCAATGGGACCAAACATGGCATGTAACAGTAGGCCCATCTATAGGAAGGCCATATATAGGCCACATCCTCCAATGTGACATTAGCCTCACCCCCAAGAAAGTGGAAGGTGTTTGTTTCCGGTCTCCATCTTTTAATAAGCCCACTGATTAGTGCATTGTCTATCTTCATTTTTTCGATCTCAGAAAAATGATGTAGACATGTTCTTCTTATGTATTGTCGCATTCTTGTATTCAATGTCCAAGAATCATTCTTAGGATCCCAAGGAATGCAACGTGCTATTTCTGGCTCCTATGAAATACAAAAAAAAAAGAAATATACAACAATTAAAAGTCAAAGAAATATGATTAAACATTGAGTAATCAAATAAAATAGGGTGTTCACCTTTCTATCCCATATTTGCTTCGAAATGTGGTTCTCCTATTCAAACAATATAGATTTGCCTTCGGGACCAGGGATTAAATCTTGCATCTTCATCACTTAGTATAGAGTTGCATCAAACTATTAAATCATGTTAATTCTTAGAATTTCAACATGTTAAATGAAATTAATCATAAAAAAAAGATAATTCATACTCAAAATGAGGCCCAACTATTGAAAATCCCCTCTTAAGTTTCCTTGTTTGAGATGATTACTTCAACTGGAAATTGTGTGTTTGTGTGTGTGTACATGGAAGGACATGAGAAAACAGAGGGGTCACTTGACTAGTTACTTGGGTCTGTTCTCTTGGTCCAGTAAAATTTTAGTATGAAAGCGATGCTTGAGGCCCAATGGCACCTGAACACTAGGCACACTAAAAAACGACGCCCTCTTGTCGATGGGTGGGACCCACCCTTGAAATCACTAGCCTGGGAAGAAAAGGTAGGCAATTTTGTAACCCTCTTTTTAAGGGCCCCAAAATTTAAGAGTTATCTACCTCAAACCATTAAACTTTGGGAATTTTAAAAATACTCATAATCTCTTGAAATGATTATTTTTCTAAAATGTTGAAAGGTTTCTTTCAAAGAGGTTACTTCCAGTGGCCCCATCCAAACTATCATGAATCAAAGCAGATAACCATTCATTCAACAGAGAACTAAATCCTATAAAACCTACAAATATAGGTAAAAGTAAAATTGAATCAATGGGAAGATGAAGCCCACTTCAATCTGTAAGCATCAAAATCTCTTAATCAGTACTTGGATCTGTTTCTTTGGTGATTTCAATATTTTGAAAAAGATTGGAACTTTTCTTCACTTGGTTTTTCCTGTGATTGGTATATTTCTTGTTCAAGTTCTTTCAATGCTCCTAAAACGGATGCAAGTATCTGGGATTTCTTAGAAGCTGTAATGGTATGTTGTTTAGGTGTACATGTAACTGATCCATGGGCAGGCCACAACAACTGCACAAGTGTACATAACTAAGTATCTCATTTTTTAGTTAGGGAGTTGCAACTTTCTTGTCTCAGTCCATCATATAATGTGGTTTAGAAGTTGAATTGGTCAAATTTGTACTAACATCTTACTTTTGGTGTCAAGAGGACTAATTTATTCATTTGATCTTGACAGGATTCACTTTCTTCCTTCTATCACTCATTGGAAGTTGTCTTGGGAGGCCTCTTTACCCACTTCCAAGGTAAAACATATGAACAGAAGAGACAACCCCTCCAAACATTTTGCCCTTATGATATTGCGCACAGAGGTTCAAATGAGGGTATTCCAGAAGAAACTGCTCCTGCATACATGGTGAGTTGAGCACAGTTCTGGCAAGGCGTATTGTTGCAAAGAAATTGCACAGTAGCCCATTTAAACATTATTTTCCAGAGATTTTTTTTCTAGTCATTCCTCTATGAGAGAGGATACCAAACAAAACAAAATAAAAATTGAAACTCAAGGCAAAGACCATCCCTACCCGCCCTCTTCCAAACCAATGTGAAATGCATATGAAAAACAATAACTCTGTAGGTGCAGAAAATTATGACCCACAATAAGAGGGTGCCTTACAGGACTTATCCGGGAAGATGATGGTGTCTGGAATGTCTGGATGCCGTCCGAAAGCCTGAAAGAGAGTAGCAAATGGTCAGAGGACCCTGGCCTGAGCGGCGCAAGGCTCTCCGATGCCAAAGTCAGTATGTGAACTGGAACAATGGAAGGAGAGGGAGAAGAGAGACAGAGTAAGGGCTCTGTGTATGAGATTGTCCGTACCTTGCATGGTGCATGAAGGTCTATTTATAGAGGTTTGGATCGTATCTTTCAGAGAATATCTTGGTGTGGGTCCCTTGATCTGACTGGGAAGTCATGATCAGCCCACAAAGTAATAAATGCAGTCTAATCCGGCCCACTCAGCATTTAATGCTAGTCGGGTCAGCCCACATTGCATTAAATGCGTGTCTTGTTGGGCCAGATTGTGTTGGGCGCCTTTGGCGGTAGGAGTACCAGCGGATCTGCCCTCGGGCCTTGCCCTGATGTGGCCTCAGCCGCTGGATGCTGCCATGTGGCGATCTGGTGAAGATAGTGGGCGGCTGGATGTCGCGTCTGTCCCACTAGCTCGTGGCCCTATCCCTCCACGTGTCTGATGACGTGGGGGATGAGGGGCCCAAGCGAGGGTTCTTTCTTGCTTCGGCTACTGTTCTGGCTTCTTCAGCCGAGGTGGCTTTAGCCGAGGTAGGGCTCTCTGCGGAGATAGCATCCGGGGTGGCCTTGCCGAGGTGGACTCTTTGCCGAGATGATGCCCGAGGTGGTCCAGTTCGGCGCTTGTGGCCTGGAGATGTTTGATGTCGGCCAAGGCCTCTGCCCTGGTAGCCGGGATGAGATCGGTGCCACGTGGATGGCACGCGGATGGCACGTGAGAATGCTTAGCCCCATCTGATGGCTGTGATTAGCTTAATCCTGTAGCTCTGGAAATTTCCCCACACAATTGCCCCCTAGCTTCTGAGCTCGCGTAGAACGTCAGTGCCGTGAGGTCGGGAGCTATGTGCCGGGTCTATCTGGAGGGGAAGGCCTCTTTCGGCCCTGACTCGCTGTCGCTTCGGATGTTCGAGGTAATAAATGGCGTCCCCTATTCAATGCTGAGGACAGTTCGACGGCTCCACGCGTCATCTCCTGGCTGGTTGTCTGTCTCCTCGAGGTCGTACGCGCCGTCTCGTCAGGGGCGCAATCAATTTTTTGAAATGATTTGCGCGCCGCTTCGTCAGGGGCGTAATCAATTTTTGAAATGATTCGCGCGAAATCCCAGGGGGCGCCCCTTGGCACGCCCAATTAGAGCTTCTGGAAATGGGGCTTCTCTGCTATATATAGGGCAGTCGAGGTTCATTTTATCCTTCGTTTGTGATTCTGAATCAGAAGTCAGCATCAGAGGTGGGCAAACTACTGTGAGGGAGCTTCATCTGAGGAGTGGTGCGCTGCTGAAGTTGAGTCTCTTTGCTGCTCATCACCTTCGTTCTGCTTCCGTAAGTTCCTTCTGCCCTGTTTCTTCTTCTGCGGGTTCCTCTGTTTTTAGATTGGGATAGGAATGGGGATTTACAGCCACTGGTTAGAGGGCGAGGCAGCGATCGAGGGTTTCAGGTCAGCCTTCAGGATCCCTGCTGATGTCCGAATCAGGGGTGCTGAACCCCTTGGTTACAACCCTCGTGACTTTTCGGGAGGCTGGATGCCTTTTCCGCTGGTGGCTGTGATAGAAGGCGGGGTCCGATTCCCCCTTCACCCACTTCTCAGGAGGTGCCTTAGTCAGTGGCGTCTCTGCCCCTGCCAACTGCTGCCGAATGCCTTCAAGATCGTGATGGGCACGGTCAAGCTGAATGAGGTCCTGGGCACCGACTTCGGCGTCTTCGACCTTGAGGACGTCTATGACATATGCAGGTCCGGAGAGTCTTATTATCTCCGGGCTAAGTCAGGCCGGGATGGCTTCGTCCGATACTTGGAGGATTCGAGCAAGTATGCCGGGGACGATCTTCTGTACGTCTCGGGAAACTGGGAGTTTGGGGAGGCGGACACCGATAGAGGCTACCAGGTCCCTCGCCACTTTGGTACCATTCCAAGTAAAACATCCTTCGCGTCTTTTCCTTTTTTCATAAGTTTCTTCTTGTTCTGCCGCGCTGATGCTTCTGATTGTTGCAGCTTTGAAGGAGAGGAAGCGGGCTGCCAAATACATTTGGAAGAGGAACGAGGCCTGGCTCCGTCTGGTGAAGCGGTACAGCGGTCATGACGGCAGGGCGGCTTGGTCGCTGCTAGGGTATAAGCCGAAGTACCGCGGGTATTTGAGGGGCACCGTAGAGCCGATCCAGAGTGAAGGTGCCGGATCCGGGGTTGGTCAGGAGCAGGCCGTTCCGGAGATCGCGGAGCCCTCGCGGGTGTCGTCTGACGTTAGGGCGACGTCTGGAACCCTAGCCTCCACATCGGGATCGAGACTTCCCCAGGTCTCAGGAAGGGAATCGAGTCAAGCTGCCCGATCTCCCTCGCCAGGCTCCGAGATGCGGCAGAACAGGCGTTTGTCCTTCGAGGACCTCGAGGCTTTGGCGCTTGGAGCGGAGGACGCCCGAGCCCCCCAGGAGCCGGTAAATTCTGCGAGGCATCCGTCTCCGAGGGCTCGGGTGGTTTCAACTGCAGAGGCGGCGGAGGTTCCCGCGCCCCCTAGCTCTGTTGATCGAGAGGAATGCCTGCCCCCTGCTGAGGTTGAGCGGGAGGAAACTCGGCCGCTGAAGATGCCGAGGACAGACGCGGGCCCTAGCTCGGCTGCTGCCTCGTTGCCACAGGGGCCGCCGTTATGGGAGCCGAGCTTCATGCTTGGGCCGGGGAGGCCGATGACGGTGGAGGATTGCATTCTTCACAAGATCGAACTCCCGGTCCTCGAGGCTTTAGGGCGAGCCTGCGCCCTTCCCCGGGACATGGAGCGGCTGGACAAGTACAGCGACCAGAAGCTGATCCTGTCGATGCTGCAGTCCAACTTCGTGGTAAATCTTCATTTCCCTTCGTCAAACTAGCAATTTAGCGTCTGACGCTCTTTGGATATAACACGTACGTCTTCTCTGACAGGCGGCACAGAAGTCCATTGCCGTTGCTGATAGGATCCGCAATTACAGCGCGGACGTTGCCGAGCTGTCCGTGGAGAAGGACGGCTTGCAGGAATCCCTTGACGCCGTTAGCCAGAAGTTAGCCAGGGTGGAAGAGGAATATGCGGCGAAGCTCGAGCAGGCAAGGGAAGAAACCGAGGCGGAGAGGACCAAAGTGGCCGAGCTCGAGGTCTCCGTCTCAAAGATGGGAGATGATTACGCGGCCCTGCTTCAAGCCGAGTCCAAGAGGGCGGATGAGGCTGAGGCTAAACTCGAATCCGAGTCCAAGAGGGCGGACGAAGCCGAGGCGAAGCTCGAATCCGAGTGCGATGCTGCATTCGAGGATGCCAAAGTGCAGGTCACCGCCCACTACAAGGAAAGGGTTCTTGTTGTGAGGGATAAGGCCTGGGCGAAAGGGTGGCTTGCCGGCCTGAAGGAGGTCGGGGTCTTGGAGGGCCACCCCTCCTTTCGGGAGCCGCCTCCGTACCCGCTTTCGGTGCCGACCACTGCCCGTCCATCCGGCGAAGCCTCTGACGCCGCAGCCCGTGCAACTGACCGACGATGACCTCGGGACCTCGGGATATTTACTCTTTTGCTTTTTGCTCTGTAATTTTCTTCAATTTGTATTTGCTGAACACTGTAACGAGTGAGATTTTAATACAATTGAAGGTTTCTTTCAAATACTTGTGCTTCTGTCTCTTTTAAGCCTGTTACTTTGATGCTTGAGTTTGGCAGAGTGCTACTTGTGATGGAATGTTAGAACTGAGTGTCGAGTAGTCTTCTTGAGTACTAGCGCCGATACTCCGTACCTTAGGTGATTTTCTTTGGTGTTCGCGCTGATCCTCTGTACTTTAGGTGATTTTCTTTGGTGTTCGCGCTGATCCTCCGTACTTTAGGTGATCTCCATTGGTATTTGCGCTGATTTTCCGTATCTTGGGCGATCTTAAATAGCAATAGATATGGTGGCGCTGCTGACAAGGGAGTCTGACGGATGTCTCCACGTGGCGCCATAGGGATCGCCGGTCAACAGTCGTGCATTCCCAATAACGCGTGGGAGACTTCGCCCTCATAACTCCTTTTGGAGACTGAGCCTTCTCCTTTCTATAAATAGGGGTGGCAAGCTTGCCATAGGAGAAGGAGAGAACATAGCAGTAGGAATCATGTCCGTGAGATGTCTGAGATCACCTGATCCGGGGGAAGCCTTGCGCCGTTGGACGGCCATCCCCGAGGGGGGAAGGCTGTCGTGGTCTGCGCGCTCTCTGAAGGGACTCCCCGTGGACCACGCGCTCTCTGAACGCGGGTTCACGGCCGTCCGCCCTTGGCCAGACAGAGTGAGGATGCGCGGCGGGGGGACGGTGGCGCAGTCCCGTCCGATGCGGCCCAGTGCGCCCGTCGTACGGCAGGCGGGATGTGGCCTCGCTGGTCCGGGAGGTTTCTTCAAGCTTGGCTGGTCCCACTGGCCGCCGAGGGTGTTGCAGAGCCCAGCGAGGTCCAGGATCGCTCAGAACCTCCAGGCGGTGATCCAGCGTTCTCGAGCCTTCTGCCTGAAGAGTTGGTGAAGAACAGAGTCTTCTGACCTCTTATCCATTTTTTTGTTTTTAGAGGACTGCGATCCTCCTTTCTGTATTTTGCTTTCTATTCTGTACTTCCTGTAATGAAGTAGTTTGCAATGGATAAAAAGGAATTCTCCGACTACCCAAACTGTGTAGAGTGCTTTTGATTTCTTTTTCTCATTTCTTTACGCTGTTCCGGAGTGCTCTCTCTGTGCTGTTTGTGTTTGAGTGCTGGCACTGACCTCTAAACGGCTGGTTTTGGCCGAGCCGAGCTGCCTCGTGCCGGAGTGGAGTCATCATCCCACTGGTCCCGGCCGCGTGAGCATGAGCTCGGCAATGATTTTTGAGGGGTGTAGAAACCCTGATGTTTGGAATCCGGCCGAATGTCTGAACTCGAGGCCTTCTCCATAGCCCAAGGCTAGGAGCTTTAGGAATCGACCGAGTCTGGACTCGAGGTCTCCTCCAGGGCGGTGGGCCCAATCTCGGCTGAGTGTGGACTCGAAGCCTTCTCCATAGCCCAAGGCTAGGAGCTTTAGGAATCGACCGAGTCTGGACTCGAGGTCTCCTCCAGGGCGGTGGGCCCAATCTCGGCTGAGTGTGGACTCGAAGCCTTCTCCACAGCCCAAGGCTAGGAGCTTTAGGAATCGACCGAGTCTGGACTCGAGGTCTCCTCCAGGGCGGTGGGCCCATGTGTCCAAGACACGGGATTTTAGGAAAGGCTGAGTTTAGGAACTCCGGGCCGTTTCCAGGGCGTAGAGCCTCGATTGTGTCCAAGACACGGGATTTTAGGAAAGGCTGAGTGTAGGAACTCGAAGCCATTTCCAAGGCGTGGAGCCTGTGTGTCCAAGACACGGGATTTTAGGAAAGGCTGAGTGTAGGAACTCGAAGCCATTTCCAAGGCGTGGAGCCTGTGTGTCCAAGACACGGGATTTTAGGAAAGGCTGAGTGTAGGAACTCGAAGCCATTTCCAAGGCGTGGAGCCTGTGTTGCCGGAGTCGACCAGAGAGAGACAGATTGATGACCAGGCAAAAGCTGCTTTTATTGATTCTGAAGTCCATTACATCCTTAGAAGTAAAATTTCTTCAGGTGGGATGCATTCCACGGTCTCGGCAGCGGCTTGCCATCCAAGTCTTCGAGCTTGTAGGCTGATTTTCCCTGCCAGTGAGACCACTCTGAACGGGCCATGCCAGTTCGGGGCAAGCTTCCCCTCATTTGGTTCCTTGTCAGCTGGCAGGGTCTTCTTTAGAACGAGCTCTCCCGTGGTGAACCTTCTTTCCTTGACATTTTGATTATATGCCCTGGCTAACCGCTGCTGATAGTCGGTCAGTCTCAGGGCTGCTGCTTCTCGTCGTTCGTCTGCCAGCTCCAGCTCCATTGCCAGGTTCGTCTCGTTTCGGCCTTGGTCGACCAGCTCTGTCCTCAGGGTAGGGAGGCCGATTTCCAAGGGAATGACTGCCTCCATCACGTAGGCCAGAGAGAAAGGTGTTGCCGAAGTGGACCTCCTTGGAGTTGTTCGGTATGCCCACAGCACGCTCGGAAGCTCTTCTGTCCATCTGCCCTTTGCCTTGTCCAGTCGCTTCTTCAGGCCGTCCAGGATCACTTTGTTGGAGATTTCTGCCTGGCCATTACTCTGTGGATATGCCGGGGTAGAGTAATGGTTTCTGATGCCGTGCTCTTGGCAGAAGTCTCTGAAGGATTTGGAATCGAACTGAGTCCCGTTATCCGAGATTAGGGTCCGGGGGATGCCGAACCTCGTAAGGATGTTCTTCCAAACGAAGTTCCTGGAGTCCCGGTCTGTGATGGAGGACAACGGCTCAGCCTCTATCCACTTCGTGAAGTAGTCCGTAGCCACTATCAGCCATCTTTTGTTCCCTGGAGCTCGGTGAAGAGGCCCCACAATGTCCAGGCCCCATTGAGCGAAGGGCCATGGGCTAGAGAGGGGACTCAGATCCTGTGCTGGCTGATGGAGTGAGTGGGAGAACTTCTGGCATTTCTCGCACTTCCTGGCGTAGACCTGGGCGTCCTTCTGCATGTAGGGCCACCAGTAACCCTGGCTGATTGCTCTGTAGGCCAATGACCGACCTCCTATGTGGCTGCCGCAGATTCCTTCATGGATCTCGTACAGGAAGTCGTCCACCTTGGACGGGTGGACGCATTGGAGGTACGGGCCCGTGAAGGACTTCCTGTAGAGTTTGCCTTCTGGAGAGAGCCAAAACCGTGCTGCCTTGAGCCTGATCTTGTGGGCTTCTGTCTTGTCTTCGGGGAGCTGGTCATCCTTCAAGTAGGCGACGATTGGATCCATCCAGCTGGGGCCGAGGTCAGCACAGAGGACAAGCCGAGATGAATGTAGTTCTAGACTTGACCTTAATACTGACCCGACCTCGATGGTCCTCTTCTTTCCTGCTTCAACAGCGGAGGCCAGGTTTGCAAGCGCATCTGCGTGCGTGTTGGTATCTCGGGAGATTTGCCTGACCTCGGTTTTCTGGAATTGGGAGAGTAGCTTCTTCGCAAGGGCCAAGTAGGCCGCCATCCTGTCGTCCCTAGCCTGGTAGTCCCCAGCGAGCTGGCTAGTTACCAGTTGAGAGTCGCTGAAGATCTCCAGGTGCTGGGCTCCGAGGATTCGGGCGCTGTTCAACCCTGCAATCATTGCTTCATACTCTGCCTCATTGTTCGTCGCTTTGAAGTCCAAGGTGAAGGCTTGCTCTATGACCAGTCCCTCTGGCGATTGGAGAACTATGCCGAGGCCAGCTCTCTTGGAGGTGGACGACCCGTCGACAAAGATCTTCCATGCCGAGGTGGGAGACTGCTGGACTTCCGTTTCTACTGGCTCTTGCCCTATGCCCCCCAGTGCCGTGCCGAGCTGGGTCGGAGCCAGGCTGGGGGAGGCGAATTCGACAATAAAGTCTGCCAGGATCTGGGCTTTGATCGCAGTTCGGGGACGGTATTGAATGTCATACTGCCCCAGTTCAACTGCCCACTTCGATATGCGCCCTGAAAAGTCAGCTTTCTTAAACAATGACCGGAGTGGATGCTCCGTGATCACCACAATAGTGTGGGATTGAAAATAATGGGAGAGCTTGCGGGAGGCGGTGACAAGGGCCAACGCAAGCTTCTCCAATAGGAGGTACCTGGTCTCGGCATCGAGCAGGGTCTTGCTCGTGTAGTAGATCGGCTTTTGAACTCCCTCGTCCTCCCTGATGAGGACGGAGCTCACTGCATGATCCGAGACTGCAAGGTACAAATACAGAATCTCCCCCCGAGTTGGGGTGGAGAGCAGTGGTGGTGACATCAAGTAAGTTTTGAGTGCGGCCAATGCCTGGTCGCACTCAGGGGTCCATTGGAACTTCAGATTTTTTCTAAGAAGCTGAAAGAAAGGCTTGCACTTATCTGATTATCGGCTGATGAAGCGATTAAGTGCGGCGGCCATTCCTGTGAGCCTCTGAACTTCTTTCGTGGTGGAGGGACTCTGGATGCCCTGGATAGCAGTGATCTGGTCCGGATTGGCTTCTATCCCCCTCCGCGTCACCAAGCTGCCGAGGAACTTGCCAGAGGCTACGCCGAAGGCGCACTTGGAAGCGTTGAGCTTGAGCTTATAGGTGCGGAGGATGCCGAAGACTTGGCCGAGATCCGTCAGATGGTCGCTGGAGCGCACAGATTTGACGACCATGTCGTCGATGTAGACCTCCACCGATCGGCCGAGCTGGGCCTGGAACATCTTTGTGACGAGGCGCTGATAGGTCGCCCCCGCGTTCTTCAGCCCGAAGGGCATAACCTTATAGCAGTAAGTGCCACGGGAGGTGATGAACGATGTTTTCTCCTCGTCGGGTTCGTAGAGTGGGATCTGATGGTAGCCTCGGTAGGCGTCAAGGAAGCTCATTCGGTCGTGACCGGCGGTGGCGTCAATCAGCTGGTCAATCTTCGGGAGGGGAAAACTGTCCTTAGGGCAAGCCCTGTTCAGGTCGGTGAAGTCTACGCACACCCTCCACTTCCCAGTTTTCTTCTTGACGACCACCGTGTTGGCCAGCCATACCGGGTACTGGACTTCCCGGATGGCCCCCGCTTTTAGCAGGTTGTCGACCTCTTCGACGACCGCATCCGTCTGCTGTAGCCCGGTTCTGCGGGCCCTCTACACTACTGGTTTGTGGTCGGGGTCGGCATTGAGCTTGTGGCACATGACCTCTGGGTCGACCCCGGGCATTTCACTTGGGCTCCAAGCGAAGACGTCCACATTCTGCATCAAGAACCGAGAGAGTTGGACCCTTTCTTCGTCCGACAGCTGGGTGCCGATCAGGAAGAAACGGTCTGGGTCTGCCGGATCTAACCTGACCTCGGCCAGGTCCTCGATGCTCTTCTTCTCAGGGTCCCGGCCGATCTCATCAAGGCCTTTCTCGAACTCGGCCAGGTTGACGCGCTCTGGCTCCTTCACGGCTGGGACTGCGGCCAGCATGCACTGCCTGGCCTGCTGCTGGTCTCCTTTGACTGTGACTACTTCCATCTTGCCTTCCTCGTTCTCATGGACGAACTTCAGCTTTTGGTGGAAGGAAGAAGGAACTGCCTCTAGCTTGTGGAGCCACGTTCTGCCCAGAATGACATTGTAGGGGGAAGGGGCGTCCACAACCAAAAAGTCGGCTGTCACGGAGGCTCCGCCAACTTGGGTTTCCAAGGTGATTCTACCCTTGGGGTAGACTGGCGTGGCGGACAACCCTAGCAGAGGTGCACGGACCTCCGTGAGGTCTGCTTCGGAGAGCTTCATCCTCTTGAAGCAGTCGTAGTAGAGGACCTCGGAAGAGCTGCCGGAGTCGACGAGGATCCTCTTCACGGTGAAGTCTCTCAGCTTCATGGTGAGGAGCAGGGGGTCGTTGTGAGGGACCTGGACTCCCTCTAGATCTCGATCCGAGAACGAGATGGCTGGTCTGTCGCGGCGGGCTTTCTTGGATGCCGGAGCGAGGTCGGCTTTCATTACTTCTTTCTCGTGCGAAGCCCGCCTGGCTTCGGCACGGGTTTGAGAGCTTCCCCGGGACGAGGAAGCGGGAGCCGAGGACGCCAGATGGATCACGTTGATGATCTTCTCTGAGTCCTCGCTGTCTGGAGCCGGGGCCGTGCTCTGGTGAACCCGGCCCTCGCTGCCGCCGGCATCACCTTCCTTGACGAACTCTGGGATGTGGCCCTCTTTGGCCAGCTTTTCCAGATACCACTGCAAAGTCCTGCATTCCTCGGTCCTGTGCCCGTTGCCCTTATGGAAGGAGCAGTAGAGCTTGCTTCGAGCTCCTTCGGTGGGTTCATTCTTTATGGGCGGAGGATATCTGAAGAACGGCTTGGATTTGATCTTGGCCAGGATGCGGTAGATCGGCTCCTTGAAGACGACGTTGACGCTCTGACCGGCGCTGGAGGGAGGTCTGGGCTTCCAATTGCCCCCAGACCTGGACGACGAAGGCATCGTCGAACTGGAGGCCCAGTCCCGCTTGGGCTCCTGCTTCTGGGAGGGCCTCCCGCCTTTTTGCCGAGGCTGACTATTCTTCTGTTCGGGCTCTGGATGCCCGTCCTGATCCTTAGCTCGGATCTCGTCTTCTTCCCGGGCGATAAAGCGCTTCACCCGGGACATCAACTCTGACATGGATTCTGGGGTGTCCCCGGCCAAGTCCTTCCGCAAGTCGCTGCCGGGGATCAGGGCATGCTGGAAGGCGTAGATGGCTATCGCCTCTCTTGCGCCCTCGATCTGGCTGTAGATCGCCCAGAATCGGTGGGTGAACTTGGAGAGAGTTTCGCCCTGCTTCATTCTTAGGGCGATGAGGTCCCCTTCCTTCTTGGGGACGACGGTGTAGGCCTGGAACTTCTTCAGGAAGGAGAGCTGGAGCTCCTTCCAACTGGAAACCGACTGCTCCGGGAGGGAGCAGAACCACTTCAGGGGGAGGTCACCCAAACTGGAGGAGAAGATCTTGCAGTTTAGGTGACCCTCGTTCCCCCAGATGGACATCTTCTGGGAGAAGTGTCGGAGGTGTGCAGATGGGTCGGACAGTCCGTCATAGGGGACGAACCGCGGGACGGAGAACTTCTTGGGCAAGGGGGTGCGCTCGACCTCTTTTGTGAAGGGAGAGCCCCCGAGATCAGTGTGACCACAGAGCTGCTTCTGATCCCGCATCTCCAAGTTGTGCTGGAGAGCCAATCTGACGCGTTTGTCAAATCGCTCTTGCTCGTCGTCCCTCTCTGGAGTTTGAGCTCGGGTCTTCCGCTTAGGATGGCTCGGGCTACGACGGCTATGGGTTCGGCCGTCGCGGCTGTGGTGACTTCGGCTGTTGCTCGAGCCTTCGTCATGGATCTGGCTCCGTTTCTGGTCCAGATGAGGTCTGAGGTCCTCACGAGGAGGCTGGGCTGCCCTGCTGGGAGCGTCCTTCTTTTTCCCTTGAGGCTCAGAGACCTCTCTCAAGGAGGCAGTTTGCACTGCCTTCAGCTGCTGCTGGAGCTCGCGAATCATCCGTTCTTGCTTCTGGAGTTGCTTCTGGAGGAGGGCAGCTTCGGGAACCTCTCCTGGGGGTTGAGCGTGGCGCGTTTCTCCTACGGCCACGGCTTTGTCCTTCCGGGGACGCTCATGCTGACGATCTTTGCGTCCGGGTGGCGCGACTTCTTCTGGTGAGATCGAGGCCTCGAGTCCCTCTTGGAGTGGGAACTCGATAAAGAGCTGAGAGCCTACGCGGCCCTCGCCTGCAGTTGCGCCATGCACCGTACGGGAGCGTCCTTGGGGAGGGACGTCCGTTGGCGGTGGTGGCAGCTCGAGCGCTGCTCTTGAGGATCCTACGCCCTTCTTAGCTTTCGGAGGCATGGCTTCTGAGAAGATGAGGTTAAGAAAGATTGTTTGGGAAGATTTGGAGAAGGTTGGGAAGGCTGGGATATTGCTTTCCCACAGACAGCGCCAATTGTAGGTGCAGAAAATTATGACCCACAATAAGAGGGTGCCTTACAGGACTTATCCGGGAAGATGATGGTGTCTGGAATGTCTGGATGCCGTCCAAAAGCCTGAAAGAGAGTAGCAAATGGTCAGAGGACCCTGGCCTGAGCGGCGCAAGGCTCTCCGATGCCAAAGTCAGTATGTGAACTGGAACAATGGAAGGAGAGGGAGAAGAGAGACAGAGTAAGGGCTCTGTGTATGAGATTGTCCGTACCTTGCATGGTGCATGAAGGTCTATTTATAGAGGTTTGGATCGTATCTTTCAGAGAATATCTTGGTGTGGGTCCCTTGATCTGACTGGGAAGTCATGATCAGCCCACAAAGTAATAAATGCAGTCTAATCCGGCCCACTCAGCATTTAATGCTAGTCGGGTCAGCCCACATTGCATTAAATGCGTGTCTTGTTGGGCCAGATTGTGTTGGGCGCCTTTGGCGGTAGGAAGTACCAGCGGATCTGCCCTCGGGCCTTGCCCTGATGTGGCCTCAGCCGCTGGATGCTGCCATGTGGCGATCTGGTGAAGATAGTGGGCGGCTGGATGTCGCGTCTGTCCCACTAGCTCGTGGCCCTATCCCTCCACGTGTCTGATGACGTGGAGGATGAGGGGCCCAAGCAAGGGTTCTTTCTTGCTTCGGCTACTGTTCTGGCTTCTTCAGCCGAGGTGGCTTTAGCCGAGGTAGGGCTCTCTGCGGAGATAGCATCCGGGGTGGCCTTGCCGAGGTGGACTCTTTGCCGAGATGATGCCCGAGGTGGTCCAGTTCGGCGCTTGTGGCCTGGAGATGTTTGATGTCGGCCAAGGCCTCTGCCCTGGTAGCCGGGATGAGATCGGTGCCACGTGGATGGCACGCGGATGGAACGTGAGAATGCTTAGCCCCATCTGATGGCTGTGATTAGCTTAATCCTGTAGCTCTGGAAATTTCCCCACACAAACTCAAAAACCAAAGAAAGTTTGTTAAAACCTGCAAATACCATTGTAGCACCCCATGTGAAGCAAAATGGGAGAGAAGAAAGACAAATGCATGTTGCATTCCCTGTTATAGACAGGGACACCAATAGAACAGGAAAAAGGGAACTCACAAAATAGAGATATGAAACGTTGCTGGAAGGTTGAAGACAAACGCCCCTTTTGTGATATCGAGATGAAATCGATCAAGAAGCTTGGTCTCACAGTAGATGGACGACGGAAGATGGGATTGGGTTTTTGGTTTGTAACAGTGAAAGGGTGAAAGGGTGAAAGAAGCTTCGAATGACTTTTTACAAAGGGTAGGTTTTATCTTTTACCTTTTAGGGACAAAACCGGAAAAAGAATGGGGCCCCATTGTACAATACCCATATTTAGTATAACTTTTTAGTCAACACCATTTCAAGAAATATAGGGTATTTTATACCCTATACGGTCAAATCCCCTAAAATCTATTATTTTCCCCAGGAGTCATGCTATTGGCACACATGTTTTATCTTTTCCCACACACACACTTAAAAAAAAAGAAAAAAAAATGTGAAATGACCTTTTTGCCCACCCTCTTCTTTTCTATCTCCCCACCTCCCCCTTTCACCTCCGGCTCTGGCCAGCATCGGCACCGGCCGAACTCCTCCCCTTTTCTCTCTCCCTCTCCTCCCTCCCTCTCCCTCTCCCTTTCCCTCCCCACTGTTTTCTCCCTCTCCCTCCCCCACTGTTTTCTCTCTTTCCTCCTCCCTTTCCCTCCCCCCACCTTCCCTTTCACCTTCGGCTCTGCCCGGACCGGCGGGCGCCGGCGTATCCCTTCTCCCACCCTCTCCCTCCCCCACTGTTCTCTTCCCCTTCTTCCAGTCTCTCCCTCCCTATCTCTCTCCCTCTCCTTCTTTCTCTCCCTTCTCCCCGTCTCTCCCTCTCCATTCCTTTCCCCCGCCAGCAGCAGCAGATCGGCGAAAGAGTTCAACCGCTTCATCGCAGTGACCATACCTTATGATGCACTGCCGTTTCTGGGGTGGTTGGGTTTGAAGGGGGATATCAAATCGATGAAGAAGAAACATGATGAAATGCATAGAATAACGCATGGATGGGTGGACGAGCATCGGCAGAAGAGGAAGATGGGGTTGTATGACAACTCTGCAAACAAGGATGACCAGAACTTTATTGATGCTTTGTTGGACATGGAGGTGGATGGCAGCCTTGAAGCCCTTCAAACCGACGTCGATACTGTTATCAAGGCCACGGCCATGGTAAGAATATTACTCTATATATGAGATAAACAGGCTTGGCAACAGGGTGGGAGAAGGGGTACGGCGACGCTCGCCGGTCCAAGCAGAGCCGGAGGTGAAAGGGAGGGTGGGGTAGGGAAAGGGAGGAGGAAAGAGAGAAAACAGTGGGGGAGGGAGAGGGAGAAAACAGTGGGGAGGGAAAGGGAGAGGGAGAGGGAGGGAGGAGAGGGAGAGAGAGAAGGGAAGGAGTTCGGCTGGCGCCGATGCTGGCCGGAGCCGGAGGTGAAAGGGGGAGGTGGGGAGATAGAAAGGAAGAGGGTGGGCAAAAAGGTCATTTCACATTTTTTTTTTTAAGTGTGTGTGTGGGAAAAGATAAAACCTGTGTGCCAATAGCAGGACTCCTTCCCCAGCCACACTATCTGGAAGACTAGGACTGGTGTATACTATGACCCCAGAAGATCTTCTATTTACAACAACATCAAGTCTCCTATTAAATAATCTACTATCCACACATATCACATCCATGATCCATCTAGGAATGGCAACAGGACAGGTAGGGCTTGGGTTTATGTCGACCCATATCCAACCCAATTGACAATGATTTGTCCCATATCCAACCCCTGACAGGATTAGGGCATGTGGTATCAAACCCACTCCATGATAGGTAGAAGTTGAGTCGGATTTCAAAACTTATTTTATTTTAAAAAATTATAGCCCTCAAGATTTTAATGAAGGACCTTTAATGGTATGTCACTTGTGCTAGTGAATTTGTGTATACAACTTACTGAATAATATATACATTGGGGATTTGACATTGCAATGCCCCTTAAACACTCAATTTCCAATTTCATAACTAAATGTCACCAGAGTCGTTTGACTTTGGTACGCCTTTTTTTTTTTATTTTTTCACCCTGGACTACATGATATCATGGGTCTTTAAAAACCGATGATATCATGGGATCCAGGTAGCTTTTCAACTTTTAACATTTGGATCCCATGGTATCATGGGAGCCCATGATATCATTGGATCGAGGGCAAAAAAGTCAAAAAAAAAAGTGTAACAGAGTCAAACAACCCTGGTGACATTTCTTGATTTGATTTTTGCTGATAATACATTAAACTCTGGTATTGTGAAATCATCAATTTTTAGAGCATTTATACTCGGTTATTATATTTTAAGCTTAATATTGATTTATATGAAAATTTGTTTTATATTTTATATGAATCTGAAATATTGTTTGCCTATTGTTATGTCATAACTTCATATTCAAGAAACTTATACTTAGTTATAATATTTGTGGTTTAACATCGACTTGTATTTATTATGTTTAAGGTTTAATATTGACTTGTAATTTGAATATAACATGTACTTATATACAGGTTGAAGAAAATCTAGAATAGTGAAACTTAGGGGGCATTTGTGTAGCACCCGTGCGGCTTTCATTTCCAACCTAGATAGGTAGGACTTCCGGATCCCCTCTCGTGCAGAAAATCTGGCTAAAAAGTCGGATTCCTCCGCCTTTTGTCGCTTCACCCAAACACGGCGTGGGAAAGCACTGATTTGTCTCCCACTGTTTCCGCAAAAAAACAGCATTGCACAAATGCCTCCTTAGAGTAAGGTCTACTTTCTGGTAAAGAAGAATATCATTTGATCCATACAATGTCTCTAAACTATGCTCCATTGGGAATTGCTCCCACTATAAGTGAGTAAATTAAAATATAGTATTAATCATATACTCAATCTTAACATACAACCAGCCACTATAATGACATGTTTGGCAAAAAAATACAATCCGTGAGAAATTCATAAGTTTAAGTATCCCCATTGTCCTAGTTTTGAGGATTTCTCATGAGGATTTCACATTCATTTTAGTATATGTACAGTTGCACATGCGAAAAATTGGTATTGATGCTCGTAAATCCACTAAATTGAGGATTTCCAAGTTCTATGGAGAAGTCTAACTAGTATTTACAATTCTAAAACATGGATGTTTCAACTTAACAAAATGAGAAATAAAAAAAAATATGGGATGAATCTTCGGTTGCCCAACATGATACAATAAAATTTTGGAGTTTTTTTTTGTACATACCCCCCCCCCCCCCCCCCCCCCCCCCTACGGTTTCTAATATTTGTAAATAGGCCCTAATGATTTCAGTATTTGTAAATAGGACCTCTACTTTGGCATTTTAATACCTTCATATCCTTGATTAAGTAGATTTGACGCTAAAAGAGAAGAGGTCATTAGGTTTCTGTTAATTTTGATTGTTTTGCCCTTATCTTTATTTATCACTAAGAAAACCCTTCACCTTCCTATGTTTTTTTTTTTTTTTTTTGCCTTTTCATTTTTTTCTCAACTAAGCCCATGAAGTTCTTCGCAATAGGCACCCAACGACATCCTCTTTTCTAACATTGAGATAGTTTTTTTTTTTTTAAGTTTTTTTTTTTGCACATCATTAGTCTTTTCTAGAATCTTAGGCCTCTTTGTTTTGTTTTGTTTTTTTTTTTTTTGAATAATTCTCAGTTCTCGTGAGAAGGGAGACAAGAAATAGGTTTGGATATTGTTTTCACGTGGCCTCCTCTCTCTCTCTCTCTAGGTCTGCATAATGGTTCTAAGGGTGGGAAGGTACACCTTGTGGATTTTAGAAATTTGTCATGAGACATGCCATACAAAGGTCAAATGGGTGGTACCACCATATAGGACCCAGGCCCATAGTATGGATGGTCCCGATCCCCATTGGCAGTAGAATTTTCTTAAAACAGAAGGAGGGAATTTTGAATTTGTGTACTTTTGATATAACCCCCTAGTCTTTTAATTTGATAATCATAACTTCCAATTTTTTTACATTTAAAGTAATAGTAACTTTTTAAGTGGGTTTATTTTTGTGACTGGAATATGATAACACTTAGGGCCTCTTTGGCAAATCCAATCTATTTGGAATTGATTTATTTCAAATAGTCTGTTTCAAATAGATATTTTTAAAAATAGACCGTTTGGTAAGACAAGTTTATACATCTGATTCAGTTAGATCTATTTGAGAAAATTTATTTGATAAACATGAAAATAAGATGCATTTGTTGTCATTTTAATAAAAAGCATTAAGCTACCTTTATCAATCCCCGTTTATATAGAACATGAACAAATCATGACCACATAAATCCTATCAATTCTTACCCACTTTCCCCTTCGATGAATAGGACATTTGCTTAGAAATTATATAAATTAAATATAATTCAATGCCATTGAAAAACAAAGGAACCCTTAATTGTTGCCTATCTTGAGTAGTGCACACTGCACACTGCTATGATGACCTTGCACAATAGATACCATTTGCCAAATCAGGTTATACACACTCATCCAGTGATTTTAATACCACGTGAATTATTTGGCATATGTAATTATTGATTACCAATTGTGTTGAGACTGAGAGATACATTCTTGTGAAAACCATTCATCATCAATCAACAACACGACAACAACCAATTAAATACAAAATAAGAACATCAGTGTGAAATCCCAACATTGCTGATGAACCACCTCAATCAAAATATACCATCAATTTCTATCTTCTTGGGGGCCCTTTGATTTAATGATTGAAATTTAAAATTGGTCTAGCAGATGGACCACCTCAATCGAATTTTCCCATCAATTTCTAACTTCTTGCAGGCCCTTTGATTTAATGATTGATATTTACAATTAATTTAATGATTGAAATTTAAATTTGGTAGAGGCGGGCCGCGCGAACGCAGGCCCCTCTAACACAAATTATGACCTCCACTCTCCCACTTGGGGAGATGTGCCCCTCCAAAGTGCAATGGAGGCCACTGACCTAGGCCATGAGCCTTTTTGATCACCCATAGACCCCATCCAGGTAAGTATGCTTCAATCTCCTTATTCTCTTACTCATATTACATGCCCCCAGCATTCCTCCTTTCCACTCTCTCCGATATGGGACTTGCCTCGTGGTAACAACTAGCTTGCCTGCTTCCTGGCTTTGCTCAATTCCCTCAACCCCAGTTCCAAGACATGCAGCAGATGCTACAACTACAACCATTAAATCAAGAAAATCCCTATCTGTTACTATGAAACGGTGGTCTGTTAGAGGAATGTGAGGACGACATTAGGCCCAAGGGAAGGGTGTCCACAGAAAGTTTCAGCCATCCAGTTTGTGTGGTCCACAGAAAACAACCCTTGAAAATCTCCCTCTTCTGTAACTTTTTTTTTTAAGAACTGCCTTCTGTCATTTGTGGGCTCCATGATTTTGGTGAAGGTGAAACTTCAATCACTCCATGTCCATATCGTCTCTTTCATTGCTCTATCACTTTGGGACCCACTATCCTTTGATTGGACTCGGGATTGATAAATGTAACCAATGACTATACAGAGCATAAAATCTATTATTTTCCCCAACCACACTATCTGGAATATACTATGACCCCAGAAGTTCTGTTATTTACAACAACACCAATTCTCCTATTAAATAATCTGCTATCCACAAATATCACATCCATGATCCATCTAGGAAAGGCAACAGGACAGGTAGGGCTTGGGTTTACGTCGACCCATATCCAACCCAATTGACAATGATTTGTCCCATATCCAACCCCTGACAGGATTAGGGCATGTGGTATCAAACCCACTCCATCACGACAGGTAGAAGTTGAGTCGGATTTCAAGACTTATTTTATTTTAAAAAATTATAGCCCTCAAGATTTTAATGAAGGACCATTAATGGTATGTCACTATTCAATGTCAATTGTGCTTGGTGAATTTGTGTATACAACTTTAGTGAATAATATATACATGGGGATTTGACATTTCAATGCCTCATAAACACTCGGTTTTTAATTTTATGACTAAAAGTCTCTAAATGTCACCATAGTCGTTTTGACTCTGGTACGCCTTTTTTTTTTCTTTTTTGCCCTGGACTACATGATATCATGGGTTTTTAAAAACCCATGATATTATGGGATCCAAATAGCTTTTCAACTTTTTAACATTTGGATCCCATGATATCATGAGTTTTTAAACTCCCATGATATCATGGGATCGAGGGCAGAAAAGTCACAAAAAAAAGTGTAACAGAGTCTAACGACTCTAATGACATTTCTTGATTTGGTTTTTGCTCGATAATACATTAACTCTGGTATTGTGAAATCATCAATTTTTAGAGCATTTATACTCGGTTATTATATTTTAAGTTTAATATTGATTTATATGAAAAAAAAAATTTATATTCTATCTGAATTTGAATTATTGTTTGGCTATTGTTATGTCATAACCTCAGATTCAAAAAACTTATACTTAGCTATAATGTTCGTGGTTTAATATCGACTTGTATTTATTATGTTTATGGTTTAATATTGACTTATAATTTGAATATAACATGTACTTATATACAGGTTGAAGAAAATCTAGAATGTTTTTCTCGTTTAGGGGAGACTGTAAATTTTCAAAAAAGATTGATTTAGTTAGTGTAAAAATTGATTTACAATTTATCCTTTTGAAATTTAGTTATTGGATTGCTAAATTAATTAATTTTGAGACCTATCATTTCAATCAGCTTAATAAAGGAAGGGCGTGGGTCCCATTACTTCAATCTGGAAGATAAAAGTGGGCCCACTTATCCAAACAATTTAGTTAGTTTGAATTGAGTCACAAAAAGTGGCCTTTTAAATCTCACCATCCATGGCATGTGGCTTGATTAGTGGTAAAAAAAAAAAAAGTATCATGCCTGTTCAATCATATTCGCACTTGTGATAATGGGTCTTACTTTGTTAAATATCATGAAGTGGGCCCCACTTGTTAACTAACACGTCTCGGTCATGGCTCCCTGTCAAAGGCCTCATACTAGGTGAGATGTTTATTTTCCTGGATTGAGGAAATCTTCAGTGGTCATTCCACAGTTATAATCAAACATGGATTAAGAAACTAATCATTTCACATTCTAACCCAACATGGAACATGAAAAATCCCTAGTGACAAAATCCTTTATGAGGATATTCCTTTTTCAAGGGGATTGGGGAATTCCTAAATATGCAAATTCCTAAGTTGTTATCAAATGTGCCCTTACAGAATTTTAGTCATGAAATTGAGAATTGAGTGTTTTAGAGGCATTGAAATATCAAATCCCCTATAGAGTAAAGTAAAACTAGGTGCGGAAGGTTAGGTGTGGAACTAAAATTCGAATTCACGTGACTTAGTCAGAATCTAGAAATCGATACCTGCCCAGGAGCACATTTTATACCCAACCCATTGCAATTCTAACATTCAAGAGAGGCAGTAATGCATCCAAGAGGTAGAATGAGAGAAAAGCATTAAAAGGGTGAAATCAAGTAGGTGGATGGTCGCCATCGCCTAGTCACATTATGCAATGAAGATAGGTAGATAGGAACTTACAATAGTTTTGTTTCACCCTTTCCCATGAAACCAACGCAAGAAGTGAGGGGTATATTGTATTTGTACTTCCATTGCAGTCCCATCTAGCCATCCAATGAGTGGAGTAAATAAGAAGGTTATGATCATCCATTCACAATATCTTTTGGCCATTTTGGGCTACTTTTTCTTTTATTTTATCTTTTTTCTTGTCACTGATGGGCTCTCTTTTATTGGGCTTCGATGCCCGTTTGATATTTTGCAAGTAAAGTAAAGCCTCAAATCAAAAGGGAATAAAATCTAAATGATTATGATGATATTTTATTTTTAGTTGTTTGATATTAAATATTTTTTACATTTTGTATAGAAAAGTAAAGTTTTTTTTTTTTTTTTGTCTTTTAGTAGATAAAGGTGGTTACTTTTTTACTTTTTTTTTAAGATAGAGGCAATTTTGAATTAAAGTGTTTTTAATGTGACATCTTGCCCGGAAAATGGAGGCTTTAATTGACTTTTATTATTCTAGTAAAGTGTCAAACGGGCTTAACATTTGGATAAATGAGAAGTCGAGTAAAATGAAGTGGATTTCAATGAGGAGTGAAGTGGATGAGAAGTAGGTTGAAGTTAAAGTAGAGAGTACTCTATTTGGATACTTATTGTGAAGTTAAGGTTTGGAGTATAATCCACTTTTACTTAAGAAAATGAAAGTATTTCATATTTAAGTGAAACGGTGAGTACATGTGGACAACAACATTCCTTCATCTATCCGAACAGGGTAATCCATACGGAGTAGAGTTGAAACCTTAGACCGTTGAATCCCATTTAACTTCACTTTACTCTATTTTTTGCCTATCCAAATAGTCCCCATCTGGGCTCAAATACCGAAAGTTGTGTTTGTACACCATTAACAAGATTGTCCACCCATGCCAATGTTCTTTAACAACCATTTAATCTTAGAGCCTTTTCTACCTAATGCAGGCCTACC
The DNA here is from genome assembly GCA_012931725.1 of Litsea cubeba. Taxonomy (NCBI): domain Eukaryota; kingdom Viridiplantae; phylum Streptophyta; class Magnoliopsida; order Laurales; family Lauraceae; genus Litsea; species Litsea cubeba. The sequence goes on from CM022947.1 coordinate 15,054,911, forward strand.
AATTTTCCCATACGAGAAGCATGTAATTGGTCAATAACAAGTGAGGCCTGCAGAGATTACATGGATTAGATGGTAGGTAAGGTTATTCCACAGGGCGGTTTTCTCCTCCTGGAATCCTCCATGGAAATCATGCTGTGAAATCAAAGAGAGACTTGACTGTTTACAGATTTTCTAATTTCTATCATGAAAGGCATCAAATGTAAACGTTGGTCTGATAGGGTATACCCTCACCAACCAAAGGCCCCATACACTGAAACAGTGGATCACAATAAATCATCAAGAAATTATAGTGAAGGTGCCATTTACAACATTTTAAGGTGAAACCATTTTTTTTATAACTATTTTAAGGTGAAACTTCAACCTATCTTGTCCAAAAGATCACCTGCACATACCCTTCCTTCAGCTTCTCCCCTCCATGCACCCGATCCCAAGTCCCAATTCAATGTTGTAGGGAAGTAATCTATAGGTGAGAATCTCTCTCTTTTATAACCCCTGAGACTGCTGATAGATGATATACCTTCCCTGCCCAATGGGGCTCAAACCTAGCCACCCTACCTCTCCCATGAGGACCTTAAAATGTCCCAAAAATATCCACAGACCCAAGCCAAAACAACAACAAAAAATAGCATATCATTGTCAAATCCTTCTGCATGAGCACGCTAGTGTTACCCTTTATGTGTGGTTTCTTGAACCCAGGTGATGCACGCACCATAGAACTGATTTGGCCTACCATATTCAGGTTTCAGCTTGTATAGCAAAGCCTGTTGTGGTTTGGGGACGTTTCACTAAAAAAAAAAAAAAAACCCTTGTGCATGCATATCAGAGTTGTAAATTCCTGGTTTAGGAAAATAATGCTTTCAAATGAAATGCAATTAAGACTAATAGCTCCAATGTAAGAGAGAGAAAATCAATATATACTTAAAATGGTTTGAACGGGTACAAAAAAAGCTAGGAACAACCTGCATGCTATATTAAAGGGTTACGTGTTCAAATAATGAGAAAAGGTGAAAATCAATGAGAAAATATATCATGGACTATGGAGTTCGAAGAAAACATAGCTGTAAAAAGAGTTAACTGGAAGAGTAAACTTACAAAGCCGACGCCATATGGATACATAAGGCTTAAATGTTGACAATAAGTGCTGATAAATTATGTATTAAGCCTGTAACATGCGATTAAAGTCTTAAAAAAGTACAGCTCAATTGAATGTTGATTCATCCTTTACAAAAACAAATCAAATCTCGTAAGCAACATAAAACATGAAATCAAGGGTACACGAGTGGTGTGAATTTTTAAGTGCTCTTGGTCTATTTTGTGTTATTTGGGGACCACTTGTACATCCATAACAGTACATAACCAACCTGTAATGAGGTATACTAGCAGCATAACCTGTGGTGCTTCTTTTTCTTGGGTTTCTCTCTGCTATCGCTAACAATACTTCCATTACCATTTCATGGGTACCATTGTCTTTGACGACTGATATATCAACCCCATTTATCATCATCTGGGGCAATGGTGCCTCTACTCATATTAGCATGGATTATTCCATCACGAGAAGAGCTCAAAAACACCCTCTTGAGTTTTTTCTTGGAGTTGGATCATTTCCGTTGCCCGATGCTGATGCTTTCTTGTCAATCATCGGATCCATTATCTACATCAGACCTGCAATTACGCATGATACAAATCAGAGAGACCCACAGATGAGAAATAGGTAACAATGACAATGCTTATAAAAATATAAGGGTAAGAACCCAAACAGCATGCAAATTTGGCAATAACAAAATTGTGCATCGTAGTTCTTTTCTTGGGTGTATTAACACACGCACCATTTAGTTTTGGCACCATTAAGAAACAATTCAACTTTGGAGCCCAAAAAATAAAGGGTTGGGAAGATCCTTTATTTCAAATATCAAAACAAATCAGCTTTGTTTCAAACATATCAGACTTGCTAAACAGGCCCTTAATACACAGTCATACGAATAGGAGAATTAAGAAATATTTTCTTTGCCAGTTCTGGCAATTAGAAAGGTATTTGGGTCATTAACAACAGGGAAATTGTACACAATTACCTAATATCATGAAACGACTGAACTGTCATTTGCTTCTACGGAAGGCGTATCCAAGCGGCCCATCCTTGATGAAACCCTGCCAGCTTGGGAAGAAGCCAAGCTAGATTTTGCAACAATTCCTAAATTTAACAATTTATCATCATCAGGAGAAGACTTCTTCCTGTCATCGCTATATCCATTGCCCCTCACAAGAGCAAGGGCCTTGTCTAATATGCCCAGAGCTCGTTCCACTTCAGGACTTATAAAAGAGCTCCCTTTGCTCACAATGCACTGTTCATCAATCAAATGCGTTGGAGAGTCATCATCCATATATTGATTCTCCTCCACTTTGAGGGTTGTAGAAGTCTCGCATTCCTGGATTTCACTGGTGGATGTTTGGTCTACAATTGGTATGTATGCCTGTGCTGTTTCACGTTCTCTGACGAAGATGCTAGCAGACTTGTCCTTATCAGCGGCTTCTTGGCCCTTGTGACTATCATATGACTTTAGACCATCTTGGATTTGGACATGGATAGCTCCCTCCAATGGTATGATTGGATGAGCCTCATCTTCCTTGATTTCACTGACCAACTTATGTTCTATAGCTGGTATATGCGCATGTGTCGATTTGACTGAGTGTTCTGCAACAATACCTACTGAGTTTTTGGGGCTGACAGGCTCCGAGTCCTCGTCTTCTTTATAGGATTTTAGACCTTTTCGAATTCGAATGTACATTGGCCCCTCCTCCAAGATCTTGCTGAAGTCTTCATCACCATTGGTCACAGAGGCAACTGTCTGAAATGCCCAATTTGTTATAATATCAAATAAAATAATCAAGAAATGTTTCAAGGACATCAAGAAAAAAAAAACTTCAAGTTATAGTACAGATTGAGTTTTGTTCAAGACCAAGCGTCCTATGCCTCATTAATAGAAAGAGAAGCATCCAAAAGTAAACTATATGGCGCCCTACACAGTCATGTAAGTGGATGTGGCACAAGGTATTCAAGCCATGCAACAGGTTGATCCCACCACGTAAATGACCTGGGTCAAAAAACAGGAGTTCATTGATCAGATGAGCCACTCATGTATGTAGAAAACATACTGTGGAGAACGCTTTTGTTTAACCATCCATTCATTTTAACGCATGGCCAACCTATTGAGTGAACTGACTGGACTTCTAAGACACACATGCAAGATGAATCTCACATGATGGTGGGCTTGGACTTGACATTTGTACCACATTGTACTTGTTGATACAAGTCGACGGGCTAAACCCAGGCACCAACACAAGCTTAGAAAACCTTTGCTAGAGAATATTTGCAAATCTCTGATACAACCTACACCTCCACAAGAATAATCTTTCACTTGTGCAACCTTTGGGCTTTGTGCTTTACTAACTGCTGGGCTTATCTCTATTCAATAAACGTAGTTTGACCTCCGTTTGATGAACAGAAGAAAAAATGGAATGATTAATTAGTTTTATGATACTTTATTTCCACATTTTTTATGGATAATAGCAGTACATATCGCTATGCTTCTAAGAATAAATTAATTCACTTATTTTATGTTACGTTCTTTTAAGTGCAATAGTGTGAGGTGCACCAAAGAATAAGGAACTATGAAGTGGCTTTTGCTTTCAGTGAAATGAGTTGCGGAGGCAGTTCATCATTCATATCTCTTCTGTCCTTGTGCATAGAGTAATTATTGGCAGACATGCTTTCTCAGCAGGAGATTGTTAAGGATCAATATTTGTCGACTCCCCATTCAGCGAAAGGCATGAATGCAAAGGTTCTAAAAGAAGTATATATGTAATTTGATGTAGTACATAGCAAATGTAGTACATAGCAACAAAGTTGTTGCTGATGAAGAAATTGGTGCCTTGAATGTAGTCAAATTTCACATGAATGTTTTGGATAAATAGATGGTTATCATTCCACAATGGGTTTATAAGACATGTACAGGTCAAGAATATGTTTAAGGTACTGTAGAAGCAAAAAATTTGTTTTCTCCCTATTTCACTTGTTGTGAGATCAACTCTGATTTCAAAAGTCAGAAAACATTATCCCTCCTAAAAGTAATCTCTGATTTTTGTGACATCCCAAAGAAAGCAGAACATAGACTGATCCATTGTGCCAAAAAAATCAGTAAGGTACATATAAATGCATTCTAACAACATGAAAAGAATAAGCTAAATTTACAGCTATATGCATGGAATGTATGGGAGTAGCCAAGGTTTGTATTAATCAATGAAAAACAAATGAACAGAAAGAAAATGGTACAAGATAGGGAAGAAGAAAATAAAAGAAATACATAGTAGTGCTGAATGGAACAAAAGAGGAAAATGTATGCTGAGAAACAAAAACGAAGAGCAGTAGAGCACTGTGTGTCATCATGACCTGATGAGCATTAATATGGGACACATGACAAGTTGCGAGGTTCACATGCCACATCAAATAAAAGGGAGGTTTCCGGATTAGGCATCTCCCAAAAAATCAGCCCATGAGGTTGTTATCCATCCCACTATGCCGTCGCTGTGAGAACTTCAGCTTTTTTTAAAAAAATTTAAATCATCCATCTCATTATCTTACACAGGGCCGTCAAAGGGCCGGGCCGAGCCTGGGGTTGTCCTAACCCTAACCTCAAAATATCAGAGCCGGGCCCAAGCTGGCCAAAGACCCTCGGAGGGCCTGCACTATCTAAGCCCTTACCTTGCCCTCAAGGGTCAGGGCAGGGCTCAGGGCCTCAAAATAAGAAAATCATTATTTTTTTTCTACACTGCTACCAAGGCAGTTGTTGTATGTACATTCAGCAGTTGTAGAAAAAGAGACCTATTGATGTGATCTAATTCAATAATGTGTTGTTCATAAACCCCGAACTGGAAGTATAGCAAGCAAGATAGATCACCAACGAGGAATTTGCGTATATATAATGAAGAACGGACCCCCTCTCTGAATGACCTAAAAAAGAGTGTCGAAGTTCATTTCGGGATTGGAAAGGTCGGCCGATCGGGATCAAATATGACTACCTAGTTTAACCTCTCTTGCAAAAGGGACCACTAAGAAAACGATGATCATAAGTTGTCTCTAAAAACTTTTTTTATCAGACAAAGTCATACGTACTTTGGTGACTTGGGTTCTAGACATACAATTTTATTTATTTTGTCAAAAAAGGAAAAAGGTTAAAGAGTATGTTCTATCTCACCCTTTTCACAAAATTTTCCACGTACCAAATCATTCTAGCAATATCTGATCCTTGAGAATTTAAACCATTTACATTCATTTACCTTTTATGATTTGGCATTATTTTCAATTTAACACTAATCTGACTATTAACCGTGTCTCACAAAAATAAATGCACTTAAAAAATCACTATTAGTTTGACTTTAAAATTGGGGGTTATAATTAACTAATTAAAAGGATATTTAGATCGCCCCATATCATCAAAGTTCCATGCACATAGAAACTACTTTTATGAACTGGTTGGCATCCCAAGTCATTCCATAAAGTGTGTCCTTATTAAGAAGAGCACACCCCATTTTGCACTAGCAATAATATATAAAAATAATATAAAACACCTAAATAAGAAGCAATAAAACTGGAAGAGAGGGATTAAAAGAAACCGTGAAATACTTATTCCTTATGAATTAAGTATAATACAAAACTTAAATAATTAAATAAAGATGAAATGGACTAAGTATGCATGTGTATGGGTTTTTAGGGCATTTTATAATGGGTATGGGAAATTGCCTTCATATCCCCATTTTATTACTGCTGAGTAGGGATGGCAATGGGTCAGGATAATGGGTATGGTCCTATTAGGGGCGGATTAGGTAGCGTGTTGGTAGGGTTCCGGCTGGGTATGGTTTTTAATGGATTAACCTAAGTTTGGTTCGGGACGGGTTTGGGTTTTTGGGTGCATCACCCCGCTCTGCCCCGTATATCTTTACTTCATATATTACTGAGTGCATTTCATTTCATCTGAGAGCTCAGTAGTGCAATGGAAATAAGGGCAGAGACTTTCCTAGAGGTAAGGGTTTCAAAAACATTGTTTTATTTCCTATTTCTTCTCCTCAATAGCCTTTCCTAAAGTTGTCTCTACGCTAATATGGTCTCAAACCACTAAAACAACACAAGATTGGCCATTATACAAGATTCAAGCTTTTTCGACAACTTAAAAAATTCACACTACTACATAGCGTTTTGGTCACTACCCACTACACCTGCCACAACCGCTATTTTAATCCTTGCTAGCAAGCAACAATCATAAACAAACTTGCTAAATCCATGCATACTCAGACCTCAGTTTAAGACCATTCAAATTAAGACACTGGAGACAAAAAAAAAAAAAGGCATTTGGTAAGTGAATTTAAATGGTCAACTATATTTCTTTTTAGTTATCCATTTAATGTCCACTAATAGATGGTTGGTGCCCTAATCATTTTGATTTGGATTATGTCTCCTTCATTATGGGGCTCACAATCTGTTTAATTGAGGTAAATCATATAGGTGCCACATGTACCATAGGTGTGTGGATGTGCATATGAAAAATTCCATACTCCAGAAGAGTCATCACATAAGTTCCTTATCTTGAGCCATTTCTTACTATTGAAGGATGGACTACATTAGCCCCCATCTATAGGACACCATTGATAAACAAAGGAAAGTAAGCAAACCAATCGTTATTGAAATATAAAATGAATTATGATCATCACAATAAGCCTCCTTTCTTTTTTACAAGAGTTGTGGCACTGGTGGAAGGTGCTCGCTAATGCAACCTTGAGGTTATGGGGTTCAAGTCATGTTACAAATAAAAAAAATATTTTTCTTCTCTCTCTCTCTTTTTATTTTTTTACATGAGCCTATAGCGTAGTTGGAAGGCGCTCAGTGTGCAACGCCAAGTTTACGGGCTCTAGTCAGCAAAATCTCACAAGAAATATAAAAAACAACTAAAGACAGATATTTTAGAAGTACCTAAATAATAGATTTAAATAGGTACATAAAAAAATTCTAGAGATTTTAAGCATAATCATCTGATATTTTAAGTAAAATCATATGAAAACTAGTCAAAATATCACATTTTAAAAAAAGGGGTAAGAGAAACTATCACCTTCTGGTATAGCTTAAAACCACTGACTATGAGCTGCCTTGAGACGAAATTAATAAGTGCCGGAGGGACAAAGTCTAGCTTAATATCAAGATTTGCAATTGTCCTGCATAATTAGTAAGAGAATCCATGTCAAGGTTTGTATAGTTTCAGCAAAAGACTAAGCAGGAGCACTGATCTAAAGGGCCAAAAAAGGCTAAATGGGAAAAAAATAAAAACATTTGAGAGCTTTTCCCTAGAGATAAAGTAAGATAAGATATTCCAATCTGGAAGATTTATGACACCCCGTTCAACTACGAAATCTGTTGGATAAATGATCTAGATCCTCCCCGGCTGTTGCTCAGCTGGTTAGGGACATATAGTGTGTGCAGTTGCGTGAGTTCAAGTCACTTGTAGAGCAAAAAAAGGTCTAAATCAACAAAACAAGAGCCTCACTTATGCAAAATGAGTGCACCAAAACAATAGGGCTATGAAAAACCTGACAGAGTTGCTAGCCAATAATCCCAAAACCAATTGGTGATAGGAAACTGCACAAACAACTACTTAACAAAACCAAGTCTAGCTATATCAGCCCAAGTCCAAATATGAAAAAACTAAATTTGGACTGTCCAACAGGCCTACTGGACCAAACTAGGACCTGAGTTTGGGCTCCATAATCCTTATGGGCCTGAGGTCTGTTCCTATTGGACTAATACTAAGATCCAGATTGAATTCCGGCCTTCTATTGGACTCCATATTCAAGCCCAGAGTATATAATTATATTCAATGGGACTTGGACTGAAAAATCAAGCATAATCAAACCCAGGCCTTTATAGGTAGGACTTGGGGATCTCATAACCTTTATTGGCAAGCGCGTATCCTGGTTTCATGGTCTGTGTTAAACCCTGACTTGTATTTGGGTCCTGCCATCCTCTTGGACCTGGACTCGAGCCCACATGGAACCAGCTCAAGTTCGGCCTGCTGAAACTTGAAAGCCTCACATACAGTATACATATTGAGATGCAATGGGACACTAAAAATCTCTCTCCCCGTGTGCTAATTATTGTGGAAAATATAGACCTAATTTATTTTTTTTGGTAGAATAGCCGTAATGTTAAAAAACTCCTACCAAATAAAATTATTTTGTTAGTATCAGACTAAAGTTTCATACAATCTTATCTTGATTTCAAACTATTTGTTGTTGCTGTCATTAATCTAGATAAGATTCTATGGAACAAATCAGCACAAACTATTAAAAAGGCTCCATCCCACCAGCATTGAAAACTATGGGGCATAGAAAGGTGTTTCTCAAGAATTAAGAACTCTCAGAATAACAGTGCCTATTAACTTTAAAAAAATTCATAATATAAATGAGAATTTTGCTTTTCTTTACACAAGTTCAAACCCAGGTCCCCTCTAGGGAGGATATTTGCGTAACCAACACACTACCTGTGAGTCACTAGGGAAGTAAACAGGCTGGGTGGATTCAGATCCTGTAATATCCTGAGTACTTGGGCCTAGGATTGGTCTGGCCCATATCTTAGTCATAGTCTGACCCAAGTTTTTATGGAAATAGAAGTCCAGACTTTTAGTAAAACTTAGCAAGTATCCCACGTGAGTGAAATTGGGAAAGAAGGGAGTTGTAACACAACTCTAAGAAGGAAGTTTGAAAGGAATATGGAGTTTCTATCTTTCCTCTATATATAGAAAAACCAACGACCATAGTTATATCATGTTCTTTATCATCGGAGAAAATCTCTGAGAGCAAACCATTGTGGTTTTCGATTTAGGAGAAGGAGAAGAAGGCGGCTGTTGATGTCAAGTTCGCATTCAAAGGAGACAATTGTGTATCAGAGGTGAGTGGATCTTCCTAGTTAACCAGTTGATTAATCAAGATGTTTGATAATGGTAGGTAATCCAACTTTTGGGTTGTTCAATGTATAGAGATTTTTCTGTAACATGGGATAGTTATAGAAATCTGCCTTGAGTCCAGTAATCATGTGTGAATGGTTGATGGAATGATACGAACAGGATGGAGTGCATATTCTTGAGAATACAATGAACAGGCATGGAAGTTGTTGAAACAGAGACTGTCGACAGGTTGTGTATGAATATTGGAGGGCTGTGGGACCCCATGGCCCACTTGAACACAGATCAGGTCCGGAGATCTGGTGGGGCACTGCTGGTCAACCATAGTAGTGCTGGACTTCGATGGAGTGGGACCCATCTGGTCCATTATCTTGTTGCACTTACATCTGGAAGGCGGACTACTTGTAGGAGGCGGGGCTAAGGTCGACGGCCTTTGTGGGGTCATAGGGTTGACCTGATCAAAGATCAAGACCCCACATCTTGTAGGGGATCCATGGTCGACCCTAGCGATGGTGGATTCATAGGAAGTGGGTCCCATCTGTCTCTCTATCTAACAGCCACAAAATTCTCAGGCGAGAATTAGTGCTTGGAAGCCATTAGGAACTGTTTGATCTGTGGGGCCCAGGATATGACCTGATGAGGGATCAGATCCAATGGGTTGAGGGTTTACCCTTGTGCGACCATGACCTTCAGGTCTGATCTTGGTTTCGCTGAGTGGGACCCACTGGATTTTTATGCCACTAGGTTCAGGCGTGATGTAGTATCCTCAGATGTTCTGGGATGAAACTGTTGGGGGAAATAACCCTGAACTATATATATAATTACAAATTTAACCTTACTACCTGGATGGATCAAGATTTGTATGGACCGTGATTAATTACATGATTGTGATTAATTATGTAGATCGTGATTAATTACATGATTGTGATTAATTATGTAGATCATGATTAATTACATGATTGTGATTAATTATGTAGATCATGATTAATTACATGATTGTGATTAATTATGTAGATCATGATTAATTACATGATTATGATTAATTAAGTAGATTATAATTGATTATACGGACAATGATTAATTAATATTGAATATGGGACACCCTTACATCAATCAAATGCCAATTATGCTTAGATAGGGGCAATGATAAATCTGGATGGTGTTAGGGTTGGGCCCACACTGCCATGCATGTGTACTTATTTATATCAATTGCTGGTTATGTTTCGATTGATATATAATTATGTGAGACAATGTATTTGGGTTTCTTATGTTGGACTTGTGTCCGGATGATGGATGGCTTCGGGCCATGATGGCCGTTATAACGGCGGGTCCTTAATGGACGTGATGGGCCACTTTGATGGCTGGTCCTTAGTGGACGTGTCTGATGAGACAGGGTCATGGTTGTTAACAATAGCTGATCCAAGACCCGTGTACAATAGGCCCACTGGCCCATTCTCATACATCACGTGGGATTAGGATTAGTTGACTGACTCATCAATCTATCTCTTTCCTTTTATACATCTGTATCAATATTCTTTATATTCTTTCCTCTGTTAGAGATTGTAATTATATTCTTTCCTCTGTTAGAGATTGTAATTGCCTTGATTAAGGCCAATAAATCTATAAGTAAAGCAAGGACTGATCATTGGTGATCATCCAATATTCCAAAACTTATTCTCTTCATCTTAGAATTCTGGTTCTGTCATGGTATCAGAGCCATCTGATAATCTTTTAGCTGCTGTCTTCTTCGAATCTTGGTAAAAACAGTCATCAGCATTTGCTTGTGGCTGTTCGTGCATACTCAAAGTAGATCTTCATCAAGATTTTTGCAATCTGATCACTGCGGCCCACCTTCGAAGCATACAGATCAAGGATTTGTCATCTTAATCTTGTGATTTCAAGCAAACAGATCAAGGATCTGTCATATGAGCAACAACCAGATCACTGATCTGTGTTTATTTCATACAGATAGTCTTCTGATCGTCTCAGATCAGTTGTGGCCCATCTGAGATCATCATCTTCAAGTCAGCGGATTCTCCCCATCTTGGTCGACTGCTTTTTTGCTTCTTTATGAATATTTTTTGAAGATTTATAGATCATCACAGGTAGGCCATCTACCATTTTTTGTGGAAAATCAGTTTTGTCATTATATTTTCATCACAGCCGTCCAAAACTCTGGATTTGGATTCGATCAGCCTGAAACCACTTCCAGAAGTTGTAGGATTCTGCTGCTCACTCATCTCCATCCTCAGATCTGGATACAGATCATTTGGTGAGCCCCACGTGGTCTTTTTTCCCACTGACGACAGGGTCGTCTGGGTTCCTTTTCACCACATTTTGAGGACTGTTAGCACTGGGAACAGTTCTAGACACTGATTAAGTGTCATCTGATCCATCTATTCTGTGTGATCTTGATCTGAACCATTGTAGTTGTTGTGATTGGTTCTGATCTGGCTGGCTTGTGATCTGATTGGTGGCTGTCTGGAATCACTTCTTAAGCATTTTTTGATCATGGACAAAACTGAACTTTCACTGGTGAAGTTCAATGGAACAAATTATACATCATGGGGATTCCAATTTCAGATATATCTTAAAGGAAAGGAATTATGGGGTCATATAGATGGGACTGATCCAAAACCCAGCGCGGATGTCAAGGCCATCTCCGCATGGGAAACCAAAGATGCAAAGATCATGACTTGGCTTCTGGGATCAGTCGATCCCCAATACATCCTCAACCTTAGGCCATACAAATCAGCCAAAGGCATGTGGGACTACTTAAAACAGGTATATCAACAGGATAACTCTGCTCGGAGGTTCCATTTAGAACATGAACTGTCTCAGTTTACTCAGGGAACCATGTCCATTCAAGAATATTACTCTCAATTTATTCGTTTATGGACGGACTACACTGAGATTATCTACTCCAGCCTCCCTGATGCCTCTATTGCGGTTGTTCAGAACATACACTCTACCAGTCAAAGGGATCAATTTTTGATGAAACTTCGCCCTGAGTTTGAACAAATTCGTTCAAATCTGATGAGCAGAATGCCTTCTCCATCTATTGATTCTTGTTTTGGGGAACTCCTTCGGGAGGAACAACGTCTTAACACTCAGGCTGTTCTCCAACAAGCACTTTCCCCAGCTCCAGTAACTGCAGCCTATGTTGCACGTTCCCCCCAGCCGCCCAGAAATATGACCAAAGTGCAGTGCTATAGTTGTCAGAAATATGGACATGTTGCCACTCAGTGCAATAATAAATATTGCTCGTACTGCAAACGCAAAGGTCACGTTCTTCCTGAATGTCGGCGTCGAGCTCAAAATTCCTCTCAGAAAGCCACTCTGGCCACTTTGGATGCGTCTTCCTCTGCATTCTTTCGTCCTGCTGCTAATACTATGTTGCCTGCTTCACCTGCTCCACCTGCTTCACCTGCTTCTTCTTCACCTGCTTCCCCTTCTGTTACTCCTGACATGGTTCAACAGATGATTGTCAGTGCTTTTTCCGCTCTTGGTCTCTCAAGTAAAACCAAACAGTCAAACTCCACCTGGTATATGGATTCGGGGGCTTCTAATCATATGACTCATTCTTTTGATACTTTATCTCAAATAAAACCTTATGATGGAACTCTCCGAATCAATACCGCAGATGGTGGCAGTATACCCATTACTGCCATTGGTAAGGTCTCACATTCATTACCTTTGAGTCATGTTTTTCTTTCTCCTCAGTTATCTACAAATTTAATATCTGTTGGACAACTCGTTGATAATGACTGCTCGGTCTCTTTTTCTCGTTCTGGTTGTGTTATACAGGATCAAGCATCGGGGAAGGTGATAGCGAAGGGGCCTAAGTGTGGTCGTCTGTTTCCATTCCAACTTTCTACACAAGATCGGAGTTTGAGTTCCTCTGCATTGTTTTCAGCTTCTAGTTCAAATAATAGCCAATTATGGCACAATCGTTTAGGCCATCCTCATTCTCGCACTTTATTGTCCTTGTTTAAATCTGGTTTGCTATCTGATAATAAGATTTCTCTTAAAGATGTGTTCTTAAATTGTTCTAGTTGTAAAATGGGTAAGAGCAAGACTCTCCCTTTTCCCATTAGCACTACTTCATCATTGCAATGTTTTGATCTTGTTCATAGTGATGTATGGGGTATCGCACCTGTTCCATCACACTCTCATGTTAAATATTTTGTTACATTCATTGACGACTATAGTCGTTTTACATGGATTTATTTTTTGCATGCAAAATCTGAGGTGTTTGCTACGTTTAAAATTTTCTTAGCCTATGTAGAAAATCACTTCTCCACCTCCATTAAAACACTCCGCACAGATTCAGGTGGTGAATATGTTTCTAATGAGTTTCAGACCTTTTTACAAACCAAAGGAATTATCTCTCAAAAATCATGCCCTTATACACCACAACAAAATGGTGTATCTGAGAGGAAAAATAGACATCTCCTAGACATTGTTCGGTCCCTACTCTTAGAATCCTCTGTTCCACCAAGATTTTGGCCAGAGGCTTTGTCCACAGCTGTTCACGTTATCAATAGGCTACCCTCACCACGTATAAATCATGAAACACCTTATTTTCGTTTATTTCATAAGCATCCTGTTTATTCTCATCTCCATGTTTTTGGGTGTGTATGTTTTGTTCTTCTTCCCCCGGTAGAAAGAACAAAACTATCTGCTCAATCTTCAAAGTGTGTTTTTTTAGGTTATGCGAATGATCAGAAAGGATTTGTTTGTTATGATCCAAAGGTCAAACGTATCAGGATTTCTCGTAATGTGGTGTTCTTTGAACATCAATATTTTTTTCCTCATTCTCTTGATCATGATACATCTCCCACATTTTCACTTGTTCCTGGTTTTACTGATTCTCCGGTTCTTCCTATGGATCCTATCAAACCTCTTCTTGTGTATGAAAGGCGTCGACGGGAACCTATTACTGCACCTGAGCCTCCTGATATATCCTCTTCCACGGCACTTGACCCTGAACAACCTCCAGATACCTCTCAGTTAGTCCCCCGTCGATCATCCAGGATTTCCCGTCCCCCTGATCGATTTGGCTTCACCCATACATCCTTAATTGCTACTCTGTCTTCGGTTCATATACCTAATGGTTTTTCCCAAGCAGTGCAACATCAGTGTTGGCGTCAGGCCATGCAGGAAGAACTGGACGCTCTGAATGATAATCATACCTGGGATGTTGTTTCATGTCCTCCTAACATCAAACCCATTGGATGCAAGTGGGTTTACTCTATCAAGTTACATCCTGACGGTACTTTGGCTCGTTATAAAGCTCGCTTAGTAGCTCTTGGGAACCGACAGGAGTATGGCATTGACTATGATGAGACATTTGCTCCGGTCGCCAAGATGACCACTGTGCGTACCATTCTGGCTATTTCTGCATCCCGCTCTTGGCCTCTTTATCAGATGGATGTCAAGAATGCCTTTCTTCATGGAGATCTCAAAGAGGATGTCTACATGCGCCTTCCTCAAGGCTATGATTCTACTGCTAAAAATGAGGTGGCAAAGCTCCGTCGCTCCTTGTATGGTCTTAAACAAGCACCCAGAGCTTGGTTTGAGAAATTTCGGGCTACTATACTTCAACTTGGATTTGTTCAAAGTCCTTATGATCCGTCACTCTTCATCAGTAAAACCACTCATGCTATTACCATCCTTCTGGTCTATGTGGATGACATTATCATTACAGGAACTCATAGTAATATGATCAAGAATCTTCAATCCTCTCTTCAAGCTGCATTTCATATGAAAGATCTCGGTCCCTTAACATATTTCTTAGGCCTTGAGGTTCACCAGTCTAAGAGGGGTCTATTTCTTCATCAGCGTAAGTATGCTACTGACCTAGTTGATCTTGCTGGGCTCAAAGAGGCCACACCTGTGGACACTCCATTGGAAGTAAATGTGAAACTTAAGAAAGATGATGGTGATCTTCTATCCGACCCAACACTCTACAGACGCTTAGTCGGCAGTTTGATTTACTTGACCATCACTCGCCCCGACATCTCATATGCGGTAAATGTTGTTAGTCAATTCATGACAACACCTCGGCATCACCATCTGGTTGCTGTCAAACGGATCATTCGGTACATTCTTGGTTCTCTGACCCGAGGATTGTTTTTTCCGGTTGGCACACCATTAAAACTTACAGCTTACTCTGACGCCGACTGGGCCGGATGCCTGGATACTCGCAGATCTACCACGGGTTGGTGTATGTACTTGGGTGAATCCCTCATTTCATGGAAATGTAAAAAGCAAGAACGCGTCTCCAGATCTTCCACTGAATCGGAGTATCGTGCTATGTCAGCTGCCTGTTCTGAAATCCTTTGGCTTCGTGGCTTTCTTAAAGATCTTGGGTTTCCTCAAACCTCGACTACCCCACTTCATGCGGATAACACTAGCTCCATCCGTATCACCGAAAATCCAGTTTTTCATGAACGTACGAAACATATCGAGGTGGATTGTCATTTTATTCGCGATGAATATGATCGTCAGGTCATCAGTCTTCCACATGTATCAAGTGAACTCCAGCTTGCTGACATTTTCACCAAAGGACTGCCTCGGCCACGTCATGAGTTTCTGGTTCGCAAATTGTTACTATTTGACCAGCATCAATTTGAGGGGGGATGTTAACAATAGCTGATCCAAGACCCGTGTACAATAGGCCCACTGGCCCATTCTCATACATCACGTGGGATTAGGATTAGTTGACTGACTCATCAATCTATCTCTTTCCTTTTATACATCTGTATCAATATTCTTTATATTCTTTCCTCTGTTAGAGATTGTAATTATATTCTTTCCTCTGTTAGAGATTGTAATTGCCTTGATTAAGGCCAATAAATCTATAAGTAAAGCAAGGACTGATCATTGGTGATCATCCAATATTCCAAAACTTATTCTCTTCATCTTAGAATTCTGGTTCTGTCAATGGTGACCGGTATACATGTATACGATAAGGCCTTTGAGGCGTGGTGATGTGCATGGGCACGGAATTGTGTATGAAAGAATCTAAATAATATTTGATTATTGATTTAGACTTGTTAAATCATGTGATGTTATATTTTATGTGATTTGTGTAATTAGGAATATTCATTCACCAGTAGTACTGATGTTGTTTTACCCCCTTCAGGTAATCAAGCTGCGGGTGGGACAGAGCGGAACAATGATCAGTACGTGAATTTCAATATGCGCGGCTGACAAGAGTGCACGAGAAAAGATAATTTAGTAGATAAAGGGATTAGCCTGGTTTAGGGATATTATTTAATATTTTAGTACATTATTGATGCAGATCGAACATAGTAAAGTTTGAGTAGTTACAACTATTTGATTAAATGAAATTATTATTTGATTTTAAATGCCAAATGCTTATGTGAATTATTTGACTAATGCCTGGTAAATATTACCAAAGTTATCACGATCCAGAGATCTGACAGGGCCCCAGGATTTGGGTCGTGACAAAGTGGTATCAGAGCATAAGGTTTTGGGCAATTAAAAGAATTAGCAAACCATAGGCAACGTGGTGAGGATGATGGGGTGTCAACAGTAGAAACTTAAGAAAGATATGTTGCTATTAATCTTTTGGCTTACAATTTATTTCTTTTGCAGAAAAAATAAGAAGATGGCTAACGTTGAGGGAAACGAGAATGAAAACAACAATATTCAGCAGAGCAATGGGAGTATGGAAATGCCGGAGTACGCCCGGCAGATGTTTGAAAGCTTTTTGAAAGCATATACGCAGGTTCAAGAACAGATTTCAGCTATTCACCAACTCCAAAGTGAGAATGGCGAGGGAAATAGCAATAACAAAGGTGGATCAGGCGAAGGCAGCAATAACGGAGGCAGAAATCGTGAAAGGGATACTCTATACAAGAGATTCAACGAATTTCGCCCAAAGAGTTTTGAGGAGACCACTAACCCATGGGATGCGAATAAATGGGCAGAACATATGGAAGGCATCTTCGAGGTCATGGGGTGTACTGAACAACAGAAAGCTATATTCGCCGCTTTCAAACTAGAAGGCGATGCGAAGGAGTGGTGGAAAGCAGCCAAGAGGTCCTTTAATGGGCAAGAAGCAGAGATCACCTGGACCTTTTTCTAGCGCGAATTTATAAAGAAGTTTATACCGGATCACATTCGGGCGCAGAAGAAGAGGGAGTTTGAAACATTGGTGCAAGGCAACCTTACTGTAGCCAAGTACGCTATCAAGTTCACCGAACTGTCTCACTTCGCAGAGACATTAGTGGCTACAGAAGAGGAAAAGATGGAGCGATTTGTTAATGGCCTGCGACCAGACATTAAGAAAGATGTGAAGCTGCACGAGCCGAAGACTTATGCGGAGGCTCTAAAGAAAGCCTTCGTGTCTGAAGAAGCAATCGAGGATATAAAGAGGGAAACCCAACTGGTGACAACAGAGGGCAAATCAGATAATTCTAAACACCAGTTTCCCAACAAGAAACAGAAAACGGGGACTAAACCAGTATGCAATCATTGTGAAGGATTCCATGAAACAAGTTAATGTCGAAAGAAATCTGGAGTGTGTTTCGGCTGTGGAAAGGGAGGTCACAAAGTAAAGGATTGTCCGGAGGCTAGGGAAAGAAATCAAAACAAAAGAAAGGGCGGATGTTTCGGCTATGGGCAGGAAGGACACCAAGTAAAGGACTGTCCTAGGAGGCAAGGAAGGAATCAGAACCAGACACAAGGACAACCCTTTAGGCAAAATCAGCAGGATCGTCAACAGGAGCGTCCACAGAACCAACGCCCCTACCAACAGAATCAGACCTACCAGCACCGAGGAAACCAGCAGAACCCACCTCAAGGACAATATTACAATCAAGGCAGGAATAATCAGGGGGGGAACCAAGCTGGGCAACAGCAGAATGGGAGAGTCTTTGCTCTGACCCATCAGGATGCGAAAGCGGGCCAATAATGTTGTTGAGGGTATGGTTTTAATTTCCAGTCATGAAGCTAGTACTTTATTCGATTCTGGTTCTACGCACTCTTTTGTTTCTCATGCTTTTACTGCTAAGATAGGAAGCTCCCCCTCAACATTGACTCATGCATTGATAGTGTCAACACCCACGGGTGAACACATTCGTACTAGCACCATATTTATAATTGTATGCTAGAAATTGCACAAGTTCCGATGCCGGCAGACCTGGTAGTGTTACGTATGGATGACTTTGATGTCATTTTGGGAATGGATTGGCTTGCTAGGTATCGGGCTATTTTAGATTGCTTTAATAAAGTAGTTCGGTTTAGCCTGGAGGGATTTACTCATGTTAGTTTGGTGGGAAAGAGGAGACCTGTTAGGTCAATAGTCATCTCAGCCATCAAAGCCGTTGAGCTATTGAGAAGTGGGTGCAAAGGCTTTATAGCTTTTATCTCAGAAGATAAGCAGAAACCCCGATTAGAAGATATCCCTGTTGTTAGGGAATTTCCCAATGTATTTTTGGATGATTTGTCTGGATTACCCCCAATTCGAGAGGTCGATTTTACTATTAAGTTAATGCCGGGAACAGCCCCGATTTCTAAGGCACCTTATCGAATGGCTCCTGCGGAACTGAAGGAACTCAAGGATCAATTGGAGGAGTTATTAGAAAAAGGATTCATCCGACCTAGCGTATCTCCATGGGGAGCACCGGTGTTGTTTGTGAAGAAAAAGGATGGCACTTTGAGAATGTGTATTGATTATCGACAGTTAAATCAGGTGACTATCAAGAACAAGTATCCTCTACCCCGCATTGATGAATTGTTTGACCAACAACAAGGTGCGAAATACTTTTCCAAGATTGATCTCCGATCCGGCTACCATCAGTTAAGAGTGAGGGAGGAAGATATTTCCAAGACGGCATTTCGGACGCGATATGGTCACTACGAGTTTTTAGTCATGCCTTTCGGTTTGACCAATGCCCCAGCCGCATTCATGGCACTAATGAACCAAGTTTTCCAACCCTATTTGGATAAATTTGTGGTGGTCTTTATTGATGATATCTTGATTTACTCTAAGGAATGGCACGAACATGGAGAACATCTGCGTATCTCCCTACAGCTTTTGAAGGACAACCAGCTTTATGCCAAGCTAAGTAAGTGTGATTTTTGGCTTACACAAGTCACCTTTTTGGGCCACATTATTTCAGGAGAAGGACTATCAGTAGATCCTGCTAAAATTGAAGCAGTTACGAATTGGAAGCGACCTGCAAATGTGTCCGAAGTTCGAAGTTTCTTAGGCTTGGCAGGCTATTATCGACGGTTCGTGCAAGGATTTTCTACAATTGCTGGGCCACTTACCAGACTCACAAGGAAAGATGTCCCGTTTATTTGGAATGAGAACTGTGAAGATAGCTTCCGAACTTTGAAAGGTAAACTCACATCGGCGCCAATCCTTACCCTCCCCGCTGGGAGTGGAGGATTGTGATATACTGTGATGCATCGTTGCAAGGACTAGGGTGTGTCCTTATGCCAGCATGGAAAAGTGATTTGCGTATGCTTCCAGACAACTAAAGGTCCATGAACAAAATTATGCTACGCACGACCTTGAGTTAGCAGCTGTGGTATTTGCATTAAAAATTTGGAGGCACTATCTTTACGGTGAAGAATTTGAAGTATATACCGATCATAAGAGCCTCAAGTACATGTTTTCTCAGAAGGAGTTGAACTTGAGACAACGAAGATGGATGGAATTTCTCAAGGACTATGATTTCTCTATCTTCTATCATCCAGGAAAGGCGAATGTCGTAGCTGATGCCTTGAGCAGAAAATCAGCACAGATGGCTTGTTTGACATCGGAAATGAGATTGCTTGAAGAAATCAAAGATTTGGATGTTAACTTATGGTCTATTGACAACAAAGTATTATTGGGAAGTTTCAAGGTTCAACCCGAATTAATACAACGAATAAAAGACAACCAGCGGGACAATAAAGCATTGACAGATATCTTCGACAAAATGGACAATAAACCAGATTTCTCTATTGTTAATGGTGTATTATATTTTCGAGGCAGACTCTGCGTACCAAATGTTCGAGAAATCAAAGATGAAATTTTGAAAGAAGCCCATCATACAAGATATACTATCCATCCAGGGAGTACTAAGATGTATCAAAATTTAAAAATCAGATTTTGGTGGGTTGGAATGAAAAAAGATGTCACTGAATTTGTCGGCCGTTGTTTTACTTGTCAACAGGTGAAGGCTGATCATAGAAAGCCGGGGGGATTACTGCAGCCGTTGCCAATACCCGAATGGAAATGGGAGCATATCACTATGGATTTTATTTCCGGATTTCCTAGAACTTCAAGGCATAATGAAGTAATTTGGGTAATCGTGGATCGATTGACTAAATCGGCACACTTTTTACCACTAAAAGGAAAAAACCACGATGGAACAACTGGTCAAAACTTATGTTCGGGAAATTGTGCGATTACATGGCGTTCCAGCATCAATCGTCTCAGACCGAGATACTAGGTTTGTTTCACAATTTTGGAAAAGCTTGCAAAAAGCTATGGGTACAAAACTGCATTTTAGCACTGCATATCACCCGCAGACGGATGGACAGACGGAAAGAACAAATCAAACGCTGGAAGATATGCGTAGAGCTTGTGCCATAGATTTCACAGACAGCTGGGATGAGCAGTTACCACTGGCAGAGTTTGCTTATAACAATAGTAATCATTCGAGTATTCAGATGGCTCCTTTTGAGGCTTTGTATGGCAGGAGTTGTCGTTCTCCGATTTGTTGGGAAGAAGTGGGCGATCGACGAATTTTAGGCCCTGAATGGGTGCAAACTTCTACTGAGAATATTAAGAAAATTCGGGATCGCTTAAAGACTGCTCAGAGTCGCCAGAAGAGTTATGCTGACAAACGCCGCTGAGAATTGGAATTTAAGGTTGGTGACTCAGTATTCCTCAAAGTCTCTCCAACTAAGGGAGTGATGCGATTTGGCAAAAAGGGAAAGCTCAGCCCAAGATACATTGGACCATTCAAGATTACCGGACGTGTGAGCGATGGGAATGCTTACGAATTGGACCTTCCATCACAGTTAGCTGGTGTTCACAAAGTGTTTCATGCGTCAATGTTGAAGAAATATGAGCCAGACCCATCTCATGTATTAGATCTTGTAACGATGGATTTACAACCCAATTTATCATATGAGGAGAGACCTGTTGCAATCTTAGACACCAAAGACATGGTGTTACGGCGACGAACAGTCCGACTCGTTAAGGTGTTATGGACACATCATGATCCAAAGGAGGCCACCTGGGAGCTCGAGAACGACGTTCGGCGCAAGTATCCGCATCTTTTTGTCACAGGTATGTTTTAATTTGGAGGACCAAATTTCCCAAGGAGGGGAGTATGTAATATCCTGAGTACTTGGGCCTAGGATTGGTCTGGCCCATATCTTAGTCATAGTCTGACCCAAGTTTTTATGGAAATAGAAGTCCAGACTTTTAGTAAAACTTAGCAAGTATCCCACGTGAGTGAAATTGGGAAAGAAGGGAGTTGTAACACAACTCTAAGAAGGAAGTTTGAAAGGAATATGGAGTTTCTATCTTTCCTCTATATATAGAAAAACCAACGACCATAGTTATATCATGTTCTTTATCATTGGAGAAAATCTCTGAGAGCAAACCATTGTGGTTTTCGATTTAGGAGAAGGAGAAGAAGGCGGCTGTTGATGTCAAGTTCGCATTCAAAGGAGACAATTGTGTATCAGAGGTGAGTGGATCTTCCTAGTTAACCAGTTGATTAATCAAGATGTTTGATAATGGTAGGTAATCCAACTTTTGGGTTGTTCAATGTATAGAGATTTTTCTGTAACATGGGATAGTTATAGAAATCTGCCTTGAGTCCAGTAATCATGTGTGAATGGTTGATGGAATGATACGAACAAGATGGAGTGCATATTCTTGAGAATACATTGAACAGGCATGGAAGTTGTTGAAACAGAGACTGTCGACAGGTTGTGTATGAATATTGGAGGGCTGTGGGACCCCATGGCCCACTTGAACACAGATCAGGTCCGGAGATCTGGTGGGGCACTGCTGGTCAACCATAGTAGTGCTGGACTTCGATGGAGTGGGACCCATCTGGTCCATTATCTTGTTGCACTTACATCTGGAAGGCGGACTACTTGTAGGAGGCGGGGCTAAGGTCGACAGCCTTTGTGGGGTCATAGGGTTGACCTGATCAAAGATCAAGACCCCACATCTTGTAGGGGATCCATGGTCGACCCTAGTGATGGTGGATTCATAGGAAGTGGGTCCCATCTGTCTCTCTATCTAACAGCCACAAAATTCTCAGGCGAGAATTAGTGCTTGGAAGCCATTAGGAACTGTTTGATCTGTGGGGCCCAGGATATGACCTGATGAGGGATCAGATCCAATGGGTTGAGGGTTTACCCTTGTGCGACCATGACCTTCAAGTCTGATCTTGGTTTCGCTGAGTGGGACCCACTGGATTTTTATGCCACTAGGTTCAGGCGTGATGTAGTATCCTTAGATGTTCTGGGATGAAACTGTTGGGGGAAATAACCCTGAACTATATATATAATTACAAATTTAACCTTACTACCTGGATGGATCAAGATTTGTATGGACCGTGATTAATTACATGATTGTGATTAATTATGTAGATCGTGATTAATTACATGATTGTGATTAATTATGTAGATCATGATTAATTACATGATTGTGATTAATTATGTAGATCATGATTAATTACATGATTATGATTAATTAAGTAGATTATAATTGATTATACGGACAGTGAGTAATTAATGTTGAATATGGGACACCCCTATACCAATCAAATGCCAATTATGCTTAGATGGGGGCAATGATAAATCTGGATGGTGTTAGGGTTGGGCCCACACTGCCATGCATGTGTACTTATTTATATAAATTGCTGTTTATGTTTCGATTGATATATAATTATGTGAGACAATGTATTTGGGTTTCTTATGTTGGACTTGTGTCCGGATGATGGATGGCTTCGGGCCATGATGGCCGTTATAACGGCGGGTCCTTAATGGACGTGATGGGCCACTTTGATGGCTGGTCCTTAGTGGACGTGTCTGATGAGACAGGGTCATGGTGACCGGTATACATGTATACGATAAGGCCTTTGAGGCGTGGTGATGTGCATGGGCACGGAATTGTGTATGAAAGAATCTAAATAATATTTGATTATTGATTTAGACCTGTTAAATCATGTGATGTTATATTTTATGTGATTTGTGTAATTAGGAATATTCATTCACCAGTAGTACTGATGTTGTTTTACCCCCTTCAGGTAATCAAGCTGCGGGCGGGACAGAGCGGAACGATGATCAGCACGTGAATTTCAATATGCGTGGCTGACAAGAGTGCACGAGAAAAGATAATTTAGTAGATAAAGGGATTAGCCTGGTTTAGGGATATTATTTAATGTTTTAGTACATTATTGATGCAGATCGAACATAGTAAAGTTTGAGTAGTTACAACTATTTGATTAAATGAAATTATTATTTGATTTTAAATGCCAAATGCTTATGTGAATTATTTGACTAATGCCTGGTAAATATTACCAAAGTTATCACGATCCAGAGATCTGACAGGGCCCCAGGATTTGGGTCGTGACAGATCCCACAAGCATCCAGGGTGCCAATCTAAATCTGAATCTGAAAAGGATCTTACATGTAGGACCTGATACTTTCCAAATGTTTTATTATATA
The DNA here is from genome assembly GCA_012931725.1 of Litsea cubeba. Lineage (NCBI taxonomy): Eukaryota > Viridiplantae > Streptophyta > Magnoliopsida > Laurales > Lauraceae > Litsea > Litsea cubeba. The sequence goes on from CM022947.1 coordinate 15,078,637, forward strand.
TTTATCATCTGAAAAGCATATATACCTATTACCTGATACTTAAGAGTTACTTATGAAGTTCCATTTGCCTCTTAATTAATTGAATCAGCATCCATGGACCCAGATCTGAATCTGTTTATTAAATGGGACTGTTCATAGTTCAAACCTGACTTTTGTGTGGGATTCTTCAGCTAATCAGTTAAATGAGGGTCTTACTGCTTATGTGGTTAGATAAAAGGTGCATGTGATGTACCCCATATCACAAGAGGCTTAAATAACTACACATAATGGACCCACTCCATTCAACAAAATAGATAACCATCAATTCAGAAGAATTTTTCATATTGATAGCAATATGGAGTTATATCCACATACACATCTATACTTAATAAAATCTAAAAAAAAAGGATAGATGTCAAAATTCTAAGATACTACAAATAGCATAAAATAGGTCACAACTAAATCTTATGATCATTACTACGGTAGCAAGTAGCGGGTCAAGAGCAGTCCTACAATCGTATTTCCATGCATTGCATAAACCAGATAGAAAACACTTGCTAATGAGACAACCACTAAATTTGATATAATGATCAGCCTATAAATGAAAATCTTACTCACCGGAAGTAGCTTTTATTTGAGTTCACTTTTTGTATAGCAAAGCCTCCCACCAGACCAACCCGTACCATATCATTTGCTTCAGGAATTACATCTCTGGAAAACCCATGAGTTCGTACATCAATATCCTCTGTGTCTGACACCTGAATGAAATGTTCCAAAAATGAAGGAGATAATGAATGGTGTGTTTGACAAAAATTGTTAAATGCAGGTCTTGGAAATCTAGTCATTCCTTCTCTGGGCCCTGACATAACATCTACCCCAATGGATGAACCCAGCCATCCAAAATAATGGCTGCAAATGGATATAACAGCAGACAATGATCAGCATTTAGTGGGGGCAAAATAGGACAAATCAGGATCACCCAATGGGGAAGGTTTTAAGGGTATATGCAGCAACGATAATTCCCAAAATATAAAGTGTATGAATTACTAAAAGGTGGGGCCACAAGAATAGTCTGTAGAGAGATAAACAGGCAGGGGGAACCAAAGGAGGCCTCGGGGGCCATGCACCACACACCCCAACAACCCCACCCCACACAACCAAAAAAAAGACAAATAAATTAATAAAAATATATAGATATAAAGTTTCCTTTGTATTTATAATGCAGTTTATAAGGTGTCCCCAACTACTGTTATTTTTAACCTGGTCGCCGCCTCAACTTATTTTACATGTGTGTAGAAAGAGAGAAATCACAAAAAAAGTTATTCCTTAACCCAGCAGCCAACTGATTAGTACTGCAACACTAATAGAGACAGATAATTTTCATTCCTTGATTCCCTCCCTCCCAAAAAACAAAAAACACCAATGTTTTGATTAAGAGAGATCAGATAAGTGATTTGCTCCCTTCTGAAAATTGAAGAGAAAAAAGAATTATGAAAAAGAAAGAAAGAAGTAGAGACTACAAGGTGCGCTTTTGTCTGGCATCTGTTCGTCATGCTTGACAGTACCGGGTGCACTTGTGCTTGTCTCTTTCTTTCTTTTACTTTAGTTTACCTTCCATCAAAAAGAAAGGCTAGATGCCCAAAGAAAGGTAATGGATTTTTAAGCTTTGTATTTCTTTACCATTTTAACTGTTTAAAGGGTACCGATAAATTGTTTGTTCTACTAGCTTGTATGTAGATTGTTTCCATCCATTATAACTTTGATTTGTAAAATTAGACTCTTGAGAAACCATTGTTGTATGACTATCTACTCAATTGTGTACATTTCTAGTAAGACTCACATAGGGGGCTCACAGTATCAGTAGCATTTATCATGGATCGTTGGATAGAATGGCTTTTAGATTAGATGTTGGCCTAGATTTCAATGTGAGTTGATAATCACAACCATTGAATCAAGTTATGAAAAATGAATTCCCATATTGATTTGCTCCAGCCAAATATTTTGAAGACTTCTTATGAGAATAATTGCAATCATCAAATCAATCTAAATTTGGGCTACATGTAATATTGGTTGGGCTTTTAATTAACCACCAAATTGGATGAAGTGAACCCCTTTAAATTTTGATCATTTCTCTTCAAATATCGTAAGAGTTTTAATATTTTATGAAAACAAGAGGAATTTTTTTCTATTAGTTTTTATAATAAACTAAGCAAAAATCTCACAAGTCCCACGTTCAGATGTTTGTATTAGTAGCTTCCCATTGGAAGATTTTTGCCTGAACCAAAAACAGAAGGCCTTCATATTGTGAAGGCCTTCCCATTGAAAACATAGTTTTGCGAAAATATAAGAAAACATATGCAGATTAACATTTTGAGAAAATATAACAAAACATGTACAGATTAACATTCCACCAGAAAATATTACCTTGGTCCTGAATAAATAAGGCAGTCAGTTCCAAGTAAAGCAAGCTAACATTCCACTATAATTATTAAGTATTTACCGTGTTAATGAGCACAATAATCAGATCATCTTCAAGATACTCTAGTTCGAAGTAGTGCAAAAGAGCCTCTCTTGCAGATACTGGCCATGGAACCTTCACCCTTTCTTCCAAACAGTAGCAAACAAGGTCAACACCAGAATGTGAATTAAGCTTCCAACACTGCAAATAATTCCAAAAAACCAAATGCTTGCTAACCTCACTAGAGAAATCTCTTCCCCAATTCGGACCTTTTGCAAACATTTGGACATGATAATCTTGAAAGGTGGAATATTAAACTGCGGCCACCTGCAAAAAGGGAATTTAGCAACAAAGAAAAAAAGCGAAGAAACGGACTCCATCTACAACATTAGCAGCACTATTTACAAAGACAAGAAGATGGAAAGGAGAATTAACCAACATTAGCAGAAGTTGCCCCATTAGAAGTTCCTTGAGGTTCTCCTTTAGGCATGGCTCCCTCTTTATATCAGGCATTCTGGTCATATCCTAAGGTCAGGTTGACTACAACACCGTAAATGTGGAGCTCATGTTACAAAGATTTTGGACATTCAAAACATGTGCACATCAGTGAGCCTAAGCGACACTTTGATCTTCACCGTTGGATTGTACATATCATAAAATACAAATAGTCCTATTTTGCATCTGAGCTTTCATTCAATGGAGCAGTTTGGATTACCGTTCATCACACTTATTTAGTGTTGGTGGTGGATGCCCCAAATTTTGCTTTATATGGAGTGACATTGGCTATCCATTGGACCCATTTAGATAACATGATAAAGCCATTTTATCCAATTCAACAATGAATATTACCCTGATCAGAGTGAAACTTCTGCTGATCGTAGAAACCATAAAGCATCTCACAGACGATTTAGATCCCTAAAAGGTGCATCCCACTGTAAGGCAACATATAATTTTAAATAACAGTAATTTAGTTAGACTTTAATCAAGTTTTCTTTATCCAACGGCAAGAGTGAATATCACTCCAATGAGAGTGGGGCCGTAAATCACGAGGGCACATCATCTCAATATTTCAGAACTTAGAAAGGTTGGGCACACAAGTGAAATTTAAATTTCAAAAATCAACCACATGAAAAGCTCGCGTACAGTAAACTAAATTGCATCACTCCTCATCTAGAATGCTCCAATGCAACTGTGGATACTGTTAAAAACTTAAAATATCCATTAGATATCACTGAAAACATCCAAAGAGTGGGATTATGATATGATTTGCTTTTGTTTTTTTGGGTAGGATTATGATATGATTTGTTATAATTAAGATTGGGAAGGATTTGGATAATACCAGATATAATCAGAGTACTTCCAAACTACCTTCCTTGTACATCTAAGTGTGTAAATATCATTGGGATAAAATATGCAACTTTATAGTCTCTTCTCGAGTTTACAATGTTTACAATTTCCTCCACAACTGGAATACAGTGATAGAGGAGATAATTGTTCATATGATGGACAATTTGGAAACTCCAAAAGGTGGGTCCACTGTAAAGAAAGACAATTTGATTTGTCAAAAACTGATAGTTTTTCTTTTCCTGGTTTTAACTTTTAACCTTGCTTTTGTCAATTGAAAGTGAGTATCACTCTTATAAGAGTGGAGCTTGGACCCATTCTAGGTGTGGCACCCCTTTTGAATAGTTGGATCTTCATGGTGTGATGTTGGTTCTCACATACATACATCTAATCATGCAAAGTCAATTTTATGGAATGAGTTACATACAATCAACGATATCTCATACATATACATATACATATACATATACATATACATATACATGGCATATAAAGGGAGAGACAGACAGACATATATTTTAAAAAAAGGGTCCTGATCAGATACGGATGTCTTGCACAGAATACCATGCACAATGGTTTGTGGGGCCCCAGTGGGGATATGGGGATAGAAAAACCTGAATGTGACTCGCCTGTGTGCAAAATTTCAAGTCCATTCAACCATCCTAACCCCTTCATCTGTGGCCCTCAATTTTAACGGTTTTAGAAATGTAGCATTTATTTTTATTTCAATCCAAAAGTCAGTACCGTTTGGATCTGTGTAAAAAAAAAAAAAAAAAAGGATTCATGAGGGGTGATAGTGTGTGACGGGTTGGTGTGTGTGTGTGCGTGCGGGGGTGTGTGTATAGAGAGAGAGAGAGAGAGACTTTGGTCCGGGGACCCCATGGAAGCATGCCTGTCCATCATGGATTGGCATTGGGTGCACTTCCATGACAATTTAATGATAGCAGGCATGTGATTGAGGCCCTTCAAAGCAAGATCGTTAGAAAAGTTTTTTGTCCAATCTTCCATATTGAAGCCATCCGCCACATGGCAACAATCATCTAATTCGCACGGTGAAATTAAATCAAGTTTCACTCCACGTGTTCCCTACAGTCATAAACTTTTCAACAGCTCAAGTTACAAAGCTAGGATGATTGGACAGGGTAAAAATCCTCACATTCCTCGTGTTCTCTACCATGTGTTGCATAACCAGGCAAGCTCCCAAATGGGTCCTACAAATTCCACCTCACCATGAGAGAGTAGAGATCTTGTACAATTAAGAGGTGGTCTGATGGGTTTTACTAGGCTCACTCGGATGATAATAGAGTGATCAAACATCATAAATTTTCAACCACCACAACCACAAATGGGTGTGATCCAACTCGATGCAATTTCACAAAGTTGAAATGGCTGACATTTTCGTGGAACAACCTACACTAATTGGAAGGGGTATAATCATATCCACATGGTCATTTGTGGACCCAAAAGTCATCGTTGCATCATTCTATCACAGAATATATACAAATTATAAAGCAGGCAGGCAGAATGGTTTTTAAAAAAAAATTCTCACCATTTTCTATAAAGGGTCGTCTCCCATGAGATGCATAAACCTGCAGCAGCACAGTTGAACTTATAATTAAAAATTTAATAATCGTCCCAGTATTCAAATCTTAAGCAGCGGTTGGATTTTCTGCAAGAACAGAGAATATGGTATGCTGTTCAAGTCAAATATATACTTGAGTGTTTTAGGTCAGGCCTGAAAAACATCACATATATTAAAAGGTAGACAGTAGCACTCCCCAACAGAATCATAACCATCCAGAGTGTCAGAATATCCATTCAGCTTTCATTTTAGGGTACTAACAAATGCACTCTCAGAGATGTAGAAGCACAGTCCCAAATTCTACACTTAAAAATAAAATGGTGATTCCGCTGACGTTAATAAACTTACAGACATCAATAGGTCCATCAACATATCCTTCAGCCAGTAGAGTATGGTAGGGAGTTCCTTGGGGACCCTCCCGGTACATAACACGAATCTGGTCATTATCTTGTTTTAACTGGCAGCAAAAACATGTTCAATGTAAGTGTGTCAAAACCATTGTGAAGATTGGTCAGAGATTTTTATTAAACAAAAGCAAGAAGCATCAAATGCATTTTAAGCATGAATAATTCCTTCTTGTTCTAATGAAGGTCATGGTAATTAGAACAATTGACCAAGCTTACTGAGTTACAGGTGGGTCTCAACTCTCAAGGATAATATTGGCTTGCACATTTCCTTTGTAATCATAACGGGTAATTCGAGATTTATGTTGGGCTACGAGTGTTGCCCTGCCCCTCTGAGGAGTTCCAGCAGTTGCTTTGTAACATTCAGGCTTCGCTCAAGGCTTCCAGTGGGTCCCCCCTCAGAGCTAATGGTAGAGCAAGTATTCTTGACAAGGGGTCTTGACTCTTGAGTCTGAGACCATCAATGAGAATATGCTATGAAGCTACTGCTCCAGAGTAATTTTAATCTTCTCATCTGGCAGTTATAATCCTCATGTGAGGGCTGGTTTTCTTTCTTTCTTTTTCCAGTACAAACCTGTTCTCGTTTATATTTTAAATGGGATGTGGTATGCTCATTGCACCGTGTGTCTCTCTACTTTTGGGTTGGGATGCACTGTCTTTGTTGGGTTTCATTTTGTATTCTTAGAGCAACATCTCTTTACGGTATAGGTCTCCACACTTGACCTCTGCACATTTTTTTCAATGAAATTTACTTGTTCCAATCTTAAAAAAGAAGTTTAGGTCAAGAAAATATATTTGAAGAAAGAACAAATACATTTAAAAAATTGCACAAAAAATAATTTCCGACTCGAGCTCACCTTCCAATCCTTATGTAACATCCCATTTGTCTTTAATGTGTCACAATCATTTCCAGAAGCAGTCCGTAACATCTCAAGAAAATTTGAGACTTCCTTGGTGCGTCTTTGTATGACATCTCCTATATCTCCTATGCGACATGAGACAGTGTAGAGAATTAGATTTTATTTTTTCCTGATACACAACTGAACCTCGTTACGTGAAAAGGGATGAGATATCCACCAAAAGAAGAGAAAAGGGAAAGGGAAAAGATAAAAGGGCCAATATCAGAAAGTAGTGGAAACCACAGACAAAAGATGGGCTTGGTATGGAAAAACCAAGAGTGAGTTAGCATAGGCAATGGAAGAAAGAGACCTTAATTTTCTCCCAGTTTACAAGTCAGAAAGTCCTTATCTATGAATGTTCTATTGTTCCTCTCCAACCAGATTCCAAAAAATGGCGTAGGCAATCAATCACCAGCTCACCTTTCCCCATCCAATGACTGCAGCTCCACTCCAAACGTCCCTCCCAAGTACCATTATCACCGTCGCCGCCGCCGCGACCACCAGCACCATCATCATTATCATCATCATATGATGTTCAATCATACCAGTTGCTCAGCTGTACAAATTATCCATGTAGTACCCACATTTATTGTAACCTGATTCATATGATGGACCTATAGTAGAAAGGAGAAAACCTAAAAATCCTCCCCATATGATGTTTCTAACCATCCTATTACACCCTTATCAAACATGGAACATTATTCCATTTTCCACTTGCAAACCACCTTCTGGAAACTAGCATCATCTGACAGGATAGATATTAGGACATATTCCATGGTGGGCCCACCAGATGAAAAGCTTAGATTGCCAGCAGTGGTGTTGGTCGAGCACATCCCAAGCATCATACAATACCTCATTTTGTCAACTGAACTCACTACCATATACCAAAAAATAAGGAAATAGGTTCCTTTATGTATCCTAAGACACTTTGCCAGAGAGTAATACAAGTAAATATCAAATAGAGCAAGAAATCAATGCAAGCACAAAATCTGTCATAAGTTGCAATAATCATAATTAAAAGTATAACAGCCAACTCCCACAAATTCTAGATTACACAAATTAATATGAAATATAACATAATTAGTAATCCAAAACCCATTAAGTCAAAACAGGACAAAATGTAAATAGTCACTGGCTGTCTGGCTCCCTGACAAAACAGTTAACTTCTTATAGTATCAAAAGAAAATAGCATAAAATTAAATAAAACACCATTAATGCATCCACCTCAACTCTGAAATTCAATAAAAACCAAGAGAGACAGTATAACACAGTCCAATGATCTACCACCTTCTGTCTCGCAGGAGGATGAGCGGAGAAGCTGATTTTTTACAAGACTCGTAATTGATTCATCATTTGAAAGAGCGGGTGATGCAAGTGTTTTTTCCAGTCTCTTTCGGAGTTCCAAGGTTTGCCGTTTCTTGTCCATTGTTGCATCTCTTGAAGCACCAAAGAGAAACGTTCCTTGAAGATTCACATGAGAACCATATGCTAAAGTGCGTGACTGATTCGAATACCTCCTGGATTTTTTGGAAGAAATATTTCCACCCATCATTAGGAAAAAAAAAAAACACCATTATCATCCTAGTGTACAGAAATGACAATATAATATAAAATGATTCAAAAAAATATAATATATTGTGTGAATTAAAACAACAAAACAAACACACCTACAAAAAACTATATATAGACACTTGCACATAAGCCTGGAAAAACTCAAATCTAATCCACAATGTCGGAAATTAAAAAAAGGTCATCACCCAGTGCGGTTCCGCCGAAGCAGGGTCCTGGGAGGGTCCAAACTAGAGACAAACCTAAACTTTGGAAATTTTGCACAAAGTGGCTGCTCGCAGGTCTCGAACCTGCGTTATCACGCATGGCACCCAAGATTTTTACCATTGCACCAAAGCAATCCACAATGTCGGGAATTATCAGATATTATTTCATTCACTAAACCAAATGAGACAGAAAAGTGTATACAAACAAAAACCCTCTCGCATAATGAAACCAAACAAATCTCAAGAGGAAAAATCTCTAGCATTTCCATTTGCCAATGATATCCAAGTTAGCTTTGAGATCTATCATCTATCTACAATTGTATATCATTCATCCATTGGGCTCATCATACCATGGACAGGTTATGGTCCCACAGAATCACACTAGCAAGATAACACTTCTTAGCTTCCATGCATCAACTTTTGCATACAACAAATATAGTGAGGAAAACCAAATCCCAACAACAAATGACATTGGAGGAAATAAAACCTAGTAACTGATGGGAAGGATAATTTAACTGGTGTGAATTCTGGGGAAGAGCCCGTCAAAGAAAAGGCCCATGGATGAATATTCAGATCCTCCACTTGCATGCCACGTCATGATCAGTGCTAGAGAGCTCACTGACATACATGTGGACGTTAGAAGATGAACTCCAGCCGCTTTGAGAGAAATATTGACCAACATAAACATCTACTTATTGTACTAAAGCATTATGAGGCTTCCAAAAATATTTCCACTTATCTATTTTGAAAATATCATGTTCATCAGAAATACATACAATCAACAAATCTAGCAGAAAAGGATAAATACTCTAGTGGAAAAGATCTCCAAAATTATGTCCTTGCCCTTAGCATCTACCCTAGATGGATAGGTGTCTAAAGTAATTGTAAAAACAACATTGACCAATAATGACTTTGAATGCAGTATAGTCAGAAATGACAAGTTAGATTAAACAGTAGTACTAAACATTTCCCCAGATGAAGATGAGTAGAAGATCTCATAAAGCAAACCCAAGAAAGATGAATGAAAAGAAGAAGCATCCCCATATAGATGAGAATGTATAAACAACATAGAAAGTGAAATATGCACCAATTAGGATAACTACACAAAATCCTACTTTCACTTTTTGCAAATAATATATCTATTCTCCCCTACCCCGTCTCCCCCCAACAGAAAAAAAATAATAATTAAAAAAAAAAAAAAAAAACAGAGTAAAGTTTCAGAAAAGATGATGTCACTTATAATTTTAAAATATAAACACTATCTGGAAGTTACCCTTTTTCTCTCATCATCCAAAACTAGAAACTAATAAAAATTCGCCACCCCATATTTAAATTTCACAGATCCTGCTCAACTTCTTCATTGGAATAAAATTAGAAAACAAAAAAGATCACAAATAGTAAAACATAAAGCAGGGAAAAGATGATGAAGCAATTAATAATGGCTCAAACAATCCCCTTTTCCACAGTTTCAAAATAAACAAATAAATAAAAAATACCCTCTCCTCATCTTTGATTCAAAGCTAAAACAAAAGTCAAATAAAAATATATATCCACCCACTAGCAACTTTCAAAAACGAGTTCAACAAATTTTATCAAATGGCCCCAAAATCATCATAGATGTACACAAATGGTAACAACGACATCTAAAACCAATAAGATCTAATCCTTTTCACCTCTTAGAATCCAAAACAATCTGTATATCTTAGAATTCAATTCTCCATATGCAAATTTTGAAAATGAACTCCACCCATTATTTCAAAACACCAAAATCAGATAAATCGATATATACAACAAAGACAAGCTTCATGAAGAGCACCCTTTTCAAGTAGCAGCCAAAAACCAATAAAACTTCTCAAAATATCGGTTCCACCCAGATGGAAACTCGCCGGGAATGATACCAACTTTCCATTCAAAACATGTTCAACTACATACCATTAAAAAATGAATTAAGAAAAAATCAAACCAAAAAGATTAGGTAGCAAGACCAATGAACCAGAGCTCCAGAGGCAAGGCTAGCATAGAATTTCCAAATAAATGTTACAATCATCTCTATCTAAAAAAAAAAAAAAAAGCTAAAGAATGATGAGACAACAATGAAAACAACTATCCAAACAAGACCCAGGTTTCTCTATAAATCAAAACTCAGTCAAAATCCATAAAACCAATTGCAAATTTCCACAAAAGAACCCCATCCGTCTATCCAAACACACTAAAATCACCTCCTATACAGATGAAACAGACAATCAAGCCAAAAGATGTATAACATACCAATAAAGAAACTACGCTGCTGCAGATCACCCTTTTCCACTTACAGCATCTAGACCCCAAAAATCAATCAGAACTCAATCACCCCCCAGATTCAATCTTCAAGTCCAAACGACTGAAATAACAGCAAATAAAAGTTATGGGCATGGAGAGAGAGCATTAAGAGGTCGGTGCCCGGGTCCAATACCGAGGCAGGAGCCTTGTTTACATCAAACACTGCAATTACGAGCTTGGAACAAACAAATAAAAGTAGGAGGTGGTTGAATACACAGTTGGAATTGCTGCTGACAATTCCAACACTAACTTCCAAAATACAATTCCTGCTTCTACTGGGTCCATTTGTGTGTTTCTCACATAGTAACTTCATGGCAGTCCACCCATCTAGCTAGAGGTGTAAAAGGACATGGAGATCCGTCTAATCCACCGAATCGAATAGAAGTGAGCCGAGTTGGTGGTTAATAACGCTGTTTCACAGTCTGGTTAAAATTATGATTATTAAAATTAAAAAATCATTCATTCTGATTTAATTATAATTTTCAGTTTCGACTCACAGTTATTAATCAAATAGTAAAATACAGTTTGATTAATCGTTTTTTCGAGAAAATAAACGATTAATCGAACCGTTGTACAAATAAAAAATAAAATAAAGGGCTTAGATATTTTATAATATTATTTTAGACTTTTAATTATATTTATTTTCGTGAAAAATGATAATATTGTTTTGTTTTGGTATGTGAAAAAGATAGTGTTGCTTTGCATACCAAGTCAAAAGACAATAATAGATTTTATTTTAAGTGACAATTAATCGTAAGGTCCGTAACCGAATAGTCTAATATGGTTAACCGCGGTTCAGTTTGCAACGATTTTTTTAAGATATAATTATGATTTTTAAAAATTTTAAAAATCATAAAATGCGATTCTGTTAACGATTTTTTCAAAACAAATGATTAATCGAACTGTTACACCCCTGTTGATATGGGGATAAATTATATTCCAAAATCTATTCACTTGAAGAAAGAAATCAATTTAGAGGCTAAAGAAAAAATGGTCAGTAAATTGCATCTATGGCAGAAAAAAGATGGCTAAGATCAACGTAGGTACAGTATTTGTTTTGTTACTGGACCCGAAACCAGGGTCGTGCACAGTTCATGGGCTGCATAACTAAGCTAGAGCTAGACCTAGCCTAGTTAGGCTTGCCTTCCAAGTTCAACTTGCAAGAGTCTTTGGTGTGTGGCAAACGCACATTCTAGTATATCACGTTACAATGGCAGTGGTAGGTAGCAAGCTAATCTTTTAATGGAATTGAATGACAGAGGCTTGTGTGAGGCCTGCAAATTGCAGAAGATGGGAAAGCTTTCAGTGGGGCCCACTAGATCACCAGTGGGGCCGGGCAACGTATGTTTTTGAGGGTGTTTGGTATTTGAAAGATCTAATCCTCACCCAACTGTGGGGCCGACCTCACATGGGCACCAAGTTGATGCTGGCAAATAGGACTGCACAAAAAATCCGATACTACCGTAAAATCAGACTAAACCGACCGAACCGGGCGGTTCGGATCGATTTATAGTAGATTGGTTCGGTTAACGATTTGAAAATTATAAAAACCACTTACATCGGTCAGTTATCGGATTGAGCGCACGGTTAACCGCTTAAACCAATCCGACCGTATACAATAACTTAAGTATTACTTTTTTATTATTTTAGCCTTAGGGTTTCGTTTTTGTGTGCTTATATTTAGTCCAAACTCTCTTTTAGAGTAAAATTATTTTTTATATGGGTCACTAGAATATTGGATTTTTATGTTTGCACTAAACATTGGAATAAATACAAAGGACGGGGTATCATTATTTTGAAATTTTCAATGTCTGATTTTCAAAAAAATAAAATAAAAAACAACAGTTTAACCGACCGAACCGAACCGCGGTTTGGTTCGGTTTAAGCCCTCTCCATCGGTTGGATCGGATCGGTTAATTAAAAAACCGACATATTCGGTTTGGTTGTTGATTTTAGTGTTAAACCGATCCGAACCACCCATGTGCAGCCCTACTGGCAAACACTGGAAAGTTCGTCTGCGCTTTTATTGACCTATATATATAAATTGACTTGTGAAAAGTGTATAAAAAAAAATACACATGAAAGTGTGTTAACCCCACTTTTAAGTTGTGAATTACGTTCTGCTCCCCCATTCCTGTTTGACCCTTTAAGTGGGACATTTCGACATTTCAGTGAATTTTAGTATTATATTTCAAAAATAATGTAATTGAAAAATAAAAATAAAAGTAAAAAATATCTAATATTAAAAAAAAAGTTGAATACTAAAATGCATACTTTTATTTGACAATTACTTATTTTTTAATTTTCACTATATATAAATGAAAGTATGAACCCTTGACCGGAATGGGGTGAAATTAGTCCGGAATTGAGACCAAAACAACCGAAACGAATTAGAAGTGGGACCAAAAGCTTTAAAGGGGCATTCTGTTCCGCCCAACTCCAATTTCAGCTGGAATGGAACGAAATTAATAGCTATGCTTTTAAGTCTCCCGGCAATTTAGGCTTTACCTACTTTAAGTCAGGCTTAGATGTACATATAGTAGGCGCATTTAATATTTGGGTCACGCTTCAACTAGGTGATAGAAGGCCCAAAGCCCAGCCCCCTGCCTAGCCTGCCTGGCACGATTGTAATTTTGTGATAAATTTGTCCAATGAATTGTTAAAACCCCACACAAAAACTCGGTTAGGCCCGACCCGATTGATAAATCGGTGGGCTCGTGCCTGACATTCACAGCCCGTGTTGGACTTGGCCGGAGTGGACATGTGTCTGTAAAATCTGTTCAGGTCTAGATATGCCTCACTCTGGCCCGACCCGGCCCATGAACACAAGGTTGGAGCACCTGACCTCATCTTTTTAAGAACCAAAACTAGCTAAACTACAGTGCCTTTCTACCTAAGTCAGCTTTTCCTAAAAACTAGATGACATACGGTATAAAAGAACATTGGGTACATCCCCAAATCCCAAATCCTCCCTGAAGACAAGAAAGCCACAACTAAATTTGCTCCTATTAGAATTGGGTAGAGGCAGGTTACCCATTTAATTCGACTCATTGTCATTGCTACTGCTGACGTATTTGCATATCCTAAAATTAGGGGGTCCCTATTTATTTACCCCACCTAAAAAATAATATTTAACATGCCAATCAAGACGTCCACACAGGAAGAGAGAAATTTGTTGCATTTGGTTGTGCAATTACCCCAATTTATTTTTCCCACCAAAAAAAAATATTTAACATGCCAATCAAGACGTCCGCAGGAAGAGAGAAATTTGTTGCAGTCGGTTGTGCAATTACCCCAATTTATTTACCCCACCTAAAAAAAAAAAGTATTTAACATGCCATCAAGACGTCCCAGGAAGAGGGAAATTTGTTGCATTCGGTTGTGCAATTTGTCACTAGATCAAATCCCATTAACCACTTTGCACAAAAAAAAAAAAAAAATCTATATACAAACCTTTCTGCTCTTTTATGGGTCCCCAATTCATGATCCAAACCCGTTAGTGATCCTACGTACGTGCTAAACTTAAAAGATATGAAATCTCATATCTTGAATCCTCACACATTTTGAGAAAATGGGAAAAACACAAAAATAACTAAATGCCACTTTTTAATTATTTTGCTAAGTGCAATTAGGAATGTCGGTAATAAATCCTAAAATATATTATATGACTACCTGCCGTGTTGGTAATGAATTTCTTGGCCTTTGGGAAAGAGACTTCTATAAAAAGGGCCAACAGTAGAGAATGATGATGGAGATCTCCAAGGGCACTAGGGGTGAGCAAAAACCGAACCGACCGATTTACCAAACCGAACCGTAGCCGAAATTTAATTTCGGTTCGGTTATTTCGGGTAATTCGGTCCAGTTCGGGTAAATTTCTTGGCAAATTCGGTTATATAATTTCGGTTCGGTTAATGATCTTATTTAACCGATTAACCGATTAACCGAAATATATGCAATTTTATTTTGAATATATTTATTACCCATTACCCAACCTACTAAATATTTTTAGACTTGTTAGTTGGAGTGTTGTTTATGGTTATTGTCTATTTGTGTAATTGTGTTTAATGTATTTTCAAGCACTTCTATGATATATCATTTATGGATAATGGATTTATGGGCCAATTATTAAGCCCAATTTCATAAATGAAATGTATATAATATAGCAATCTAGTTCTAAATTTTAAAAAATTTGGGCAATTATTAAGTCCAACAAAATGCATCACATTAACCGAACCGACCGAAAACCGAACCTAAATAATTCGGTTCGGCTCGGTTCGGTTAAAAATTTTACAAAACAAAAAATCGGTTCGGTTCGGTTAATACATTAAAGTGGTCAAAAAATCGGTTTGGTCAAAAAATTTTAAAATAACCGACCGATTAACCGATTGCTCACCCCTAAAGGGCACATCAAAAGTACCTGCTACCATGAAAGCTCCTTTCCTGTGAATTCCTATAAATTCAGTAAAACTTGGAGACAAACGGAAGAAGAATTTTTTCTCTTTTCTTGGATCTTTTTGCCCACTACTTTTTGATAGGGAATATTATCATGGATTTTAGAACTTGGATTAGATCGAGTCAAATTGATTCTTTTACGTCTTCAGCCTGAAATCTGAAATGCATCGATACTGCACTTTAACTGTCTCTATATTCTACCTTTATACTCCACTAAAACCTGAAGACTCTTTTTTTTTATTTTTTTTTCAACATTTTTTCTTTTTCTTTTTCTTTTTTTTCTAGAGGAAATCAAATTTATATATCAACCTAAGGTGATATATTTGGTCAATAAGTAAAAAAAAGGATCTTAGCTTTGTCTGAGCTCCAACACCTTGTTGAAACCATGGGTGTAAAATTATTGATTGGATTGAGTCGCCCATGCTGGTCCTAAATGAGGTCGGATCCAGGCTCTCTGTTGCTTGCAAATGTCTTGCACTTTCCAATGTCCGTGGTCACTATGACAGCTGCACATGCTAAGGATCATCCCAACTAGCTCCCATCCCCTTATAATAGATATAGCAATCCCGAGAACTAGCTCCCATCTCCTTATGCAATCCCGAGGCATTGGCTTGTGGCAGCTAGAAACTCCATTAACTAGTGTGGGAAGATGAAAATGGCCACTTACCTCACTGGTAATTGACCATAATTCTCACTTTGCTATCTTGTGTTTTTCACTTTTTTCCTTTTATGTGGAGTTTCTTTCTGTTTGTATGGACTTCTTTTTCACTTGTGTAGGCGGAGACTGTCTTCCTCTAGCATCAAGACTCTAAGCCCATGGTGTTTGCCAACTGCTTCATCTGCTGTGGGCTTAGTGACAAGCGGGCAACACAATTTCTTTACAACTCAAGCTAATTAGCATTACATGGTTTCCTATTGAATTATTTCTAAGAAAATTTTTTAAAAGGGGCATAAGTTTCTTGTACATTTCAAATCATCCTTAAATTTTCCATATTTTTATCAAAACAGGACAACTATACAAATAGGACAAGGCAGCGACCACATCAAAATCACCCACCAATTCTTTCAATTCGAGCTTCGGACATCTCTCCCTGGGCGAATCGAGGTCATAAAAGATCTTCCAGAAAAAAGGTCTCAATGTAATTGGAGGGGAGGAATGAGACGGAAAGGGTCAGAGGCGATCGGGGAGCTGGTTTCTACAGAATAAGGGCATTTCTAGGATTTTAGAAACAAAATGAGAAAAAGGTCGCCAAATCCGGCCAGTTGTCCTATTTTGAAAGAAAGAGGGAAAATTCAAATTTTGAAATGTGATTTTTATTTTATCTTGATTTGAAATGTACAAAAGAATTTAGGGACGACTATATGCACATTCACCCTTGGTATCCGAACAATATACTTATTTGTTCAGCACTTCGGCCACCAAGGGCCAAACAATATACTCATTTGTTCGGCCTTGAGTGGCCGAACAAGAGAGGGAGAGGATGGATGGCGATCAGAGAGAGAGAGAGAAGGTGGGCACTGGGAGAGAGAGGGATAGGAAGAATGAGAGGGGATGGAGTTAAGGGGCGACAGAAGAGGGAGAAGGAGAGGGAGGGAGGGTGGAGAAAGAGAGGGAGAGAGACTGGGAGGGAGGGTTGAGGAGAGGGAGAGAGACAGGGAGGGAGAAGGAGAGGCAGAGAGAAGGTGGGAGAGGTAGAGGGAGAAGGAGAGGAGGGAGGTGGGCGGCTGTGCAAGGAGAGGGAAGTGAAGAAATGGAGGAGCATTTTCATCTTTTTTTCAAATGCATCCATCAAGGGTCCCATAGACTGATGTGCAGGGAGCAACTCCAGCTGTGCATATAGGCAGCTCCCAAATTTAGGCCCCATTTTGGAATTTTCCCTTATTATTTCTATTTTGGTCACTGGAGTTGTTTTTGGCCAAAGCTTGTTCAAATTCATATCATTCTTTTCCTCTTTTTTTTTTTCTTTTTCTTGAAAAGATGTCAGTCATACAACCGCCAGATTTTATAGCAATTCAAATGTTTTCTTCAACTCCTTTCAAATCAGCCTACAACCTTACCACGCCCTCATCAGGCACTGCCTCTAAGACTACTGGGACCGGAAACTAAATATTCAGAACTTGACTGGAACTCAATTAGAGAGGAACTGCTGTTTGATCTGAAAATTAGTTGAATTGTCTATTGGAAGAAGATTTTTTAAGCTCTCTTGTTTTTCCTGCTTAGAGAACCAGTGATAGCCCCTGCATTTAGGACAAATTTTGGAGCGACATTTCCACAAACAAACATAAGTCCTCTCTAGAAATGGGCAAATCTGATGTTTGCAGCACATACTTTCAATGGACATGTTGCAGAAAAGGCCTGCTAAAATCCACGCTATTAAGGATTTGAAAAATAGTTATTGGGTCGGCTTGTCTGTAACGTTAGGAATGAAAAAGAGTCTTCTCTTGTGCTTGTTCTTCAATATCTACAGTAATCATAAACGGGACTTATTCTGGATCGATCAAGGTTGGATCTAAATTCAGTTAAGGGCGTGTTTGGCAAGTCTGAGCTGATGGAAATAAAGCTGATTCAATTACAAATCTATTTGAAACAGAGGTTTCAATTAGAACCTTTTACAAATAAACCCATTGTTATGTCTCATTTGTCATACCATCAAAGTTGTATCAGTAAAATAGTCATATACTTAAAAGTATATCGGCAAACTTGTCATTAAAAAGAGTACATGCAAACTTCTCATTAAGTAAAGGTAGTGAAGGAGAATCAAGAGATAGCCCAGTGAAATTTGGAAAGGGTCTCATCTCAAGTAGCCGCCCAGGGATTGATCCGCGTGTTATCCCTATTATATCACTGACCAATCCAGCAGGAAAAAAAGGTAGTACACGCAAACTTATCATTATAAAAGTCTCATGGGCAATTTGGCAGGAAAAAGGTAGTACACGCAAACTTATCATTATAAAAGTCTCATGGGCAATTTGGCAGGAAAAAAAAAGACAAAAAGTGTCTTATTGCTTTCGACAATCATCCCTATTTGAAACAGTTAAACTTTTCATTCACATAACTTTGCTATAAATAGTCTAAAGTACGCAAACATTTATTTTAATCGGTTTTGTCCAATAGACCCAAAAAGTAGACTTGCCAAATGGCATCTTAGGCTTTTGCTATCAAAACAAGTGCTTATGGGAACTACAGCTGTGTCTAATCATCTAATGCTACAAGGGCCCCTGTTTTGCACTTCTGGTAAAATAACTAAATAAACATTAGCACCAAAACTCACTGCTATCGCTTCAAGCTACAATATAGAGACCGACACCGATACAAACAACCATGCTTATTAATTTAACATGTAGAAAATGATAAAGCAGGCAGATTACCTCAGTCCAATTGATAAACAGCCATGAATGGCATCAGAACAGATCCCATCCATAGCTTCCCATCTTTCTCTTCCACTTCACTCACTGCTTTCACCACCTTCCCTTGACTGTCCTCCAAAACTTCAATTATCTCCCCATCTGGGCTGTACTAATGATCAATGCATGCAGCCGGCCTCCAATGGTCAATAGATATTGGATCTTTGTTGAAATTGGCAGCTTGAGCAGGAACATCCTTAGTTTAGGATAAAGGCCAAATATGTAGGAGTACCAGCTCCTCCGATTATGAATCGCCACCCAAAATTCGCCCTTCTCATTGGTTCTTATGTTGTCTGGGAATCCAGGTAGGATAGCAAATACCTCTGATGTCCCAGCTTTTTCGCCTTTCAACCAATATCTCCTTAGCCTAATAAGATGGAACAAGCAGCACGAATAAGTTTTTTGAACTATTTTTAGATAAAAGATAATGGGAATCAGAAGGGAACAAATACAGATGACTCCTCATTGTCTACATATGGTGAAGCTCCACTTCCCTATTATGCAGGCTATGAGCCATCATCATCATTTCTGAATACCAATTTAAAAAATAAGTTGGATAAGTACAGGTACATCTTACGAGTGCCTAAAGTCCAAAAAATAAGACTCAAGGATCTCATTGTCGTCGTCATCTAAGCCTTGTCCAACTATGCTGGGGTGAGAAGACTCAAGGATCTAACAGTACATATTAGGTTCAATCTAATATAAGTTTTAGGAATATAATGTAGAGTTTTTCAAATAAACCTTTTCTATTCAAATGAAAGAAATTGGAAGGCAAACAAGCAATATAAATAATAGATAAATATCTCAGAAGTGCAGTTCTGGAATCCCAACTGTGATAGAACTCCTGTCTGACTTGGTACTGCACGCACCCCTTTGTAAGAATAAGCACAACATAGAGTCATACCATGGGAAATGAAATTGTCACAACATAGAGTCATACCATGGGAAATGAAATTGTCATAATCAATGTATGCATGTTGCTAACCAAAGTGGACAAGAGCCCGTGGCATAAAAGAAGGTGCTCACTTCTGCAACCTTGAGATTGTGGGTACAAGTCATGTTATCAATCAGGAAAAAAATGCTGTTAACCAAAGTAAAATCTGAACAATTCATTTTATTTCCTAAGATTTAGGTCAAAGTACAGATGAAAAGCTTCTGGGAAAAAAAAAAAACTTGAGCAAATCTTATCATTTCTAATTACACAACCAGCACAAGTTACGATCTAGATAAAGTTTCTTTTAGGCATATAAATGGGTCAGTTCAGGTCCAATCCATAATGGACCCGTGATCGGACCTGGTAGAGTTTGTCAGACCAAACCTGGATTCACTTGTAGATCAGACCAAAATCTGGGGCAATGCCCTCCTTTTACAGGTCAAGTCACAGAGGTAGTCAAATAAACATTGTCCATTGCCATGTCAACAATTCAATCTAGAACACTGGAACCAAGCACAATTTCTTATAGAACACTTGCACCAATTTGAGATTCGGGTAATGAAGTATGTACCCAACTGTATACAGACCTGATCATAGACCTCTATGCCCCTCAAGCTGGTTCTCATGTAGTTTACATAAGGGCAGTTCTCATATGAAGTTTTACATGCACACACATACATGCTACCGTGCATGCAGGCACGTGTGTGTGTGTATCTGTGTGTGCATAAAATATATATAGGCAAATTCTCTAGAACGCCCATTTTACCAATTCCGATTTCAATTTTCCAAATGATGATGCTGTAGAAGATAATGTGGCTTAGGCCCACTAGGCCCAGCCCAACCCATCAAGGGTGTTGTGTATATAAAATCCTGCTGATTTTTCTCATATTTTCTTCCTTGTATAGATTATAAGATTTATTCTCTTTACTTGTATAGATTAGGAGATTGTTTATTGATTAGTCTGATTGCCCTTGATTAGGGTATAATGTAATTATAAATACACAATCGATCCTCTCTGTATGGGATCAAGTTTTCTCCCAATATTGTATTGATCTTCTTCATATAATCTTATCATAGATTATTTCATGGTATCAGAGCTATATCAATCTCTGATCATCTCCTTGGTAGTCATCCTTGATCATTTTCTTCGGCCAGAGCCTCTCTGATCATCTCTGATCCAACGTGGCCCACCTGTGATCATCATCATCATCGGAGCTGAAGAAGCCCATATTGTTCGTCTATTTCTCCTCTTATTTATGAACATTTTTTCAAGATTTATGGGCCATCAGAGGTAGGAGATCCACCTTGTTTTGTGCTATTTCAGTTTTTTGCAACAGTTTTCATCTCAGCCGTTCAATTTTGTGGATTTTGATCCATTTTGAGTGAGACTTTGGCCTGGAGTTGCGAAAATAGTTTCTCCTTCCATCCCCCACCTCTGATCTGCTCGCAGATAATCTACGGGAGCACACGTAGATATCGATCATCTACTGGGAGATGACGATTTTGACGATTACTGTGTTATATCGTCTCTGTTTCACTGCGGCCCACTTGAGATGATCACAATCTGTTTCACAGACATACCCATCTTGGTCGACCAACATTATTGATAATTGTGGAGATTTTTTTCGGAATTTTTCTCCCATCAGAGGACGGTTTTCCATCACCATTTGTGTTCAGTACATTTTCTCACACTGTTTTCATCTCGGCCGTCCAAAAACCTTGATCTAGGGTTGATCTTCCTGCGACCACTTCCAGTTTTTGGGGACGACAGGCCTCCCTTTGCTTCTGACAGGGACGACAGGCCTCCTTTTTCTTCCGTGCATTGCTGTTTGTTGTTATCTCTCTGTGACACCTTCTCCTCTTGATTTTTAAGAACATGGAAAAATATGATGTTATCCCCATTAAGTTTAATGGGCAGAATTATATAGCCTGGTCCTTCCATCTGAAGAATTTCGTAGAAGGTCAGGGGTTATTTGGTTATCTGGATGGAACAGTAACCAAACCTTCTACTACGAGTACCACAGACTCCAAAGCCATAGCCACCTGGTCCAAGGAAAATGCCAAAGTGATTACTTGGATTCTGAACTCCATTGATTCTTCGCTTGCAGTGGCTCTTCAAGCTTATACTACAGCAGCAGCTATGTGGGCTCATCTTAAGAAAATCTACCATCAAACCAACAAAGCCCGTAAATTTCACTTGGATAGTGAAATTGCTAAATTTACTCAAGGGGATAAATCTGTACAGGAATACTATAATGGCTTCCTCACTTTATGGACTGAACGGGATTCTATGTTGATTCAGACAGTCTCTCCTGGCTTTCTCTCCGAGGCTCTTAAACTCCAAGAAGAAACTCATATTAGCCAGTTCCTTATGAATCTACGGCCAGATTTTGAATCGGTTAGGTCTGCCCTAATGAACCGAGAACAGTCAGCTAATCTTGATACCTGCGTTCAAGAAGTACTTCGCGAAGAACTTCGTCTCACCTCCCAGCGGGCTATTCTTGACGAACCCAAGGCATTCCTTGCACCCCTTCCAGCTGACTCTGCTCTTCTAGCAACCCCAACTCCGAAGACCACTCAATGCTATGAATGCAAAAGCTTTGGTCATATTGCCAAGAATTGCCGCAAGAAGTTGGTTTGTCGCTACTGCAAGAGGTCTGGTCATCTTATAGATGACTGCCGCAGCCTCCAGCGTAAGAATGAGGTGCTGCCGAAGAAGCCTCCCTCCAATCTGCCACGACAGACTAATCCTTCCGCCTTCCAGGCTCAAGCACCATCATCTGATACAGGAAGCACTTCCTCGGGGGCTGTATCCATGACTCCTGCTCAGATTCAAGAACTGATCCAGAGCACGGTTACTTCTGCATATGCGTCTATGGGCATATCTGGTGGTTGGTATCAAACTCATTCTCATGTTGCATATCCTGCTTTTCATTCCTCTGCCTCTCTTTCTTCTCCTATTACCTCTTCCACTTGGTTTTTAGATTCAGGAGCATCCAATCACATGACATCTGTGGAACATGGATTTACAGATTCCCACCATTACCTTGGAAAAGAGAAAATAACCACTGCTAATGGTGATCAACTTCTCATTTCAGGAGTTGGTACCATTACTTTATCTAGTAATTCTGGCCAGCCCCTCACTCTTCCCAATGTTTACTTTGTTCCCAAATTATCAACCAATCTTCTTTCTGTAGGACAACTTATTGATGATGGCTATCTTGTTCACTTTTCTTCCTCTGGTTGTGTTATACAGGGGCGGCAAACTGGGAAGGTAATCGCGACGGGGAGTAAACATGGGCGCCTGTTCTTGCTGGACATTGGACATCATTCTCTTTTTGCTTCTTCTTCTAACTTCAATAAAATGTGGACTGTTTGGCATAAACGTCTTGGTCATGTGAACAATGCAAATTTAATTTCCTTGTTTAAATTTGGTTATTTGGATTCTACTATTGATAATAAAATGATGTCTTCTTTATCTCAATCAAAGTGTGAAACTTGTTGCCTTAGTAAAAGTCATATTTTGCCTTTTCCTGTTCATAATGCTCGTGCTTTGGTATCATTTGACATCATTCATTCAGACGTTTGGGGAATTGCTCCTACCTTGAGTAGGACGGGATTTAAATACTATGTGACCTTTATTGATGACCATTCTCGTTATACTTGGATTTACTTTGTGCGTATGAAATCTGAAGTATTCTCCATTTTTCAAAAATTTTATAACATGATTCAAACTCAATTTCAAAACGCTATTAAAATTCTTCGATCAGATTCTGGTGGAGAATACATGTCTCATGATTTCTCTGCCTTCCTTTCTGATAAAGGAATTCTTCATCAAAAATCTTGTCCACATACTCCTCAGCAAAATGGGATTGCGGAAAGAAAGAACAGACATATTCTTGAAACTGTTCGTACTCTGTTGATTGCATCGTTAGTCCCTCCCAAATTTTGGTGTGATGTTGCACATACCGCTGTGTATCTTATCAACCGTCTTCCTAGTACTGTTCTAGGAAAGACTACTCCTTACGGAGTCCTCTTTGGTCAAACCCCCTCATACTCTCACTTGCGTGTTTTTGGTTGCCTGTGTTTTGTTCATCTTCCTCCTACTGAGCGCACAAAGTTATCTCCACAAGCTGCTAAATGCATTTTTTTGGGTTACAGTAATGAACACAAAGGTTTTTTGTGTTATGATCACTTGGACAAACGCATGCGTATCTCTCGTAATGTTATTTTCTTGGAACATATTCCCTTCTTTTCTTTACATTTGGATAGTCATCCTATTGCTGTCTCCTATCTGCCACAATTCTCAGAGTCTACTTCTCCATCACCTCCTCTTAAAGTCTATGTCCGGCGGAACAAGGTCTCTCCTCTGGCGACTTCCTCTCCTGATCCTCTCCCAGCGCCGCCTACTGAGTCTTCAGGTAACAATACTTCTTCTAACACCATTTCTCTGCGACGCTCTAGTCGTCTTTCTGTTGTCCCTAACCGCTATGGATTTCCTGCTCTTCTTACTTCCTTGGATAGTACTCCTATACCCACCTCATATTCACAGGCCTCAAAGATTTCTTACTGGCAGGATGCTATGACTGAGGAATTGGTCGCTCTTGAAGCAAACCAAACATGGGAATTGGTACCGGCCCCGGATAGAGCCTCTATGATTGGCAGCAAATGGATATACTCCATCAAATTACATGCTGATGGGACTCTTGATCGCTACAAAGCAAGATTGGTTGCACAGGGTTATAAGCAGGAATACGGAATTGACTATGAGGAAACTTTTGCACCAGTGGCAAAAATGACCACCGTTCGTACTCTTCTTTGTGTCGCGGCTGCCCGAAATTGGCCTCTTTGGCAAATGGACGTCAAAAATGCTTTTCTACATGGGGACTTGAGAGAGACTGTTTATTTAAAACCTCCTCCTGGCTATGCTTGTCCTCCGAAGCATGTGTGCAAATTGAGGAAAGCTCTTTATGGACTTAAACAAGCTCCTAGGGCTTGGTTCGATAAGTTCCGGACAGCAATTCTTCAAGCTGGATTTCGTCAAAGTCACTCTGATAGTTCCCTCTTTTTGAGATGGACATCGAAGGGCTACACATTCCTCTTAGTCTATGTGGATGATATGATTATCAGTGGTAATGATAATGCAAGCATTACGGATCTCAAAAACCACCTTACTCGCCACTTCAGAATGAAGGATCTTGGTCCTCTCACATACTTTCTGGGACTTGAGTTTGTGCGTAACAAATCAGGCATTAGGGTCATTCAGCGTAAATATGCGACAGATTTGATCACATCGGCCAGGCTTGATGATGCTGTCCCTTTTGATACGCCTCTGGAATTGAACAGCAAAATCAGTTCCGATGATGGCACTCCCCTGGATGATCCATCTGTTTTTCGGCGGATAGTTGGTAGCTTGCTCTACCTAACTATGACTAGGCCGGATATCTCTCATGCAGTTCATACGGTTAGCCAGTTTGTTAGCAATCCCCACAAACCGCACCTTGCTGCTGCATTACGCATCCTCCGCTATGTTAAAGGGACTCTTCATCATGGACTCTTCTTTCCTTCTGATACTTCTCTGCAATTAACAGCTTATGCGGATGCTGACTGGGCTGGCTGTCCAGACTCTCGGAGGTCTACCACTGGCTGGTGTATGTTTCTTGGAAAATCTCTGATTTCATGGAAGTGCAAGAAACAAACCACCGTATCAAAGTCTTCGGCTGAGGCAGAATATCGAGCGATGTCATCCGCCAGTGCTGAAATTATCTGGCTCCGCCGCCTTCTGTGTGAATTCGGTGTTCTTGTTAGTCGTTCCACCCCTCTCTATGGGGACAATACCAGTGCTACCAGAATTGCCAACAATCCGGTTTTCCATGAAAGAACAAAGCACATTGAGATTGACTGTCACTTCATCCGTCAACATGTTGTTACTGAGAAGATAACTCTGCCTCATGTCTCTTCTTATAACCAGTTGGCGGATATTTTCACCAAAGCTCTTCCCAAACCGCGTCATCATGATCTAACTAGCAAATTGATGTTTTCAGCCTTACCACATCAATTTGAGGGGGAGTGTAGAAGATAATGTGGCTTAGGCCCACTAGGCCCAGCCCAACCCATCAAGGGTGTTGTGTATATAAAATCCTGCTGATTTTTCTCATATTTTCTTCCTTGTATAGATTATAAGATTTATTCTCTTTACTTGTATAGATTAGGAGATTGTTTATTGATTAGTCTGATTGCCCTTGATTAGGGTATAATGTAATTATAAATACACAATCGATCCTCTCTGTATGGGATCAAGTTTTCTCCCAATATTGTATTGATCTTCTTCATATAATCTTATCATAGATTATTTCAGATGCAACAATGATGACAATGACGGCATATGCTTAATAATGAGGATACAATTGGGGCTAAGGTGACTTGTTGCCGTCAGCTCCTTCTTCTTGTTTCTCTTTGACATAATAAATATAACTCTTAAGAAATGAGATATAAGTGAAAATAAAAATATAGCTTTCTAAAATTGACTCTATTACCCCATTTGAAAGGGTAGCAATGAATTTATTCCAAGCAAAAAGTGTAGAAGGATGGGCATCATACAACATAATAGCTACAATAAAGAGTATTGTCCTTGGCGATTTATTTCACTTTGTCTACTTAGTCGATGCATAGAGACCAAGTGAGTATCATATAGCACTAGAGCCCAAGCGTGAAGACCGGGGCCAACTTTGACTACTATGACATATATAATAGGAGGGAGAAAGCAAGAGAGATTATATGTAGCTATTCCAAGTTGCCAGCTTGAATTTGGTTAATACATATAATGCAGGCAAACCATTAAGGTATGAAGTATGAACTCCCCCCTTGGACCCGCGATGATCGAAAATTCGAATGGGACACAAACCCACCCCACCCCAGTACCCACACCCACAAAAGTCACCGATCTCATATTTTTTTACACTGATCCAAATGGTGTCAATCTAGGAACTCTAATTGTATTAGTAGAAAGTTAGCTATAACTTAGGAACTCTAATTGTATTAGAATGTTATCTATTGTATTAGAAAGTTAGATATAACTAAGGATACTAATAATAGGGTAATCAATCCCTATATAATGAGAAGGTTACAGCCCTAAAGGGGACACACGTTTTCCTACTCCAATATCACTGTTCTCTTCATGCGTGTGAATCTGTCGTGGTATCAGAGCTTGGGGCTTTATTTTTCCACATCCAATGATCTGTAAGATCATCCTAGACATCTTCCAAGGTCTGAAAGCCCTCAGCGTATCTTCCGATCATCCCTAATCATCACAGATCATCTCAGATCAAGGCGTGGCCCACTTCAGATCGTCATCAGCACCTCTCAAGATCCCTTCCATCCTGGTCGACTGGAGTTATACAACTTTCTGGTGGTTTTTCCAAGATTTTTTTATCATCAGAGGTAGGCCATCTGCTAATTTCTAGGGTTTTTTTAATTTTATCCACAAGTTTCAATCTCAGCCGTCTAGAATCTCGGATCTTGATCCTTTTTGAGGAGTAGTTCTTCCATCAGTTGCGGAATTTATATCTCCTATCATCCCTTCCCTCTGATCTGTCCAAAGATCATCTGATGGGGCCCACATGGAGGATATTCTCCTGCCGAACCTGGACGCCTGGGAGTCTTGGACGTGCTGCTTCTGTTTCTGCTAATTTTTGGCTCTGTCTCTAATATTTGCTGCTGCGATTTGCTACCTGCTGCTGTGTCACGTGCTGTTGTTTCAATTGCTGCTGTCTCGATTTTCTTTTTCCATTCTTGCTGCTGCGACTTGCTCCTGTACTGCTGTCTTTTTTTTTTTCCATTCTTGCCGCTGTCTATTGCTACTGTGTCACCTGCTGCTGCTGTTTTTCTTCTAGTTGCATCATCTACGTGCCCCTACTGCTGCTCTTCTTCCTTGTTATCACTTGGTAGTGCCCACATCCCTAATTACTTACTAGTCTGCTATTATGGACAAGTCTGAAATTACCTAATCCGTTTTTATGAAAAAAATTACACATCGTGGGCCTTCCAGTTTCAAATATACTTAGAATGAAAAGAACTGTGGGGATTTATTGATGGGTCTGAAAATAAACCGGAGGATGATGACAAAAAGATCTCAACCTGGAAAACTAAGGATGCGAAAATCAAAACTTGGTTATTAGGTTTTGTTGAACTGCATTTTATCCTCAATTTGAAACCTTACAAAACTGCCCGTGAGATGTGGAAAAAAGATTTATCAGCAAGGCAATGCTGCTCGCCAATTTCAATTGGATCTTGACATCTCTCAGTTTACCCAAGGCACCCTATCCATCCAAGAATATTACCATGGGTTTCGAAGACTATGGTCTGAATATGATGAGATCAAGTTTGCAACAGTGTCTGAAGCACTTCTACCTGAACTCCTTCCATTACAGCAAATTAGTCATTGGGACCAGTTTCTCATGAAACTTTGTCCGAAGTATGAGACCGTTAGATCAAACTTGATGAGTCAGGCTTCTCTTCCCAGCTTTGATGACGGTCTTCAGGAACTTCTGCGGGAAGAACAACGTCTGGTTGCCAAAACTTCTATGGAACAACCGAGATCTGCTGATGCTCAACTTGCTTATACTACTACCACCAGACCACCTCCCAGGGACATCAGTAAAATTCAGTGCTATAATTGTAAAAAAATATGATCATTATGCAAACCAATGCAAAGCAAAGATCTGCAGGTATTGTAAAGCCATTGGTCATGTTATTGAAGAATGTCGGAAGAAGGGTCGCAATTCTACTTCCCGCAACTATACACCGTCAGCTCCTGGTACTTACACAGTATAGTCCGCTCCTAGTGCTTACACAGCTACATCTCAACAATATGCAACCTCTAACTTCAATGGTTCCCTCCAATATGATTCTCCTTTACAGCCTGATTCCTCATCACAATCTGGATCCCCCGCTACTCTCACTTCTGATATGGTAAATCATATGATTATCAATGCCTTGGCATCTGTGAACATCTCAGGTACTTATTCGTCACTGTCTCATACATGGTACTTAGATTCCGGCGCAAGTAACCATATGACCTTTCACCCACCAACTTGCAAAATGTTGTTCCTTACAACCGGTACCCTTATTGTTCAAATTGCAAATGGAGACCATCTTCCTATCACCTCTGTTGGTGATACCTCTAGCCCCTTACCATTAACCAACATTTTAGTGTCTCCTCATCTTGCTACAAATCTAATTTTTGTCTGTCAACTTGTTGAAAATAATTACAATATTTCATTTCTTCTTCTGGTTGTGTTGTGCAGGACCTGGAGTCGGAGGAACTTTTCGCAAGGGGGCCTAAGCATGGCAGACTATTTTCCCTTCCAGTTTCTACATTTACTCAGAACAAATTTTTACACCAGTTGTTTTTTTTTCTTCTTCATAATAGTTCTCGGTTATGGCATAATAGACTTGGCCATCCGAATGCTTCTACAATGTCTACTTTATTCAAATCTGGATTATTAAATAAGCCTTGTGATTCTGCTTCTTTTGAATGTGATACTTGTAAATTAAGAAAAAGTAAAACTTTACCTTTTCCTCACTCCACAACACAGAGCACTGAATGTTTTAACTTAATTCACAGCCATGTTTGGGGCATTGCCCCTCACCTTTCCCATGGTCATTTCAAGTACTTTGTTATGCTCATTGATGACTACAGCCGGTTTACTTGGGTTTATTTATTGCATTCTAAGTCTGATGTTCTTAATGCTTTTCAATTTTTCTTAGCTATGTTGAAACCCAATTTTCAAAATGCATTAAAACTTTACGCTCAGATTCGAGGGGGGGGGGGGGGGGGGGATGTTTCCAATGATTTTCAATCTTTTTTAAAAGCTAAAGGAATCATTTCTCAATGTACCTGTCCGTATACTCCTCAACAAAATGGAATCGCGGAACGGAAAAATAGGCATTTCCTTGATGTTACTCGAGCCCTACTAATTGAATCATCAGTCCCTCCACGTTTTTGGGCAGAAGCTCTCACCACTGCAATCTATTTAATAAATCGTCTTCCATCCTACCATTGCAATTAACACCGCATTTTAAACTGTTTGGTCATCATCCTGTATTTGATCATCTACATACTTTTGGCTGTATTTGCTTCATTCATTTACCTCCCACAGAACGAACAAAATTAACCGCTCAATCTCGCAAGTGTGCTTTTTTGGGTTATGCCACAAATCAAAAAGGTTTTGTATGCTACGACGCCATTGGTCGTCGCATCAGGGTTTCTCGTAATGTTATTTTCTTTGAAAACCAGTATTTTTTTCAAACTCATTTGGATTGTCCTCATCCCTCTTCTCCCGCTCTCTTAACGAGTTTTTCAGATAAAACAATTGTTACTAGGTTTAATCCTGACTTTGTTTATCATGGTCGGGAAAACCTACCACTATAGAAGCCCATCCTCCTGATCCTCCGCCGGCAACTGGTTTCACAACTCCTCATATCATGCGTCGCTCCTCCAGAACTTCTAGACCCCCTGAGCGGTATGGATTTTACCTACACTTCCTTGATGACAACCCTTTCCTCTATTTCTATACCAAGTTCTTATTTACAGGCAGAGCACATGATACTTGGAACCAGGCTATGAGGGCGGAATTAGATGCATTGGATCAAAATCACACCTTGGACATTATGGATTGTCCTTCAATAGTTAAACCGATCGATTGCAAACGGATCTTCTCCATCAAACTTAAATCTGATGGCTCCTTGGATACACAAAGCTAGACTTGTAGCACTCGGAAACAGTCAAGAATATTGCATTGACTACGAGGAGACGTTTGCACCTGTGGCAAAAATGACATCTGATCGGTTACTTCTCGCCATTCCTGCCTCAAAATCTTGATCGTTATACCAAATGGATGTAAAAAATGCCCTTCTTCATGGGGATTTGAAAGAAGAAGTCTATATGAGGATATCGCAGGGCGTCACCTCTCCATCTAAAAATTCTGTCTGTCGCCTCCGGAAATCTCTTTATGGTCTAAAACAAGCTCCTCGGGCATGGTTTGAAACTTTTAGGGGCCGTTTATGCACGAGTGGCTTTACTCAAAGCCCTTACGATCCATCTTTGTTCATGCACACCACATCTACTAGTGTTACAATTCTATTTGTGTATGTTGACGATATTATTATCACTGGCACTGATGATAGTATGATCAAGTCTATCCAAGCCTCTCTTAGGAATTACTTTCATATGAAGGATTTGGGGCCTTTACATTATTTTTTGGACTTAGAAGTGCATCCCAAAGGCATGTTCCTCAATCAACACAAATACTCATCTGATCTTATTGAGCTTGTTGATCTACATGAATCTTTGCCAGTTGATACACCTGTAGAGGTCAACCTTAAATTGAGTAAAGATGATAGTGACCTTCTTCCTAATCCACATACCTATAGGCGCCTGGTGGGCAGCCTTGTCTATATCACAATCACTCGACCGGATATCTCCTATGCTGTCAATCTTGTGAGCCAATTCATGACATCTCTTAGACACCTTCATCTGACTACTGTCAAGCGCATTATCCAATATTTGTTAGGCACTATCACTCGTGGTTTATATTATCCCAAGGATAATCCTCTTCAGTTGACCGCTTATGCAAACGCTGATTGGGCGGGATGTCAGGATACTCGTCGGTCTATTACTGGTGGATGCATGTATCTTGGCAATTCTTTAATTTCTTGGAAATGCAAGAAACAAGAACGTGTTTCTCGATCTTTTACAGAGGCGGAATATAGTGCAATGTCCTCCGCATGTTCAGAAATCTTATGGCTACGGGGACTTCTTTCGGAACTCGGATTTGCACAACCATCTCCTACATCCTTGCATGCGGATAATACAGGGGCTATTAGGATAACTAAAAATTCTATCTTTCATGAACGCACCAAACATATTGAGGTGGACTATCACTTTATTTGGGATGAATTGAAGTGTGATGTCATTTCTTTACCTCGTGTCCCTACTGACCTTCAGTTTGCTGACATCTTCACCAAAAGACTTCTTCGGCATCAACATCAGTTTCTGGTTTCTAAATTGCTGCTTTATGACTCCCCCGCATCAATTTGAGTGGGGGTGTCAATCTAGGAACTCTAATTGTATTATAGTAGAAAGTTAGATATAACTTAGGAACTCTAATTGTATTAGAATGTTAACTATTGTATTAGAAAGTTAGATATAACTTAGGAAGTTGATTCGTATAAGGATACTAATAATAGAGTAATCAATCCCTATATAATGAGAAGGTTACAGCCCTAAAGGGGACACACATTTTCCTCCTCCAATATAACTGTTCTCTTCATGCGTGTGAATCTGTCAAATGGGACTAACCATTGGATTGAAATGGGAAAAAATGATGCATTCTAAAATCGTTAAACATGGGGGCCACAGATGTGGGGTTAGGATGATCTGATGGAATTGAATTTTGTGCATAGGTGGGTCACATCCAGGTCTTCCAATCCCCACCTTCCCATGAATTCATGTGGCCCCAGGTGGGCCCCACAAAGCCAATTGAAAATTGCTTAGATGAGCATGTTGGCCATGTGGGCACCTGAAAAGCCCTCTATATATATATATATAATAATGGTGAAATGTATTAATCGAAGCAAAGCAGTACAAAAGGCATTTACTAAAAAGCAAGGAAAAATACAAGGAATGCAAAACACCACCCAAAAAGAGCAAAAAAGGATGCCAAAATGCTCCTAAGCAAGCCTAGAGCCCCAAAAAACAAATACTAAAGAGATACCACTTCCGTCCAATTATGCAGAATGACCTCCATCGAGACACCCCAAAAGGCTGGCATAGCAGAAACCTACGAAGCAATGAAGAATCTAGCTTTAGCAGCGACAACTGTAGAAGGAGAT
Organism: Litsea cubeba; assembly: GCA_012931725.1. NCBI lineage: Eukaryota > Viridiplantae > Streptophyta > Magnoliopsida > Laurales > Lauraceae > Litsea > Litsea cubeba. The sequence goes on from CM022947.1 coordinate 15,111,082, forward strand.
GAACACCCTTCAAAACACCACCTATTCCTTTCCTTCTAGATTGCCCAGATGTTAGCCACAAAAGAGGACTGCCAAAGAGGTTTTCCTCTTTTGGACCGAAACCCAAACTTCCAGGCTTCAAAAAGCTCCAAATTGGACTGAGGGAGGACCCAGCTGCAACCAAAATAGTCAAGGGTGGAAGTCCACACGATTTGAGAGAACTTGCAATTAAGCATTAGGTGATCAACTGATTTCTCCGCTGAGAGGCATAAGGGGTAGGCATTTATTAAAATCACTTTGCGACGACGGAGGTTATCCATAGTGAGGACTGAGGATACTGCCTCGAGAAGCTAACCAACCAAAGGCAAGAACTCTAGGGGAAGCCATAAGTCTTCCAAAGAAAATCACACCAGCTCTGGGAATTGTGGCCAGTAGAAAGCACCACGAAGAAAGATCATAACGAAAAACACACCGTCCTCTGTGGCAGCCCACACTTTACTATCTTTCCCTTCTTCAAGAATAAGCTCAGCCAAGCTTATTTAAGAGGCTCATCAGACTGCCTTCTTCCGACACAGGTAGATTTCTTCTAAAGATTGGACCCCATAGAGTCCCATCCACATCCCTTTCCATGTAGTCCATCACCTTAGCTTGCCGATTCCTAGCGCGTCTGTAAAGATCCGAGAATTGTAGTGATAGCGGTGTGTCCCCCACCCATACATTGTGCCAAAAAAAAGATGTCTCGACCTGACCCAACATGGTATTTGATCTGAGAATCGAAAGTACCCTTGATACCCACTATATCTTTCCACAAGCTTGAGCACCTGTGGGGCGGGCTAGAGACATCCCTACCATGCCTCCTCACCCCAAACTTGGACAAGATAATATGTCTCCATAGACTCTCTGACTGATCACCAATTCTCCAAAGTCATTTCCCTAACAGGGCTTGGTTCATAGTTTTTTAGCGATCTGAAACTGATTTCCAATCAACCAAGTGAAACTTTTTCTTGGTACCTTTACCTTTCCATAAGAAATCCCTTTGGAGCTTCTTAATTCGATTAACAATCGGCGTCGGACATTTGAAGAGAGACATGAAATAGATTGGAAGGTTAGAGAGTGTCGACTGAATCAAAGTAATTCTGCCCCCAAAAGACAAGTATTTTGCTTTCCACAAAGCCATCTTCTATTCTATCCTCTCCACCACTTGATTCCAAACTTGCTTGAAAGGCCTCCCAAGGCAGAGGGGCAACCCGAGATACGAAGTCGGAAGAGACCCGACATTGCACCCCATTATCGTAGCAAGCGCCTAAAGGAATTGTGCCTCCACCTCAGCAAATGAGTGACCGTTGGGCCGTTGATCGCCGTTCTGAATCCAATTATCATATTAGCTTCACCTGCCACTGAGATCATACTACTTAGCACCTCCCCAACCATGCAAAAAGGAGCGGAGAAAGAGGATCACCCTGATGAGGGCCTCTCTGAGCAGAAAAGTAGCCTTTGGGAGAACATTAATCATAATTGAGAATCTGGCGGAGGAAACACATTTCAAAATCCAACCCTGCCACTTAGGGGTCGTTTGTCTACACCCATTTACTTATGTAAATGGTGAATATGTGTAATACTTACGCATCAGTCATGCTTGTCTACACGTATTTACGCATCTTATGTGTAAATGGTGTGAAAATGAGCTCATTTTCAAACCAAGATTTGAACACCTATTCAGGTGGGAAAAAGAGAATATCAAACCACATGTGATTTCAAAGATTACCCGTTGGAGGCAGACGGTTTGGTTTTGGGCAGTTTCCGTCAAAGAGGTTTTGGGTTCGAAACCCCTCTAGCGCATTTAGAAAAATAATAATAAAAGAGGCATTTTCATCAAAGAGGTTCTGGATTCGAAACCCCCCTCCAACGCATTTAAAAAATAATAACAAAACCTATGAATGAAAACCCTCCCTACATCTTATCTCCCTTTTATGAAGGTAACCTCTTTATTTCTCTCTCTTGCCTTGCTATACCAAAAAAAAAAATTATAAAATCTATTTACTCTGTAGGTTTATTATTTCAGAATTTGATTCTCTATCTTCTCTTCTCCTTTTAGATTTTCTCTTTTTCACGTGTAGGATGATGAGACTTGAAAATGGCTCCAATGAATTTTAAGGAACAAAATCTGCAGGACAAAAAAAAAAAAAAAAAAACGTATTGATAGTAAGAATTTTAAGGGATGGTCTTTAAGATAAATATCTCAATGGTTTTTCTATCAACTTTTAACTAGAACAATTACCTTATTGTTTTAGTTTTCTTCCAATATCTCAATGATTTTTCTAAAATTATTTATTATTGCATTACTTTAAATATATTTAAGCATGTATAAATGAATGTAAGAGACAAGGAAAAATGTGTTTTATATAGCATTATGGTATCATTCAAAAATCATGTATAAATGCGATTTTATCTAACCATAACAAATTTGTGACACTTTTAATATGATTGAACTTAACAAACAAAATACTCATTTTAAGAACTTTCTATAATTGATTAATATTAGCATAAAGCCGATGAGATGTATGGGTTAAGTTTTATGAAAACTGAATAATGAATTAAGATAATATTAAATTAAATATTAATTAATAAAAAAATTAATATTATCCATTAGAATATAAACTCATATTTCCTTAACTAAACATGCTGCAATGCATTTTTTTTTAAGGTGATCATTGACAGAAATGTATATTTTTGAAAAGTATATTTCATGTTGAAAGACATGTTCTTTTTTAAGAATCTAAAATGCAAATGAAAACTTCGATGTAAATTAGACCTTTTTTGTCTCATTTTCATATCATTATAGTAGAATATAATTTAATGATTAATAAGTATCTTTTACAAAGTCGTTTAATACATATACACATATCATTGAAATAAACATAGAAAAATGAATCACATGTGTAAATGATGCGAAAATAGTATTATTAGACAAACGTTGTAAAAAGAAATGCATGTGTAAACATGACATACTTAAAATTTGAATATTCATCATTTACATGTGTAAATTGTATTTACATATCCCATGCGTAAAAGACAAACGACCCCTTAGGCCCAAATCCCATTCTACCCATCAAAATACGAGAGGAAAGCCCATTCAACTCTATCATAAGCTTTTTCCAAGTCTAGCTTACATAGGACGCCTGGCATCTTGTCCTTATACCTCGAATGCAGACACTCGTTGGCAATAAGCACCCCATCCAAAATTTGTCTTCCATGAACAAAAGCTCCTTGGGATTGAGAAATAACGAGCCAAATAGAATTATTAGATAGGTCCTCCATAAGCACTGAAATAGAATAACAACCAACCCACTAATCCTTCAAAAGGAAAAAGCTACTACTCCAAATCAGTAAAATGCCTCCTGCAGAACCAACTGCTTCACGGCAGCACCATTCTGAAAAAGAATTACCCCACACCTCTTTCATGATGTCGTTTGGCACATACCTAACCTTAGTTAATTGGATCAACAAAATGTCAATCTTATTCCTGCGAACAATCTCCTTAACAGCTGCACACTTCACCCGATTCCCCAGCCCACACACATTCCAGGATAGAATCTTCATGGACAAAATTTACCTGACCCCTTATTCCTCTTTGCATTCCTCGAGGCGGCTAGTATTTCTTTACACCGGTTATGGCTACCCTCGTAATTAATTGAGCAAGCTAAATTCTTTAACTCACTAGACCCTTTTTTCTTGTACATGCCTGCCACAGATGTGTCCTTGTTCTCTATATCCCTGCTGTGAGCAAAGGCCACCAAACTCTCCCACCCTCCTTTGTCTTCATTAACAGTAACTCCGACCACTTCGCCACGCTGCCGAATTTTCTGGGACAGCCAGTGGTTCGTGGAATCATCTAAACCCCTCAGGTGCAAAGTGGAGTAATCATTTCTAATATTTCGTTTGCCTTGATTGTTGATTTTCCTTACAGATGTACCTTCTTCCGGAGTGGACAAAGAGATCCTGTCGTTGTTGCCGATCCCTTCCAATGAAGGTATATGCCAATCACCAGTCTGATCTTCTCCTTGACCCCTGACTGGTTGGAGATGGAAACCCAACCCTATGCTGGGGACAGGACCTGCTCAGGAAGTTTGTCTCCTGCCACAAGTCTCTGAGTAGGCCAAGTGCTGCAAGCAGTAGTACGCCTGGGCCCTTCAAAGCTTCCTTGTCAGCCATATCTAGGTGATCGGAGTGGAGATTAGATGCCGAGGAGTTATGCCACCATAGATTGCTAACCACCCGTGAGCCCCTAACTAGGATCGCCATGTCTCTGTTTGAACGACCCCCGGACAACCCAGAATATATACTGGTGCGACTTGCCAAGGACGGGCAACCTTCAGAAGATTCAGTCAAGGCCACTGATCTCGGAGCCGAGCATACAGAAGACGTGGCATAAAGTCTCCTGATTTGAGCTAGGGCAGAGTGGAGTCGCTTCGCATCATCGCAGTCAAGGACGGAATCAATCTCCACAGACGACGGCATAGAAGATTGTTTGAAGAAGCCGAGTGTTGGCCAAACTCGATCTGACCCACTCTATTAGTAATAGAGAAGGACCCAGCTCCATTACCGATATCCTAGGCCACAGGGCCCGAACTCATATGGGTCGACCTTTTGGATGGCCCTACGAGGCCCACTTCCTGCAGTTCAGCCCTAAATTCATTAGGGCTCATTTCCTTCAGTCCAGCCTTGAATTCATTGGAGGGATTTTTGAAATTTGAAAACCTGCACCAACTAATATCGCCTTCCTCATCTCGACAACTGTAGCACTGTCCTTTCATCTTAGAATCCAGACCAGGTAAGGATCTGCTAATCGAGCTTAGGTGCCGGAAATCGTTAGGATCCTCCTCATCTTCTTCCACTAGCACCGAAACCTGTAGGTCCCTAATCCAGAGTAGGATCTCCTTAGGGAGCCTGCACACCTTCCCCAAGAGAAACTTGACCCTACCATGAGTAAGAACTTCCTTCGCAGCCGTGTGGGGGTCCACTTTCAAGGTGCAACCCAGGACATCACCAAGAAGTCGGAAGATCCCTTCCCTCCAAGCATGAAGTAGTACTCCACGAAATTTGATCCACCTGGAGATCCAATCACCTCCATCCACCTATCTATAACTATAAAGGGAGACGAAGGGGAATCCTCGGCACAACAGATGACTTCCTCGACCTCTTCGTCAGATGACACTTGCAGCAGAACTGTATCAGTTTCCATGAGCTTGATATTGATCGGCTTTCTCCCCCAAGTGTTAGTCAGACAAGATTCGACTTCCCTAATCCCTCCCAAAGATGATTTCAGGAACCCCACCAAGCATAGGTGTAAAACCTTCTCCTCCTCTTCCACAACCCACTCATTTTTTGTGGACACTCCATAGTGGGGCCACCTAATCAATCACCCATATGAACCCCCCCCCCCCCCCCCCCCCCCCCAAAAAAAAAAAAAAAAAATTCCATCCGCCTGCGGGGCTCCTAATCCCATTTTTTGGCACCCATCCAAATGGACTACACCGTTGGATCGACCGTGTATGAATTTTAAGGGATGAAATTTGTCGGCCTTTGATCAAGGGGTTAGGATGATGATATGAGCCCCCATATCCGTACACATACATGGTGTATAGCTCCTCTCTCTCTCTGTGTATAGCTCCTCTCTCTCTCTCTCTCTCTCTCTCTCTCTCTCTCTCTCTCTCCTCTCTCTCTCTCTCTCTCTCTCTCTCTCTCTCTCTCTCTATATATATATATATATATGGCCAAGGCTCCTCTAAGCTCGAGCTTAGGGAGAAAATTTCGTAAGTTCGTGCTTGTGGGGCCCACCTTTGGTCCATCCAAATGGACCAAACACATGACCCCCTTAAATTGCACATGTCCGCCAACTTTCGGTAAGATCCGAATTTACTGGACCGTTGGATTGACTATATATCAATCTGAATGGATTGTTGACCATTAAACTCTTGGGCCCATATGGAGATGATAGAATTATGGTTGGGGCAAATTTTTTACAGGGAGGAAGATCCTACGAAGTCCTTGAAATCCCCCCACCCCCATCCCCATGTGGGTCCCCAAGTGGGCCCCACCACACACTTGAGCTTACCTCATCCTAAGCTTGAACTTAGGGGAGCTGGCCTCTATATATATAGGGTAATGATCCAATGGTTTAATGGGGCCCCATTGATCACTGGACCGGGGGGATGACCGGGGGATGGAAAGAAATATCTTGGATGTGCCCAGATATCAAGTTTGGGGTTGATCTCATGCCTCTAACCCCTTCATCCACGACCCAAAAGTTAAACAACTTTATATTAAAGAAAAATTTTACCCCCGATCCAACGGTCCAATCCATTCAGATCAGTGAAAACTCAATATATCTGGTGTAAATCAAGGGGTCCTGTGTTTGTGTGTGGTTCAGATTAATCATAGGTGGGCCCCACTATGTTGCCCTCGCTGTAATATGGTGAGAGGTGTATGTATAAGAAAATTTCTCATATATATATGTGTGGGGATATTTCCGAGCTCACCGAAGGACCGGTCGATGCTCCATCTCATGCTCCGGCGCCCGCTAGGCCATCTCGGGAAGGCTCGCATCAACATCCACCAGCTCGGCCAAGTGCTCCCACTTCGGCCAGAGACTCAGCTCGGCTCCTTGCACAACTCCACCTCAGCAGAGTTCCACCTCGGCCAGGTCGCCCCCAGCTCGGCTAGGGGCTTCATCCCGTTCCTCCACTTCGGGGTCTCTGCAAGGTCTCTAGCCAAGGCAGGGCCTGACAGCTGTCCTCCCTTGGGCACTCAAGCACGCTATGGCCCGTGCGACAAGACAAGGGGGACAGCCCGTATCTCCTGACAGATCGCCGTCCACAACTCCCAAGGCGCCAGGATATGGCCTAACGGGACAAGACAGGCTACGATGGGACCAGACAGGCTACGATGAGACCGCGCCTCCCTAGCACCTGACGAAGTGGGCTATGACAAGACAGCCAACAACCCTTTTGCCTCCTCCTCCTCTATATAAACATAGCTACCCCTCCAGAGAAAAGGAGAGGACGCCATTACCACTCTGGTATGCCATCTTCTTCCCCAAAAATCTCCTCCCTCTGCTTAGTTCATATACTAACTTAGGCATCGGAGAGCCCTGCGCCGCCCAGGCCAGGGTCATCTGACCTGCATTTCTCCTTCCTTTTCTCAGGCTCCAGGCGCAGGCATCGGTGTCCCTAATCTCACTCGGGTAAGTCCTCTAAGGCACCCCCCATTATTGTGGGTCGTTATTTTTTGCACCTACAATTGGCACCGTCTGTGGGAAAGTAACATCCCAGCCTTCCCAACCTTCTCCAAATCTTTCCAAACACCATGCCTCGAAGAACCAGAAAGGGAAAGGAACCTATCGCACTGTCGACCCAGCTGCCGACGGTCCCCCGCCGAGAGAGGTCAGGAGCAAAATCTGGTCCAACAGGCGACCAGCTTCAGGATACTCGGTCGGGTTCATCCTCCAAGGACTCGACCTCGACTCTACCCTCAGAAAGACGCACCCTGAAGAGCAGGAGCGACCGGGCCCATGGCGAAGGCTCGGGAAACGACCACGACTCCAGAGAGTGGCTCGATCAACGCATAGAGCAAGCAGTACGACAGCACATGGAAATGGCCGACTACGCTCAAGTTCGGATGGACTCTAATGTTTTCGGCGCATCTCCTCTCTCCAGAGATCAGAAGCTTCCCCCTTCCCGAAGATTTCAAAGTCCCGAGGTTCGTCATCTACGATGGAACCTCGGACCCAGCAGCACACCTCCGGCACTTCAGTCAGAGGATGTCGATATGGGGCAGTGCAGGCCACCTCAACTGCCACCTCAACTGCAGAGTCTTCTCTTCCAGCCTCGGGGACCTCCCCCTAAGGTGGTTCTGCGCACTCCCTCCGGGATCAATCAAAAGTTGGCAGCAGCTCCGGAGTTCATTCTTGACGAAGTTCCAAGTTTACGGGGTCATCCTCAGGTCAGCCGCCGACCTGATGGCCCTCAGAATGAAACAGACCGAGAGCATCGCGCAGTTCGCCAAAAGGTTCTGGGCAGTCTACAGCCAGATCGAGAACGCCTCAAAGGCAATAGCAGTCCAGTCTTTCCAGCAAGCCCTCGTACCAGGCAACGAGCTCCGAAGCAACTTAGTCATGTATCCCGTGGTCACTACGGCAGCACTCATGACTAGGGTGAATCAATTCGTCAGGCGAGAGGAGGACGAAGCCCGAGCCCGGGAGCAGTTCAACCTCCGCGGCAGCGACCAGATCGCTTCCAGCTCGGCCGAACCTGCCAGCTCGACCGACGCTTTAAGCTCGGCCGACTCTGCCAGCTCGACCAACGCCTCCAGTTCGGACGTCTCCAGCTCGCTAGCAGTCCCCCGCTCCGCAGAAATCTCTTCCAACACGGGGAGCAGTTAGGCGAACCCCCTTTTTCTGTCACTTAGCTTCGACATCCCGTCAGCTTCGATCGCACGACCCTCTACCGTCATTTCGGCGGCACGGTCCTCTACCGCCATCAGTTATCCAGTGCCACCGAGCTCACCCTGGGGTCGTTTTATACACTCAGGCGTGACTCGCCTTCGGCGCCAGAGCAACCAAGTCCTCGGGTAGGCGCACCCAGGCTCCTTGGCCTCCAAACGACCTCATGCAGGTCCGTCCACGTGCTGGTCTCCACCTCACGCTGGTTTCGGCCTCATGCTGGTCTCGACCGCATCTAACGACCTCATGTTGGTATCGCCCTCGTGCTAGCTACGCGCTTCACAGGTTTGGCCTCATGTTGGTCTCGGCCAGTGCCATCGAGACTGCCTTCGGGTTCGTACACCCGGGCTTCTCCACCTCGGCGAGTGCCAGAAAGACAAGTCACGGGTTAACAGCCCTGGAAAAGGCCTCGAGTTCGGACACTCGGCCAATTCCTAGACTCAGGGTCTTCACCCATCTCCAAGGGTTAACAGCCCTGGAAAAGGCCTCGAGTTCGGACACTCGGCCAATTCCTAGACTCAGGGTCTTCACCCATCTCCAAGGGTTAACAGCCCTGGAAAAGGCCTCGAGTTCGGACACTCGGCCAATTCCTAAACTCAGGGTCTTCACCCATCTCCAAGGGTTAACAGCCCTGGAAAAGGCCTCAAGTTCGGACACTCGGCCAATTCCTAGACTCAGGGTCTTCACCCATCTACAAGGCTCTACGCCCTGGAAAAGGCCTGGAGTTCCTACACTCAGCCTTTCCTAAAGCCCCCGTGTCTTGGACACACTTCGGGTACATACGCCCTGGAGATGGCCTGGAGTTCCTACACTCGGCCTTTCCTAAAGTCCCCCGTGTTTGGAACACACTCAAGGGTTAACAGCCCTGGAAAAGGCCTCGAGTTCGGACACTCGGCCGGATTCCTAAAATCAGGGTTCTTACACCCCTCAAAGACCGTTGCCGAACTCATGCTCATCTTCGAAAGACAAGGGTAAACCAGTTCGTCAGGCAAGAAGCAGACGAAGCCCGAGCCCAGAAGCATTTCAATGGCAATCAACAGGCGGCGTCCACCTCGGCAGACGCCCCCATCTCGGCGAATGCCTCCAGCTCCGCCATTAGCGCATCTCGGTACCCATTCTCCAGTTCGGCAGTTGTGTGACTCTCCAGCTCGGCAGAAGCACCCTGTTACAACTTAGCAGTGATGCCAACCTCTAGCTCTGGTCCATTGCCAGCCCGTCATCCTCCACGGTACTTACCTTCTGACCTCAAAAGAGCAGTCTATTGAGCTCAGAAGCTGGGGGGCTATTGTGTGGGGATATTTCCGAGCTCACCGGAGGACCGGTCGATGCTCCATCTCATGCTCCGGCGCCCGCTAGGCCATCTCGGGAAGGCTCGCATCAACATCCACCAGCTCGGCCAAGTGCTCCCACTTCGGCCAGAGACTCAGCTCGGCTCCTTGCACAACTCCACCTCAGCAGAGTTCCACCTCGGCCAGGTCGCCCCCAGCTCGGCTAGGGGCTTCATCCCGTTCCTCCACTTCGGGGTCTCTGCAAGGTCTCTAGCCAAGGCAGGGCCTGACAGCTGTCCTCCCTTGGGCACTCAAGCACGCTATGGCCCGTGCGACAAGACAAGGGGGACAGCCCGTATCTCCTGACAGATCGCCGTCCACAGCTCCCAAGGCGCCAGGATATGGCCTAACGGGACAAGACAGGCTACGATGGGACCAGACAGGCTACGATGAGACCGCGCCTCCCTAGCACCTGACGAAGTGGGCTATGACAAGACAGCCAACAACCCCTTTGCCTCCTCCTCCTCTATATAAACATAGCTACCCCTCCAGAGAAAAGGAGGAGGACGCCATTACCACTCTGGTATGCCATCTTCTTCCCCAAAATCTCCTCCCTCTGCTTAGTTCATATACTAACTTAGGCATCGGAGAGCCCTGCGCCGCCCAGGCCAGGGTCCTCTGACCTGCATTTCTCCTTCCTTTTCTCAGGCTCCAGGCGCAGGCATCGGTGTCCCTAATCTCACTCGGGTAAGTCCTCTAAGGCACCCCCCATTATTGTGGGTCGTTATTTTTTGCACCTACAATATATATATATATATATATTTCATATTTGTATTGAAATGCCCAAACATAACTCCACAACACATAAAAGAAAATTAAATGGACACCCACCTGCTGAGGGATAGTTCACAGAATACAAAGAAAGACCCATCCTTGCTCATGGATACTCCATTCGGAAATTGGAGGTTCTGAATAAGGACGGTGGTTTCTTGAGTAACAGGGTTATATTTCAATAGCCTCCCTGAATCCTCCGCAGAGAAAACTAACTGCATGAAATTCCTAAATAAATATTTGTTGTTAGAACAAAAATGCCAACATATGAAGGTAGACAAAGCTAATCCAATAATAAATCAATAAGTCAATTAAGCGTAAATAGTTAAAGTACATCTAGAACTAACATATGCATCAACAAAATCTAATCAAGATTTCCATCTGATCAATCTTATTGGGATTGCTCATAAATTTTGGGAAAATGCTTGCTAATCATTTGAAGAGATGTGATAAAGAGTCCATCGCACAGTGAAAGGTGCTCACTATTGTAACCCTGAGGTTGTGGATTCATTAACATTACCAATATAAAAAATAAACATTTGAAGAGATGTATGCCTTTTGTAATCTCCAACGAGCTTTGTTTGTTTGTAGGGGGAAGACAAATTTTGGATTCTGTGCTCATTGCCCATGAAGGTATTGATGCTAGGCATGCTAGGCATAAAGCGATGAGGCCAAACATCATTTGTAAAGCTGGATTTCGTGAAGGCTTATGCCATGGTAGAACGGGGCTTTCATCGTGACTACTCTTACTAGAGGATGGGTTTTGGATGGTGTTGGAGGAAGTGGATCAAGATGCATGTCTTCGGCTTTTTTGCTCTATTATGATTAATGCTCCAAACGGATTCTCTCATGGATCTCATGGTTTGCGTCAAGGGATCCTCTATCTCCTTTCTTATTTTCGTGGTTGATGCATCAAGTATCAAGGTTGAGAAGGGTAAGTTGAAAGGGTATCTTTCTGGGTTCCATATTGAGATACATCACTCATTTATAGTTTACCGACGATGGTCGATAAAATAATCATTGGTAATGTGGATGTCAAGCAACTGGAAATTGTGAAGATGATTATTCTTGGTTTGAGCTTGTGTCTGAGTTAAAGATTAATTGTTCAAAGTGTGAGATTATGAGTGTTAAGTTGGAACGAGCTCAGGTAGATTCTCTTGCTCCACATATGAGTTGTCAAGCAAGTATTGAATTGCCCTGTGCATTGGCAGGCTTGCTAAAGTCAAGTGGGATCCAGTTGTTGAAAAATTTTAAAGTTATCCACTTGGAAGAGCAGATACTTGTCTTTTGGAGGGATATTTACTTTGTTAATGTCACACTGGCAAGTTTGCCCATATATTTTTCATCATTTTTTGTTGTACAGTGGGTGTGGCAAAGAGAATTGAGCATATTGAATGCAAGTTTCTTTGGAATGATAATGAAGATCATCAGAGGTGTCACTTAATAGGGCTGGAAAAGGTTTGTTATCCTATTCAGGAGTGTAATTCGAGTATTCATTCCATTCAGAAAGTTAGCTATGCTCTTTTGGCAAGTGGCTTTGGCAACCCAAAATTAGCAAGGATGGTTGGTGGAAGTCAATTCTTATAAGATAATATAATGTTGTTGATGAAGGTTGGCTTGTGCATGAGGTTTCTTCTAATATGTCAGGAATATGGAGATCTATTGTCTCAGTGTAGTCTAGATTTTATCCTCAATAATCGATATGCAATTGGGGGCAGTCCCATGTTCGACTTTGAAAGGATTAATGGAGTGGTGATGAGTTTCTTGCTAAGTAGTACCCACCATTGTATGCCATTGCTTCAAATAAACAGTGTTGGTTTCTAATTATTTGGATTCAGGTAAGGCCAGTTGTTCAGGGCATATTTTTCAACACAATATGAATAATGATGAGCCTGTTCATCTTGTTGACTTATTGTTGAAAGTGCAATCAGTGTTTGTTCTTGATGGTGGCACAGATCATAGACTGAACTTCTGTGAGTCTGGTGAGAAAATATCTAAAATGATTATTGTTCGAAATTAGAGTTTGAAACTCGTGTAAGTAACCTCTTCTGGTTAACCTGGAAATAAAAACCATGGGATAGATTTCTGAAAAATCTCATTCAGCTAGATATGGTAGATTAAGATGAAACGCCAAAAGAATGTTGAGCCATATGATGTAGGAAACTCCCAAGTGCAGTTCTGAGGGAAGGAATTGACCCACTTATTCTGACCAGGGAAAACAGGCTAAGGGTGAGGTCTCTGTGAAGATGCTTTCTGATCAGTTGATAAATAGTGGGTACTCTGCAGTATTTGTCTTTTTATGGAGAATCCTTGCTCCTTTGGACTGCACTATCGGATAAAAATTTTAACTTCGAATCATCTATAGTGACACCTGAGGGCTGTTTCTTGGTTAATGGGTGTGTCCCATTCTTGTGCGCAGACGTGGTTCATTATCTCCTTCTTCACTGTCAATTTGCATCAGCTGTTTGGTGGTATTGTCATACTCTTTTAGTATCCACCTGGTGATGCCCACGAAGGTATATGCTTTATTAGAGTTTTGGAGTTATGCTTTTCAAGATATGTAAGGCTCTATTTCGTGGAAGCTCGCTCTTGTAGCTATTTTATGGTCTCCGTGACTTAAAAGTGTGATCATGCTTTTCATAGTAGGCTGGATTCATTGATACCAGTGGCTTAGACCACTCGAGCTAAGGTTATATCCTGGGCTCTTGCAATGAAGCAGTTTCATAGGTTGTCTGCTTCAGACCTTTTGTGGCGTTGGAAAGAATGATATGGTATTGATTTCTGGATTAGCTTTTGATTGTAGGGTTCGTATATTTGGTTTTTTGCCAATGGTCCTGTGTTCTTTCCTGATTTGTGCCAAACAAAGTAATCAGTGACCATCTTTCTCTTTGTACTAATCTCTCTTTTTAATATATCATCGTTACCTCTTTCAAAAAAAAAGTAATCAGTGACCATCTCGAAAAATAATTTTTTATTATTATTATTATGGTAATAGCATCTAATCAGACACAAAAGGTCAGAATATGAATAAGCTTATGAGATGACAAGAAAAGTAAGATTCTTGTTAAAAAATTGCAGCACACAGACATGATGTCAAAATAGGCAATGAATGTATAGTACAAGAGACCTTGATGTAAGAATTCAGACTTCTAATCTGATGGGGCCACTGTAGATATGGGATTAACCTACAAATCATCAATGCTGGGAGACCCTAGACATACAATCTTTAGCATTTATTCAATAGAGTATGGACAGTTGCAGGGTTTTTCTTTCCCCTTAACCATCAGGCTGCAGACCAATCAAAGGGAGCAGCAACATAGGATGTCCTACTGGATAGATCTGTGTCATCCTTCATCATAAAGGGTCCCATGAGATCAATTGTCTGGATTCCTACACCATGGCCTCATACAAGCTCTAGGCTGAAAGCTAGATATCCTCAGGTGGAACGATAGGAGGGAAGTGGGGTGCCATAAAGTACCCATTGGATTTAAATGCCCCGCACACTTAGCTTCTTTATAGCAGGACGCCCCGGCCAAATTTTTTTTAACATGTTTTTTCAAATAAAGAATCCATCATGAGTCTTTCTATAATCTACCTCCTACGAACCGATCTCCAAAATAGAAATTCGTTCAATCTCCAAAATTAAGGAATCTTGTCAAAAAAAGAATGTTATGATTCTCTTCTCATACTGAAAAGTAAAATAGAAAGAAAGGATAAAGAGAGTAAGAAGAGGAAGTAGTGAAGGAATTGGACTGCTACTTTTCATGCTACCAGGCTTGTGGACTTCAATGGTCCTTATTCTCTCTACTTCAGAGGTAATAGCTGAATGGGTAGAACCCCATATTCTTGTTGTGTTTTTTTTTATTATTATATTCTATGTTATTATGATATGGTTTTTGTCACTTGTGCGAGGACCCTCCTTTCCCACGTCTATGTTTTCCGAATCTGTATTCTCAAAGGGTAGGACTAAGAGAATTCTCTGAGGCCATTGCTATAAATCTGCTGGTGAGGCTCGACATTGAAATCCAAACCACACAAAATCATTGCCCTGCCTAATTTCATCTCTATTAAGGAAAATTCCTCTCCGTTAAGATTTGTTCCAACTGTCAAGATTACAACATTCAAAAACATGATTTGAATCACTGTTTTTTCTAATGTTAATCACACTAACATGTTTAGGGTGGACCTTCTAATTAAAAAATTATTAAAAAAAATCATCAATGATACAACAATGTAGGACAGCGGTTTGAGTGTTTGGATTTCAAGATGAGCCCAACTCACGGATTTATGTTTTATAGTGATGGCTCAGATATTTCTGAGTCGTCCATCAGTTTCCTTGAGTCCATCCTATCACATGTATATAAATGTAGTACAATGTAGTAGAACTTCCATGGTGGGGCAAATATCAGCCATATTCATGTACAGTGGATGGCTGGATAGAAGGATCAAATGATAAATTACATATAACCTACACTTAAAAGTCAGATATCCAGTCCGACTTTGTTCTTTTGTGAGACTAGAGCTAGAATAGAAGAAAATGTGTGCTAATAGGACCATCTATAATTGATCTAATTACGCACCTATCATTTGAACATGCAGTAACCTTAAATTTATTAGTGATTCTATTATTTTCTACCATTGGTTTGGATCATGATAAAGACATCATTTATAAAGTCATTAAGCTTGAGAAGCTGGGATAAGAGGACTATCGTCATCCAATTGGAATGGTAATTTGTCAACCCCAATCCACGCTTCCAATCTCCACCAACTTTCATGATTTATATATACTAGGCGAGCCCCACATTAATCAAGTACAGTTTCAAGAGACATGGATTTCCTTAGATTTCTTCTATTTTCATATTTTTGTGAAAAAATATTTATTACTTTCTTTCACAACATTTACCTTGACCACCCAAAAGAAACTTTCTACTTCCACCCCTGCATATCCTCAAGTGCAAATGTCATATATTAATATCCCTCATATTTCACGTTTGTTTTATGTTGTGAATTGTTCCAAAAACTTTCTGTTGTGTTTGTCAATACTAAAATGGGACAATGAAAACTCATCAGTTTTATGAAAAATTAGGCAAAATTGCAGCTTACTGGACCCATCTTGGGCAGGCCAGGCCACAATCCAATATCTCCATAAACAGAGGTCTCTGCTTATTTGGATTGTGTATTGCAAATGGACAACTCCACCAAATTGCCCATATTTACAAAACCCAAAGTATGGTTAAAATTGCCCAGTGAACGAAACTTTTTTTGGTATTTCCTTCCCCAATAGGAACCAATGTACGAATAGTTTTGGCCACCAAAAGTTTCACCTCACATGGTCAATTCAAAGGACTGAACAAACAGGTCAATAGATTATTTCTTCCAGTAAGAATGCAAGTATAGTATTGTATATTTCTTCCAGTATGAATACAAGATCATATAAACAACATGGTAAAAAGAGGACTACCTCCTTTGGTACTTGGTGCTGCTATCTGTAAAGTAAATATTCCCTTCATCATCAAAGTCCAAATCATTCGTAAACTTCAAAGGGACTCCTTCCGCTTCAGTCGCAAGAGGTGTTGCCAAACCACCTTCAGGGCCAACCTTCAGCAGCCCAAAATATGCATCAGCAATGTAAAGATCTCCTGTTTTCTTGTCAAACCGTAGACCTAGTGGGCGTCCACATATATGCTCATTCTTCAGATAAGTTAAAGGTGATGGCTTTGGGTCACAGAGCTCCGACCTAAACCCAAACAACAAAACACACAACTCAAAAGCTCACATTTTAAGACCAACATGTGAAGTGCTTGAGGTCATGTGGCAAACTTGACCTAGAAACCAATGAGAAGAGTTCAAGAAGGAACTGAAGAGTTCTTTTTTGTGAAAATGCTAAAAGAACAACATTCCCATCTTTTGTTTCCTAAAAAGAAAAAGTAAAAGTAACTAATAATTAAAGTAAAAGAAGGCCTCAACTATGTACAGTGTTCCACAGCAACAGAAAGAGATGGTTCCAGCCAAGAATGGAGATACAAAAGAAAAGGGGAGAGGTAATCAAGTAATTTAGAGGACTAGAGGAATATATGTAGAGCAGATTGAAACAATTTAAAGAAGCTATAGACACAAGTCCTCTTTCTCTCTCTCCAATATAGTAAAATAAACTTTCAAGTGAACACGTGCGCACATGGAACAGAAGGGGGAAGAGAGAGAGAGAGAGAGAGAGAGTCTCAAAATTAGCGATTTGCAACTTGTTGTAGATAGGAATGTAACCCATAAATGTCGACATTGACTTACTCTTGATTGCAACAATTCTGCAAAGAAAAGAAGGAGTGAGGAATTTGGAACTAGCCATCGAGATAATTAAAGAGGTGAAAGATAAAATAAAAGAGATAAAAGAAAGAAACAACATAGGAACATGGAAATAAGAAATTTATATCAGTGTGAAAAATATGAGTTTTTTCATACAAAAGATTAACATATATTGTTTAAATATATATATATATAGAGAGAGAGAGAGATGATGAAATAGGGAAATCATATGAATGGGCCTTGCTATTAAAAAATAGTAGAAATTGAAGGAAAGTAGTGTGATAGTTATTGATCATTTTCTATAGATAGATGAGCACCAAGGTTCAAAAAATTAGTATTCAAAAGCATATTGGACAGTTTGAAAACAATATGTAAAGTTTATTTGTATGATCAACTTGGATGTATGTATGCATGCATGCATCGGACCTTAAGTGTCTTATAGGTCCAGTATTGCTATACGATTTTCCGATGAACAAAACGGCTGTATCTGTTGAGCTACAATGATGTGACTCATTTCATTGAAGTTAGCCCACTAAAATATTAAGCAATTAGACAACAAGGTTAGATAGCTGAAAAACTAGCCCAACCATCATTATTACTTGTCAGTACTCATTACTTATTATTCAATTGAGAATGCTGAATAAAGCGAATACTCACTATCTGAAATCACGATTCATGAATAAAGCAACAACTAGAGAGATTGTTAAGAGATTAGTAAAGATGGGCTATGGCAAATTGGTGAAAAATACCAAGTAGGAGCAAACCTAAGCTCCAAACTTGCATTACTTAAGAATTACAATTGATTCCCAACCAAGATGGTTACATGCAAAAAAATAATAGTTGACCCTTTGTTAGCAGTAACAGTGAATAGATTAGAGAAAAAAGGTGTGTGCATCCAGTGGTATTTAAAGGACTCTTCCCCTGCTCACACATCTTCTAAAAATAGGACTCTTTTCCCCAACAGTATATTAAACCCATTCTCAACCCTACTAAACCAATCTCCAGCTGTAGAAATGGGACCCCAATCCTCAGGGGCGGACCCATAACCGCCCCAGGTCAAATAAAAAAATCATTAAAGAGTTGAATGGGCCTTGGCCCATGCCCCATGTCAATTAAAAAAATCGCCCCACCTCATTGACTCTTTTCTTCTCTTCCTTGGTGGAAAGGAACCAAAAAGGACAAAAAAAAAAAAACTCTTTTCCTTCAATCTCTGCGGGGGAGTAAGATCACGCAACTCGTCTCCATTCTATGTCTGGAGGAAGATGAAGACTCTTGTTTGCGCTTTTCTGTTTGGACTTGTTTTCTTAGATGTTGTCTATCTTTTTATTGGTTTTATCATCTGGGTTGTCTCCAAATCTACCATTATAGAAGCTATTGAGGGAAGCTATGGTAGAGCTTGGAGTCGGCGGCAGCGGCGCATGAGAAGGAGTTAAAAGAACAACTGTGTGGTTTTTCTCTCTTCCCTTATATGAGTGATGGGTTTCTTTGTAGAGATGAGAGATATAGCAATGTTTAACCTTCATTTGCTTGAGACATAGGCAAGGAAAAAAAAGGTGTCCAGTAAGGCTTAGCTTCATTTTCTCTCCAAAGAATATTAATGGAGCTCTAGATTTGGATCAATGGAATTTAAAAAATTAGTGCTAAATCCGAACTATTAATCTCTAAATTATAATTCCAAACCTAAATCCCCACATCCTAAATGAAATCCTAAGCCCTAAATCACCAAATCTTATATGCAAACCCTAATCCCTAAATTTCCTTTATTCGTAAGCCCTAATCCCGCAGAGTCCCCTAATTCATAATCCCTAATTCCCTAGTTTCTCATTTTTGAAATTTTTTCTTGAGCCATAATATGATTTTATGATTATTCTGATAATGTTCATTTGCAAATATAGGTGGGTTTCATGTGATACATGAACTATTAGGAGCTTAAGGAAAGGATAAAGACTAAGAAGATACTAATTTTCACAATATAATGATTATTACTTTTTTAGGGTACTCTGGAGTTTTTTTTTTTTTAGTATTGTTGTAATATGGTTGCTAATTGATGGACTAATTTCTTGAGTAGTAGAAAAGGCTTATTTATGAATTTGGTGTTAGTAGTAGGATTCCTCACAAAAAAAAAAAAAAAAAAAAACAAAACTAGTTGAAAATCATGTCTTTAACCTATTATATAAATGGAGATTGTTGGTAGTCAACAATGATTTTGACGCAATTGACTTTATCTTTAAATTAGATATGGAAAGATATATATCAAAAAGATCAAAACTGCTAATCTATTTAAACGCAATGCTTTTTCTCCTTTTCTATTGTTAAAGTGAAAAAAAAATCTAGTAAAAAAAATATTAATATATTCAATTGACCATTATCCGCCCCACCTAAACTAAAATCCTGGGTCCGCCACTGCCAATCCTAAAACTTTTTACAAACTCCTATTGCCCAGTTCCTAACACCTTTCATCTCTCCATGTTTACAAGCTATTACTTTTCTTCATAATATGCTTCATGCTTCTCTGCAAAACACCACCCTCATTTGCCTGTCACCCAAAACACAAACCCAATCTTTTTCTACTTTTATTGACTACTTTCATTGATGATATGAAGCGCTCTCTCTCTCTCTCTCTCTCTCTCTCTCTCTCTCTCTCTCTCTCTCTCTCTCTCTCTCTCTCTCTCTCTCTCGTAAAAAAATCAATTGGATCCTTTCTAAGACTTCATTAATTAAGCTCTCTCTCTCTCTCTAGTAAAAAAATCAATTGGATCCTTTCTAAGACTTCATTAATTAAGCCCATTCAGTCCATCATGTAATTCAGAAAATGCAAATCCAAGTGACCGTCTGCTTCCTTAAGATCAGTTATAAAAATCGCCCTTTTTGCATTTCCGAAGAAAACCCAATTCATAAAACAGCCACAGGAACTCAACTCGCCCAACTCACCTGTTGGGGGAAGTGTAAGCAAAATCACTCCACGACTCGCCGTTCCAGAACAGAATCCTTCCGTCTGCGACGCCTGTATAGGGTCCGCGGCCGAGAGGATCGAAGGCGACGCTCTCGGGACCCTGGACCTGGTTCAGGAACCTAATCTCCGACTTCTGCAACCGGTTCTCGGCGTCTCTGTCGGCCGGAATCTCTGACCATGGGGCGAGATCGACCTTGAATGCCTCAAAATCGGGGAAATCGGAGATGGCGCTGTGCTTGAAAGGGTCGATTCCGCAGTAGAGCGCTACGGTCAGGAAGAAGATTCCGGCGAGGGTTCCAGCCGACGCCATTGACGGATTTCGGAAAGCTTTTCCCGAGAGAGAGATTTCGTGGATATCCTTTGCGTTGCTTTGACCTATTACCTACTCACGCAGTCACGCTTTTGGGACTTGGGAGTACCGGTGAAATGTGTGCAGGGTGCATCAAGGCCTGCAGTGGGACCCACGCGTCTGGAACTCGGGCGTACTTAATCAGGCTTTGGCTCAGAGAAATTCCGATTTGAAGGAGTGGAACTCTGTGCATTCGGCCCATAGAGCTGCTCGAAATAAATATGGTCCTAGTGTGTTTGTGTGGTTTTTTTTTTTTTTTCTGATTTATTCTCAAATTTTACCTCTATATATTATTATTTTTATTGATAATAAACTAATACATTAAAAAGGAGAAAACAAAACAAAGAGAAACGCGAGGAAGAATAACAAGATATAAGAGGATTGTCCCCCACCTCAATTGTAAATCATACCCTCCTAAGGAAAAGTCATATCAATTTTTCATTTGGCAAGCGTATCTGCTGTGTGGTTTGCCGATCTAAGCTCGTGATGAAAGAGCACACAAATGAAAGAGGATCAAGCTCGATTTTCATTGAAGAGGAATTTCCAAAATAGTATCCATGGAAATACATCTAGATATTGTTGGTGTGAAATTAAAAAATACATGGTATTTATTTTGTGCGGCTTGATTTTTTAATAGATAGGCCTCGGTGTAAAGTTCTACTATAATAGGTGAAGAATCAATAGATATAAAGATTTCTTGTCGTCCTTGGAACGGAAATTTCTTGCTAAGAATTTATATAATCGAGGATCTTGTATAAATGTCCGTATCGATGTATGTAGGTTAGAAAAACTAGTTTAAAAAATGTGTAAATCCATATAAGTGAGGATTTTCAAATCGTACAGAGAAGGTCAAAACTTAAAACCCTAAAAAATGAGGATTCGCTACAAATTCCCTGGAAAATACAATTGTCAAACATGGGTTTTCCATGACTCTATGGAAATGAATAAAAAAATCCCGCGGAATTGATTGTGAAACATGACTTAATGATACATTTGGTAATTAGCGAGAAATCCACATATTTGAGGATTCCTCACCGTTATAGATTTTTTATTCCTCACGGAGATTTTGTGTGGCTAAGGATTTCACATAGATGGCAGTGTATTGGTGTATATGGTCGAGAAAAACTGGTTTCAATGTTTAAATAAGCAAAATCAAATATTTTCAAATCCTGTGGGGATCAGTACATAAAATCTTCTAAAGTAAGGACTTACACTGACAAAATTTTTTGAGAATTTACAATAGTCAAATATGAACTTTTCAAATCCTAAGAAAAAACTGTGAGGAATTCATGAGGATTATAACCTAAGTCAGAGCCTAAGGACATTGAAAATTCCACCTTGGGGCTGCATAAAATTACACTAGCAAAAATGACTCGTGCTCAGCCTAGGTTGAAAAATAAAAATATATTAAAGTTTAGTCTTTTTTGGAATATTATTGAGAAGAAAAAAGATATATTTAGTTTTTTTAATTTAGTCTTTCTAAACATGTCTTTGGATAAAGATAAGAAAAAGGGTGCAATGATGAGTGCTTGCATGACAATAATTAAAAAATTATTGCAAATTACTGTAATAACAAGCCCCCTCAAACGCACTGAAAATAAAACAACAAAAGATTGGTGTGCATGTGTGAGTGTATTGAGTATTTGTTTCACACTTGGTGCAAATCATCCCCTGCAAAAGTCAATCATTAAAAAAGCAATATAAAAATAAATAAATACATGTATTTAAATTTAAAGAAGGGAAATTTTCAAATAAGGCCTTAACGGTTTTACCATATTTTAAAAAATGACACAAGTTTTAAAACTTTTCAAATTAATCCCTTAATTTTCTAGTAAGTTCTCAATAAAGTACATTCAACCATTTAAAGGTGTTTTTTGGCAACTTTTCCCGTCAATATTTTGAAAACATCCAAATTATCCTTCATTTAAAGCCATGACATGGTTTATGTGGCCACTGCATGCAGCCGATTATTGTGGGAACACTAGTTGTCCTTAATCATCGTGAGGATGCCAATGAAGGAAATGAGGAGAGTACTGAGAAAATGAATGAGTTTTATTTCAATGAAATGTGATTTGGGTATTTTAAAAAAATGGGAAAGGATTTGTCAAAAAATAAATTTAAATGGATGGATGTCCTTAATTGAAAATTTCCTGAAAAGCTTAGGGAGTAATTTGAAAAGTTTTGAAACTTATGTCCTTTTTTTTAAATAAGGCGGAAACTTAAGGCCTTTTTTGAAAATTTTCCTTTAAACAATGAAGAGGAGAAGGATTGCAAATTACTGAACAATATACTTACCATGAAGTACAAATGAAAAGAGATAAGAGAAATAGGATGCCTTGTGCTTTGAATGAGAAGAATTAGGAGATGAGATGTTAAGTTTTAGCTTTGATGAGTTAAGATTTTGGGTAGAGATTTGAGAAAGATTTAAGGGATTTAGAAAGTAGTTTAAATTTAAGTTTCTAAATCGATTTAAATTACTAAAGAATTGAGAGATTTAAATTTCCTGGTGAGGGTGGTCCATCAATGGATCGTGGATCCTACTTTAAATGGAACATGAAAGAGAATCCGAATCCGGAACCTGGTCGAGGATGTCTCTCTCAACTGGGCTTGAACCTAAGAAACTTTTGGCCATGGCCCACTCATGTCTCATAAAAAAACCAACCGTCCAGATCATATTAGACATGAAGCTGCGAACAAATCCAACAAGGTCCCTATACAATTGTAGGTCATTTAGCTCTAATAGTTTAGATTGTTTTGTACGTGTGCCCCGCCTACCAACCTCAAAAAGATCTCATGAGTTTATAGTAATATTTTAAAATGAAAAAACTAGTATTCTCTGCTTGTGTGTGCATCCCACCTATTAATGACCTTGGATAAACCGTTGGGTGTAAATAGAAAGAAAATCCATATAAAGAAAGGAACTTCTAAGCCCGTAGAATCATTGCTATGGGTATCGGAGAAAGTGTCTATGTATAGCTTTTGATATATGTTGGAATCTATCCTGTATCACTCTGTTTGTATGGACATGTGTAATGACCGTCATGAACATGGCGAACTGCTCCTCTACAAGTATATATTTGTTGTCGTTCAGTAACATTTTATTTCTAAAATACATGCATAAATGTTGAAACACAAGTTACTCCATTTGTAGTAATTGATGACAGATAACACGGTTACTATTCAAAATTATTTGAACTTGACCATGTCTTGTGAGGCCCCGCCCCTTTACTAGCCTAAATATATGCTAAATATATCTAATTATAGCTATCTATGCTAATTTATAGGGCTTAGCAAGGGTAATTTAGTATTTTCCTACGAATTAGGCCTAGTTTATAAGATTTAAGGTCTTTTTGAGATTTATAGGATTATTAGGGAGTTAAATGGGCTTCTCAGGGTTTGTTAGTTGGTTAGAAGCCCTCGTTTGTAAATAAGTTAATTGGGAGGGTGCTCTCTAACAGAATTTTGCAAGGAACCTCAATTTCCCCAAAATACCCTTTAGTCCCTATACAAACCAAGCAACTAAGGGTGGACTTTTTAGTCATTTCCCATTAGCCAAAGCCTACAAAACTAAACCCAACCCCATCCAACGATCCTATCTCTCTCTTTCATTTCCCTCTATTTCTCTCTTCCCTCATCTCTCTCTTCTCCCTCCATTAAAGAGCTCCTAGTCCTAGGGTTCTTCAATCAAATATAAGAGATCTCTCCAAGATACAGCCACCTACAAGAAAGGACCATCTCCTCACCTTCTATACCTTATTCTTCTCTACAATCTAAAGTGAATTTCTCTCCCTATCTCTATTTTCTTATCAATCTTCTATCTTTTACAGTTCTCTCCTTTTATACATTTTTCTCCATGGAAATCTGGTGTAGGAGGTTTAGATCTGGATAGATTTGGGATTTGAGAGGTTGTTGAGAATGTTGGAGACCTTAGAGCTTGGATCTAGGAGTATTTGGCTTTGATTTTGAAGATCAAAATAGGAGAACTTTGTTGGAGACCAAATGCAAGTACAATATACAATTTAGCATAAAAAAAATGCCTTCTTCTTTTGAATTCTGTGAAAATCTATTATATTGATGTATTAATGTGTAGATCTATCTTTTTAAGCTCTTGTGTATGAATTATCGGCCATTAATGGATTGGATCTCCCATTTGGAAGATCAAGGGCCCATGGATGATGAATTTATGGTAGATGATGGGGTTTTCATGTGTGGACGTGGATTTATGATGATTTGGAACGAGACTGTTGAATTTTGAATGAAAGGGAAAAGATACAAAAATCTAGAATTTCGGCCGTTCACTTGGGTGAAATCGATTTATGATGATTTGGAACGTGCTCCGAATCGGGTACTGTAACATCCCGACCCTTAACCTATATTAATTATAGCTTGATTAGTTAGTAAGTGTGTTTAGAGTCTTAGTGAGTCGGGTTTGACGTATGAATCGTGTGGGTGAAATCTCACGTGATTCGGAGCACGTTTGGGTACAGTAGGGGGTGGTTTGCAATTTGGGAAGTTTTCAGGGGCTTAATTGAGATTATGAGTTTTTGTGAATTTGGGTGCATCGGATAGGTCTCGTCATTTCATGAACTTTAGTCTTCTATCGCGTTTCGATTCAACGCGAGGAAAAGGCCCAAATAATCACTTAAGTGAATCAAGGACTAAACCCATAATTTTCATACTTATCCTTTTATAAAGCCTCATCATCCGGATGACTCATTCCATTCTTCATCTCTATCTCTTCATTCCTACTATTCACTCTCTTCTTTCCTTCACTGCCTCCTTGCCGTTGCCAACCGCCGGAGCTCCATCTTCATCGGCTAAGCATCACATCTTCTTCCTCAAGCTCCAAGGAACCCATCTATTCCATTTTCAAGAAAATCCAACCACAACCCATTGAAAGGTAGGCTTCCAAAGCTTCTAACCATAGTGAATCTTCTTCTTTTTAGTTAGAAATGGATTAGGGAGACTCACTACTACCCCATTGCATTCATTTTGTAGAGTGATTTTGGGATTGAGAAGCTTTTACACCCTTTGAGCTCAAAAAAGAGAGATTTCCCTTAATTCTCTTGATTTTTGGTTTAGCTCATCACTAAGGCAAGTTAATCTATATATTTATGCTTTGATATGCTGAATCTTCCTTGAAATGATGATTGAATATGTCTAGATAACCCAATGCTCTAATCTTGACAAATTTGAATTGAAAACATGATAAATTGGGTTAATTGTCTAATGAATTGGATTGGAAATGAAATGGATAGATTGAAAGGTTTAGAGGACTTGAAAGGATGTGATTTTATCCTTGAATGGCTGTGAAACAGGTTCAGGGATTTTGGAAAATTGAAAGGGACCAAATACACATCAGTTACAGAACTGATGTTCTGTAACTATGTGTACTCGGTCGACCGGCCCAGGGCTTCGGTCGACCGAAGACACAGGGTCAGGTGCGGACAGTACCTGACCATTTTACTGTTCACCATTTCTGCACATTAATGCAGGTCGACCCGGGCTGGACCAGGTCGACCGGGACAACTGCTGGGGACTTTTTAAGGACTCTTTTGACCTCTTTTTCCATTGGACTTACATGGAACCTTGGCTACCTTTTTGGACTCATTTGACTTGATACGAGGAATGTTTTGGGCATGCATTTCTTGTTGTTATTCTTATTTTCTCGGTTTTTCAACTTATATCAATCTTGAACGGTACGGGACAACGGGATACTCTCTTTTATATCTATGCACGAAGATTGTTTGTTCGAGTATCGCGAACCTTATTCCTTTCGTTGACTGAATAGAGTTGTACGAGACTACGGTAATAACAATTGTACCTAGATTGGATTGTTTATCGTTTCTAACTCCGAATGGTATCGTTTGATACTTTCTACATGAAATGTTCATGTTCTATAGATCGCTTTACTTGCCTTAATTGGATTACATGATGAACTTAGATGATGACCTAGGATTCCCTTAATGACTTGTTTATTTGGTCTATTGATTGTTGGAAGTGTTGAGACTAGGTAGCTTTGATTGTAAAGCTTGATGAGGACTACTCAAGGATTGATGAAGCTTGCTTGATTGTTCTTGATTTGATGTATGGAAAAGTAGCCTCTCTGTTGATTGATGAATCTTGTTCACGCAAGAAAACCTATTCTCCTCACTCCTACTTGTCTAGGACTCTTGTGTCAGGCATCCTTCAGTTGTCAACGCCCAACATAGGGTGGGGCACCACCTGTGTGAGGACCTTGGTTTGAAAGTCTGCGCAGTACTACTTTTTATATTTTGATGGATTGTACACCATCGGATACATCTTGCATTATTGATCTTGTTTGGCCTTTAGTATCCATCTTGCTTGCTTACTTGTTTGCCGGGTTTTCATCCCGTGCCACTCTACCACAGCTCTCATGTTGAGTATGGAGGGTCCTTGTTGAAACTATCCGTGGTGTATTAGCTTGTGTGATTTGCCTATTTGCTAGATTGTTTATGATTCGTATACTATGTATTTCTTATGTCTGAAATGCATATGTTTCTATTGATCTTGTCTCTTGTCTATTCCGATTTGATATGCATATCTTGTTATCATTTATATATACATTACTTGCCAACCATCGTGTTGACGATGCTACTCTTGGTGCATAGGTACCGAACCCTTCTATATCGAGGAAGAGACGACGGAAGAAGTACAGGCGGATCAGTCTGATGACTTCTTAAATTATAATACGGATGGCATTGTATAGCCGTACTGACCCCGTACTCGAGAGCCTTCATGCTTATCTTGGTAGATTCATCTTTTGTACTTTTGTTTATCTTTTGATTAGGCCTAAGTGTTGATGTGGCCTAATGTTGTAAATAATACTTTTGGTAAAAGTGTTTAAACTCTGAACTTTAATGATGATATTCAGTATGGTTCCAAACTATGCATCTTTAAGATACCATTTGTAATTATAAAGCTTCCACTATTGATTATTATAATTAAGGAAATGTTTATACCTCACAGCGGTCTTCGATTCAATTGGGACACGATTGGGGCTAAGTTATATTTGACTTATGTTGGAAAAAGTTTTAATTAGCCCTAATCTCACGTATAACCCCGGTTTTAAATTTTGGGGACGTGACAGGTACAATGCAGGTCTCCCCATTTGAGAACAGCGTCTGTTGACCTGCTAAAGCCACCGCAATGTAGTCGGTCGACTAGGGTCCCTTGTAGTCAACTAGGTACACTGCGTAATTGAGACAATCTAAATTACTGAATTTCAGGCATTTCAATGTAGTCGGTTGACCGGCCCTTCACGTGGTCTGTTCATCAACCCCAAGTGCAAGGTTGTCCAATGGAAGGGATAAACCTTTTCAAAGCTTGTTGCTTTGGTACAACAATTTCTAAGGAGATTATGATGGTGCCCTCCTTATCTGGAAGGTAAGAGAGGAAACAGCTCAAGGAGATTCTGCTGCATACTTCATGATATTTGGAAGATGTTGTAAGTAATATTATATTAAGCCCCTATTTGGCATCTCTATTTGCAGCCTCTACTTTCTATATCTTTATAAATGACAGAGGTTTTGAAAATAAGAGCATTTGGCACCTATTTCCAACCTCCGTTCACTTTAGAGAAGTAGAGGCAAAGCCTCTAAAAATGATTTGGCATGACCTATGACCGAGATTATGGTACTGTGAGGGTCATTTTAACAAGTGATGATATAGGTAGAGCAATTTTGTGTTCCAATGATGCTCTCTATTGGGTTAGAAGGGAAGAGAACAAGGCTGAAGCAAATTCTAGTACACAAGATCCAAAAGTTGTCACAGGGGATCATGTGCTCAAAACTATTAGTTTATGGAAAAGCAAATAATTTGGCATGCTCTGTTTAAATTGGTTCCAAGCTAAGGCTTTGTTTACTGATGATGGAGAGGATGGCTCTAATGTAGTTAATAAAAGTTCATTGTTCAATAAAAGATGATTTACTTATGGAAAAAAATAGAGCTAGCAGCGTCATCGAAATTGTCAATGTTTAATATCACAAGTTCTATCAAAAGGGATCGATTCTGAAATCGCAAAATGCATTAAAAAAAAACATCTTAAATGGAACTAGGAGACTAAGACTATATTTGATGAATACATGACTTTCATACCTTAAGCAATTGGACTCTAGTTTGCACACTCGGACAAGATATTTTAAGTTACCTATTTCCTCACCCAGTTGTGGACCATTTTTATTTATTTATTTCTAACCAAATATGATTATATATAAAGAATGATCATGAAACAACACAACCAATCCAACAGATTGGAAAACATGGAATGATAGCATTATAGGAAACAGAAACAAATGAAGATTATAAAGGCAAATCAAAGAAGGGAATTGATTTATCTGTTGCTTGCTTGCCCAAAGAATCTGCCTAAGAAACAGTTTTTCAGCAAAGTATTGAAGTGTTATATGTTACAGTGAACTAGGGGGAAGGAGGAGAACATAAAGACTTAGGGCACGTTTGTGTACATGTAATTTCCATGGAAATTGGAAATTGCCACATCAGCAGAATCCATGGGCAAATACTTTGGAAAAGTTTTTCCGCAGAAGTCAAAATTTTATATTTGGTGCAAAAAGTTTTTCCTTGATGAATTGGTGCTAATGTTGTTTGGTACGGCTGCGAAATCCTTATGAAAAACTATAATTTATTGTTTGGTGCGGCAATTTTCTACGGAAAAATAACAAAACTACAATAGTATTATCATTTGTAATTTACTTTCTATTTACTCATTTGTTCACACTTCTATATATAAAATCATGGATTATAAAAAATTTAGGACAAAATAAATGGGGCATGTGGGACCATGAAAGTATGTGAATTAATGGGCAAGTACACACAAGATATATGCAGATGTTGGCTGCACCAACCTCCATTTCTCATTAACGAGACATACGACATATTGATTTTGAATGTATTTTTTTGTTGTTAACCTGCCAGCAGTCTGAGCAGAAGCTGGTTAGTATATGGTTCAAATTGATTTTTTAATTTCTTTGTTTGTGCATGTAGAAACTTTCAACATCAGATTGAGTTTGAATTGGGACCATGCTTGTCACTGCCCTTCAACCCTTTGCTTTTGGGGTGGACTGATCAAAGTAACGAATCAACTAGATTTATTTATGATGAAGCCATATCATCCAAAGGTCCTACAACCTAACAGGGCTGCTAAATCCATTGTCATATGTTTACTGCAGAAATGAGAACTGATCAAAGTAAAGGCTATAGATTATAGAAACCTATACCTTTGTAGAAAATATAGATCTAATGAATTGACATCATTGAGAACATGAGGACAAGGTAGTTTACACAGAGAAAACAATGCCATATGATTTCACTTCTCATTAATGGGATGTACGACATATTACAAGACAATGAAAGAGATCACAACACCAACATCCGTTTAAAAAATAATAATAATAAACAACTCCAAAGAAACTTGTATAAAAAATGAATGATCTATCTTAAGCCAAACAATCCTCAATTTGGTAGCCAACAACTTAACAAAATCTGACTGTACAGAAAGAAAAACTTCGAAAAAAGAGGAGAAAATGGCCAACTGCTTCAGAGCCACCACTGCTAGATTCTGCAACCTTGACATTAAAAAAAGGAGGCTATGTGGGAAGAGAGCCACACTACACAGTAACATGCAAGGCCTGGAACGCAGAAACATTGGTAACCTCTAGGTGTTGAAATTGTTGGTATGATTTTACACGAGTAGATAAACTGCAGACAATCACATCTCTGAGGGTGAATCCGAGTAGGGGGCAAAAACCTTCAAAACTTCCTTATGTTCTGGCCTCTTAAAGCTCACAACCTGCTCACAAATAACATTAGGCAAACATCAAAAGTGTTTGTCTGCATACAGGTTAAGGATCATTTACACTTGAGTCTGTGATGTGCCTTCAAAGTTCAATATTTAAAAACTCAATCAAGTAAAATGAAATAAAAAGTGGACAACATAGAAATAATTAATACTATTTCTCGTAATTCTGTTAAGATTAGCAGCAAATGATGCATGACACATAAGAAAACACGCCTTCATGACAAAACCCACACGGCCAATAGAACTGTCTTTATGAATTTACGATGGACAATAAAAAGATATGAGACGAACAGAAAAAAGGTACAGGAGCAAACTAGCTTTACAATGTTTGATAAATCTAAGGTACCACGAGATGGTTGGGAATCAAAACTAATAAAAGTAAAGCTGTGAAAATGAAAATACTCAAACAGGCTACTTATACACATTTCCAAATTCTATGTTTTCCAACTTCACTATTTGACCATTATATAGAAGTTAAGGCCTGCGCAAGAACAAACAAAATATAAACATGAGCGTGTCTTCCAAATTAGAACCAAAACATTTGCTTTTGCAACCCAAATCAGAACCTCCATTGTTTTTATGTTCTACTATAAATGGTAGCATTTGTAACTTCGTTGAAGGGCATCCACTCAATGCTCCAAGTGCATAAATATGCCCTGAGCCATACATCAAGTTTAAATAATCCACTCCTTAATCTCAAATATAGAATGGAGTAAAGGCTTACCATTTATGTGCTTGACCTTCCCAGTTTGATCCCCACTCTTTATTAGGCTTTTCCCTCACATGTGGAGGGAAATCATAAGTCAACTAGTAAGGAACCTGCACCAAAATGCAAAATAGCATATCTAAACTAGAAACACTTCTCCAACCTTTTCGGCTCTGTTCATCAACTATGAACACATATTTTATATATATATATATATAAAACACATGTGAACACCATCACAGCTATGGATACATCTTCAAACTTTTCAGCCCTGTTCATCAACTATGGATACATCTTCAATCATAAAAAAATAGCATTCCATGTCAACACCATCAATATATTGGGTTACAAATAACATTCCATGAAAAGAAAATTAGTCATATATATGTAAATAGTCTCAACAATCTACTGCAGCACATTCTATGAAGTACCAACAACTATAGCACTTAAAAACGATACAAGGTCTTAACATTAAACATAAACGTCTAATAAATTAATAACTTAAACCATAGCCTTTCATTTAGTTTTTTAACTACAAAGCATCAATTGAGATTATCCATGCATCAAGTATAGAGAAAGAGCATGAGAAATGGGAGAGATTAGCACAATTACATCTAAAATATACTAATCAATCAAGACACAAGTAGGGAATTTAAACTAAAACATGCATGTAATTGAACTAATCACATTACTTACCTTCAAAAGGAGAGCATAATCCAATAACTTTAGCTACTAAATATCAAGAAAGATCTCCAAATCTTCATTAATGATCTTCAATTATACACTCTCTCTAGATTAGTTATAAAGAAGCTCCTAATTACAATCTAAAAATATAAAGAAGGCAAAATAAAATTGCTAAAAAACTAACCTACCAAAAGATCCCTTTTTTCTCTACAAAAGCATTCCAATTTATAAAAACATTGAAGACATTTGATTGATTGGCTCATATCCTTTCACATGAATTTGTGCCATGAAATATTTTCTATATAAAAAAGAAATGCAATTGTCAGGGTTTGAACCCATAACTTATTTCATTGGAACACAAGCTCTAACCAATACACCAACCACTCCTTTGTGTTAAAAAATGACTTCTTTTATGTTTAAAGTCTTATCCTCTTATTTTAGAATTCTTCAACACTTCACCGAGATTTATTCATATAACTTCTTTATTGAAATCTCTTTTTGATGCATCAGGACACTAGCCGGAAGGTTGGGGTAGTTGTAGGGTCCACCTACACAAGAGAAAATACATAAAAATGCGCTATAAATAATCGAATTTATGCATGATAATCTAATAATCCATTTAATGTGATAGAATGATAAAATCTCTATGTAAAGCAAATGATATGTATATGAGATGCTGATAAAACCCATACTAATGATGGGTAAAATATGTACTCTTTAACACTCATCATACCTATCCCATATTTGTTGAGCAATTACATCTCTTAGCTCATATGCAAATCGACTGTCCGCATCACTTGAACCAGATCCAACTTCCCCTCCCTCTTTAGCACACATGTCTTCATCAACACCCATCTCTTGTGTATGCTCTTCATCCATTTTATCAATATAGTTCCATTGTTTGATGTAGTTGTGCATAACACAACAAGCAACTACTATTTTCGCTTCGTGAGAGGATGTCGTGGTGCTGTTTGTAGGATGGGAAAGCGTTGCTTTAATACCGTAAAAGTACCCTCCACTACATTTCCCAATTCAGAATATCGTAAATCAAAGAGTTCCTTGGGTGTTTGTGGTGCTTGTGTGGTTGACCACTCTTTGAGATGATAGCGCACTCCCCGATACGGTGCAATAAATCCACGGGTGTTCGCATAACCCCCATCCACCAAATAATATTTTCCTGAGAAATAGATTCACTCTATTAGAACAGTCAAAATATAATCACTTATCAAATTCTGCAACAATGAAATAATCCATAGTTTCAGAATAGGTGAATTAGAATTTACTCGTTGGGACATGAAGCCTATTATATGGACGTCTCTACAAAGCATCTTACAATATTCTAGAGTCAGACGTTGACCATTCCCAACCAACAAATAGGTATTGAAATCGCATATCAAAATATACAACAGCCATGACATTTTGTGAGAGGAAACCCTTTCTGTTTTGGTAGCGCACCTGATATTCTAAACGAACCCATGCAGGTATGTGTGTGCTATCAATTGCTCCAACGCAATCCTAATGATAAACAGAATATTATTAAACTCATTGTAAGAAAATTACATAATTTAAATCACATTTAGATTAGCGGGTTGAAGGTTGGGTTCGTTGTAATTTCTGTTGGAGTCTCACTTCCTACATGCTTAATATAATGAGGGCAAAGCCTCATAATCGCACCCAACACCTTATTAAAGTACCCTCAAATAGTCTCACCAGAGTGTTGGAATCGATTCTGCATCACTCGATTACGTTCACTGTGAGCAATCATGAATAAAAAAATAGCAACTTGCTCCTCGACCATAACATTTCGTGGGTCGAATATTAGACCTCTTTGTCTTAACTCATTTGACATATTAACATAGCATCCCTTGCTCGCTCGTAATAGATTACGCTCATGTCCAATCAATAATTCATCCACAAAAGAATCGCTAGTTAAGACAGAGTTATGAACTCTTTCTCTATGGCCTTACGAATAATAGTACCCAATAACACAAATAAGAGCCACAGTCCGGACACAAAAGAAAAAGGAACTCCATATCCTTAGCCATTTAGAAACAAAATACAATCTGCAACAAGTAGCACATTAATAACAACGTACTATATAATTGTAAGTCATCACCTTGGTGCATATCAACCACATAAAACACATCAACCATAGAAAACATAACAAGCATATAAATCACAACCACCATATAAAAGAATATATATATATATATATATATATAGCAAAAGTGAAGTTCATGCATGTCCATAGTTGAAAGGTTCTCTCAATGAGAGACAAAAATGTTAGATGATTGTATGCCATCCATATTCCAATAGCCATATCCATAGTTTTCTGTCACGTTGCAAGCAAGAAATAAACGTGCCCAAAATAGTGATACCCCAAAGTTCTAGGTTCCAAAAGCGCCATGTATTCACAACTAGGGTTTTTTATTACATGGCCAAAACGTTGACACGTTATAAAATCTTCATAATGCCACCTTTCCCATCATCACTCTAGTCTAAGTTGACTCAGTATCCATGGTTCACGATCACCAGGAGGCAATGCCAGAAAGAATTATGCCTTCCTCTCAATTTCTATTACGTTAAGTGCTTTAAAATATATAACATTTGGAAGTGCAAGAGCACAAAGAGAATCAATGCATTTGTCCATGTCTGGACGCTCTTTAGCTCTTTTGTTTGCATAATCAAACATTGCAGATGCCATAGTTTCCACTGTAGTAATCAAAGCTTGACCCATATTTGGTCAGTTTTTCACTAAATGGCGAGAAGTTGATGTAGTACTCAGCCTGCGTTGCCTCCTATTGGTGCCTATGGACATGTCAATATCCTCATTTGCATTATCTTCAAACGCATTATCCATATTATCAGCTTGCATCTCTTCTTGGGTTTCTGTAGGTTCAAGATCGTTGCTGGCAAAACCATCTCTACTATCTGCAACGCTATCACCAAGATAATGGCCAGAGAAACCCAGTCTAGGAAGGTCTTGTTCTTATAAATAGCTGCCTTAGGATGTGCCTGCAAGTGAATCAAAATAGTTCATACTTGTAACAAATTTCCATTTACCACATTAATAGGAACTATAAAAAAAAAATACACGTATGAATTGACTCACCGCCACATATTCTTTCCAAACATCTGGTTTAGTAGTCACCATTTTTCTCGTATCATCCCATCCAAATCCACTAAGGTCTAGCATTGCTTTCAAATCCCCATAATTCTTCTTCAAAGTTTTAAACCTATTTTTCAGTTTATCCTTACTAAAGAAGGCACCATGGGCAGTCTTCATTTCCTTTGTCAATAAATTCCACCATTCACAGGTGCAACCTCCTTTTATGTCGCGCCCCTCTTTACACTGCTCAGCCATAAGTTGGATGAGCATGTCATCTTGCATTGGTGTCCATTTCAAATTTTTTTGAAGGGGAGCGAAATTATCATTTGTATTTTGCAACTACATTCCTACAAATTTTAATGAGGATGTGAATATATATACAGTATGTCAAATCCGAAAAACCAGTATTTCACCGGTATGGGTTACAACAAAACGTGAAGCTCCTAATAAATGGGTATGATGCTAAATAAATGGCAACAAATATTATTAATCCATTAACATGCAAGCACATTGAGATTAAGCAACATTACAACACTAATAAATATCAAATCACAGATGCAATAACCATCGCAAAAATAATATTTAGATAATTCAAATGCTAGCACCTTAAAATGATAATTCAAATACTTGATATTGAATGACCAGTAAAAGTCATCTAACACTACAATTGGATGGCAGGGCTATTCCTCCTCCCAACTCAATTCCATTGTTGGGCATTGGCATCATGGAGAATGGTGGTTCTATCATGTAAAAACAAATAAAATAATGATAATTTATCCATTATATGAAAAAACAAGAATGGACGGTGATGATCCTAGGAACCCATCATAAAATCAAAATCATCCTTTGATAAAAAAAACACAGAACCAACAATACAAAAGGAAACAAGAAAAACATCACTACATCAAAATCTCTATCCTATAATATATGATAGTGGCAAGCAACTGGCCTACACATCTAACATAACCACATAATTTATAAGTGAAAAACTAATAAAACTACCCATTGTTTTAGATCAAATGTAGCTAGCTATACAGCACTAGCTGAGCATAAGCAATATACACTAATTCAAAAGTATAACGATTATCTATGCATGTATCAAAAAAGTCAAAAGGTGTTGGTCCACTTGAGTGTTTTGTAGGTCAGTTGAAAGATTTGCAGGTCATGTTATGGATCATCAGCGAACCTGGAAAGAAACTAATCTGAGTTGGATTTAATATGGAAAGCTTGTAAGGTAGGGTCATGAAGTTGAAAATGGAGTGGACTGTGGGCACTTAAGCAGAGGACGGGGGAAAGATGGAGAGAGTGGGAAGAAAGAGGGGGAAGTAGCTATGCGGGGTATGGTGGTGGGGCGTGGTGGCTGGACGGAGGGGTTCTGTTGTTGGGATGGGGTGGAGAATAGAGAGGGGGAAGAAAGAGGTGCCCAGGCGAGGTGGGTTGGCTGCGCGTGGTGGCTGGCAGCAAGGGAGAAAGAGAGGTTGGCTGGCAGCAGGGAAGAAAGAGGTTGGACTAGAAGGAGAATAGAGAGGGAGAGAGAGGTTGTGGCATGGCTGCAAGCACAGGGAGGAGAAGAGAGACAGAGGTAGAGGTGGAATTTACCTGCAAGGGGCGATGGCTGCTGTCCAGAAGGAAGCTCTCGTCGCTCTTCAATGAAAGAGATTTTCCAGAAATGGGTGCTAGGGTTTTGGATGAGAAATGGATAGGAAAAGAAGTTTAAAAAGGGGGCCAAGTTTTTTAAGGAACCCCCATGGGAAGTCTATTTCTATAGTGAGGAAGGAAAAGACTGAGCTGGCAATAAAGTAATTCATAGGAAAGATTCTGCACCAAACATCTAGAAAGTAAGTTTTCTGCAGAAAACTGTCTCCATTTCCATGGAAATGGGCCACACAAACATGACCTTATAAAAATGTGACGAGAAATAAAAGACATAGTAGATAGTTTTGCAACAAAGTATTGAAGTGTTATAGGTTACAGTGAACAAGGGGAAACGAGGAGAACATAAAGACTTAGAAAGATGTGACGAGAAAAAAAAGACATACTAGATTGTGGAGTTACCAAGAACGTCACTTTAAATAATATGGTTGAAAAAAAAAAAAGCACACAAACATAATCCACATCGATGGGATAAGGAGTTAATAAGGATGAAGATAGCTTGCCTATTGAAAAGTTAGGGTAATCATTGTACAAACTAAATCAAAATGGGTATTACGTGTAACATAAACCAGGTTCTTTTGTTCATATCCATGGGCACGTGCACACATAAATCTTTCCACATTGTTTGCATTTGCCGACATATATTAAAACCCGACGATTATCATCAACATAAAAGATTGCATACATCACCTTAGAAGCAAAGAAAGGTTTTAAGATTGAATATGAACATATTCAGATGTTCTCAACTAACTAGGCAGTGGTAAATGATTAAAAGTTAGGACTACTCAACAATCTATAACCAAGAAATAAATGTAGGTAAATGAAAGAGCATCTAGCAGGCTTATTTTTAGGTGCCATTGCCTGGTTTTGATTTTAGAACTTGGTTCATGCTAGATACAAATTCTATACTTTGGTTTAATTGTTGGCTAAAACATGAAGAGTGCAAAAGGGTAATGAAACAAAATCTATTACCAACCTTCTCCAACAATGCCATCAACGATGAGAAAAAGGAGAAAAAAAAAAGAAGAAGAAGAGGCCCCATTTCTACTAGGTTCATCACCAAACCCTAACATGAGAAGAAAAAAATGAGTTTCCTGCCAAGTTCATCAGAAAACCAGCCTCTGGAACATCGTTTCAAATAACTATGAAATCATCTCTGCCCATCTAAAGATCTCATCATCATGCCTTGCACCTTTCGGAACATGGTGTTAGACCCCGACCCCGCTTAAATGTGATTAGTACCTAATTAATCTTGGTTAGGTGCCAAATATTTATTTTGGTTGGTTTTATGATAGATTTAGGCAGATTAGTGGAGTTTTGACCCAGCCAAGTAGAACTTATGGCCTTTTGACAATTCTGGGCCCTACATGTGTTGCCAAAGTATAATGGGTTTAAGTGCATCTCATTGAGCATGTCATTAGCATATTAATTATCATATTTGGACCTGAACCTTTTTGACCCAACTCAACCCACTTCTAGGCCCATTTCCAGCCAAGGCCCTTTTCCCAGATTATATTAACTCGAATGGACTTGCATGCAGAAACTCCGCAAAGTTCGCATTTAAATCACCCATCTTATTTGGAATGGGCATTCTTCCATTTCATGTTGCTCATGGGTAACTCATCCCTCACCTCCTTCCTTTACATTTTCTTTTTTCATTCTTGCAGATCCCTCTAAGAAGCATTTCATGTGGGAGATCCAATCCCCACTCCATCTTTTCCAAGCCATCATCTCTCCCCATTCGTTTCCATCTCTTTCATTGGTAAAAAACGTTTTTCTAATCACTTTTATCTGCTTACACATGGTTTTTGGAACCAACTTCTTAGCAAGCATGATTGTTGAGATTCATTTATGCCTTCACCATTTTAGGATGGTTATGGAGCTTGCATGTGAGTTTGGAAAACTCCAATTTCATTAGATTTAAATTAATAGCTTTGTTAAAGATAAATTATAATATAATGGATTGGATAATGGACTGCTCATGGCTTTGTTATTGATAATATATATACATGTTTCCGCAAATAAATGTTATTGACAGGTGTCGGTGAGTAATCCTCACAGCATGAAAAGTAGAATTTTCTCCTTCTTGAATTCGGATCTGGTCCGGAACAGGTGTGAGTTCATGGGAGTACTCGTGTCACACCTTAGGAACCACCATAATCAGGAAATTCTTGGGTCCGGGATGTGACACATGGGATATCAGATATCCTTACTTGAAACTCCAACCAAACAAGACATTCACCGATAGGAATTCAAAAATCCCAAACAGTCTGAATTCCTATTAGTGCTTGTAAACAAACAGACCCTTATTAATTTTCAGAATTTTAGCATTCCAAATGCTAAGGGCATGTTTGTGTAATACTTTTCCGCAGAAGAGTAGACGGTTTTTCGCGAAAACCTATTTTTCATGAGTTTAGTGCTGAACAATTCCACGCAAACACTTTCTTGCCTCGTCGGTATTTTCCTTGCTAATGCAGGAAATGAGTTTCCGAGGGAGGGGGGGTAAAAAAATGAATTTTTTTGGATAACTTTTCCCTCTTTTTCATTTCAACTCAAAACCCTACACTCTTTTCATTTTTTATTTCTTTAAAATAAATTATTATTGGATGTTGAATAAATAATATACATGTTATGTTATTTTTCTTCAAAAAATTGTTTCACCAAACAAGAAAATTTGATTTTCTATAAGCAATCCACTGCCGCAACAAACAACATTAGCACCAATTAAGTGAGGAAAAAATTCGCACCAAACATGAATTTTTAAATTCTACGGAGATCATTTTCCGAGGTTTCCATTTCTATAAAAATTTTTGACGTGCCAATTCCCTATCTATATTACTAAAGGGATGTATACACTTCATGAGACTTCCTGGAGGAGGACACGTGGCATGTCTTCGAGAGGGACACGTGGCAGCAGCCAGCCTACAATGGTATTCTGCTAGAAAATAGAAATTGCTTGATTAGAATTTGAATTATCCTAAAATCTCTCAATGATATCCCTATTACCAATAATAATTATCCTAAAATCTCTCAATGAGATCCCTATTACCAACCATAATTATCCTAAAACCTCTCCATAATTAGGGTCTCACTTATTTTGTCAATTTTTTAGGTATACGATCCTTTGATCTTTTTAAATCAATTCATGGGTCTCATCCCGCATAATATGGTTTTATGGATGGTTAGAATAGAGATGGTGGACCCCATTCATCTGGAGGGTTCCACTTAAATAGGTTATGTTTGGTCAATTTGTGAGGTCTATGATTATTTGATCTTTATCAAGCAATTCATGGGTCCCAGCCCGCATCATATGGTTTTATGGATGGTTAGAATATAGATGGTGGACGCCATTCATCTTGGGGGTCCCACTTAAATAGGTTAGGTTTGGTCAATTTGAGAGGTCTATGATCATTTGATCATTTGATCTTTATCAATCAATTAATGGGTCCCAGCCCGCATCATTTGATTTTATGGACGGTTAGAATAAAGATGGTGGACCCCATTCATCTGGGTCCCACTTAAAAATATTTGGTCAATTGTTAGGTCTACGATCATTTGATCCTTTGATCTTTCTTAATCAATTCATGGGCCCCATCCAACATAATATGGTTTTATGGACGGTTATAATAGAGATGGTGGACCCCACACATAAAGACACCTGGCGCAACGTCAAGCTTTTTGCAATGCCATTTCCAGAGTTACCCTTATCCCTAAAATCTCTATATCTATTACACATTCAAAAGACCTAAAATCTCTCCATGAAGAATCACCTTCCACTCAAAAGCCTAAAATCTCTCCAAGAGATCCCTAAATAAGCCAACACACCAGATGTGCTAAATTTATATCAATCAATTCATGGGTCCCGGCCCACATCATTTGATTTTATGGACGGTTAGAATAAAGATGGTGGACCTCATTCATCTGGGTCCCACTTAAAAATATTTGGTCAATTTGTTAGGTCTATGATCATTTGATCATTTGATCTTTCTTAATCAATTCATGGGTCACATCTTCATGGGTCCCAGCCCGCATCAGATTATTTCATGGACGGTTAAAATATAGATGGACCCCATTCATCTTGGAGTTCCCAATTAAATAGGTTAGGTTTGGTCAATTTGAGAGGTCTATGATCATTTGATCTTTATCAATCAATTTATGGGTCCCGGCCCGCATCATTTGATTTTATGGACGGTTAGAATAAAGATGGTGGACCCCATTCATCTGGGTCTCACTTAAAAATATTTGGTCAATTTGTTAGGTCTACGATCATTTGATCCTTTGATCTTTTAAAATCAATTCATGGGTCCCATCCCGTATAATATGGTTTTATAGACGGTTAGAGTAGAGATGGTGGACCCCATTCATCTGGGGGGTTCCACTTAAATATGTTAGGTTTGGTCAATTTGTGAGGTCTATGATCATTTGATCATTTGATCTTTATCAAGCAATTCATGGGTCCCGGCCCGCATCATATGGTTTTATGGACGGTTAGAATATAGATGGTGGACCCCATTCATCTTGGGGGGTCCCACTTAAATAGGCTAGGTTTGGTCAATTTGAGAGGTCTATGCTCATTTGGTTTTTTATCAATCAATTAATGGGTCCTGGCCCGCATCATTTGATTTTATGGACGGTTATAATAAAGATGGTGGACCCCATTCATCTGTGTCCCACTTAAATATATTAGGTCAATTTGTTAGGTCTACGATCATTTGATCCTTTGATCTTTCTTAATCAATTCATGGGTCCCATCCCGCATAATATGGTTTTATGGACGGTTAGAATATAGATGGTGGACCCCATTCAGCTTAGGGGTCCCATTTAAATAGGTTAGGTTTGGTCAATTTGAGAGGTCTATGATCATTTGATATTTATCAATCAATTAATGGGTCCCAGCCCGCATCATATGATTTTATGAACGGTTAGAATAGAGATGATGGACCCCATTCATCTTGGTCTCACTTAAATATATTAGGTCAATTTGTTAGGTCTATGATCATTTGATCTTTCTTAATCAATTCATTCCTTACCTAAAGAATAAAACATTTGGAAAAAAAACATAAAGATCAAATTAGCAACAAAAAAAAGGACTCACAAGTTTACTAATTAATAAATTTATTAAAAATAATTCATATCAGTCTATGCATTTGGTGGTTTCGTGGTTATCCACGGGGTTTTGCTAGTTTCCACGGAAAGGGTGTGTCTACACAAACGTTCCCTAAAGGGGTTGAACATTTGAAATTCTACCTCTTGAAGGGTAGCATTTTGAATTATGAGAATTCTCTCGTACA
The DNA here is from genome assembly GCA_012931725.1 of Litsea cubeba. Taxonomy (NCBI): domain Eukaryota; kingdom Viridiplantae; phylum Streptophyta; class Magnoliopsida; order Laurales; family Lauraceae; genus Litsea; species Litsea cubeba. The sequence continues at coordinate 15,152,540 of CM022947.1, forward strand.
AGAATTCCCACAACTCTTCTAAACAAACAAAGTGGAAAGAGTTTAGAAATTCTATATTTAGAAATTCTTTTAATCCCACCAAGGGCCTGTTTATTTACAATCATTTCTGATATGAATTCAGGTTGTCCATAGATTCAATAATTCATGTCAGAAATTCAATGTTCTTTTAATGAGATTCCCAGTATTCTGGGCAGCCAGAATTCTCACATGCCAAAAAGGTGAAATTCCAAAATGCTCGCCCCTCCAAGAGCATTTCAGGACTCTTGAACTTCGAGAAGTTTGGTTGGAACTCTGGCACCCAACTGTGAACTCTCCCACCAACAATAAAGTGGGCCCCGTATTCACGATTATAAAAATTGGGCCCACGACAATTCCTATCAAGATAGGGCTATGTTCAAATTTCTAAAATTGGGTCCCACACTTACTTTTCTAAAAGATGAGCCCATGTACCATATACCTGAGGTGGGTCCACATTATAATTCTTACAGTTGGATCCCAAGTTCACAAGCATAAAATGTGGGTCCCATGTACTACGATGCATAAAATGTGTAATTCCATTATAGATTTTATGTAGCAATGAAACAAGAGTTTTATGAATTTCTCAAGCAAGAACTCAGATGGAAATGAAACGTAAAATTAAAAAAATGACAGATTTCATTGGCATTTTAGAATTCCAGCATTTGAAATTCCCAAACAACCTCCAAACTTGAATTTTAAGAATTCCAGTAAAAAAAGGGACCCTAAAGACGAGTTGGACACTTGAAAATATGCCTTAAAGAGCAACCGCAACTCTTCCAAACAAATAAAATGGAAATAACTTACAAATTCTCTCTCTCTATATATATATATATAGGGGCCAGCTCTCCTAAGCTGAAGCTTAAGATAAGATAAGCTGAAGTAAGCTCAATTACGTAGTGGGGCCCACTTCGGGACCCATATGGGGATGGGGGTGGGGGGGATTTCAAGGACTCCCTTGGACCCTCCTTCCTACAAAAAATCAGCCCAAAATCGTGGTTTCTATCATCTCCATCTAGGGACCAAAAGTTTAATGGTCAACAATCTATTCGGATTGGTACATAGTCGATCCAACGGTCTAGTAAATTCGGATTTGACAAAAAATTGGTGGGCTTGTACAAATTCTCTCTCTCTATATATATATAGGAGCAAGGCTCTCCTAAGCTTAAGCTTAGGATATGATTCCGTAAGCTAACGCTTCCGGGGCCCATCCTTGGTCCATCCAAATGGACCAAACACACGACCCCCTTAAATTGCACATGCCCACCAACTTTTGGTCAGATCTAAATTTACTAGACCGTTGGATCAACTGTGTATCGATCTGAATGGACCGTTGATCATTAAACTTTTGGTGCCCAGATAGATATGATAGAAACCATGGTTGGGGCTGATTTTTTACATGAAGGAGGGTCCTAGGGAGTCCTTGCAATCCCCTCATTCCTATCCCCATGTGGGTCCCAAGGTGGGCCCCACCACATAATTGAGTTTACTTCAGCTTACCTTATCCTAAGCTTCAGCTTAGGAGAGCTGGCCCCATATATGAATTATGGCCCCATATATGAATTATTTGAATTTCACTGAAACAAATGTCCTGCTTAATATCGTCAGATGACATCATTTATCATTACTTTGGGGGCGCTAACCTCAACACTCTGATGATTGTCCGAAATTTAACTCGGACAAATTCATTGGCACCGGCAAGAAAGTGTGAAACAGTAAAGGGGTGTGAAGGGGTTCAATTGAATTGGAACCAGATTACCTGTTTGGACCAAACAGGTTCAAACGAGGGGGCAGATGAAGTGTGTCGCCCCTGTTTGGTCCAACAGGTCGAAACAGGGTTGGACACTTGGACCGTACAGGAAATCCGTTTCCATTGAATTGATCCAATATATAAACGCGTCCCACCACGTGCTGGTAAAAATGGCGGCGGGAAGCTCCTCCTGAATATCTTGATGGCGCTCATTTCCGAAAAATTAGAAAACTTTCACGCGTACGTACATACGTATTATTTACGCATCGCATTTTATTTCTCCGATACGAAATTTATACATACCCTTTTCACCGCGTTTCCCTCTTCTTTCCCACTCTCTCTCTCTCACACATTAAAACCCTACTTTCCCTCTTCATCTCTCTCTCTCTCTCTCCTTCCTTTCTTTCTTCTCCTCTCCCATGGCGAATGAATACGCGGCGGCGGCGGCGGCATCGTACGAAGGCGGAGCGGGAGGAAAGATCCGCCGCCGCCTCCCTCGCCGGACGACGCCGTACGACCGGCCCCCCGCTGCTCCCAGAAACCCTAGCACAGACGGAAGGAGCAGCTGGCTGTCGAAGCTCGTCGACCCCGCTTCCAGAATAATCTCCGGCAGCGCCGCGAGGCTATTCTCTTCCGTGTTCCGCAAGCGCCTCACCGGTCCCCCCTCAGCCTCAGGTGTTTGGGTTTTCTTTCTTCATTCCTATGCATTCAATCGTTACTCCTTTGATTGATCTTCTCGTTCTACTCTTCTTTACCTTCTTTCGGATTTGTTTCTTTTGCTTGTTGGGAGAATCTTCTTGATTGGGTTATTACTATTTTTCTTGTTTTTGGAATATTTTCGGTTAGGGTTTGCGCAGTTTTGGATTCCAGGGCTTTTGAATTGGTGATTGAATTTGGGGGGCTTGGTGGGTTTTGTTATTTTTTTTCCATTTAATGGGTTGGGTGATTAAAACCCGTTCTTTGGGTTTTTTTTGTATAGAGGTTTGTTGTGTGGTTATTGTTTTTATTCATTTCATTTGATGGTTTGGGCATCTTGTGCCATGCTTAGTGATATGAACTTATTAAATATGTTGTTTCCTTTTCTTTCCATGGATCCAAAGAAAGCAGGTAAATGAATGCATTGGGAACTGGAAACGGGGATGAATTGGGTGTACTCTAAATTACATTCTTATTAAATGATTTGGCAAGGGATGGTGACCATTTCATTGTTTTTTTGAAGGAGCATATAAATTATAAATCGCCTTGCGCGGGTTATTGTTTTCCAACTTCCCCACTCTAATTCCATTGTCTCTTGAGTTTGCGTATAAATTATAAATCACCTTGCGTGGGTTACTGTTTTCCGACTTCCCAACCTAAATTACATTGGAGACACATTTACTAGTAGTAATTTTGTGCATAAACTATAGGTAAGCAGTATGGAATCTCCATAGATCTTGATTTCTGCATCCCCTATGTGGACATGGACAGAGAAACTGCTTACTGTTTATTATATCAAAATATTTAAACCACTTCGGATTGTTTGTATGCAAACACTTTCTCAGCCACTGCTAACTTTGAACAATAGCTTCCTCTGGAGCTCTGGGAATTTCTCAATTTCGTAGACCATGGCATATCTTTCTGAGTTATCTTTTGACACGATCCTAGCTCAATGTGCATTATATTACCAGCTTAGCTGTGAGTGTTTGAGTTGCTTTCTTCATGCTTGAAGCAGTGTATTGGTGAAAGGATGGTAATGTTTTGATGGTGCAGTGGTGCTACAGTGTTTGGTTGAATGCATGCTTTAGATCTAAATCTGTTCTAGGACTCTATTATATTCTCCTTTATTATGACACCTTGAACTAGCAGTGTTAATAAACAGAAAAAGAAAATCAAATTTAATTTGGTCACTGATTTTCTTTACTGATTTCATTTCTCTGTTTTATTCCCTTTTTTGAAACTTCTTTCTGATATTGCATTGACAAGACCCAACATTCAATCTGATAAATGTGGATGTAATGTTGGCAGAGGTGAACTCTGAACCTGGGCACGAGCTCCCTAAAGATACTTGCATTGTAAGTTTACAAGTTTCTTCCTGTTAGTAGTTTCATTTACATGATGAGTTTCTGGAAGATCATCTTTTTTATTTGTGAAGATTAAGTATTCAATATATTTCTGTTTTATTGAGAGAGTTTTGGTGTCTTTGTGTATTAAAACATATGGTTGGTTGCGGGTGTCAATATGGTTCTTTTATTTTCTTTTGTCCCTCTCTTTTATTCTATTTGGTTTTGAGTTCTTGATGTTTTAGCTACTTATTTTGTTTATTTTTTTTCTCATTTATGCTATTTCACCTTTTGTTGTTAATTGTGGGCTATGCTGAAACTGCATACTAAATCTTGGAAACCTGTTAACTTTGTGGAAGCAGTAGGAATTTAAATGAATTAGCTCCATGGTGAACCTGAGTATGATTTAGGCCTTATGTTTGGCATTGTGCCATTTGGATGTTCTTATGTTCCCACGAGATGAGCTCTCGGAAAACATACTTGGTAGGTATAAATCACTGTTCCGAATTTTGATCTAGACGGAAGGAATTCCAAAATCTTAACCCGTTGGCATAGGAAAGTTGGAATGAAAAGAATTATTTTTTTTAAAGAAACAACTTGCTGGCAGTTATTTCATAGTTATCTTCCGCAATCTTAAGAAGCCGATTTAGAGAGGACTCCTTTTCTTGTAACTCCTCTTAAAGGTAGGCCCCTTGTTCACAATCTCAAAGAAGGTGGGTCACATGGTCACAATTGTCATTTTCATGGAAATTGCTGAACACAGGATCTCTTTGAATGCTCGATGATCTCATTGTGAGATTTCATCTTCTTATATAGAGTATTCAATTTCTATAGACAATAGTTGCTATCAATTTACAATCCCTTTGATAGGGCAATTACAATTAATGATGATGTAATCAAATCTCCTAACAAGTAAATATATAATTATCCATGACTGACTGTTTGACTGCTCATGAGGAATAATCATGTAGTAAGTGGGTCCGGGCTTAGGCGTGATTAACAATGGGTCAGGGCCCATGCAGATATATCGCGTAGCGGCCGATATTTTTATCCCTGATTCTAACAATGGACAATCTTAGACGTCGGGGACTTATCATTGTTAATGCTTGCCCAATGTGATTGATGGGTGAGGAATCTAGTATAGATCACTTGTTAAATTGTCCTATAGCTCAGTACCTATGGAGGTCGACCCTTGGATGGTTTCACGTCTATACTCCCACCCCCAACTGTCTTTCATCCTTATTTGAGTTTTGGAGGTTAGGTGTGGGGTTAAGAAGGGGAAGGATAATGTGGAATGTCTCATTCCTGGCTGTTATTTGGTCTATTTGGAAATAGAGAAATTCGAGGTGTTTTGAAGGTAAATCTTCAGATGTGAGTATATTAGTGGATAGAGTTAAACATTTAGTGGCTATTTGGGTCTCCAATATTTGGAAACAGAGAAATTCGAGGTGTTTTGAAGGTAAATCTTTAGATGTGAGTATATTAGTGGACAGAGTTAAACATTTAGTGGCTATTTGGGTCTCCAATATTCCTCTTTTCAAAGGCATATATATCAATTCCATTATTCACAATTGGAAGGAAGTGGTCTTCTCTCACCCTACCCAAAATTGAGTGCTCCCTAGATGGTGTCCTTCCCCTCCATGTGCTCTCGAGCTAAATTTTGACATAGTTCTTGCGGAAACCCCGACCCCACTGGTTCAGGGGGAGTCATTTGTGATATGGAAGGGAAGATCCTTCTTTCTTACTCAGGGCCAGTTGGTTTTGGCTTCAACAACAAAGTTGAATTATTAGCTTTTAGAATTGGCATCCGTGACGCGTCAAAGCTCAACCCTCAACGGCTACTGGTTGAAGGAGGCTCCTATTGCGTAATTCAGTGGGCAAGTCAATCTTTAAATCCTCCTTGGAACCTTGCAGATATCATTGAAGAGGTGGTTCAGCTTTCGTGCGATTTAAATATATCCTTTCACCACATTAAAAGATCGGTTAATCAGAAAGCGGATAAGCTCGCCAAAGAGGGAGTTCTTAAAACTGCTTTGATTGTTTATATGTAATCTGTTCTTGTTAACTTTTTTGAGGGTGTGCCCGATTTTCGTTTGGGGTTGTGCCCGCCTTTTTGGGGTATCCCTTTTTTCTCTTTTTCGTTTGTTTGCTACCTCTTTCTTTGTGGGGTTTTTTGAGTCAATATATGTCTCTTATACTGTACAGTTCTTTGAGCAATACAATTCATCGTCATTATTTAAAAAAAAAAAAAAAAAAACTAGTCGACCAGACTGGTACCCTCTTCGTGCTAATCTGATAATTTTAGGTGGGCCACCATGTATCCTAGTCCGTCGATGATGTACCTAGATTATCCTCCCTTAACAACCCCTTTGCAATCTTTGATCGCAGCTTCTTAGTAGCACAACAAAGGTCCTTAATGAATGTCTCCAACAGAAGATAAGACTTCTGTATATCCAGCTCCCAAGAGTCACAGACAGAAGATAGAATTTCTGTATAATCAAAGAAGCTTCTGACATAAAAGCTACAAATCAACAGAAGATTGCCATTCCCACATGACGGACATCAGAGATAGCTTTGATACCATCTCATAGTTGCTAGCCTGTAATCCCAAATCCAATTAGCGATAGGAAACTGTGCAAACAACTACTTAATACCCCCTCGGGCTGCCCGGACCCGAAGCACACACCCGCACAAGACTACAACACGGCATGTGGCCTTCTTGCCCCACGCACTTGCTCCCTCACAAACACACAACGCGGCATGGGATTGCGTGGTTTCAAATCCGGGACGTGTTGGCTTTGATACCATGTCATTTTCATGGAAATTGCCGAACACATGATTTTTGTGAATGATATTCGATGATCTCATTGTGAGATTTCATCTTCTTATATAGAGTATTTTATTTTGATATACAGTAAGTGCTATCAATTTACAATCCCTTTGATAGGGCAATTACAATTAATGACTGTAATCAAATCTCCTAATAAGGAAATATATAATGATGAAATGTCTTGTGTCATCAAATCTCCTAACAAGGAAATATATAATTATACATGACTGAATGTTTGACCACTCATGAATAATAATGTACTAAGTGGGTCTGGGCCTAGGTGTGATTAACAATGGGCCAATGCCCAAATGGGCCTTCGTTAACAACAATCACATAAGTTGGGCCCACATTATAAATCGTATAAAGGTGGGACCGCATTGTAAATCCTATGAATGTCTGCCCCATGTTCTAATTTCTAAAAATGGGCATCACGTTGTAATTTCTAAAGGTGGTTTTCGTGTCCACAATTGTAGAAAAGGTGGCCCCACTTTATAATTCCTAAAGGCGGGTCACATGGTCACAATCACAAAAGATGGACCCACATTGTAAATCCTATGAATGTGGGCTCCATATTCTAATTTCTAAAAGTAGGCTTCAAATTGTAATTTCTTAAGGTGGTTCCCGTGTCCATAATCACAGACAAGGGGGCCCCACATTGTAATTCCTATAAAGGTGTGCCTACGTTGTAAATCCTATGAGTGTGGGCCCCATGTTCTAATTTTAAAAAGTGGGCACCAAGTTGTAATTTCTAAAGGTGGGTTCCGTGTTCACAAACACAAAAAGGTGGCCCAACTTTGTAATTTCTAAAGGTTGGTCACAAGGTTACAATCACAAAAGGTGGGTCCACATTGTAAATCCTATGAATGTAGGTCACATGTTCTAATTTATAAAGGTGGGTCCCATGTATGGCGATAATAGAGTGCTGCAAACAATAAAAGGGTGGGTCCCACATTGTCAATCTTATAATTTTCTTGCTTTATTTCTTAGAATAATTTTTTTATAATTTCACTAAACAAGTTCCATACGAAATATTCTTGGCAAAATAATCTAACATAATGATGCCAAACAAGTTTTGTATAGCATTGCCTCGGCACAACCTGACCTCAACACAACCTAATTTGAGCAAATAATTGGGAACAACATGAGAACGATGCCAAATGGGCCCTTAGTTTATATGCATGGAGTTGGACCTTTCTATGGGGCCAAGTCCAGATGTAAATATATATAAAAATGTAATATATAGTTATATACTTTTATGTTGACCACAATTCATTTTTTTTAAACAATTTTTTATATTTGAGACCCTATTGGTTTCAAAGGTGAACATCCACCATCTTAAGCTAGAAGCTCTTGTTAGGTCCTTTTTTGTATTAAGTGAATCTTATATGCATATTATGATACATGTGTATGTTAAACCAAGGCTTCGTTTACGAAGATGATGATAGATGTGTCAGGACCTAGAACCCGGGGCCCTTTGAATTCTGTATCGAGATTAATAAAAGTATCACATCACAAGCATGAGTTAAATCGAAATACTTCAATAAGAATCCAGACAATCCTATTAATTAAATTTGATTATAATTTAAAGTCTAAAATCAACACAAAACATTTAATCAATCTAACTATCTTGGAATAAAATGAACAACTACAAATTTTGATAAATCAACTACTATAATTGAATGAAAAAAATGGACTAGGTCTCTTCATCTCTAGGTGACTCCGCCGCGTAAGTGCACATTCCAAAGCCTATCTCTTGGTCATCACACTATTCTTCAGTTTCTAAATCCTCGTTACCTGGAAGGGGCAATCCAGGAGTCGGTGGATATTGAGTGATAGGCATTCAAATCTATTTGCATAATAAACAACAAAATAAATATTATAGCACAAAATAAACATTAATAAATCAAGGTAAACAATGTAACATTCCACCATAATAGACAGTAACACGGACCCATGGTCATTATCATCCACTGACAGCCACCCCACCAGGTAACACCGGTCAACACGAGATTAAGTACCACAAGTACAAGACCACACGCGGGGGCATCTCAGGATTCTCACTCCCACATATCACGGTGACCCACTGGTCGACAACAACTCGGAATTACTAGAGGATCAAGTCCTTCCATGGCTGACCAGAGTCGACAATCCATAAACACGGCTGGCATAAAGGCTGGACAACTATCCACGGCTAACACGAAGTCAGATGATTAACCATGGCTGGCACGAAGTAATACAACATATAACTACACAGGCTGTTGGATGGAAGATGTCATCCCATTCCAGTATCTATAACCGAGTTGGTTATACGATCATCCTCTCACAATTCCGGATTTGGTCTGCCCACATCCGATTCTGTATTGGTATCCGCAGAACATGGGGACAATCACGTGACAACCCTTTCATAGATACTAGAATGACATGCCACATTCACATAATGATATTGCATATTCCATGCATTTTTGAGTAACACCAGAAACCAAACATGAACCATATCTCAGAACATATAAAAGAATCTTCTATAATTACGTTATCACAATTATTGTTCAATGCCATAGGCCTTGAGGCAAGATTTGGCCAAAGCCTACTTCTCCTATTCTCACTTTGTGGCATTAAACCATTATATTTTCATGCATAAATCAGCCACCATTCCTGTATTCACAACTCAAGTTCATCTGCACATACAGTTAGAATAATTTTATGTAAATCATCACAAAAGGTAATCAAAATCAGACCCTTAAAAACAATCAGCCACGACCCAATCTTTATATCGGGTTTGATCATGACACTAAACATAATTTCTAGGGTTCGAATGAACCTTAGATTTTAGATATAGTTACAACTGAACCTATCCATTAGAATTTGGCCATTCCCATACAATTCATGTCATGCAGAAGATTAGGCAACCAAGTGTCCAAAACATTATATCACCACTTAAAACCTTAACATCACAGTAATGATAGAATGAAGAAATCTTGAGAAACCTAATTTAAAACATACAATAATTAGAAATCAATAATGATTAATCACCATCCCATAACCTGAGCTACATCAAAATTACTTCAAAGCAAGGTTTCAAGGGGTTTAAGTTGAATTCACCCATGACCAGTCCTTCTTATAGGGTCCTGCTGATGTAGCAGCAACAGTTGCCAACGTGAGACAATCATGGGCCACATGTGGGATTCATTGATGCTTAAGAGTTTTTCTTAATTGTTATTAGTTTCAATTATAGCAAAGATTGTAATTAGGATTAGTTTCTAATTTGAATAGGATTCTTATTTTTGTTTCTAAGTTTGATTAGGATTGTTTCTTAGGAATTAAATATCTTTTATTATAAATAGAGCATTGTAGAGATCAATGATCTCGGATTTGGCGTTAATAAAATTTTCTCTTTGTGGGTTTTTCATTGGAGAGTGTCTTCATTGTGTGATTGTTCGTGTGTGAACCCTAATTATGCTCCGGTACTTGCGATCCTAACCCTAGGATTGCATCGATTGGTATCAGAGCCGCACGATCCTCACGATTGTCTGTGTGTGATTACCCCTATCCGTCCACCATCTCTATCCATCCTTCGCTGCCAGACTCCCACCCATTCATCGAATGCAGATCCAGAATCCAGAATCACCCCAATCCAGCAATCTAGAAATCCAGCCATCTCTCCCAACAAGCCCCACTCCTCTGGACCTCCCGGAAATCCGAAAACCCCATCCTCTACCTCTCTCCACCAAATCTGCAACAACCAGGAACATCCCCAAACCCTATCACGTCCTAGACGCGAACCCATAACCCCTACTGAGATCATCGGCTGCACCCAAAGTCCTCGTAATCCATTCCCCCCCACCGTCACCTACCCCACCCAAACCAGCTTCATGAATCCCAACCCAGGAAAAAACAATTCAAAAGAAGAAGAGACGTAGCAGTAAGAAAGGAAGGAGAATAGGGGAAGAAGTGTGTACCTGGCACCAAAGTTCCAGACTGCATCATTGTCGCCGCACGCCAGTTCAGCGCCTCTTCATCGTCCTTCTCTCCCGTCAAGGACGGGATCAACCATCTCTCTTCCCCATCCTCTCTATCAACAAGAGAAACAGAAAGGGTTTCGAAATCCTTTTTCTCTGAGTGCACGAAGACTGAGGCATATACTCCACACGTGTGCCTGACTTAAAGTTAGATTGGGCCTGAGTTATGGACCCGGGTAAGATCAGGTCTGATTTGACCCATCACAGTTGAAGATCCAACCCAGCACCACTTATCATATCAGCAGAGAATTAAAGGCCCAGGTTTGACCAAGATCAACGGTCGGGTCTTCTTTTTGCGATACCAGACTCATCCAACATCAGATTTCTGATCCGTTTTCGCCAGCATGATCGTGGAAAGCAGATCTACACATCAGGTTAGTCAAAAATTTTAAAGTTGCATTACAAGAAAAATGCCTCCCAAGAAGCATATAGAAGTGGAGTCTTCCTCCACAAACGATGAGGATTTGAAGGGAACTGTTGCGGAATTATCTGCAAAGATGGTTCAAATCCAACAGGCTCTTGCAAGGATTGAAACCCGATTAACCAATTTGGACAATAATCGGTGTGAGAATAATCACAGAGATGATGGAGGACATATTCGGAATCAACGAGATCCACATGCAGTAGATGTTGATCGAGATTTGGGTATTAAACTCGTGATTCTCGAATATGATGGAAAATTGAAGCCCGATGAATTCATGGATTGGTTAGTGTGTGTTGAAAATATTTTTGCACATAAGCCAATGATGGATGGTCATAAAGTCACCTTAGTGGCAACTTGATTTCGCAATTATGGTGCGATATGGTGGGTCGAGTTGCAAAAGAAGAGAAGAAGCCAACGAATTGACCCCGTTGACACATGGTCCGAGATGAAAAATCTTTTGAAGCAAAAATTCATTCCTGTCAATTACTCCAGAGATCTACGTTCAAGTTTTCAAGATTTGAAACATGGATCTAAGACGGTTGTTGAGTATTCTAAGGAATTCATGACCATGCAAGCTCGTTGTGGCTTGAATGAAGATGATGAAGTCTTAGTTGACAGATACTTTCGCGGGCTTACACTTGACATACAACATATCCTCACATTCAAGCATTTTGATAATGTTGATGAGATCGTTCAGCATGCTATCAAGGCTGATGGGATTACAAATCATCATCGGGCCAGAAAATTTAATGCATCTAAATGGGTTATGTAGAAGAATTCCTCAATTACAGTTTCTAAACCGAGTAGTTCATTGGAGAAATTTTTCACCAAGCCCGAAGGTCAAAATAGGATAACATGCTTCAATTGTAAACAACAAGGGCATTGTGCAATGGAATGTCCCAAATGCATCCACCTCATCGAGAATGGAAGTGATGTGAAAGATTCTCCAGATGATCCTAAAGAGAATGAAATAGAGGATGTAGAGGACATTGGGCCCAAGGAAGGTCTTGAGTCACTCATGGTCATCAAAGAGACTACCTCAATTACTGAGAAGAAATGGTTGCGAGATAATGTTTTCCGCTCCAAAGGAATAGTCAATGGTCAAGAATGCACGGTAGTCATTGATGGAGGAAGTTGTCAAAACATTATCTGTCAAGCTCTTGTGGATTGATTGCAGCTGAAAGTTCGGAAGCATGATCGTCCTTACTCTGCTAGATGGTTAATGACAGGTGATGAAGTGCAAGTACGGTATGCCTTTCCTGTTACCTTTTCTATTGGTGAAGATTATACAGATACAGTCTGGTGTAACGTGGTACCCATAGACAGTAGTGATATCTTGTTGGGTCGCCCATGGATGTATGACAAGAATGGCCCTAATGGCATGCGCGACAACACATACACATTCATGCATGGTGAAAAGCAAGTCATGCTCCGTCCCATGAAGCCGGCGCCACCAAAGAAAGGATCAAGCTCTTGTTTCACCAAAGAAGAACTTCAAGTACGCACTGTATACAAAAGCAATATCAAGAAGAAGAGCGGAATTCGAGGTCCAACTCTTTTCCAACCTGGGGGGAATGATGCAGTAGCAACGGTTGCCAACGTGAGACAATCATGGGCCACACGTGGGACCCATTGATGCTTAAGAGTTTTTCTTAATTGTTATTAGTTTCAATTATAGCAAAGATTGTAATTAGGATTTAGTTTCTAATTTGAATAGGATTCTTATTTTTGTTTCTAAGTTTGATTAGGATTGTTTCTTAGGAATTAAGTATCTTTTATTATAAATAGAGCATTGTAGAGATCAATGATTTCAGATTTGGAGTTAATAAAATTTTCCCTTTTTGGGTTTTTCGTTGGAGAGTATCTTCATCATGTGATTGTTCGTGTGCGAACCCTTTTTGTGCCCCGGCACTTGCGATCCTAACCCTAGGATTGCATCACCGGCCTACACCTACAACCCAACGGGTAGGGTTGTAATGTACCCCTAGGTTCAAATCTAAGTTTGGCTGGCCCAAAACACCAGTTGGGGATTTGGCCAGCATGGTTTTTGGGCTTGGGTTTTGATTAAGTTCCATATTTTCCTACCCTATTGTCGGTCATTAACAATAGCTCAACTCTACTAAGCACTCATCACCACACAGGCAGGATCTAGTAATTAGGGTTCTTGAAAACCCAGATTTAGATGTAACATAATGGTTTTGCAAATAAAATTTGAATGCTACTCACCTCGTGTAATGCACCGTTGCTTTATTGATTTGGGGAAAGAGAGAGGTCATCCACAAAGCCCCAACTGCTGGTCTTCTTATTCTCCTTCTAGTTCCTTCAAGGCTATTGCTAGACTAAGATTTTCAATGGTAGGGAAAGCAAGAAAAAAAGAGGGAAAGTGGGACGGAGAGATTGTGTGAAGGCTTTTGAGTTTCTAAGAGGGTTATTATCTTCACAATAGGTCGGCAATATAGTCTGAAGGGGAAATGGATTTGTTGTGTTATGGAGACGCATGCGCACAACTCATGTCATGGGTTTTGTTCACAGGCCCTTTTTACTCATAATCTACTACTACTTATTAAATTATGGGCCCCTCCTTTCGAAGTGAAGTTACAATTAAAACTAACATCTATGGGTCCCATCTCTCTTAAGTCCGTCTTACCATTCACTGCCTAAACTCTTTTAATAAGTCAGGGCCCACCAATTAAAATAAAAACAACATTGACTAAACAATAACGGCCCCCACATATTATTGTGCATAGATTTATTAATACTTATCTTTCACTACATCAAAATCTAAGAATTTAAATATATATCATATTAGATAAAACTCTAATCCCTATAATGGGGTCTAGGGTGTACCTTTCAAAAAAATAAATAAATATATATATATATATATAGACATACACAGTATAATGGGGCATGGGGTATTACATATGTTAGCATAATACATATGCAATATGTGTCTGAGTTTGGATTGCAATCTTGGATATGTTTATTATGCAGTGTCATGCCTAGAACAGTAAATGATCTTTTTCTTCAATGGCGTTTGGGTTGTCATTATGTTCGTGGCAGAATTTTATGGAATCTTGTGTTATACGCTACCCTTTGGAAGCTTTGGTTGGAAAGGAACTATAGAGTGTTCAGGAATAAAAGCTACTCTATGGGTGAGGTTGTTCATTCCGTTGTTTGCTCTGTGTCGGAATGTGTAAGAAATAAAAAGAAGTTTCAAGGTATTGATCTAAACGACCTCCATAGATCTTAGGAGGCAATTTTGAATGGAGAGTGGCATGTTAAATCTATGACTAGAGTTTGTTGGATGGCTCCTCCTATGGGTATTCTAAAGCTCAATTTAGGTGGTAGTTTTATTCACTCAATCAAAAAGGGTGGTATTGTTGGTGTTATTAGAGATTGGTTAGGCACAGTTGTTAGGAGTTTCTGAGGCCTTTAGATTCAGAGGATGCTAATGAAGTTGAAAATTTTGCTCTTTTGGTGGGTTGTTGTGAGTTAAATGGAGAATGGGCTGTTTTAATGCTATTTTTGAAGGTGATTCTTTTTCTGCTATTTAGTGGGGGGTTCTGGTGGTGGATTGGGTTGAAGAAGTGCAAGATATTTCACATCAGCTGGGGGCCTCTTTTAATCCTATTCTGTGAGATGCTAATGTTCCGGCAGATGCTCTTGCTAGGGAAGGAGTATTTCGTTCTTCTCTCTCTCTTTTTTTGATGTATAGTTTCCTTTTGTCTTAGGGTGGTGTTCTGGTGTTTGTTGTTTTTTGGCCTGGCTTTTGTGGCTTTGTTTTTCTTTGGTTCTTTTGTGGTTGAATTAAATTTACCGTTATATATATAAAAAAAATCTGGGTACTTGGGCCTAGTTCAGGTCTCCGAAGTCTGAATCTAAGTCTGAGATGAATTCCACTTGGGCTTCAAAATTCAGGCCTGAGCCTCAGCCTGCACCCTAGCAAACCCAGGCCGAGTTGCATTTTAATGTGGGCTGGGCCTTGCAGGTTTAGTTTGATTTTGGTCCTGTTCTAGTTTCACCCTAATTATTAACAAGGGCTGATTAATGATGAGCACCTGTCTTGAGCAAACATTTAAAAATAGAAGAATTCTCCAGGCAAAGTCTTCTTTTTGATCATCAAACACTATAAATTACTGAATGATCCTTTTGATCCTCATACTGTAGAGCTGGCAAAAGCCAACCAGACCCGTCAATCCAGTCCGCCCCAACCCGACCCGACCCGCATAATATATGGGTTGGTCGTGGGTCAAGCTTTCCTAACTTGCATTTAAACGGGTTGAGTTAGGGTCAACCCGTTTAACCTGCATGACCTGTTTGTCCTTTTCTTGCAACTACAACTTAATAATTAATTCTACGGAGTGTTCTTTTTATTTTGATATAATTTTTTTTTTATGAAAACCTTATTTTATATCTATTAGTTTTGCTATTCTATTTCTATAGTCACTATTTAAAAATAATGTATACTATACTCATTGTATAAATAACTCCTCTTTCTTTTTTCTCAAGTAGACTTTTTGTTAACTTAAGAATATTTTTTATGTGCTCTTCTCTCTTAGGAGGATTGTGGATGCGAAAAAAATACAATGATAAGACACAAATAAAACAAAATAATCAAGTAATGACTGAGTTCATGCTAGTTTCCACACTATTTTCTCCTTATGCTAGCACAAGCTAGAGAGTAGGGTGAAATATAGCATCATGACCTAGGCCTAGGCCTAAATTTTCAATCCAATATCAGTTGAGCCTATAAGAAGCAAATTAATATTAGGCTTATCATAACCCAAGCAGAGCTTGTCCATATTGCCTATCATGATTGGTTTTAAATTGCACCAATAGGATTTAGAAAGTTAAGGATTGTTCATTTACATCTTATCTCATTTTTATGAATTAACTTACCTATTTGGCTCTAATTTAAACTTTGGGTATGGTTAAAGCCTTAGAGGACTCTTATTAATAAACTTAAGTTTGCGTGCAAGTTATGTGGGTCACTCATAATGTTTATGCGGGTTAATGCGGGTTGGGTCGGATTGACCTGCAGCGGATGCGAGTTAGGAGTTTCTAACCCGTTTAATAAACGGATCCGACCCATTTAGCCCAACCTGACTTGTTTGCCACCCCTACTAATGGGAAAAGTGGTTAAGTCACATAATTGTAAGAGACTGATGGTGATATTTAAGCCATCCGTTGACAATTTCTTGCAAAGTAGAAAAAAAAAGAAGATTAATTATGTGAAATAGTTGGCGATCCTACTACGTCTGGTTTTAGGTCACACTCAGTTATTAACATTATCAACAACTTTCCTCAAGCCTCTAGCAAAACCTTCTTAGAACAATTCTAGTTTAAATTTTAAAACTCGCTAATTAACCTTTCTAAACATAAAATTTTATATTAGCTGAAATTATAAAAAATGTCAGTCTTAAAGCATGAACATACCATTGTTTGGTTGCCTACATGGACAATGTCGTAAATGGTGGGCCTTTTTTTGGGCCATTTCTCACAGTGTGCATCAAAAGTACAACTATAGCCGCAACTATTGGCTAGACTGAAAAGTTTTCTTGGTTGACATTTTTTCTGTAGTCATTGTACCGGCAGTTTGGTTCAGAACATTGGGTGGATAGGCCTAATCTTTTGTTCCTTATGTATTGGACTTTGCCGATGCATTATGTCCATTATGGTTTTTAGTCTTTCTCAAAGTACTAACTGTAAGGTAATGTTTGGATCGTCTTAAGTTTGGGTCTTAATGTCTTGTGTCTTAAGCGCTAAGACAAAAAACTAAATAAGATTGTTTGGTATGCTATAACATGTCTTAAGCGCTAAGACGACTTGTTATTTAAGACGAGATTTATCTTAATTCTAGGAGCTCGAAATCCAACTCCTGGAATTAAGACCCCTACATCTTAAGCGGTAAGACAGTTCAGGACTTTAAAATAATTTTAAAATTCCCGTAATAACCTTCAAGCAACATCGATCTCCTTCTTCTTGTCTTGGATCCAAAAGATGTCACAGCTTGTTTATGCAACTATGGCCTCTTCTTTTTCGACTTCTCCACTTCGTCCGGATCTGCGCGTGATGGCCCACCTTGACTATAAATTCGGATCCTCTGTTTTGCAATAGGTCTCCACTTCTTCAAGGTTATGGCACACCATAAGATCAGGTCCCCTGTCTCCTCCGGTTCCAATTTCTGCAAGGTGCAGACCCTTTGCAAACACAGCTTGAAATCTGCGACGGTGACCAGGCCCTCTGCTCCTCCTCTAGCGACTGCAACAATTTGAAGCTCCGGATCTCTTCTTCGGCCAGAGAGATTCCGAATCCTCTGCGATTTCAACGCAGATCCCCTGCTTCTTCTTTCAACGTCTGCAAGAGCACGCGCAAATCGACTCTGATCTTCAACAAAAAACACAGTCTAGGGATCGACTATGTCACTTTCTCCTTCTTCCGGGTACAACTCTGCAACAGAGGGTCTGTGTGGCCCACCGAGATCAACTGTGATTGATCTCTTCAACTAGATCCGATTTCTGGATCCATCGATCACACGATCTGAGCGATCTCTGCATCGCATAGCAACACCTGATCCTTGATCAAGAAGGTGGCCCACCTTCAATCTGAGCTCTGATACCAGTTCTTGTGGTGGGCTCTACAGTGGAGATTCCAGTGATCGATGGTCTAGATGTAACTATGCATGAACACATGCAATCAATCCACACACAGGATTCGTGTGGTTCGCCCATTGAGAGCTGCGTACACGGGAAGATGGCAACATCGGTCTCCTTCTTCTTGTCTTTGATCCAAAAATTTGGAGTGTCACATATGTTTTTCAGGCTTAAAACCATTTTTTTTTAGAAATGACAGAAATTACCCTTAACTTAAGTCATGGATAAGATGCATTACCAAACAGTCTTATTCAATTCATATCTCATAGCGTTCGGGTGTTGCCAAACGATATTATTACAGAAAAGCTAATCAGATCTTAAACTCGCAGCTCTAATAAGATCTTAAACTCACAGATCTTTTTCAGACATTTAAGACGTCAAAAAAATAAGACGATCCAAACAAGCCCTAAGGATGCTTTTCTCCTGCACACCTGTTCACTGGTGCCTTATCGGGACGCGGAACCCGGTGAAAATTAGGGGGGCCCACCTTTGGCGGCAGCCAGGATGCTTGCTCCTGCACGAGTGCATGCGCTGGAGAAAATTTCCTCTTAACCATAATGGACACAATTGTTTTGTATTTGCAATTTAGTTTGCCATTTCCTAAATTCTTGTCCTTTTTTGGGTTAGCTCTCAAATCCTGCATCGACAACATAGCTATTACGCAACCATTTGCTAGATTAAAAAGCTTCTAGGTTACTGTTTTTGTTGTATATTCTCTGAACTGGCAGTCTGGCTCAGGACTTTGGATCAGCCTAATTTTTCTTTCATGTGACTGGATTTTTGCCGTTAGTAGAATCTCATATTGTATGCACTTCATTCTATGTAGTTTTGAATCTTTCACAAAGTGCTAACTTTTATGCAAACATAGTTTTTATATGTGCAATCTTGCTTGTACTGTCTATTGGCATTTCTTTTGGCACCTTTTGAAGCTCTGAATTGCTTCAATTTGTGATATATGCTGACATTTTTGCGGTTTTGTGCCTTTTCTTTTCTTCTTCTTCTTTCTTTCTTTTTTTCAGTTATGTATGAGTTGTCTATCACCTGTGGACACTGGACAAATTTTTTTTTTTTTTTTTTGTTGTTATTATTATTATTATTATATATTGAATGGTTATTTTTATTACTGCTACTGCTAGTCTGCTACTACTATTATTTTTTTAAAATTTAAGTCTTGAGCGACGGCAGTGACAAAATCCATGACCTTCTAGACAGTATTCTGAAGTTCTCAACTTTTTTTTTGCATGAGTTTGCTTTTGAGTTAATTCTTCTGCATCACTGAACTTCTCCAAACTTTCAAATGCAGACTCCTTCCGCAGAACAGGGGCAAGTTAGCATAAAGGGTGATGACCCTAGCAAAAATTTTGATGACCATGGAATTAATGAACTTGGGCAACTGTTGAAGCAGAAGACCTTTACGAGGCAAGTATTCCCTGAAAGAATACCTGTTAATCGTATGTAACTTGATATTTGATGTTCAATGCTGCCATTTTTTTTCAATTGCTTATGAGGCAAGTTGATTTTGTTTTTTTGAAAGGTAAATGGGGATCTGTGTCTAGATTGTTGATCACACTTGTAATAACTTGTTTGGCAATCCAGCCATTTTGGCATTTTGTTTCAATAACGTGATAGAAAAAGGAAAAAAATCTAGATAGATACAGTGCTAAATACTTATATTTATATAATGTAACAGAAACTGCTTCATAGTTGGCTATTTTAAAATGTGATGCATCTAAGTTGGGTTGTTGGTTTTTGGTTCACGGGTGAGGAAGACAGTTTTCTCCTTTTGCTGCCGTTATAGTGATCTTAAACTGATCTTTGTTGCGTATCTCTTTAGTTTCTAATAATGTTCCCTAGGAAATTGGGAAGTTAGGACTGGATTTGTACTGTTTTGGTTCAGGCCACTAAAGGGTCATCATGGGCTGGAATTTCCATTGGAATGTTTTTAAACGGTCCTGTTCCAGAACCCTTTCCAGAATGAAAATTTTTGGCTGGGAAGGAATGGAATTGATGAGTATGCTTTCAAATCCTTACTGCAATTTGCTTTTCTGTGTCAATATTACAGGATATTCATCTCTTACATCCTAACCAATTTCTTTTGTTGTACAGAGTAGAGTTTGATCACTTGAGTGAACTTCTCCGTTCAAGAACTGTTGATTTATTTGCTGGCAATCAAAATATAATAACTGAACCAAGTACCTCACAAGTGGCCACTACTTATGTGAGCCAGGAAAACACAACTATTTCACCAGAGGTAAATGGAGCAGGGGAACTTGGATTATTCAGAAGCCTATCAATTCCTTGCATCAACTAGTTTATGAAAGTAGATACACTTTTTTCTCCCTCTTGTCAGTTTCCTCCACATATTGCTTATAATGTTTGTGTATGCTCTTTTGGTGAATGCAAATACTTTATTGTTTTTTGGAGAAATGATGAAAACATCCACAGTGAAACAAAGACTTCTAATTCAGCAAAATATTTTTTTAATTTTTTTCCAGATGATGCTTTTTTACATATCTTTATAATAAGGCTTGCAATTCACATATACCTAACTTCAGCTGTTATAAAGCATATTGGCTATTTATGCACATTATTACCGTTGATAAGGGTGGAGATAGCGGTCTAAAAAAAGAAAAAAACTTTTGAGTTTCACATTGCAATGAGAGTGGAATCTCATAGTGGCCCATTTAATGAAATTCCGAACCGCTCAAAATGAAAACCGTCTTTGTTAGTAGGCATTTTCCAAAATTTACTCCAATAGGAGTTGGTCTCACTTGGGTGTAAACTGGCACGGCACGACCCGCTTTGAGGCCGGCCAAGCCGTGCCGTGCCCAGGTTAGCTGGTGGTCGGCCCAGCACGGCCCACGGCACGACTTAGGTCGTGTCGTGCCCCGGATGGGCCGGGGGCCGGCCCACATGCCTCTTATTTTCTTTTTAAGTTTTAAATTTTTCTCAGATAAACTGAAAGAGACTTTATGGACTTTTAGGATTGTTAACTTGAAATAAAGTTGAAACTATTAAAACAAATGCACAAGCATTGATGCTAATTTACAAAGGAAAAGCAAATTTTTAATTATTTAAGTTTTATGTTTTATTCATATAAAAAAGTCAGACTTTTTATATAGAAATGTCGTGCCGTGCTGTGCCTCGACGCCCTGACCCGGTACGGCCAAGGCCCTGGGCCGGGCCGGCCCAAACCCTGGGTTTTTACGTGCCGGGCCTGGGCGTCCTGGCCCAATTTACACCCCCTATGGGATTGAGCATGCGACTTTCTTAATCATATGCCCTTAGGTGGACCCCACTGTGGAGTTTCACACCCCTCACAGGAAGCGTGAATAAGACACTTACGATTTAGACTCCTCACTTTGCATTATCATATCATTTACAGCTTCACTGTTCACTGTTCACCTTATCCTGACTTGGTGAATGCTTTTCAATGCTGCTATCAACTATCCATGCCAATGGCAGCATTGTGTTTCATCAAACGATCACTGACCAATCTACGGATTTTCATTAATTAATTTTGGGTGGCTTTCTTGACATGTGATTTATCCGACATGGGTGCTACTTTGATCGGAGGAAGATACAGTTTTTAGTGCTAAAACAAGGAAAAAATGATTATTTTGAGCGGTTTGTATTTTCTATATTTGAGCCCTAGTATTTCCGCATTTTAAATGTGCTCATTAAGTTTTGGGAATATGTCTGAGAAAATTTTGGTCAGTTCCAAATTTCTGATTTTTCTTTGGAATTCTGCAAAAAAATAAATAAAAAAAATCTAGTTTTTAAATGATCAGTGATAAATCAATGAATATAAAGTATTATCACTTATCAGTCAACTATCAGTTTCACAACCACATAACCCCCCCACCCCCAGCCCCCACGCACACACACACCCCAAAAGAAAACCCCTGCTCCGTTGTGGACTGTTGAACAAATACCCAGGGTGGGTGGGCTATATGATTCACGTGAAGTCAGGGATATTAGAGACTTTTCTCATTCATTTGCACTCATTTTCTTTTACTGATATCAGTGGCTCCAAATTAATTATCCACAATGACATAACTAGTATTGGTGATTGTAAGTGCAGATGTGTGCTTCATTTTCTGGAATCAGTAGAATATTTCAAATTTGTGCTGCGAAGTTGTGCTGAATGATGTGTTCATTCTTTAGCAATCTGATTTAAATTCCTTCCCTTTTCTCACCCATCTAATCGAGTAGCAAGTTGTGCTGAATGATGTGTTCATTCTTTAGCAATCTGATTTAGCACAATCTTATTTAAATTCCTTCTCTTTTCTCACCCATCTAATCGTGTAGTGAGGTTTGTATTTTTCACTAATAAAATATACTATTTTTTCTAAAGCACTGATGAGTTGTGCTTACTTATACTCTTCTGGCTCCATTTATGTGAGCTAATTTTATAATAACTTTTTAATTTTAATAGGATGTTGAAGAGGAAGCTGGTTCACCTGCAGAACTTGCAAAAGCCTATATGGGCACCGGGTTGTCAAAAGTATCTCCACCTATATGTTTGCAGAGTGGAAATATTATTGGGCCATCTTCACTGAAGTCACCCAATCTGCCATTGGCAACAATATCATCTAGTCGCTTATCTGGTCTTTCTGAGAATGGCCATTTGACCCAATCTTTGCGAAGCAGATCTGCGTTGTATAGGATGTCTCGTTCTCCATATTCCAGAGTTCGTTCCACTAATTTTTCCTAGATTGATTTGAAGTGATGTAGGAATTTTTAATGCATTGCTCTGCTTCTAAATTGCAATATCCTTTTGCTATTTCTCTAGGGAGTCGAGCCTGCTGCTAATGGATATGCTGGTCCCTTTATGCCATCTCATTGGCCACGGACCAACGAAATGCTTTCTACTGGTAAACAGGTGGGTGTTTGTTTTCTAAGAATGATGGAAATGAAATCCTAGTTATTTTACTTATCGTGTCTATCTGCGAACAATCCGTCCAAGATTGTCTATCTGCAAACAATTTGAGATGATTGCCACGTTCCATCCAAAGTTTAATGGTGTCCATTTTTTTTTTATTATTAGTTTTGAATGGTGACCGATGGATACAATTTTCCGCGACTTCTGTTTTCCCAAATGGATGTTTTTATATGGGGATGTGGTTGTTTTTGTTCACGTTTATTGCCTGCTTCAGAGGCACATGCATTTTAGGATATAATTAAAGACCTTGTGCGTTATGATACTTGGGTTCCTCAAGGCTCTGCAAGTCGGTGCGTAGCTGTGGTTTGGTTGCAGTTGGGCTATTCCCCATTCCATCTTTGGGCCTTTTGAAGCTTGGAACTTGAGCAGTGGCTCGGGCTAAGGGAGAATGATGTGGAAGACCTCTTTCCTACAGCTATGAAAAACAATGTGGAGAGTTCAAGCCTCCCTTTACAAGTGGGTGCTGTCATTCTGCGGACCTCACCCCAATGGTGGCAGTTAGCATAAGCTATGATGCACAGATACGGCATGGATACGGCAAGGACACGCCATAGACACGGCTGGGACACAGATTTTACGCCTACAAAGTGAAGTATCGGATACGATACGACACGATACATTGCCCATTTTGAAGTATCCGTGCATCATAGAGCATAAGTGTAACTAACCTAACTACCCTTCTTGGGTTTGGCATAAGCGTTAGCCTCAATCTAGGCCTTTTTAAGCCTCAATCTAGGCTTTTTTCTATGGGGGGATTGATATGGCTCGTGCTGTGTACAACGATCTTGCGGTGGCTTGATTTGTCCTACTTCACGTTCTTGTGAAAGTGAGTATTGCTGTTGTATCCATTTCGGTAGTGTTGGGGCTGACCATTTTACCCTTTAGTGTCTGGTTTAGACCGTTGGAAAAATAGTTTTGCAGAATTGTAAATAAATTAAAATTTGAAAAAGAAATAATTTAAGGAAAGAAATAATCGAACAATTTGGTAGCCGAATTACGTTTTTGAAGACGCTTTCTTTAAGCAGACTTCGCCCCCATACTGGTGCAATGTATTTATGGATGTTTGCCCCAGGATAAGTGGGCTTCCTGATCGGATGATATCCACCACTCGTGCACTCGAATGGATGAAGAAACTTGAATCCCCAATCTCACAGATCTTGCATCAGCTATTTAAGAAAACTTAAGGGCACTTTTGGTAAACATAAAAGAATCCTTTGTTTTGAGGATTCTCTCTGTCTCCAAAGAATCAACACCTCCTCAGGTATAATTCCCAACGAGAGTTCCCTGTTTGGATGGAGGGAGGATTCCCAATGAGAGTTCCATATTCTAGTGAATGGACATTTTTACAAATATCTCAAGATATATTAAGGATTAACGGTTGAAAGTTGGTCACCTAGTCGTGTTTGACCCTTTTGAACTAATGAATGGTTCTGATCTTGATTGTGGACCCCACATAAACCAGAAAATTAGGAAACACAAACTGTTTTAATTCCCATTTTGGAGTTGCTGTGAATGCTAATGATGTTTTGGCAGTTTGCACATATCTCGAGATATAAGAGGAATTAATGGCTGAAATTTTGTCACCTTGTTGTGTTTGACCTTCTCGAACTAATGACCGGTTCTGATCTTGATTGTGGACCCCACATAAACCTGAAGATTGGGAAACACGGACTGTTTTAATTCCCGGTTTACATTACTGTGAACGGTATTGACGTTTTGGCACATATCTCGAGATATAAGATGAATTAACGGCTGAAATTTGGTGAGATAGCCGTTTTGGAGTTGTTAATGGTGACTAACGGTTTGGATCTTGATTATGGGATCTAAAAGGTACATTCTTAAAGCAAAAACTTATTAATCCCACATTACCGCCCTAGTTACTGTTTCCTTATTGTCGCTCCGCCTTTCTCTCCTTCCCAGGATTTTGCGCGTTCGAAAGGGGGAGGTTCGACTCCAACAATATTTGCTTCCGTAGCTTTCGCCTGTCCACCCTTTGAAAATCCACGCCCATCCAAACATGCAAAATCCACGATCGCGCGGTAAAGGGCGAGGATCTCCCTTGCGTGGACCGTTACCAAACGTGCCCTAAAGGAAAACAAGAAGTAGAAGAGAACTTCTTGATCAGAGCACTGGGGAAAAGGGAGAGGAGAGAGCTTGGAATGGATTGGATGATAAATCCTTACCCAGATACCCCTTTATATAGGGGTCTTGGGTAAGGAAACCGTTGAAGCGTAACGTTCCGACCGTTTGCGCGAATTTAAATGCGCAACAAATACCCGCAACGGTCATCTGCTTAAATGCGGAGACGTTACGCAACGGTCACGCGGTAATGATACTAATGGGCTCAACAAAACGGATCCAATCTGGGCCGACCCAAATCCGACCCACTTAGGACCCAAAAATAACATGTGCATGCGGGCCCCTCGCCTCACCTCACTACGGATAGCACGACACGGTACGGTCTGGCCGGACGAACGATGCCCATGTGTGGCCACCATTACCTAAGCCCACTACCAAGAGAAACACCATAGGAAGAAGTGAAAACACTAATAAATGTCTCTTTAAGAGTTCTCCACAACCAATGTGGGACTCTAATAAAATAAAGAAGGGAGAAAACTAGTAAAAACCAAGTGGTTTAATGCACTAGGAAACCAACAATTCCTTGCCCTCAAAATTGTAAAATTCAAAGCTAGACTGGTTGCAAAGGGATTTCAACAGAAGGAAGGCGTAGATTATTTTGATACCTATGCATCAGTAACCAGGATTACGACCATCAGAGTATAAAAACTCCATTTCTAAATGGAGATTTGGAAGAAGAAATTTATATGGAGCAACCTGAAGGATTTATTGCACTAGGGAAAGAAAACAAAGTTTGTAGATTTATAAAATTCTTGTATGGTCTTAAACAAGCCCCTAAGCACTGGCCTGAAAAATTTGACCAAGTTTTACTAAATGATGGCTTTAAAATAAATGAGTAAGACAAATGTGTATATTCCAAACATGTTGGTAGTTCATGCATTGTCATTTGCTTATATGTTGATGATATGCTAATTTTTGGTATTGATTTAAATTCAATAGAGAACACTACAAAATTCCTATGTTCTAAGTTTGACATGAAAGATATGGGTGAGGCTGATGTGAAACTTGGTATAAAGATATTTAAACACTCTGAAGGAATTCTACTATCTCAGTCTCACTACATCGAGAAAGTTCTTCAGAGATTTAACATGTTTGGAGGGAATGGTGTTTCCACTCCATTTGATCCAAGTGTCAAATTAATTAAGAATAAGGAGATAGTGTAATTAAGAACAAAGGAGATAGTGTTTCTCAATTAGATTACTCTAAAGCAACTGGATGTTTAATGTATATCATGAATGTACTAGACCTGATATAGCTTATGTAGTAAGCAAGTTGAGCAGGTACACAAGCAATCCCAGCAGTGAGCACTGGACGACTGTTATTTGGGTATTCAAATACCTGATGAAAACCATTGACTATGGCTTACATTATGAGAGATATCCCGCAATGCTAGAAAGGTATTGCGATGCTAACTTGATATTGGATTTTGAGGAACCCAAGTCCACGAGCGGCTATGTGTTTACATTAGGAAATGTAGCCGTATCTTGGAAGTCTAAAAAGCAATTGTGTATATCCCGATCCACGATGGATTTGGAGGCATCACTTTAGCAAGAGAAAAAGCAGAATGGCTGAAGAATCTTTTGACCGACATTCCCTTGTGGAATAAGCCGGTACCAGCCATATCTCTCCATAGTGACTCAAAGTAAGCAATCAATAAGGTAAACAATAAAACCTAGGCTATAATGGTAAATCCAGACATATTCTTCTGAGGCACAACTTGTTGAGACAATTGCTCAAGCAAGGGTTACTAGATGAATTCTTGGTTCAAGATCTTAGTGCACCATAAAGTTCTTGTGTCTCAAACTTACTACACTATGTGAAGGTTCAAGGCTTAGTTCACCTACATTTTTGCATAATCTCACCAACATGCCTAGCAGTAGCTATTCCTCTTCTGTGCTTTAATGTGTGGGGATTGTTGGTTTCCTAGTGCATTAAAGCACTTGGTTTTTACTAGTTTTCTCCATTCTTTATTTTATTAGAGTCCCATTTCGGTTGCGGAGAACTCTTAAAGAGGCATTTATTAGTGTTTGCACTTCTTCCTATGGTGTTTGTCTTGGTAGTGGGCTTAGGTAGTGGTGACCATGCACGCCGTCTGGCCTGTCGGGCAGTGCCGTTTGTGTTGAGGCGGTGGGTCGTCCGTGCGTTGCGTGGCGGGCGGCCTCGGCCCGGCCTGCATGTGCATGTGTTATTTTTGAATCCTGAGTGTTGGATTTGGGTCGGCTCGTATTGGATCCGTTTTGTTGAGCCCATTAGTATTGTTACCGCGTGACCGTTGCGTAACATCTCTGCATTTAAGCGGATGACAATTGTGGGTATCCATTGTGCGTTTAAATTCGCACAAACGGTCGGAACATTATGCTTTTGAAAGCGTAACGTCCCAACGGTACCCCTACCTGAGACCCCTATATAAAGGGGTGTTCGGGTAAGGCTTTATCATCCAATTCATTTTAAGCTCTCTCATCTCCTCTTCTCCCAGTGCTCTGATCAAGAAGTTCTCTTCTTCTTCTTGTTTTCCTTTGAGTTTTCTTGAATAGCCGTTGCAAGATCTTTGATATTAGGGATTCGGGTTTCTTCATCCATTCGAGTGCACGAGTGGTGGAGATCATCCGATCTTGAAGCTGTCTTATCCTAGGGCAGACATCCGTAAATCCATTGCACTAGTGTGGGGTGAAATATACTTAAAGAAAGCATCTTCAAAGATGTGGTTCGGCTGTCAAATTGTTCGATTATTTCTTTCCTTGAATTATTTATTTTTCAAAATTTAATTTATTTACAATTTCTTCAAAACTATTTTTCGAACAGTTCAGGCAAGTTTCTGCGGATTAATTGTTTATAAATTAAAAAAAATGACTTGCTCGGGAATACTACCTTAAAAGCTTTCAATTTTTGAGGGTAAGGACTTAAAATGTGGAGAATGAAAATGGAATATCTCCTAAAAGTGATGAAAATTCTGTATGTGCTATTAACGGATTGTCCTGGACCATATGGAGATGGGCCCGTTGTTACCTATGAAAATGAACAGTGGAAATCTGATGATTTCGACTGTAGAAAGGAGATTTTGAATTATTTAGATAATTCCTTATATGATGTATTTTCAAAATTTTAAACTGCCAAGGAATTATGGAAAGCATTAATTAAGGAATATGCTATTGAAGATGCGGTCCCAAAAAGTATCCTATTGAACAATTTTTGGATTTTCAATTGGAAGAAGGAAAATCTGTGATAGCACAAGTAAGATTTCATAAAATTATTAATGAAGTCCAAAATGAAGGAATGGATTTACCCGAACAATATGTAGTTGACAGCAGCATTCGTAAACTCCCACCATCGCGGAAGGACTTTGGGATCGCATTAAAACATAAAAGGAAATAAATGAAGTTGGAAGATCTCATATTCCGCCTTAGAATCCAGGAACATCACCGAGATCGTGAATCGAATAGTAAGGATTCCGAACATGTGGGTAAGGCCAATCTTACTGAGGCCAGAAATGATCAGAGGAAACCCAAGCCCAACACATCCCAGGGCAAGAAATTTCTGAAGAAAAACCAAAACCGAGCTCTTAAGCCCCGCAAGGGTATTGCTAAGAGAAAAGATGTTAAATGTTTTGCTTGCGGGAAAAATGGTCACTATGCAATGGAATGCAGCCACAGAAAGGGCAATAAAGGGAAAAATCAAACCAACAATTTAGACTTGAAACTAATTACAATTTTATTAACCACTCTGATTTGAGTAATCGTTCTCGCTCGGGTTGTTTTCATTAGGGGCTTCTGGTTGACCCTGAGAAATTTTGGTCCAGGAGATTATATCAAACCTAAGGCAACTATATCATGGATTAGGATAAACCCTGTCTGCCGTCATGATGGTTTTCGGACTCCTCTATAGAATCAGAGGTTATTCACCCAGTTAGCTTCTGTGAGTAGCTCTCTCTTTTGTTCCAAAGTTTCTTTTCTTAAAATTTTAAAGTTGGACCCCGTGTTTGAGCATTGCATTTTGCAACTAAGTGGGACCCAGATGGCATCTATATGCTCTAGTAGCTACGAAAATATACATTTCATTTGATTTATGGTATAGATGCTTATGACCTCCTCTAATGATTCCTCTGGAATTACGACCCTTACCACAACGATGCTTTCCATAGATCAAATTATTTCGCAGATTGGATTTCACTTGCCTGTCTATGGATCATCCATCGTGTCTGCTCAAGGTAGAGGTTTTGTATCAATGTTTGACAGTGTTATATGTATACATGTATTTATTTATTTTTTTTAAAGTTATTTTCTCTTCTCTATGAGTAGTACAATAGATTAACCTGATTGAAGCATAATGATCATATGTCTATAATCCATTGTGTGTGGTTCTACTATTGTATTGTATGTATTGCCATATCGGGGATCAATAAAAATGAGTGGAGGGGTAGGATTTAGGAACACCAAGGTACACAAAGGATTAGTGATGGAGATAATGTAAGGTATCCAAAAGGAATAATAACGAGGGCTTTTTATCAAAATTTTATGTTAATAGAAATGATCAAGCAGTACTTCCTCATGATTCCGATCCAGAGTATGCTTCTATCCACTGATTAAATAAATGACTGTTGAGAACTGAAGTAATCCTTTGATTTTCTTTTTGAGAAAACCCCTTTTCCTAGTGAGAAAGAACAGGAACAAAAGAAACTGTAATCGCAATGACCCAATTGCAAGAGCTCCCAACTGCAAGAGCAGAGCTCTACCATCTGAGCTATACCCCCC
The DNA here is from genome assembly GCA_012931725.1 of Litsea cubeba. NCBI lineage: Eukaryota > Viridiplantae > Streptophyta > Magnoliopsida > Laurales > Lauraceae > Litsea > Litsea cubeba. Next base: position 15,182,099 of record CM022947.1, read on the forward strand.
GAGCCTAGTGAAGCATGCACGAAGGAGTCAGAATGTTAGATGCTTATTTGATTCTTTCACTAGTGCAGCTGGGCATCTTGAACCTGAACCAGAGACATCGCCTGTGAAGTTGATCATCTGACCTATGATCCAACTGATTGGGAGGGAATCAATAGATTCTATTATATACATCTTAATTTGTATTTGGAGAATGCATATACAGGTGTAATTTCAATCAGAAATTCTAGTAGCTATGAAATGGGGAATTTAAGAAATTCAGGATCCATGAAATTCTCAGGCAGAAATTCAGGATGAATTTTAGAAATTCTTTTGAAACAGGCCTGTATTGTGTGGTTTAAATGCAAAGGTTTATTCATGCTTCATTTCTGGAATCAATACTCAATAGGATCTTTCAATTTTGTGTTACTAAATTGTGCTGAATAATGTGATCATTCTTGAAAAAGCTCATTTATCTTAATATTATTTCAATTCCCTCCCTTTTCTCACCCATCTTATCATGCAGTGAGCTTTGTAGTTTGAACCATTAAGTGATTGTTTGAACTATTAAGTTATACTTGATGTAACTTCTCTAGCTCCGTATATGTGAGCTGATTTTCTAATAAAAAATTAATAGGATGTTGAAGAAGAAGCTGGTTCACCTGTAGAACTTGCAAAAGCCTATATGGGCACAAGGTCGTCAAAAGTATCACCACCTTTACGTTTGCGGAGTCAAACAACTAGGGAGGATGCAACTTTACTTAATAGTGTGCCGTCTTTGCTTAAGTCATCCAATATGCCATTTGCATCAAGGTCATCTGGTCGCTTATCTGGTCTCTCCGAGAATGGCCATCTGATCCAAACTCCGCGAGGAAGATCTGCATTGTATAAGATGGCTCGGTCTCCATATTTCAGGGTTTGTTCCACTACTACTTCCAAGATTGAATTAAAGTGATGTATTTATAGTTTTTGGAGTTTTTTAAAGCTTTGCTCTGCTTCTAAATTGCAACATCCATTTTCTATTACTCCAGGGAGTTGAGCCTACTGATAATGGATATGCTGGTCCCTCTACGCCATCTCAGTGGCCACGGACCAATGAAATGCTTTCTACTGGTAAACAGGTGAGTGTTTGTTTTCTAGTAACAATGAAAGATATCATCCTCATTATTTTACTTTTCATGTCTATTTGAAACAAGCTGGCCCAAATGTAGTTGGGACAAGGCTTCGATGATGATGATGATGCCATCTATCTGCAAATAATTCCTGCAAAATAAATTTTCACCTCCCATCCAAAGTTTCTTTACCAGATTAAACATTACTTGGATGCGAATGAGTGGGTACTCATTATTATTTATTTGATGTCATTACTATCTCTTCAGGATAATTTTTGTTTGATGGTTACAATTTCAGCGCCATATGTTTTCCCAAATGGATGTCAACAGGGTATACGTGTTTGTGCTTGTTCATGTCTATAGTTTGCTTTGGAAGCATGTGCTTTTTAGAATATAATTAAAAACTTGTGCATTATTATCCTCCTGTTCCTCGGAAGCATGTGCTTTTTAGAATATAATTAAAAACTTGTGCATTATGATCCTCATGTTCCTCAATGAAATGGAAAAGCTGACTTGGACACTTTGATACATGAAAACTGGAATATATAATGGTTCTTCTTCTTTTTTTTTTTTTTCTTTCTGGGATTTGTGATTGACAGATTGACAATCTACGTGAGTCTTGAACAGTACATATTAGTTAATTATTATTTACCTGAGAAAATTATGCTACAAGCTACAAGCTCATCTTGTATGATTTTGTTGAAACTTAAAGGTGGGCTCACATTTATTGTATTTTGTGACTAACTGGGATGTACAGTATAACATTGATGAGCACTCTAAAGTAGCATGTGGATCTAGGTGGGTGCATATTATTTTCCTAATCTCTAGAGGTGGGCCCCATGCTTGAGTGTTGCATTTGTGACTAAGTGGTTTCATATTGTGAGTATAGGATCTAATTAACATAATATGGCAGCTCAGGTTTTGAATCTTGAGACATTTTAAGCCCTTGGATCTATGTATATAAATCCAAGGGATATTTTGAACCCTTGGATTTAAGAAGGGAATACAAAAGGGGGCAGCAAGTTAGAATTATTTACATGTATTGCCATCCCTTTTTCATTCAAAAGAAAATGGCCTAAAAGTTGGATAAATTTACAAGTTTTTGCCATCCCATCAAAAGCAAAAAGGTCAGCAAGTTTGAGTTATTTACATGTATTGCCATCCCTTCTTCGTTTTTTTTTTTAAAAAAAGCACTACTTCATTGATTATGAGATGGGACCAAGATAAGAATATGAGATGAGCAAATTGGGTTAAAGATTTCATGAATGAATGGAATTATATCATTTGGCAATCAATTGGATTTATTTTTTTGGTGGAATCCATTTTGTGGTTGTACTTGCTTTCGAGACGCATGGAACCTAGGTTCGGTCGGTCTGAGGCATATCCAGGTCCGGTGGTGCGTCGTGCCTTCAGGCACGGGAAATTCTAGTATAATTAAAAACTTGTGCATTATGATCCTCATGTTCCTCAATGAAATGGAAAAGCTGACTTGGACACTTTGATACATGAAAACTGGAATATATAATGGTTCTTCTTTTTTTTTTTTTTTTTTTTTTTTTTTTTCTGGGATTTGTGATTGACAATCTACGTGAGTCTTGAACAGTACATATTAGTTAATTATTATTTACCTGAGAAAATTATGCTACAAGCTACAAGCTCATCTTGTATGATTTTGTTGAAACTTAAAGGTGGGCTCACATTTATTGTATTTTGTGACTAACTGGGATGTACAGTATATCATTGATGAGCACTCTAAAGTAGCATTTGGATCTAGGTGGGTGCATATTATTTTCCTAATCTCTAGAGGTGGGCCCCATGCTTGAGTGTTGCATTTGTGACTAAGCGGTTTCATATTGTGAGTATAGGATCTAATTATTTACAATGTTTAGCACTCTAGTGGCTATAGATCTAGGTGGGTTTGCTATTGTTTTCTTAACTTTTAATCGTGGACCCCATGTTTGAGTTGTTTTAGTACTAAGTGCGACTCACGTATGTACGGTATAGTATCTCTACATTGATGAGCAGAGCACTCTCGTAGTTATGAATCTATACAATTCATGCACTAGTGTATATACATGTGAGTCCGTACATACAGAACGCTTGCATGGATGCGATTCAAAAGAAATTTTAGCAGATCTGAGATAGGGAATTTATGAAATTCTCAGTAATTAGAGCATGAATGAAACAAGGAATTTAGGAATTACCAAATCCATCAGCATTTCAAAATACAGCATATGGAATTCCCAGACATCCACCAGACTTCAATTTGAGAAATTCTTGTACAGAAACAGTCAATATTATTTATTTAGATGCAAGGTTTAGTGGCTGATCTTATGTTACTTAATGTCTATGGATCATATAGATTCTTGGGGCTTGGGCTACAAGAGGATTTACAATAAGGTAGAGAAGGATTTTTTTAATTGGATTTTCTTATTTTTCCAATTGTTGAGATTTAGGTGGGTTGAACTAGATCTTTTCTTGTAAACTTCTCTTGCAACATCATACGTTTTATTTTAAAATTAAATTGCCAGTGAAGGCCATTTGTTTTCATGCAAAATTGTCTATGTAAACAAACAGTTCTACATGTAAAATAATTTCTTTTCACTTCTTAAATCACATTTGGATTATCATTTTCATTGAAAGTCGTTCAGTTCTACTTTTGAAATGGTTTTCAACGAAAAGCATGATTCTTTTATCAGTAAGACAATGACAAATTTTCTTTTTTTAACTATTCAAAGCGTTTCAACTCACTGTTTGAGCTTACTGTGGGAATTTTAAGTATTTAAAAATCATTGTTGTTGAGTGTATCAGTAGGTAAGTTTTAGACATTTTGTTTTCATTCTTTCGAGTTCCTTTTCCCTCTTCCTTCTTCTCCCCTAACATTTCTTCTATTTCATCCTCCCATCCTGTGCACCATTTCATTTTCGATTTGAAATGAGGTCAAACCTTTTCTAAATGTATTATGATTTCTGGTTTTCTGTTCTTTATGCAATTTCAGCTGTTTGTGCACACTCTAATTAAATGGCTAAGCTCCATGCACTCAAGCCCATAATTTTCATTAGCTTGGGCTGAAGTAGTAAGTTGTGTAGCGAGAATTTTGTTGCTTTATCCAGTTGCTCCATGATAGTTTCCGTTCTTTTCATACCTGGTAGCGTAGACCTTGAACCCTCCCTACACTGCAGTGGTGTTGGCTACTCCTGGGAAGAATATTTGAAGTTCACACACATGTGCGGTGTCATTTGGCACTGATATTTCTTTTTAATTATATAAAAATTACTGAAGTTTCCAAAAGTTAGGAAGGGACAGAGACTTCTCATGTTATTCAACTATACATTTTAGGGTATTTTTTTCATTGAATTTTGTAAAACATTAGCTAATTGTGAAGTTTACTGGACTTTTGTTCTTCTGGAAGATTCGTTTTAAATATACTGATTTTCCTTGTGTGGAGTTGCAAATTATCAATGGGGTTTATGAATTTTAGCTCATACTATTTAGTTGTCACTCCCTTGTTACCGTCTGACTAGAATATTAGGACATATGTACCAGCATGTGGTTGTTCTATATGGATTTAAAAACCGTTAGAATTTGGGCCCTTAAATTGATGGTTGCATCATTATATTGTAGTGCTATTGGCCTACTTAACTAATCTGCTGTGACACTTCCTCCATGCCTACCCTATGATTGTCATGCATACAGCAAGCCACACATTATTGCTTCACATGGATCTCTTTGTGGTTAGTTCTAATAAGCCAAATTTTGTTCTTGATCCTTTTTTCTGAATGGTGAATGTTTCTCTTTATCTTTAAGTTTTGACTCTGCAATCTGATTACTGGATGCATTTTGATTTTGACGCAGTTGTTGAAGCGGAGGAGTTCTGTTTTGGATGATGATTTTGGATCAGTTGGCCCTATTCGTAGGATTCGCCAGAAGTCTAGTATGATGTCTCCTTCCAAAGATCGAAATGTGAATTCTGTACCACTTTTACCTCTAATTTCTGATTCTACCCATGTCTCCAAATCATCAATTCAGAAGCTGCATCCATTGGTTGAGCCCAAATATTATAACATAAACCCGCAGACTGCAGAAAATGGTGATGTTAAAATTTCTAATGCTAGTTTTCCTGCTGTTCCTCCTCAATCCAGTGAGATGGCAAGAAATATTTTAGAACAGCTTGATAAATTAGTTCCTTCCCCAAAAGAGAAATCATCTGAATTGAAGCTGGTTATGGCTCGAGAGAATCCACCATTGAAATTGACACTAGAAAACTTAAATGGGCGGGCTCTTATGAGCATGAAGGCTATAGAATCACCAAAATTGCAGAATGGTCAAGATAGTGGAAGCTTGAATGGGCTGAGCAGCACCCACTTACTCAAATCTGGAAATTTAGTTGCAGAGAAGAAAGATAAGGTTGGAGATAATGGCTCTATGAAGAAATCTGATTTGAGAGTCATGTCTTCCTCTGAAGCTGGCGGTGTGGATAATGCAATCGTGTCTCTGGAACATATTTCATCTGTCACGAAGCCTGTAGACTCTCTTGTTTCAGGTCCCACTGTAGCCCTTCCACAAAATAAACAAGCCTTCAAGATGAGTGCACCCGAGGTATGGAAATGACTGATAATCCTGCTTTCAAAACAACTGCTATATCTAGTACTCATATCCTTTTTGGATGAGTGTAGAAACAATGACATTTTATATGGAAAAAAATATAAATATGTTTTTTATTCTCATATTTTAGTAACATTTTATTTTTATTTTATTTGCTATTGGGAATTCTTCTCCAATATATATATATATATATGTTTTGTGTGTGTGTGTGTGTGTGTGTGTGTGTGTGTGATTTACATGCAAAATATGCAACTGATCATTTAAGTACATATTTTCGTAGATTTTATTAATTTATTCTTGTGTGATACTTGTGTTACCTCTCTATACAGGAGTTTGGGATATGATATTTTATTTTTCTTCATTAAACCAATGTAAGGTATATGCACGGAGGATGTAGGAAAAGACAAGTTGCCAAATTAGAGGGGACATTAAATTTTTTTTTAGTTTAGAAAAAAATGTCATTTTTGTAAAATACTCTCCAGCTCTCAAATTTTAGTAGGGGACATTAAGAAACTTCTTAGAGATTAATAGTAGGATAAAACATTTTTCAAGAAGAACTCAGGATTGGGCATGCCCTTCTTGCTTCTTGATTTTCAAGGCTGTATTCAGCATTGACACAGCCAATTGGAGAAGGGGATGAATCCAATCAAGTTACCTCAAAGCCTAATTAACACCACTCTTTGATCTAGGGTTTTAGCCAAGGATCTCAGCATATCCAGCATTCAAAATGAAGATAGAAAATTTTGTTAATTTGATGTCAAAGGAAAATATATGTTGGGAGCTTGTTTACATAGGGCAAGTGGCAATAAATTTTGTTCAAAAGGTCCCTCTCCTAATATAGTTCTGGAAGTTAGCAATGCAAATTAGAAATCATTTTCCTCCTGAGATGTACATTGAATCTAGACTACAATAAAACCGGAGAGAGTGAAAACAGGGAGGGAAAGAGGAATTAGGAAAGGAGAGCGACTATGTCTTAAGAATCCTGATCAGGCCGGCATGTCTGACCTTGTGGAACTGAACTGCTACGGGACCATGCTATAGATTAAAAACCAGACAATGCTGGCCTTCTGCATACTATGGAAGCAGTGCATACCATTTTGTGCTGGATATGCATGGATATTTAAGGGTATGTTTGTGCAATCGTGTTTCCATGAAGGTGTGGTGATTTTGGCCGCTTTTCAAAATTTTCCATGTTTGTTGTGGCCGCCTTTTCTTGCGGTGAGGGGGGGAGGGGGTGGGCGGGCGGGGGTGTTGGTTTCTCCATGGAAAGAGGAAAAATTCCCAGAACCAGTTTTCCATCTAACTACACAAACATGCCCTAAATGTAACATGTTTCTCACAATAGTTGTAGTCGGGCATTCTGTCTTGGACAGCTTTCATTGGATGTCAAGCTTGTTGAACTTCTTGGTGTAGTCATTCCACTGATCAAATTCCCTCTTAAATATGATAGTAGCTATTGGCAGAGTTGATCTTCATAGTCACTCAACAAATGCTTCCCTTCCAACCAACTCGTGCACATCTGTCCATTTGGTAGTTGCTGGTTGACCCATCAGCAAATTGTTATCGCCCACGCATACGCCACGAGATGTTTACTGGCTACTTTGTTTTGACTTTTATGAAGGCCATAAGAGAAGCATTATCTTTCTGGTACCATGTGGAGTAGTCTTCCAGTGTTGTGATCCAATCAATGATGCCTTGCATTCAGTAAGTTAGTCTGGGACTTCAACTCACACCTCTTTGGTGATGATGTCTTTCATTTGCTGCTTCTGAGGGTCTTCAGGCGTCTTGTGTGCAATCAATTGCTTTATGAACTCATAAAAGGACATCTGGTGGCCAGTACTGTCCTGGTTTACAAAATCCTAAGGGCCTGGCTGTTAATTTGAGCCTACATTTCCATTTATAGCATTGAGAGCATTCTGATCTGGTTGTTTGTCATGCCTGACTCCCTAAAGCTGATTAGTGGTTTCCGATGGAGGAATGAAAGACAAATTAGTGTTTAATGTGGCCTAGAGAGGTGCTGCCATGAAGACAATAAGTATGAAGGATATGGAAGAGGAGAGAATGATATGGGAGCAAGATGAAAGTGCTGAAAATGAGTGGGAAGTCATTAGGACAGTGAATACAAGATCCTTCTAAAGGAAGAAACTATTTCAGCCCAAAACAATGATAAGAAAATCTTGCAGTGGCTGTAAAGGTTGGCTAAAGCGTAATATTGGCGTGGGAAAAGGGTTAACAGGGAAAGTGTTCGGCTATGTTGGAAAGTTGTAGGACGGATCTGCATACATGAAAGGCTGCAAACAGTTTTCTGTTATGATTTGCAACTAGTAAGCCGTTGGCAAAGCATACAGGTTTTTGTTAAGAGTTTTGAAGGGTATATGGCCTGGAATAGGTGTAGTAGTTCCATAAAGTTCTGGGCTGGAAGGTTTTGTTTAGATTCAAGGGGTATTTGTGGGCTGTTTTTGGGTGGAACAGGGCTGCTAGGGGACTGCTTTGAATTGGCAGGAGTTTGGCTCCCATTTGGGAGTGGTTTTCGAAGAAATCGGGGCTATAGGTTTGACTTGGGTGAAATATGTTTGGACAGGTTTGGGTGAAGAATAAAAAAAGAGGTTTGGGTGCAATTAGGTTTTAATCTGAGGCCTATTTGGGGATTGAACAGGGGTTTTTGAGGCTAATAAATGTGATGCTATTGGGGCTGCAGCAGCTATATCGCAGTTTGAGGCTTGATTTGTGAGGGGTTTTTGGGTTTCAAGTGGGCCAGAGTTTGGAAGGAGCAGATTCAGTTAGGGTTCACTTTGGGGAGGCTCAGAATCAAGAGAATTATGGGACTCATATGAACTATCACAGACACTGCCATTGTGCAGTTTCCACAATCCCCAAAATTGGGGACAAAAGACAGGCTCTGGTCACTGGTGTATTGATATGGGCGAAATTTCAGTTGTAGAGGATTTAATCGGGCTTTCAAATTGTGGGAATTACTTGTTGGTGGTTTTTAGGGGAGAGGGGGATTGACTGATTGAGGGACTGATATCAGATGGATCAGGTTTTGGCAAAGGTGGATAGGGTTGATTTGGATAGGGTTTGAAGGGGGATTATGGGTATCGGGGGTTTCAAATTAGAGTATTTTTAGGGCCTTGTGGGGGTCGACTTGGGCTGATTGTTGGCAAATAAAGGGACTGCATAATTGCAGTTTCTGTATTCTATACAGGATTTGGGGCAAGAAATAAAAATATGTTGCGGGAGGTTGATGGAATTAGTAAGAAGTGTACTAAACGAAGGGAGTGTTTGGAAACACACAAAAAAAAAAGAGCTCTTATTTCATGTTTTAGAGCTTTATGTAGGGCCTGTTTGGCAAACCTTATCTGTTTGAAGTATGTGCCTGTTTGGCAAGTCTATTTCGAATCTCTATTTGTCTAAAAATGGTTTGAAACAGCTTGAAGACTGTTTGGTAGCACCTTTTCAAATGCCTATTGCAAATGGAGTTAAGACATGATGCATCTATTCCACGTAGTCACAAAACTGGGCAGATTTGAATCGGTGATAAATGTCTGAAGCGGAAAGACTTAAGTGCTACGGTGTTTTTACGTCTTTTTTGCATGTTTTTTTTTTTTTTTTGTCATTTCTTTTTTCTTGTTGTGGGAAGTAAAATCATGATCAAAACCGTTAAAAGGTCCAATACGGCTACGGGACCAGATTTCAACTGTTGGATGATTACAGATTTTGAGATATTTGCAAAAACGTCTAGGCCATTGAATTTGCATTTTTGAATTTTGTGGGCCCCACAAACAAGATCTGACCTGTTAACCTTCTCTCAAAGGGTGAAAATGGCTAGGTGGCCAAGATTCAGGTGTAACTCATCATATATCTCAAGATATTTGTTAAAAATTATCTACCATTGGATGCACACAAGTTAAATCTGGTCTATTCACATGATTTTTTTCAATTTTATTTTACTCAATAATTAACTGATGATCCAAACTGTCCATCCTTTTTAAAACCTAAAACAAGGCTATTCTATCAAATTTCAGCTGTTGGGTGATAACGGATTTTTGGCAGCCTTTTTTTTTTTGTTTTTTTTAGAATTATTTGCAGATGACATTGTTTTAGTGGATGAGACGAGAGAAGGAGTGAATGCTAAACTAGAATTGTGGCGGAAAACATTAGAGACAAAAAAGTTTAGGCTAAGTCGATGCAAAACGGAATATATGGAATGTAAGTTTAGTCAAAGTAGGACACCTGGTAGCATAGAAGTAAGTTTGGGCACAAAAGATTGTAGAGAAAAAAAACTTTAGGTACCTTGGATCTATGGTGCAACAGGATGAAGGGATTGATACTGATGTAAGTCACAGGATTCAGGCTGGGTGGACCAAATGGAGGAGTGCTTCGGGGGTCTTGTGTGATCGGAAAGTCCCCCTCAAGGTTAAAGGAAAGTATTATAAGGTGGCGGTACGACCAACGTTGTTATATGGATCAGAGTGTTGGGCAGTAAAGCATAATCATATCAAGAAGATGGAAGTTGCGGAGATGAGAATGCTAAGATGGATGTGCGGGATCACAAGGAGAGATAGGATTAGGAATGAGGAGATTAGGGGCAAAGTAGGAATAGCACCAATTGGAGATAAAATGAGAGAAAATCGACTGAGATGGTTCGGCCATGTTAGAAGGCGTCCAACGGAGGCACCTGTTAAAAGGTGTGAAAGCATGGAGATTACCAGGAGTAGGAGAGGGAGAGGGAGACCCAAGAGAAGTTGGAAAGAAACTATTAAATATGACCTTGCCTACATGGATCTAACGGAGAACATGGCCCTAAACAGATTTGATTGGCGTCGTCAAATCCATATAGCTGACCCCACCTAGTGGGAAAACGCTTGGTTTGGTTTTTTTAGAATTATTTCGGGGCACTAAGTCATGATCCAAGCCGTCCATCCTCTTTAAAATCTAAAAAATGACTTAAGTTTCAACCGTTTGATGATCACCTAGTTTGAGGTATTTGCAAAAAAGTATAGGCTCTTAGAGTCACTTTTTTGGACTTTTGTGGGCCTTAAATCAAGATCCAAATTGTTAATCCTATTTGTAGGGCTAGAAAGATTTTTAAATTTAAACTTCAGGTTTTATCTCATCATGGATTTTGAGAAATATTTGAAAAACTATGAAACTTTGTATATACTTGCAAAATGGAATGCATTTCATGTGTATTACCAAACGGTCTATTGTTAAAATGTCTATTTCAAATCTATATAATAAGGGGGGACAGTTTTTGAATTCCTGGACTCTTTCCCCACCCTTGGATTTATGTACATATTTTTGTACATAAATCCTAGGGCTGAGAAGGGATTCAAGATCTTGGTAATTTTATAATTATTTGAAAACAAAGGGGCAGTAACTTCCGTGAGATCTTGGTAATTTTGTAATTATTTAAAAACAAAGGGGCAGTAACTTCCGTGAGATCTTGGTAATTTTGTAATTATTTGAAAACAAAGGGGCAATAACTTCCGTGATGGTTAGTTGTTTTTAGTGCATTTGATTATTGGGTTAAGGCTGGGGATTTGTTTTTCTTTGCATTATTCTTCTTTGGAGTCTGATTACTGGGTTTTCTTTCTTTTTTGGTGTATTTAATTTAATTGGGGGTTTTTGGTGGTTAGTATTTGATGATCTAAATGCCTAATTAACTTATTGCATTCCTGGGTTTTCTTTGTTATTCTGATTGTTTGATTGTGGGGTCTTTCTGTTTACTTCTTTTTATTCTGTTTTTAATTTGGTCATATTTGATTTAGTTATTGCATTCCTAGATATATAAATAGATATATTCTTATTTTAATTTTAACATCGTGCGCCGTGCCTTTAGGCACGGGAAATTTCTAGTGGATCTATATGATACAGCTATTCCTGACAGATTTGCTTCAAACTGATAAGATTTGCCACACAGGCTATCCATAATAGATCTATTTCATATAGATCTGTTTGAAATAGGCATTTTAAAAATAGACCGTTTGGTAAGGCATGTGAAGCACATTCCCTTGTCTGAGTACATCCAAAGGTTCATAGTTTTTCACATATTTCATAAAAATATATAATGTGATAAGACTTGGAATTTGACGTTGTAAACATTTTTAGCTTTGCAAAGAAGATGGACAGTTTGGATCTTTATTTTGAGCCCCATAGAGGTCCAAAATAGTAGCTCCAAGAGACTAGAAATTTTCGCAAATTATCTCAAAATATCTAATCACCAAATGGTTGATATTTGAACCTATAGTCATTTTTGGAATTTTAAAGAGGATGGACCGTTCAGATCGTAATTTAGAGCCCTAAAATAATTATTAAAACTAAAAAAAAGGACAGTCAGAAAAACACATGAAACAAACATGACTTACTTTGATTACATCCAAGGTTCACTGTTTTTAACAAATTTCTCAAGATCCTTGATGAGTTGACACCTGAAATCAAACCACACAACTGGTTTTAGCCTTCCAGACTTGATGAATGGTTTGGATCTTAAGGCCCCTAGAGTCCAAAAATGTAGCTCTAATGGTCTGGGCATTTTTGTAAATATCTCAAAATCTGTGAACATCCAACGGTTGAACTTTAATCACATATCCGTGTTTCACATTTTAGAGAGGACGGATGGTTTGGATCATCATTTTGGGGCCCATAATAATATAAAATTTATAAAAACCGGACTGGTAGAAAGTAGCATGAAAGATAAATTATTTAACTTGTTTACATCTTAATGGTTCACGATTTTTAACAAATATCTCAATATCTATAATGAGATAATACCTTAAACTTGACCCCATAGCTGTTTGTAGCTTTGCAAAGAGGATGAACGGTTCGGATCTTGATTGTGGGGGGTCCAAAAAAAAAAAAATGCAAATCCATCGGGTCCAGAGTTTTTCACAAGCATCTCAATATCCATGATCATCCAATGGCTGAAATTTCATCTCGTAGCTGTGTTTGACCTTGTAAAGGTATCTAACAGTTTGGATCATGAGTTAGGGTCCCATAAGGAAAAAGAAGTAAAAAAAATTGACAAGGCAAATATAACCTCAGAAATACTGTAGTGGGGAGGTCTTTCCGCTTAAGCCTTGCATGATTCAGATTATCCCGTTTTTGTGACTTTCAGCTTAATTCCTTTTCAAACAGACATTCAAAAAGGTGTTACCAAACATTCTAAATGCTATTTCAATCCATTTTAAGACAAATAGAACATGAAAATAGACTTGCCAAACATGCACTTACTTTTAGAACGGTTTGATAAGCCTGTAATTGCATTTATCATTTGATTAGAAGTAGAACCTCAACCTTGAAAAAAAAAAAAATCAAAGGGTTCTAAAAAAAGAGCCCTCTTTTTTGGGATATTGACCATACGATTGGTCTTACTTCTGACATTTGCGCCACAGCAATCCGACTTTATATGTTTCCCGCAGAACTGTTCGTACAATAATGGCGCGATATCGCACGGCCCTAGAATATCTAATGGCGTGATATTGCACGGCCTTAGGATATTGCGTAGGGTAATATTTGCGATATTGCACGGCCCTAGGATATCGCGCAGTATGATGTGTTCGATATCACACGGGGGAAATACTTATACTTTGACCTCTCATGGGCGAATATCAGGTCTAAGGGCAGCTCCCCAAGCAATATCCCTTTTTTTTTTTTTATACAACGGTGTGAGGCGGCATGTGCAATATTTACCAAATAGTAGGAAAGGGATGAACGAGATTTATTTTTTGTGGAGTTTGGATGGATGTGGAGCATAACTTCTGATGGGTTCGAGTGCGGCAATGAGATTTGGCAAGTGGCGGCCTGCAATCAGAAGGTGATTTCATTGAGACATTTGATGGTCATGGACGGATTGCCGCAAGATTTTCAAAGAGTGAGAACTCCAGAAATGGATAGAAAAGAGTTACTAAAATCTATGTTAGGTTTTGATTTTTTCCTTTCCCAAGTTGGGTTTTAGACATTGCTTTAAAACTCGGCCATAAGCTGTTTTGATCGGGTCAGACTCGGCTGGGTCCTAACCAATGCGCCCTAACTTTAGGAGAAGATCCGGAACAGCCTATGCCAGATGTGTGGGCACATCCATAGAAGATCTGGAACAGCCTCTTCTAGACATATTGGATTGTAACATGTTCAAGGAACTAGGAAACCTAGGAAGACCAATAAAAACATTCAATGAAGTAGAGAGAAAGATGGTGGATTTGCTGAAAACATGGCTGCAAAGAGAGTTGAGTGCAAAAGTGGAACTAAAAGCTCCTCTAGATAGATGGGATAATGATGATTAGAGGACTACCATGGCTGACACTCTTCTCGAGAGGAAAGCAAGACAGCTAAAGAATAGACAGGAAATGGAAAACGCAGGCATGATTGTGCTGACAACTTTGTAACTTTTTAGGTCACCATGTAATAAACCACTCATGCTTGCTGACTAACAAAAAAAAAAAAACCATTTATGCCTGGAATGTAGTGAATTCTACTGTACATTTCCTGCACCTCACATTCTCGATTTTCCTTTTCTCCAATGAACCTCGTCTAGTAACTGTTATAAGTAATATTTAATTTCTATTTACATTTAGCTTGTGTGCATGCCCATTTCACCATTGTTCTTTTCACTGCATTTTTGATGTTTTGGTTATGTTGAAGGATTCTCTGGAAATGGATGATGAAGATGATGTCTACATCAGCAAAAATACAGTAAATCCTCGTTCTGCTGAGAAAGAAAAGCCAAATCCATCGTTTTCAGAGTGCAAGACTGTTGCTTCTGAAACAGTAATTATAGAGAAGCCTCCTGCTTCTCCTGAAAGCAAGCCCGCTACTGCTACTAATTTTACATTGAACAAAAGGGCTGATTTGACTGACAGAGTTTCTGATGGACCTAATCTTCCTGGAAAAGCTGTTGGTTTTACCTTCTCTACTGCTGCGCCTAGTACCCCCAACCCTCCACAACCATCGTCTACTTCTCAGTTACCCTCATTTCTCAATCCTCCAGTTCTGGCAGAGGAAAAAACTGGTTTTCCATTATTCAGCTTTGACTCTAAAAGCAGTGACAAGGGACACACGAATTTTACATTTTCTTCAACCATTGGTAAAGTGAGTGATGCTTTCAGCCAGAATTCAGGTGCTGGTTCAGATTCTAAACCGGATTTATTGAACAGGTTAGTTTCTTTCTTACCAACTGTAGGTTTCTTATTTATAATCTTTGTATTCTTTTGTAATTTCAGCAAGCAAATGTCCTGCAATTCTCTTCCTTTTTTGGAGAGTAACTGGCTATTTTTCATGAGAAGGATATAATACACAAAAAATGGCTTGCAAGCATTTCCTGGTAATTCACATATGTTTTGAATATAGATATACTCTTGATCTAAGTCCACCCATTAGAATCTTAGGGCTTTTTTTTTTTTCATGTAATTAAATTCCTAGGAATTCTATGGCTTTGTATTATTATTTGTTGTTAAAAAAGAAGAATCAAAGGTGAATATCCCCAAAAAAAAAAATAAAATCAAATAACCTTCCATATGATGGAAATTAAATCAACCGAAGATGGCAAATGACCATCCAGCAATCACCCTAGTAATTCAAATCCTAGGAAAGTTAGGTTCCCATCTACGTTGCTACCTTATATCCTTCACCTGTCACCTCTTTAATAATCCTTCGGTGGAGCTCATTTGACCATGAACTACTATGTATTACATACAAACAAATGGGCCTGTAGATTTTGTGGTCCAACTGTAAGATTCTTTGATATGATTTTGGTTCCAAAGGTTTACCTTTATTGGGGATTTGAGTCTTTTGGTCTTTATTTCTTTTTTCTCCCCTGTTCTGGAAATTACAAGTAATCACACACGTGTGGGCTCTGCAAATCCCTTTCAAGGTTTGTACGGCACAAAAATAGTAGTATGATATTGATAACTACACCTAATGGCTTGTTTTCTTTATGGTGAGTCATTTGAAGTCTTTGTACTATATATACATATTGCAATTTTCACCTAACAGTGGTCGCACATAAATTAAAATGTAGGCCTGTTTGTGGGGCTCTCCTTGGCCAGCACATGATCAATCTAGCACAGTAACTGCCTTTTTTAATTGGCACTTGCTCCAATTTGACACATGAACTATATTCATTGTTGGATTTGATGTAAAAACAAATTGTAGTAACAAAGCAGAAACTTTAAGCCCATCAATTCATGGCAGATGTATACATGTATAAACATCCACCTACTGTGGGGGCACACCGCCCGCCTGATGCACCAAAAGCAGTGGGGGGCATGGTGATAGGAAGATTTGGACCCGGATTAGAGGAATATGGATTATCAGGTCCATCAAATAATCCTAGCCCTTGGTTTTAGGCCAAGTTTATGGCTATAAAAGTGTAAATTTATTGTGATAAAAAATATAGATGAATAATATTGGGAACGGTGTGAAAATAGGATTAGTGCCAATTCAGGGGTTCAGTGTGTCAAGGGATGAGATTGATAGAAGTGTGCGCCCCTATATAGAAATACAAATGGAGGCACCAAAAAGTAGGTTATTCACAGTATTTGCATGTATGTAAGAAGTCTACTTTGAAGTGACATTTTTTGGTTTTCTTTTCTGGTTTGTCAGCAATGCAGGCACCTCTATGACTTCACCAGTAACTCCCCCAGAGGCAATAGCTTCAAATAAAGATGATAAAACTCTGGAAGTGGGCAATTTATACAGATCAAATGATAATACTGTCTCCGCTGGTGTATCAACATCAGCTATTCCTAACATCTTCTCTCTTGGTGCTTCAACCAATTCATCGCAAAGCAATGGTTTACTCACGTCTTCTGCAATCTCAGTTTCTTCTACCTCAACAAATGTTGCTTCTGGGAGTTCAACAGGCCCCATTTTCTCTAGCAGCCCTGCAGCAACCATTGGCAGCAACGTCCCATCTATCTCAGCCACATTCCCTACTACTGCACCATCCATTTTTAAGTTTGGTTCTGGCTCCTCTACAGATGTTGCTTCTTCCAATTCAGTTGCAGCACCTCCAGTGAGTTCTGGATTACAGTTGACTGGTTCGGAACCAAAGACCAAGCCACCATTGCTCTTCAACACTACTGGCTCTTCTCTTTCAACAGCAGCATCTACTTCATTCACAAGCACAACAAGCAGCGTCTTTGGGCTCAATTCTTCTGCGTCCGCTAGTACTTTGAACTCGTCATCTGCTGCTAACCATTCTCAGAACTCTACTCCTTTTGTAACCACCAGTGGATCACTTTTCAGCACTCAAGTGGCTCCAGCTGTTAGTAGCTTTCCAGCATTTACGCAGACTATGCCAAGTCAGTTTGGATCATCTACGTCAGCTTCATTGTTTGGATCTGGTTCTTCTTTTGGTTCTGCTGGTTCATCCTCTTTTGTTTCTACGAGTTCCTTTGGGTCAACGACTGATGGTGCTAAACTGTTTGGTTCTGGTACTGCTTTTGGACTGAGCTCTTCATCATCTTTCTCTGCTGGTAGCAGTTCTTTCAGTTCCAGCAGCAGTTCCTTTGCCCCATCTGGTACTACCAGTTTATTTGGTTCAAGTTCTCAGCCAGCTGCATCATCCATTTTTGCTAGTGGGTTTTCTTCTTCATCTCCTTCAACAACATTTTCATTTGGGGCATCGACTACTGCTGGTAGCACACCCCCGGCGTTTGGTTCATCTCTTGGGGCTTCTTCAGGTTCTTCTATGTTTTCATTCACATCAGCTGCTGCAGGTTCCTCTTCAAGCACCCTCTCCTTAGTGCAGCCTGTGTTTGAAATGCCAAATCCAGTTGGTTTTGGATCAGCCTCTCCGGGAAATGACCAGATGAATGTTGAAGACAGCATGGCTGAGGACACAGTCCAAGCCTCAACACCCGCAGCAGCTCCAGCATTTGGTCAACTGGCTAATACATCCTCATCGTCGAATTTCGTTTTCGGTTCAACAGCCGTGCCAGCAGGAGGGTCATCAGTCTTCCAATTTGGTTCCCATCAGAATACTTCAACTCCACAAAATCCATCTCCATTCACTGCACCTGGTAACCTTGAGTTCCCTAGCGGTGGAAGCTTCTCATTAGGCACTGGAGGCGTTGACAAGTCTAACCGGAAATTTGTGAGGGCACGACGAGATAAACACAGGAAGAAGTAGGTGCTTTGTGAATTGGTTGAGGAATGGATTTGCTGTGTGCATATGATCTTGCATGCATGCATATCTTGTACCAGATGAAAATCTACAAGTTGGAAGGTATCCGCTTGCATTTATGGTTTCCATCAATATATGGTTTATCCCTGCTCTGGTGCGGATAAGAGGCGAAAGGCTTTTCCTCGGTCCTGGAAATCCATTGACTGTTTGCATATTTTTCAGTTACTGCAGGAGGCTATATTTTTTGCAATTTTGGTTTAAGTTGCACTGAGCAATAGAGAACGCTGACACTCGTCCTGTTGTTATGGTGGTGTGGACTGTCAATTGTAACATAGAAATGAACTATAATGTATCTGTAATCTTATCGGCTTTACATTTTTTTAGCTGCATTAGGGAATTGAACTCGTGCACAGACACACCCAGGCCAGCTACAGCTGGGGGACTAAATACTTGCATTTTGCTCTATAGCCCAAGCAGTGAAAGGGATTCGATCTTGGATACCAGGCTGCAGGTGAACAAATACCCCTTTTTCTTTGTTATTTGTGGGTGGGGGTGATGGCACGTCATATTTTGGTTAGGCTAGGGTTGGGTCCATGTATACATATGTGCCCGTACCAGTATGCTTGCGCATGTAACTGGCCTTTTCTGTCTGAACCCATTACTTCAAGTGTGCATTTTTTTTTTTAATACTTGTAGAATGCCATTTTGTTAATCTATGCATTCAATTTTTTGTTTTTGGCTAATTCTAATCTTACCCTATCTTTTAACCTAACTTTCACCCATAACTTCAATTGTACATTTTCTTTTTACTACTTGTAGAATGCCATTTTGTTAATCTAAGCATTAAATTCTTTTTTTTTTTTGGCTAATTCTAATCTTACCCTATATTTTAACCTAACTTTTCCTTGAGGTTCTACTTGACGGCCTCTCTTGTTTCCAAGCATGCTCAAACCTAGCTACCCTGCTAGGGCTTTGATGCCCCACTCTCTTTATTTGAAAAGAAGAGGACAAGAATCCAGAGCCGCGTGAATGTGGAAATATAGTAAGGGGTCAGTATATAATATGGGTTGCCAGGTTTGTATATTTTGCACTAGAGCTTTTGAGCCTGTAATTATTCAGGTACATGTGGACCTGTACTCGGACCCAAATAAATTGAATCCGAATTCTTGAACCATATCCCGTTTTTACAGGTTGGGACCCTTGGATTCGGGACCCAATTTCTTCCCAATTTGTGGGTAATCGGTTAGATGAGGGACGATCACCGTAACTGGCTAGTAGTGATGTAGAGCAAGTGTTTGTTGTTGTTGTTGTTATTTTTTTTTTCTTCAAGCATAGAATACATAGAAATTCATGGTCAGATGAGCTCCAGTGAGGGATTATCAGAGAAAAATGGTGAGGGATATAAGGTAGTGGTGGAGATGGGATCTTGGCTTTTTTAGGATTTGACTGGGTTATCAAAAATAAATAAATAAATAAAATTGGAGTGTCAAATCGAGATAAAAAGAAAGTGGAGGGAGTTGGAGGGAAAAACACCTTTTTTGTCATTTTGATATTGTTTGGGACTTTTTTCTTCTTCTCATTTTGTGCTTTTGTAGAGTATTTCTTTTTTGTCATTTTTTGCAACTATAGGTACCATTTTTGTTATTTTGTAGTTCTCCCACTAACTCTCTCAACTTTCCTTTTATTTTCATTTGACACTCAATTTTTTTTTTCATTTTACTCCTCCCTACAAGCAAAAAAGCTCGGAGGTTATTTGATGGTCCCTCTTATATACATATATAGGTTTTGTACAAACTTCTCTTATTGTCTTAAGGTACAAGCCACTTAGTGGGGCCTACTTGAGATCTCACAAATCATGGAACAAGGGGGATTGAAAAATCCAAGTGGGGCCAATCTAGATATCAAACTTGAAGTCAACCTTTAACCCATTCATTTGTGGTCCACAAGTTTAACGGCTTTGTATAAAATAACAACATTGATCCTCGATCCAACATTCCACTCCATTCCAATTTATCAAGACCCGATGGGACCCATGTAAATAGGGCCGGAGGGGGGGGGGGGGGGGTTAGAATTCATAGAAATCTGACTACATGAAACAAACATGCCTGTTTGGGTAAATCACTTGTAAAGTAAGTTTAAGTGAATGGTCACTTTAAGAAATAAGAAAATATGATGGTCATATAAAAAAGGATAAAATTTCAAAACTCACCTTCTCGACTTTGTCATATTTTGGCATGTGAAGAATCCTTTTTTTTTTTTTGCTTTTTTGAATAAAAAGAAGAGACCATTTTGTCATTTAGTGGAATGAGACTAAGAATTTTTGACCCTTTTTTTTTTAAAAAAAAAAGAGCGGTGAGTTTTGGAAATTTATACTTTTTAATAAGACTCCTTTTCTCTTCTTATCTCTTAAAGTAACTCTTTACTTGAACTCACTTACAAGTATAAGGTTAGTATTCCACTTGATGTGTTTTTTCATTTTGCGCCTTCTAAATACTAAATCACTGCAGTACCCCAGCCATTTTTAACAAATTATTTGTTTCTTAATGAACAAAGAACTAGTTGCATTTGCTGGCTTTACTTTAAAATTACGGTATCAGTCGCGGTATTAGCTGACCTGTAAAACTGATACGATATCGGTATTGGTTGCGGTTCGCAGTCCGTCACGGTGCGAATTTCTTTAATAAGAAAAATTTAGAAAAAGATAAAAAAATATAGAATATTATAAAATGTTGGAAACAATGTGTTTTTTTCCATTAGTATAGGTACCACTAAGTCATTGCATCCTGTATCGCTGTCTTATCTAAAACTGTTTAAATCTTATTTATAATTAAATACATTAAGATGTATATAACATAATAAGTTTGCAAAGAACTACAAGATTTCAAAAAAAAAAAAAAAAAAAAAACCCTGTTTCGAAAGCCCCTAATTAGTAGATCTAGCATCAAGATGTATAAATTCAAGTGAATGAAACACATCCATAACAAAAAGGGCAAGCAATCATAATTTCTAAGCTATTTCGAAATAAACTTAAAAAAAATAAAAAAAACATAAAATACAATTTTTTTTTGGCTTGGATGGTGTTGGTAGTGAAACAGAAGGAAGAAGAACTATTGAGATTGTGTTTGGAAGGGGTGAAACAGAGCAGAAGATGAGAAAAGAGGGAAAAAAATGAAGTTTTTATTTAGTCGGCCAATATATCGATTAAGACCAATATTTTGGTGTCTCGGCTGATAAATACACACAATCTAGGGATAAGTTGATGTCTTGGTCACTGATACCGACCGAAAATTTATACCATGATTTTACCTGATTTATGGGTGTAAAGATATAGGACTCCATTAAATAAATAAGAGGATTTTACCCGAAAAAATAAATTAGGTGACCACAATACTGAAAAAGTAATTTTAAGTGCCCTTGCACCAAATCAGTCATTTTGCCCGAAAACGTAATTTTTTTTAACATTCTTTACTAGGGTCCCTAGTGACCCTGAGTTCGACCCGTTCATACATTTTAGGTCTTAGAAGCTCGATTTTCTCTCTTGTTTGTTTCCTTCTTCTTCCTCAATGTTGACTGTGACTCCACATCAGCTGCTAGGCGTATTCACAGTGGTTCCCAGCGATCCTTCATATAGCAATGGTGACATGAAACTAGGAATTATGAAAATAATTTCTAAAAAGTAAAAAATCATGTTTCAAGGCAAAGTACAAACTCTACATTTCCATTGGTCTGCCCCAAACAATACCATATGCACTTTAATGTTCTCCACCAAACAATTGCATGCGGCTTTAATGGTCTTCAAGAGGTGGGAATATCCTACGGAGGGGAAGTAAGTTGAGCATGATCATTTTTTTCCAAGAACAGGGAATAAGGGATGAGTTTCGTGTATTTACAAGGGTTCACCGCAGAGTCGATAGAGACCTTAACATTACAAATAAAGGTCGATTATGAACCTACAAACAAGTAAATGGGAGTTCTGTGAAGGTTAGGATGAACTGCAAGGTCTCAATCGACTCTTGACATTGCAAATGAAGGTCGATAGGAACCCTAGTAGAGAATGTTAAAAAAATAGGGAAAAAAGCACTATACCTACCTGTACTTTGGTATTTTTACAGAGTACCGCCTGTACTTTGGTATTTGTGACTAAACCTACCTGTAATTTCAGTTGACATGCAAATACAAACGGCCGTGACGGAATATAGAAAATGGCGAAATTACCCTTCCGTATATAGAGTCTCTACTCGCGTGGTTGGTTCATTTTCCCATTTTCCTCTTGCTGTTAGGGTTCACAAGTGTCTGGCGATTTTGGGCGATTTTGGCTGAACTCCCTCATCTATCGTTAGGGTTTCCCATTCCATCGTCCCCATCTCTGCACATCCATAGAAGTCCCTCATCTCCACCTCCTACAACCTTCTTCCTTCACCGTCCTCAACAGAACTCTCCATCTCACACCACAGACGCACGGAACACCTACTTCCTCCTCCTCGCGCCGCCGAAAGCCTCCCCCTGCGCAGGTACACACCTCCATCCTCTGTCCCTGCAATCCGCCTGCACACACGCGTCATCAGTGCATTGCAGCCGAACCCATCTGTCTTTTTTTCTCCCTTTCCTCTCTTCCTTCTCTTTCTTTTTCCCTTCTTTTTATTTCCTCACGTCATCTTCCCTTTCTGTCTTCTCTTCCTCTCCCCACGTCTCCTCCACTGCATCTCCTTCCTTTCTTTCTTCCCTCCTTTCCCCTCCCTCGTTCAAATTTTTTTTTCTCTCTCTGGGACAAGATTTTGCATAAACAAAGACAAGGCATACAGCCCTCTTTAGTTTCATCCACAGCCACTGCTATGTGGGATAGTTTGGTTTCCATCAGCAAAATCGTCAAACCAGGTTTCTGGTTTTTTGAAATCCCATTTGAGGATGTGTGGATGTAGATCTAGAAAGGGACCTAAAAGGTCTACTGGTTTTCAAAATCACATACGAAATACAGATAATATTTTGTGATGAAACTTTATTTTTCTGGTGCATCAACTCTAGTTTGAACTATTTCAATATGTGTGGTTGAAACTTGAAATGACTGATGAGAAGGAGTTTTGATATTTTTGTGTTATAAATCTCTGGTTCTTGTGATTTGTGTGGTGATGGATAAAAAAATTTCTTGACAAGGTGGAGTTTTTTTGCTGTCTGTGTTTTTCAGAGATTGAGAGGCGATTGACAGTAGGTTTGATTATCTCAGGCAAGGCAGGAAGGTCGAAAGATTTGGCGAAGGAAATACCTGAAATCAAGAGCTTTCAGAGGTATATGATTTAGAACAAATATCCTAGTTTCATAGCTCTACGTGCATGTATTTTGTTTGAGTGTTTGTTCCGACGTGCATGATTAATATGAAGTGTGAATTATAAAAGTGACATTTCTTTGTCAAAAAATGGTGAGTGGGGATGACTTTTTTGTAATGTTCAGAAGGCTTGAAGAGTGTAGGTCCTAGATGTTTCTATCAATTATTGTTTATGTTTGAATGTTGGCGGAGTAGAAACCCCACCTGTCTGCCACTTTTGTTTATTGTTGATGTTTGGATGTTGGTGGAATAGAAACCCTAGTCTGCTACGTTTGTAAGTTATCCACGGTGGCAGTCACACATGGAGGGGACCACACTGCCACTTTTGTTTATTGTTGATGTTTCTACCAATCACCATCAGATATAAATCTGGCCCACTGACATTACAGTATTTAACTTCACCATCACACACAATGTTTCGGCTATTTGCATGGCTTGATATATTATTTTTTGATGTAGGGATAGGAAAAATTATATCCATATGGTTTTTGTCACACATGGTTTTTTGTTGTTATCCTACATGCTGATGTTTGATGATGTTACAATTCACTTCCACCATGGTGGTTATTTTACCGACCCACCAAATAGTATATACATTGGGGGTGTGGTGGATGAAATCAGGCATTTTGATGTGGATAAAGCATCATTTTTTGAGTTTAGGGATTATGTGATGGAACTAGGGTATCCAGGGAACAGCTCAATGTATTTTAAGATGCCTGGTTTGGATTTTGATGGTGGTCTGAGGCGGATTGAATCAGACAGGGATGTAAATGTTCTATTAGAACATTATAAGGACAGTAAGGTGTTGACTATTTATATAGAGAGGGGACATGAACCTTTGATGGTAGTGTCACCTACAGGGAAGATCTTAAAGCAAAATATTCACACCAAAGGTCCCTTGAAGCAATTACCTGCAGCAGAAATACCATCAGTTAGTAGGAAATTTCAGTTTGAGGAGGACTATGCTGCTGATGTTGAGGATGACATTTCTACTGATGAAGAGGGTAATGATGACCGAAATCAGACGCATGGTCATCATGATGACCAAAATCAAACACATGGTCATCGTGGAACTTCTGGTGATGTGGGAAGTGATGATGGCAGTGAGGTTGAAAGTGAAGAGAAGAAATTAGATCCTGATGAGCCTCCGGAGTTATATGAGGAACTTGAGAAGGCTGAAGATGAGAACATCTTCAGAGGATCTTCTGAGGGTGTGGAAAAAGTACAGAAAGGAAAACAACATGTAACAGTTGATGAGGTTTGGGTTACAAGTGATGAGGATGGGGATGACCTTCACTCTTTGTGTAGCTCATCTGATGATGACAAGGGGTCTAAATGGCCTGAGTTTAATGAGCTGACTGATATGGAGAATCCTCAACTGAAGTTGGGTATGATATTTGCAAGTCCACAAGTTTTCAGGCAAGCACTTGTTGAATAGATTGTAAGACAGGGATATGACATAAAATATTTAAAGAATGAGAACAAAAGGATCACGGCTGTTTGTAAATTTGAATGTGGATTCAAGATTCATGCATCACCCATGCAGGGTGAGAAGACATTTCAAATTAAGACATTCAAGCCCAAACATACATGTGGTGTGAGGTTTGAGAATCACTTGGTAACTTCCAGCTATATAGCTGCTAAATATCAGCAGAGGATGAGTGACAATCCAAAATGGTCAATTCCTGCAATGCAAAAAGAGCTAAGAAGAGAACTTAAGGTGGATTTGTCGAAAGATAAATTGTATAGAGCCAAAAGGAAGGCATCAGATAACATATCTGGAGATATTAGAATCCAATACACTAAATTGAGAGACTATTGTGTCACTGTACAAAAGTACAATCCAAACACAAAAATATTTGTGGTGACACAAAGACCTCACATGGATAGAATTCCAAATTTCCAGAGATTATATGTCTGTTATGAGGCACAGAAGAAAGGGTTCATGAATGGATGTAGGCCCATTATTGGTCTGGACGGTTGCTTCCTCAAAGGTAGTTATGGTGGGCAAGTGTTGGCTGCAGTGGGTAGGGATGGGAATGAAAATATGTTCCCAATTGCAATGGCTGTTGTGGAGGCTGAAAATTTGGATTCGTGGACTTGGTTTTTGAAATCACTAATTGATGATATTGGAGATGGAGGTGACATGGGCTGGGTTTTTTTGTCAGATAGACAGAAAGGGCTTGACGCAGCATTTGAGATAGTAGTTCCTACTTCTGAAATCAGACACTGCCTGAGACATATGTATGACAACTTCAAAAAGTTGTTTAGAGGCAAATTATTGAAAGATGCTATGTGGACAGCAGCGTCATGTGGATCACCCAGAGAATTTGATAGTCATATGCAAAGGGTGAAGGATTTGGATCAGGCTACATATAATTGGCTGATAGCTGCCAATCCAAACAGATGGGCCAGATCTCATTTTTCTACAAGGGCCAAATGTGATGCATTAACAAACAACCTCTGTGAATCTTTCAATAGTTACATACTTGAAGCTAGGGAGAAACCTATAGTTGGTTTGCTTGAGTGTGTCAGGAGGAATCTTATGAAGAGATTTCAAGTGAAGCTGAAAGGAATGACCAAATATGATGGCACGGTCTGTCCTGCTATATTGGAGAAGTTGGAAAAAAATAAGAATGACAGCAAGCACTGTTTTCCCAACTGGTCAGGTAGAGGTGAGTTTGAGGTGGACTGTTTTACCAAAACTTTTGTTGTTAACATTGAGAGTAGAACATGTTTATGCAGAATGTGGGATCTGACTGGTATACCTTGTAAGCATGCCATATCATGTATATACATGAATCATGAAAAGCCTGAAGATTATATTCATGAATGCTACAGCAAAGAGATGTACTTGAAGGCATATAGTAGTATGATACACGCAGTACCAGGCATGCATGATTGGGTACAAAGTGGAATGGAACCAGTTGCTCCTCCATTATATAGAAGACCTGCAGGTAGGCCAAAGAAGTTAAGGAGGAGGGAAGCAGATGAATTGCCTAGTTCGAGTAGAGTTTCCAGAAGGAACAGGACAATGACTTGTGCTAGATGCTTGAAAACAGTCCACAATGCCAGGTCTTGCAAGGGACAAGTGCACCCAATTCAAGACTCTTTCGTTCAGCATCACAGCCCATGACACCTTCTCAGGCAGCATCACAGCCCATGGCACCTTCTCAGGCAGCATCACAGCCAATGCCACCTTCTCACCCCATGCCAGCACACAAGGTACAATGTTCTCACCCATGTTTTATACTTCTAACTAGATTATATGCATTTACTCACTAAGACATTGAATTTTTTGATTGATCAGGGGAAAGTCAGACAAGCTTCTTCTCAGCCGTTGCCGACTTCACAGCCACTCTCATCAGCAAGTAATAGTTGTGGTAGGGGGGGGGGGGTTACAAAGAATGAGGTCTACATCAACACCCAGGGGTAGAGGGAGGATTGGAGCAGGAAAAGGCAGCTCAAGGACTGCTTGATGTTATCTTGATTCACTACTTTTAAAACTTGTCTTGATGAAGTTGTAAATAAGATGATGGAGCAGCATAGATGACTGTTTGGTTGATGTTGGTGTTTTTTACTTTTTTTAAATAACTCTTTATGTTGATGATGACTGTTTGGAGCAACATAGATCGATGACCCTTTTTTATTGTCTTGATTGATTGTTATGTTGATGATGACTGTTTGGAACACTATATATGACATTTTTTTATTGTTTGCATTGACTTTTTAAATGGATTTTGTGAGATAGTACAGAGGTGCAGTTCATTTGTGCATTGAAGTAATTGTTGATTCAAAAACCTTTATACTAATGTTATTCTACAATTCTAGGATTCTGTTTGGCCAGAGTCTGATCTGGTAACATTATTCTTCTTCTTATCTGTCTCAAACCCATCTTATCTTCTTTGTATATCAGATTCTTCACTGCAAATTAGAGACTTTTGTTTTCATGGCTATATATATATATGGGTTTTGATGAACTGAGTTATACTATCTTTTATTGATTTTAAAGGCATGAGTTTTCCTATTTGACAGGTTTCATGTAATGGGTTTGTGTTGATTTCCTTTGTGGAACATAATTCTAAGAAAGTCTGATTTGGGGGTTGTTATTATTTTTTTTATTGATGTTCAGATCTAACAAAGCTGTCAAACAGTGTAGTTGAAATAAAAAAAAATTGAAGCAGCGTGCATAATGAACTGTGAGACTGAGTCACTGTATCCATCTATTTTGGAGGGCCCTCATGAGAGTTTTCATCATCAAATGACGTTGGTGATTCTGCCTTACATACATGTGGGCTCTCCATAATCTTGATGTAATTTAGTTAAGAATGAAATTTAAAGGTCAATTGTTCTACTGCAGGAATCAAAACGAGACTTCCATCGCCATCTGAAAGTGGTAGTATGCAAATAAATTGAAGACAAAATAACTGAAACAAATTTCATTAACATTGACAATATTTTTTTCATCAAAATATTTCAACTGATACATATGATCATGGTCTTTCCAACCTGTAGAACCCATCTACAGGGGTGGAAGCCACACTACAGAATTTGGGGTTTAAGGACGATACAAATTTGTCCCAAAATGTACCGAAACAAATTAAGACAAAAATTTTTCGTCACCCGTTTTGTTGCCAAAGCCTCGTCTCTAAAAGGTATTAGAGACGAAAAAAAATCGTCACTGAAAAAGATAAATTTGTGACAATTTTTTTTGTCTCCAATGCACTCTGTTGGGAACATACCTGTAAGTAATTGGTGACAAAATATTTTGTCATTAAAGGAAGAAATTAGAGACAAAATTTTTTTGTCATAAATATAAGAAATAGAGACGAAATAATTTTATCATGTTTAATATAAAGGAAGACGAAAAAAATTGTCAAAGAAGCTACCAGTGGATGACGATTTTTTTTGTCTCCAATCGACTCTATGGGAACATACTTGTAAGTAATTAACGACAAAATATTTTGTCATTAAAGGAAGAAATTAGAGACAAAAATATTTTGTCATAAATATTAGAAATAGAGACGAAATAATTTGTCTCGTTTAATATAAATGAAGACAAAAAAAATTTGTCAAAGAAGCTACCAATAGAGACAAAAACAAATTTACGAATTAACAAAATGAAAATATTCATTCATCATTATAAATAATTTCATCCTAATACAATAAAATAGTGTAATATCCACAATTGATCAATTATACAATTTATCCCTCTAAATGTCAATGGATTCCTCTCCGATTACAAACTTAGCTACACATAAAAATCTACCACCTTTCTTGAGTGATTCAAAGGCTACTTCATATTCCTTTGAGTCATATCATTCCTCTTTCATCTCTAGAAATAGAGAGTATAAATCTATTGTTTTTCTATGCTTATCCCCACATCTGCACTTCCATGAGAGAAGATCGTAGCTTTCATCTTTCTCTTATGTGGATAGTAATGTAGATGTACTCCTATGTGGAGGAATTACCAAAGTAGCCATGCAAGGCCGGCAGCTGAAGCACTTGTTTACACACATGGGAGGCCTTGAACCCAACACCGCCAGTTTCCTTTGCCTGTGGAAAGTCTCACCAAACTTGGAAAAAACCAACCCAACTGCCAAAACAACAAAACGAGAAAAAGAACATTAATGGCTATTAGCAAGAGAAAGAAAAGACATTTTTTATTAGCTAGAAACAGGAAATGGAGAAGACCCATATGGGATTTTCTCCTCTGATGAAAAGATGATATGGTTTCTATACTGAGAAATGGGGTTGTTACCTGGTCTTGAGGCTAGAAATAGAGGATAGAGGATATGGCCGCATCTAGATTCATTAGTTCTCCACTATCATAAGTGATAGATGATATAACCACATGTGCCCTAACTCACAAATTTGCTGAGTTAAATAAACCAATTTTTCAAATGAGAACAATCCATAATCTAATGCCATTCCACTGTCCACACAACTAACTTATTTTCAAGCATCAACGCCTTATCCACCTAAATAGTAAATACATTTAGTAGTGGAATCTAGATGAGTAATTAAGCAATTCATATACCAGAAAGGACTCTAATGATAGATACAAGTTGAAACATGATAAACTTAAACTCGATACTTAGTGAGACCACAAAGATTACCTGAGGGACATGACCGCAGCAGCCAAAGAGACGCCCGGAATAGAGTTGAAATTGGGCAGTTGAGAGAGAACAAAGTGCACAGAGGCAAAGATCATGATGAAGTAAGTTGTCTTGATGTCTTTGCGTGGGGTGCACAAATCACATCATGGAATTTCTTAAGGGATTTTCCATCAGTGACCACGTAGACAATGTCCACACCTACTTCACAAATTAGTTGTTGGGGTACAACAACCCACAGCCCAAGCTTCTCACCGAATGCATGCTGACCTAGCTCATGATATCGGTCAAACCGTATCCCGGGTACCATCTCATGCATCTCAACTATTTGCCAAAGGGGTGTACAATGTGATGATCCATGAAAAAAACAAGCACGGCAGTCCCAGGACCCTTGAAAATGACATCAACACCATTTTTCAATGCGAACAAGAAAGACATCTCTTATCTACTCAGAATGCACAATTAAGACGATTCGTCTAGTTCTTAAAAATGAATGACTGGTCAAGTTTTCAACTGAAATACTATCACATTACTATCATAGTACTAATTTCTAAAACAGTGTTTAATTATTAGGTGAAGAATGAAGATTAATGACATGGATGCTAACCTTTTCACAAACCTTCTCTAAATTATTAGAGAAATCCATTTATAAGCATATCGAAGTTCACTGTCTATAAGTTCATATAAATATTGTAGAATGAGACTCAAGAACAATTTACATCAATTTGCTTGTAAGATGACAACTAAACTGCAAAACAATCTCTACTTAAGAAACTCGTCGATAGTGAAACTATTCCATCTACACAACTAAGAAACAAGTGAAAAGTCCCAAATCATAAAAGAATACATAATGCAGATGATCAAAGTAAGATGTCTATGGGGAAAAAAACTTGCATTTTAGTGTAAGTTACTGTTGAACTCATATATGCCGAAAGCAAGCAACATGAGATTCATAATTCCTATAACAATTTCTCACTGCAACTACCAGACAACAAAACAAACAGCTGGATTCAGAAAGCAATGAATTACACTAGTAAAGCATAATAAAAACTAATAAAGAGATAAAATAACTAAAACTCGCAAAAGTCTCCAACTAAATAAATAATTTGAAACACATTAACATTCTTAAAATCGAGGATACCCAATAACCCGACTAAACAAAATAAAACAAGGACAATAAAATATGTGTTTAATTTTTCACTTTTAAAGATCATTAATAAAGAAACCCACCAGATAGAGATTCATGATTCAGAATGTAATCCATGTGGAACAATTCTTCACTAGAACTACAGGATAGCAAAAAAGGGTCTAAAACTAGATATGGAAAGCAATGTTTTGCTGGAGCCTTTTGGTGATGTGCTTGATATTGAAAAAGCCTAAAAATAATGAATTCTTAAAAAGTTCATTCGTGTTGATGATATAAGTTTAAAACTGGCTCCTTTAAAAAAAAGTACATTGCTACAAGGGAGAGGAGGGAAGGAAATGAAGGTTCGCCCAATATGGTTCTAGTTTGCAAAGAACCAAATGCTACACTTAAAACTCTACAAAGGACCTAATTCACATGGGGCTACTAAAGTTTTTTGATGCATTGAAAGAGCTTAAGCAAAAAATATTTCATAAAAAGAGCTATGCATTTAATGCAACTCAAAAACAGAAGGAACTGTAGAACATACATTCTCCAACAGAATAACATTTCCTTGTAAAATTGGCTAGAAGCATCACATGCTACCAACTACAAAACTGAATAATGGACACCAAATATATTTGTACAGGAAATTGTTGTAAGGGCTTAAAAATTGCATATTTATAATATAACATAAATCTAAAGCAAGTGATCATAAAACTTAAAAACAATCAATATGTACTTTGAGTGGCCATCAAATCCATATGAGAAGGACCACAGATAGAACTTCAGCCAAGATCTTGATCTAGCCTCCATTTTTCTACTCCATACAAATGGGGTAATTAAATATTCTACCCTCATGAAGGAAACACAATAAACTGGATTAAAGCTTGATATGAAGAGCAAACCAATAAATAATATACTCTTATAAAGGAAACAATCTTCCCGCCTTAGTAGATTAAATCCTAATACCAAAAGTAGAATAAACATTCATTTTTCCACAAACAGTGTGGGTTGATACCAATTTCTCATATCATAGCAGTGAGTGAATAATATATACTAAAGGTTGATGTAGCTAGAGTTCATATGATTGAATAATAGAAATTAGATTTTAGTATGGCAAAATATCCAACTAAAAAGCGTTTGAAGCTTCCAATGTGCCATTATTTACTAAACCTTTTTTTTTTTCATTCAAAAAGCCTACATTGGTTCATCCAATAAAAAATCCATTCAATTTCACAAATTTCAATAAATCCTAATCCTAAAAACCCAACTCAATCCATTGACTTCCAAACTCCTCCAATAATCATCAAGTCAAGGGTGACAAGCGTCATCAACATAATAATAGGAAAATGAGCCATCTCCTCAAGACTAGTGGTCAGATTAATAAAAAAAAAATAAGTACAAGGAAACAAAAATAAAAACAAAAAAATAAAATAAAAAACTAGTTACCTGCTTATATTTCTTGTAGATTCGCTTGGTTACTATGTTCTTAGATTCATCAAAAAATGTGAGAACTTCTCTTCTTTTAACTCATCTCCTCCCTGCCACAGCCCCTGCACGCTGCCAACTCCGCCTTGCTCCACTTTACCATTACCATTGCAAAATAAAAATTCAGGCTAACATTCTACTATATACCAACATTCCTGTGGAGCTCAACTCAGCCCACATGTCCTCCAAGCTAATTATCGTAATGAGCAATTCAAACCCAGAGCAAATACAGGTAGAAAATCTCATGAAACAGATGATCCGATCATGAGATTATAATGTGTGAATCTAGTATAACCAAATACAGGAAAACTGATAGTGCCTCCTCCACAAGTGTGTCATGATCCCAACTTATAAAAATAAAAAAACACAAAAAAAGGGAGACTAGTAGACTGAGATCTTCACATAGTAACCAATTTGATGCGTTTCATAAATGAATCTAAGATGGCTTGTTTTTTTTATAATGGTAAATTAATCTAGGATGGCTCGTTAAAGAACATGTGAACAACTTATAAAGGAGAACATACCTGTCATTAGGAAGGATTCCACTGCCACAGTGAATCTTGCCCGGTTTAAAGTATGCAACACAAGAGACTTCACCTGGTGAGAAACATTGACTCAAAAGTGAGTAGATTTTAATTTGTTTTCACTAAAGAAGTGAACTATTTAGTGATAATACAAACCAAACCCATTTAGTGACCTTTTTTTTTTTTGGTAGAACCTGATGCATGACTTGGAGATAGCCATGTGTATGTGCAAATGGGCATAGCACAGAAAGATACTAGTCCAAATCACTTTGTGGACCCCACTTCAGTTACCTTTATACATGGTGGATGGTTGGTACAGAAAGGGTTTATTTTATATAGATTTAAGTGTAGTTAAAACAAAGAGTATTTATTTGGTTCAATGGTTAAGGTCATCCAATCATAGCTGACATTTAGACCATATTCTATAAAAATTAGATCAATCCATTTTAACTACTCACCATGAATGTAGGGGGCTACAGTGGGCCTCACAAGATGAGTCTAACTGTTAGTGTAGACAGTAGACCAAACAATTGGATTTGATCATTTCCTATAATGCAGTACATAGAAGCTCATGAACTACCTTATCCTTGATTGATTTCCAAAAGAACCTAGTCATTTCATCTCCTGCACCACAAAAGGTTCAGATAGGCCCGCACCACAAATAACTCTATACTGATGTGAAATGCTTATATACAATAAGGTGCTCAGTATACTTTTATTATACGCTATTTATAATGAGCCTGGACACAGAGCCTGGCATCTAGTGGTTGTGTCATTAGGTATGAAATCTCTTTTAGAGCATGATAGGCATTTTCCTAATGGCTTAAAGGGTGGAGGGTAAAGAGTCAAAGGTGGAGGACTAAAAGCAGCTATTAATTAGTTCCTTTATATGCTTGGATCATTAGGACTATATTCCTGAAAATGACCATGCCTATCTTTTGCAAATGTTATCCCACTCTTTCAGGAATGTTCTTACTTGGGATCTTACTAGAAATATGCTAAATGTTTACTTGGGAAAGAAACAAAAAAAAAAAAAAAAATCTAATGCACTTTGAACGATGCGGCCTTAAAAGAAACTTCCATTTTAAATGGCCAAACCAGTTACTTGGAAACCAACAAGTTGGGGTTTTCTCGAATTTGAGGGATTTCAGGAACACCATTTATTCAAATTTTTTCCCAAATCGGGGCAGATTTTTTTTAAACAACTGATCATAGATTGATCCAACCTGATCTTCCACAAATTTAGCCCAACTAAACTAAAACTAATTTGTTTAACAACTGAACTGTACGTCAGGCATA
Source organism: Litsea cubeba (assembly GCA_012931725.1). NCBI lineage: Eukaryota > Viridiplantae > Streptophyta > Magnoliopsida > Laurales > Lauraceae > Litsea > Litsea cubeba. The sequence goes on from CM022947.1 coordinate 15,215,789, forward strand.
CTCTTATCATTTTTCTACGACAGCAGAAAGAATTAAATTGGTTTAACTTGAGAAAGGAAAATCACAACAAAAGCTAATAGCTATCAGCCAAGCACAACTCACCAGATACCACAACTCCCAAAATAAGTACTACCTGCATCAAGGGCAGAGAAGCACGTCAGAATATAAAATAAAACATGGATTTCTCTCTTGCCCCCCAGAGACTTCAATTAGTAACTTATAATTGAAGAACAAGTCAAGGGATATTGCTGGAACATAGGCCCTAGAATTATTAGTGCAAGCCAACAACGCTATGCCAATCTTCCTGTTCTATTAATCCATTGCTAATGTAGTTATTATGTCATTCATGGACTCATCAGGAGAGAAAAAACAAAGCAAAAGGATAGAACACCAAATCCACATTAAATTTGGAAAAATCAACTTTCAATTATTTCAAACATGTGTAACAAGAATCTTGGTGTGAATCAATGATGAGGATGATTCATAGTAGAAGAAATCACATGCATCAACAATAGTATAAAGAGTAAGGCAGAGGAAAACAAGATAGTATGGCCATGATATAATTACTGAGAGAACTCCCAAAGAAATTGGCCCTGTAAAGCCTATGCATTTGAGATCCAGGCCATTCATCTGATACGAACCAATTGTGACCCATGTCTTCAGTGCCAGGTGAATCACATGTTGATTAGACTAATTGGACAAGATGAAGGGACAAATGAGATATCCATATCTAATGGAACACATGTGAAGTATATGGCAAGGGGTCTCTTTTGCCTATTTGTCTGTCAGATGTGTATGCAGGAAGAGGATAGTGATTTTGTGGCTCATGGCCCTTATGCATTGTATTGTAAGTACCTTTTCATATATATTGTTCTGTAATTCACTACCGACTCAAACTTTTGATATACATGTTATGTCATTCAATATTTAGTATATACAAGCAGTCACTTATAGAGTAAAAATACCCTCAGTTCCATACATCTTTAACCAGATGGGCATCCTAACTCCCAACCCCTAAAAGGGTTTGTATACTCATTTTAGACCCAGGCAGAATTACCACAACCCATAAAAGGGTTTGTATTAGACCCGGGTAGAACTACAATCGACATGTATTTATTTTCCTTGTCTTTGAGTAAGGGTTTTCAAGAAGTTGAAAATGGTATGATCAGAGTGGTATTTGACTGACCAAACTCTAATCCAAGCCATTGCCCTATAATCTTCCTACCCATATCCCTATGATTGGCATGCATCAAAGTATGTAAGGCCATCATTCCTCTGACCTAATACTAGTATGGCCTATACAGGGGCCTTTATAGTGGAGTGGAGAAGATTGACCGAATTGGGCATGACCCATTCACTAGCTGATCAAATGCATGTTTAGATGAAGCCAACTATTTTGATTGGCAGAATCTCTCAGATATTAGCCTTTCATATTTATTACAACAACAAAATAATTTTATTTTGGTTGGCAAATTGACTGCAACTACCGACAAATGAAAACAGAAGAAAGAAAGAAGTGAAGACAAGAAAACAGAGAGTATCAATCCTAAAATTGTCCAGAACTAGCACACAACATTGACTCCATTCCTCTTATGATGCTATTTTTCGGCCATCATAATCAAAGCCATATACATAAATACTTACGTTTCAGACCTAAATCAGCAGCAATAACCACAATCGGCAAATATATGAATGCATCTAGAGAGATATTAAGGTTTCCCCATCACAAACTCAAATTGGGGGTAACAATATCCATTTCGTCACAATCAAAAACATCAAACGTTTAAACACAACCTTCAAACTCTCGATCATTCATTGATTTGTGGCATAAAAAAACACGGAAAGTCAGAGATCTGCAAGTGAATCTCCATCGAAGATTTCCCAAGTTGGGTGAATTTTTAGGGTTTAGACAAATGACGAAATGCAGAGGAAAAGGAAGAACTCAACATACCTGTGAATCATCACGAAGGCGAGATGAAGGAGAAGAAGAAGAAAGGGTGGGAAGTGCTGCCAATGCAGGGAATCAAAGAAACGAGATAGATGAGGATGAGGAGAAGAACGAAAGATTGGAAAGTGGTGCCAATGCAGTGGAGATGGATGGCCGGAGAGTAATCGGCGAGTCGAGACTCGAGAGAGATCATGACCTGCACGCCTGCGTGCTTGAGAAAAAGAGGAAAAAGAGCGCAGAGGGCGGGAGGGAAAGAGGGGTGAGGGCGGGATAGGAAAAAAGGGCGGGGGAGAGGAAAAGGGCGCGCGGGTATAATTTTAGTTCCACCCTTATCTGAAAGTAGCAACCGATGCTACAAAACTAATCATATTATATCGGTTTTAGTAAAAAACCGATATTAAGGGATTTTTAAAACCGATATAAAATCACTATTATTTTTAGTAGTGATAGCAATTAATATCACATATGTACTAACCGATATTATATATAGCGATTAATATATCGGTTACTATGTAACCGATATAAAATAAAATTGACCGATATAAAAAATTATTAACCGATATAAAAACCTTGACTGAAGATATTATAGCGGTTATATTAAAAACCGATATAAGGCAGTTTTTGTAACCGATATAAAATGTCCTTTTTTTAGTAGTGTCGTGAGATGGAGATGGAGGAGATGGCTTGCGTGGGAGAGAGAGAGATGAGGGATAGAGGCAAAAGGGGGTTGTCGATTGAGAATAACAAGGGAGGGAAAATAAATGGGCGCAGAAGGGGTTTGGGATTAGTAATAAGAATACCGGCGCAAATAGTGCGCCGGCAAAAATAATTTTAAAAATATATTAAGAAAAAAACATTGCCCGGGCAAATGAAAAAAAGTGGCAGCTTCATATAGGGTGTAACTAAATGATCAATGAGTAGACAAAAAGGGGTGTACAACCACATTAAACGATCAAATGATAATATAACATAAAGAGTTAAATGAAAGGGGAAAAACGATAGGCCTTTATGCCTGTTCTTATTCAGATTCTCTTTGAATAAAAGGAGGTTGATTCCTCCATAGAAAGAACAAAGTTAATCTAACACCGAATGGGACTTATGAAATATTTTTTTTACAAATCTTATGAGGAAAAGTTGGAATCTAAAATATAATTTATCCAATTGATGCAGACACATTAGCAAGGACATCTATTTGATGGGCCACCTCTTCAACAGCGTGTAGGCTATAAATAAATATTTATCTAATATTCTAAATTAATATTGGTTTTCGAAAAGGCCAAACACCCTCATAGAATTTATTAGTAACGAAATATTTTCATCTCCCACAACTTATTTTTCCGAGACAAAAAATATTTGTCGCCCATTTAACAGGAAGATGAAACGGCATGATGGAGTGTTTATTGGTGATGAAATATTTTTGTATTCCATAACTTATCCTTCTCGGTGACGAATTACGTTCGTTGTAAAAATAAATTATATTTTGTGACAAAAATGTTCGTCTCCAATGAGCTAAAGTAATTCACCCCACAACTTATTCTTCCGAGACAAAAATATATTTGTCGCCCATTTAACAAAGAGATGAAACGGCATGAGGGAGTGTTTATTGGTGACAAAATATTTTCGTCTTCTATAACTTATTCTTCTTGGTGACGAATTACGTTCGTCGCAAAAACAAATTATATTTTGTGACAAAAATGTTCGTCTCCAATCAGCTAAAATAATTCGCGCCAACACAAATGAAATTGGCGCCTTATTTTGGTGACAAAATATTTTCGTCTTCCATAACTTATCCTTATTGGTGACGAATTACGTTCGTCGCAAAAATAAATTATATTTTGTGACAAAAAAGTTCGTCTCCAATGAGCTCAAATAATTCATCCCACAACTTATTCTTCCGAGACAAAAATATATTTGTCGCCCATTTAACAGGAAGATGAATGGCATGATCGAGTGTTTATTGGTGACGAAATATTTTTCGTCTTTCATAACTTATCATTATTGGTGATGAATTACGTTCGTCACAAAATCAAATTATATTTTGTGACAAAATTTTTTGTCTCCAATGAGCTAAAATAATTTGCGCCACCATAAATGAAATTGGCGCCTTATTTTGGTGACGAAATATTTTCGTCTTCCATAACTTATCCTTATTAGTGACGAATTACGTTCGTCGCAAAAACAAATTATATTTTGTGACAAAAATGTTCGTCTCCAATGAGCGAAAATAATTCGTGCCAACGCAAATGAAATTGGCGCCTTATTTTGGTGACGAAATATGTTCGTCTTCCATAACTTATCCTCATTGGTGACGAATTACGTTCGTCGCAAAAAAAAAAAAAAAATTTGTGACAAAAATGTTCGTCTCCAATGAGCTAAAATAATTGGCGCCAACGCAAATGAAGTTGGCGCCTTATTTTTGGAGACGAAAATTTTTTTTCGTCTCCTATATTTTTGAAAAAAATTAAAATAAACGACAAAATTTATATTTTGTCCTCTTTAGGTGTCCTTTTAAGACAAAAAAAAAATCGTCATCAAATTTCGTCACAACAGCCTAGATTTCTTGTAGTGCCATAAGTAGGTAACACATGAAGAAAAAAAACACAATTCCAGCCCAAGTCCACATCAACAGACGTAAGTGACATTTATTCCTTCCACAAGCTGCCTTCAGTTCCTTCTCCAACACATCAATCTTATCCAATAGCTTCTGTACTTGATCAATTTCTTTATCAACCCATTCAAAAAACCCACATGCTGGCTGGATCTGAAGAAAAATTGAAAAAAAAATTAAATTAATACTTGCATTGAAGACCATACATTAAGAAGAACAATCAGATAGTTAAAAGCACTTGCCCCATATAGTGCACAGCTAAGAAACCTCCTCCCCATGTTCCGCTGTGTTCGGGAAGTTCTAAGAGCAGCCCTATGCCCGCAGTGACAGTATCGAATTTCAGCATCACGTTGAGAGCTTTGGCCACGAGAACAATGGGTACATGAGTTTTGGGAGTTTTGAGAGGAAGCCATTTGATATGGCTGGAAAAAGGAATGACAGAGATGCTCCAGATCTACTCTTATGGCTTTCCATATTTTATAGCCTTGTTCAGGGGCAAATTTGCCTTTTTGGAAAATCAATTTGGCGCCAGTATGCACCATAGTCGTTTTATACTGCCTACAACGTTACTACTAACAGTTTCCGTCCATTTTGCATGTCAACACAAACTACAGGTAGGTTTAGTCACAAATACCAAAGTATAGGGGGTACTCTGCAAAACGGCCAAAGTCCAGGTAGGTATAGTGCTTTTTTCCCAAAAAAAAATAAATATATTTTCGGGCAAAATGACTGATTTGGTGCAAGGGCACTTAAAATTACATTTTCAGTATGGTAGTCACCTAATCTATTTTTTTGGGGTTAAATCCTAATAAATAATGATAACACAAGGATAAGGTCAAGTGACGTCAAGCTATAACATGCACTTTGGGCATACCTCCCTAACCGATCCGTTTTCAAAATGCACCCTCCCCTGTTTCCTTGTATCAAGTTTCAGTTTGATCAGAACTGTTGGATTAGATAAGTTATTATTACTATCATTATTATTTTTAATTAAGGTCTTAGGACAAGGACGGGGGACTAAAATGAATCAGACCAAATCTGATGTATGTATGTATGTACGTATGATTCTCCAAAAGGCCTCATTTTAAAAATGTCACTTTTTCGTCCCTCCTTTCTCTCTGTCATGGGGCCTACCTTAAGTAAATCTAGTCTTTTCATGCCAACTATCCCCCATGAATAGTAACAAGTCAAAACTTAACACTCATCGAACTTTTTCTCACTATTGAATTGAAATCATAAGAAAATTATGCCTCTAAAATCATTATATTTTAGGGCCATGGATCAAAGAATTAGGATGATCTTATGAAGTCCAGATTTTGCATAGAGATGGGTCTCATATAGATCTTTACATCCAACGGACAGGGCCGGTGTAACACCCCGACCCGCCTTAATCTCATTTTAGAGTTAATTAATTTAGATTAATTGCTTAATGGATGTTTTGGTTGTGATTGGACTTGATTAGGTAGAATTAGTGGGGTTTGACCATTTACTAGATAGATTATGACTTTTGGAGTGTTTTGGGTTTTTGTGTGTACTTAGAAATTTTGGATTTTTAATGCATTGCATAGAGCATTTCATGGGCCTTAACTTTCATGTCTTGACCCATCAAATTCGGACCCATTTAGGCCCATTCCCAGCCCATTCATTAGCTCCAAGCCCTTTCTTGCAAATTCTGTCCTTTTTGAGGACTTACATGCAATGCTGGGAAAAGTTGGGTTAAAACCCAATTCCAGCTAGTTTCTCCTCCTTCCTTCATTTCCAGCTGAGAGTTCCTCTCTACTCTTCTTCTCCATTTCTTCCTTCCTCATCTCAAGCAACCATCCAAAGGATCTTGCATGAGTAGATTGCATCTCCACTTCATCTTCTCCATCTCCTTTGTCAAGGACTACACTTCCTAAGCTCAAGCACTCATCCATTCTTCATCTTCTTGCTCTTGGTAAGCTCTTTCTTCATCAATCACTTCCATTTGATTTCTTTCATCTTTGGAAAATTTTATATGTTGGATTTTACATAATTGTGACAAATGGACGTTTCCAGGAGCCGGACATTAAACCGTAGCTTTATCTAGTTGATTGGCCTGATAGATGGACTTGTAAGATGTGCACCCTGAACTTTTATCATGACCATTGGGTTTGTTTAATTATGGATATGGATTGAGCACCCGTACCCACAAAATGGGGCATTGTGTTATTCGGATTGTAACCGTGCGAAATGTGTTCTATTAAGGGATTCGACATCCAAATTATGTAACGCCAAGGGGTCCTCGTAGCTCGATAATGTCGTACTCTTAATACTACCCTGAGTTGGACGGTGAAGACCACATGTGTTCCCAAGACCGTAGGCTTGACTTGATTTCTGTCTTGACTCCGTATATGATCTGTATGTACATGCATTGCATTCCGTTTCCAGTATTCTAGTATGACTTGATCATGCTTCTGTTCAGTTACGTATTTCTGTTACACATCTATCATATTACATTTATTTCTGTCTTTGTTCAGCATATTTCAGTAAGTCCCGATTTGTTATCTATATGTCTTGTCCTGTATCTGATTTACACTGTTCTGCACCTGATCTGTTGTTTGTACATTGCACTCTATGAGTCGGCACCACTTAGCTTCGACCCTATCTAAGTCGGACCCGGCTAAGTGTGGGTTTAGTATATTCTGGCCCTCTGCAGATGGGAATATATTCTGAGGGTTTACCGGCACCCTAGGTCTACGATGGAGAATTCTGGGTACCTCTGTCTCCTAGTAGCACCACCCTGTTCTGTCCTGATATTCTGCTCTCATTTATTTTCATGTTACATGATTAACTTGAGAGAACATAGCTTAGTGGATGTGCCAACTAGTTTGTTAATATGTTTATCTGTTATCTATGACTCGTATGTCTCATGCTAATTCATGCACTGATATGCCTAGTGATCATTCCTTGACCTCTTATGATTTATACCTGTCTGACTATTCATTTGATACATGTTATATGGACTGTATATGTTTGTCTTGCTTAGCTTAGTCTAATGGTGCTACACTTGGCGTTACAGGTGAATACATCGACGCCACTGCCCCGGAGATCCTTGAGGAAGAGGAATCTCTCCATAACGTAGCAGAGTGGACTCCTGATGATGTTTTCTAGACATCCGTACGAGGAGATTGGACGTTAAATGACCCACTGACCGTGGCTAGGATTGCCACATATTTTGTAGAAACTTATAAACTTGTTTAGCTTTTGGGATTGTAACTTAACTAACTTCTTTCTTCTCTTTCTATCTCTTGAACTTGAACTTTTAAATCTATGCTCTATATCTTGATGATTGTGGTATGTTAATTGGATATCTATTTGACAGATTTATACGGGCATATTGAGAAATATAAACCTCACACGTGATATCCTGTGGGTAAATTCCGTACGTGGGGACCTAGAGTCAATGAGTTTGACTCGAATTTCCACGCGGGCGTGTGTCGCGCCTCGGGATGTGTGAAATCTCGGGCTCGGGGCGTGACAGCCGGCCCTGAAGGGGGGCCAGAAGTGCGCTCGCCCCGGGCCCATTTTTCAGGGGGGCCCAAAAATGAGATTGACAATATTCACTGGAAAATAAAATTAATATTAAAATTATCAGATGAGTATAAAAAGTAATCAATTGACCCAATGAAAGACCCACTAATTAGGAATCATAGGTGTCAATAATCATTGTAGAACCTATCTATTGTTAAGCATCACCGAACGTTGGTAACCATAGTGTAATACATCAAATGGTGATTATTACAAATGGCCCTATGTATTTTTTTTTTGTTGTAAAACCTTATCTAATGTCAGACATTATTGATGAACATCTATGAGAAGTCATTGTGGGATCCATTTGATGTTGACAGTCATATTAACACTAGGGGGGCTATCAAATAGTGTGATCTATTTAATGATGACAAACTGATAATTATAATAACAATTTAATCTCTGTAATCAATATAATACCCGGCTAATTTTGGTAGTCACGATGAAAGCCTCCAAGTGTGATATTTGTAGAACCCAACTAATATTGATAATTAACAAGGGCTATGTAAACGTAAGATGGCTATAGGACCCTACATTAAATTTGTAAGTATTTTAGAGTTAATCTAGTATTGGGAGTCATAGTTGCACTCCTATAAGAATCATTGATGTTAAAACTTACAGTGAGCCACTATAATTAATGGTTGCTAATGAACTCTCCAATGATTTTTATTAAAACTCTCCGTAATGGTTTTTGTGTGTGCCTAAAAAATCACAGACTTGGTTAAAGGGGTTTAGGATCTCCTAGAGACTCCCTGATGAGATGAATATGCCCGTCCGGAACCTGAAAGAGAAAAGAAGAAGGGGACAATCGTCAGAGACCCTGGCTGTAGGCAGTGCAAGGCCCTCCGATGCCTAAGTTAGTTCAGGGAACTCAGCAGTAGGATGGAAGAAGAAGAGAGACAGAGTGAGGGCTCAAGAGTAGGGTGTTCGATCATACTTGGAGTGTGAGAGAGCTTCTCTATTTATAGAGGAAGTCTTATGATAGAGGACGGTGGGGCCCATTGGCCTATCTTGTACTTGGGAGACACAGTCACGTCAGCTCACATTCCCTTAAATGAAGGTCTAGTCCTCTGTCCGCCCGCCATTCATTAATTGACAGTCCGATTGGATCCACCCTTCATTAAATTGTGGTCTAATTGGCCCACAATGCATTAAATGAGGGTCTAATAGGGCCTCACCCTGTCTGGGCCTTTCGGCGGTAGTCCCATTGGGTCTCGCCTGGAGCCTCGCCCTGATGGGGACATAGCCGCTGGATGTAAATCTTCCAGGGATTCCGGGCGGCTGAGATGTCTTCTCAGTATCATCCGCACGTGCCCATATCTCATTATGCATTCCATGTCGTGGCTGGTTCTCCGATGGTGCTTTGGTAGTTAGCGCTCGCCTCGGCTAGCATGCTGGTACGGGACCGAGATGCGTGACCGAGGCCGAAGGCGACTGCCGAGCCTGCCGGGGTCAGACATGACCGAGGTCGGCATGGGCTTGGCTGCAGCTGGTGCCCTTGCATCACCGCCTAGGTGTGTGTAGCCGAGCTTTAAGACATAATTAGCCGGTCATCTTACCGGGGCTAATATAATCTCGGTGTCCTTAGGAACGTCCCCACACAGTTTTTATTAAAACTTTTCGTCCGTATTTATGAAAGATTTATTAACAAATGATTATCTTATACGGAAGATCCTTAGATAATCTAATATGAAGGTCTTTGAAAGAAAGTAAGATATTGTGAGATACTTTCTAAGTTATCCAACACCACATTTTTTAAGTGAATAAATTATATTATAAATTAGTAGATAATATAACAAAATCTCATAAATAACTCGTTTCCAAACACCCCTAAAACAATAGGACAATAAGAACCAAGTAGTGTGGCCTACTACACGTGTTGTCATGGGGACTGCTTGCTTGTGGACCCACATTCTAATATGGATCCCTAAAACATGGGTCATTGAATGAAAACAGCTACTTACAATGAAATAATTAGTCACTTACTATTTGCTTGATCACAATTTTCTCTACCTCGACCTGAAAGCAGCTTTGATGAAAGCAGATCTTGGGTTCACTAGGGTAGAGACGGGTTAAAGTACCATGCAAAAAACTTAGATCATTGAAAGGTGCCCCATATATGCATAGATATATTAGATTTAATGATTCACTTTAACATATCACAGACGATAATTTTAACCTTATTTCACCACTCTCCTATATAATAGCAATTTTATACATAAAATATATGCAACATATTATATTAGATCATCCATGCTATAGGAATCACTTCCTCTCATATGTATAGGGCAGGAAGACTTTACCCACACTTAAATTGTTTGAGTGGTCAGGAAGTGTTGTAATGAACTGGAGGTCCTGGCTTTGATACGTTTGCGACCTTATCCGATACGCATTGTTAGTGGGTAGTGTTGTATATTCGAGATTTTACCAATGATCAAGCGTAATGGAGTTGGTGAATACCCCGTCAATAAAAAAAAATAAAAAAATAAAAAGACTTGAACCATCCCGCATAACCCAACCTGCAATATACAAGGGTTGGTCGCGGGTTAAGGGAACTTGACTCCATAAAAAAAGGTTTGGGTTAGGGTCAACCCTCTCAACACGCCCAACATGCTTAACTATTTAAATGGTTTGTTTAGGGCTGACCCACATACATAAATCTATTTAAACATTTGGTAGTTCAATATTTTGCTACTTCGGAATGAGTCCAGCTTGTGTTGGGATCGTTTCGGCCTATAATTTAACTCAAATACAACCTTAATATTTGAAATAGATTGGGTTTGGGCCATGCTTCTGCAGGCTGGGTTGGGCTAAATGGGTTGACTGGCATTGAATGCGGGTCATACGGGCTGGGTCGAGTTGACCCTCAACAGGTGGAAGTTACTTGACTTATTATAAATATAGGTCCAATATGGATTGGACTTCAACCCGTAGAGTTGCCTTATCCACCGGACCCGTTTGCCCTTAAATTGTACTAGCTAGGCAGTACTGTAAAAGTATGGTGGCAATGATTGGGCCAGGTAAGTGAGCACCATGGTTAATTGTACTGGAAGCTGAACCCAAGCTGAAAGTTAAGATGAAGCCGAACCCTATATTAATTGGTCAGGTTCATTTGAGATAGATAGGTTATGGATAAATATATTAGTTGGCTGCTCAACTGAGCAACCATGGGCCCAACTGAAATCCCAAGTCAGCCCAATCCCAACCTGAACTAAGTAGTGGTCCATCTAAACCTAGAATTACCATGTCAGCATCAGGTTAAATAGGTTGGTCAGACATGAGGAGTGTTTTTATGGTAAAACAGACAATGAGGTGTTGAAACAAATTTAAACCTTCAAGCCAAATCATGGAGTGGATGTGTAACAAAAAGCAAGGGCAAAAGAATAAAAAGGGATTGTGTGGTTTTATTTTCTTTAAATGTTTAGATATGTGAATGAATGAAATGATGAAATGCATGTGGCAGAGGGGAGGAGGATGGCATTGATTGGATGTCTGCATCAAGAAAAGGCCATTCCACTGAGATGACAGAAAGACAGCTGCTAAAAGAAACGAACGAGTCTTGTCTCTGCCTCACTGTCATCAGATCAGACTCGCAACATGATGCGACGTTACAGATTCTCCAACAGTCCAACCATTTCAATTAACCTCTCCTCGACTGTATAACCCACCTTCTCTCTCCATGATGCGTCTGTCTTCCACTTGAAATGAAGATCAAAATGAATGCCATGCGTACAAATATATGGGATGTTCTCAAAATTACACACTCTAATATGAGTTCATCCTATTATATATAAGTTTAAGCATGCAACTAATAACAAGATTAATATAAGCATGCATTTTTGCAAGCTCAATCTAAAACTGAGATTATTTTTTTATTGAAGTAAAATTTTGGGACATCTTATATCTGGTGAAGTGTTTATGGTCAACGATTTAGATCCTTTAAAAGTTGATTTCATTATGAAATTTCATTCTTCGCATTTGGAAAAGGCAGGAGGAAGAAGCAAGGAGGATCCAAATATTCTTCTCTCGCAGCCACCTTCGACCCTACCTATCTCCACTAACTGGGCATCCACCCAACCTTGAGGGGTATTTTTGATATATTACGTTAATGGAGTCTTTAAGAAAAATGATTCGGACTTATTTTCTGTGCAATCCTAATATGCAATATTTAACTTTAGTGGATAAAAATATTTATAATATTTTAAATAGAGCAACAAAGAATGTGGAATAGAATTGTAGAATCCTAATTTTGCGGTGGACCTCATAAAACATGCCATGTGTGCTATTTGTTTGCTGAGTCCGGATCCCCTGTTTCGTAAGAGATTCAGTTTCATCCAATCATCTCATGTTAGCTGCATAACCATTATGTATCAAGTGATGCTACCCAATTATGGTAGAGCTTTAAAACTAAGGCCATGAAGATTCTTATGCTACATTTTTTTTTTTGCTAAAAAGGCAAATTTGTATTAGAAAAGGGGGGAGGGCAAAGGAGCTATACAACCCAAAAGAAGGAAGCCAAAAAAACTACCACCACACTAACAAGAAGAGAAGGAAGCAAAAGAAAAGCAAAGCTGAAGTCCCTTAAGGGACAGCAGACAAAAAATTACAGAAAGCTTGGAGAGGTCTACCAGAAAAAGACTTGACTATCTTAAGAGAAGCTTTGAGAAGTTTAGTCAGGTAGTTGGTGACCTTCGTCTAAGAGACTCTAGAGTTTCTGTATAGGATGAAGGCTTTGCCTGTTTTAGTAAACAATGTAAACCTATGCTCTTATTAATGACCCACATCGATTTTTTATAGCAATTTATTTTACCTCTTTCCTTGCAAGAGGATAGTTACGGTCAGAGAGAGTTTTAAAACCTATAAATTCTAATTTGATTCTATTAATGGGATTATTAAAATGCTCAAATCTCAAGGCATTCTAGATTGAGAAGATTCCAAATGTTAAAAAAACAAAATACCATAGCAAATTCAAATGGTCTTTTGAAATGTACTTATTAATTATGATTTCTCAGCTTGTAGCTAAAAAACTCTGTAAGTTTGGTATCTGAATCCATAAGAAATTGTTACATTCAAGCAAACCTGGAAGAAAAATAGGTCACACAACACTATAAGTTTATAATAGGGCGGAGGTTTTAGCTCTTTTGGAAGCTTTTTGTATCTATTTTCATTCTTTTAAAAAGAGCTAATTTTAAAAAGCGATTCAATCAATGCTATTTTGAGGGTGAACTTAGTTGCTTCAATTCCTTGAAAATTTCAATTAAACTTTAGTGAGACTAAAGTCTTTATCATCTTCTTCGTAAGTATCAAATGGTACATCAAGTGTTTTAGCTAAGCAAGGCTTTAAGGGGGTTGATCATAAAGTCATTGCTTTGGAGGTTTTTTTATTTTTATTTTTATTTTTGTTTGTACTTTAGGAGTAATGGTAAACTATCCTAGTCCTAAACTAGCCAAATCTAAGTCCTAAGGATCATCTATAGGGTGTTGCATTCCCATGCTCTGCCACACCACATCCTCAATCGTGCTCTCTAGCATACACCCTCTATAGTGTTCTGCAAAAGTACTTCCATCTCCATTCCCTATCAGCCACTAGTAATGAATTGAGACACCCTTTACCACTCCAACAAAAACAAACCTAACCTTATTTTTCTAATTTGTTGCACTCATGTGTTTCCTTAATTTATGGTCCAAACTAGTCAAGATTCTCATAGAAATTATAAACCATATATAGGAGTGAGAAGTTTCATATATATCTTAAATCCTCACAAATTGAGAAATATGTGGAAAGCACAAAAATAACTAATCCTCACTTTTTGATTTCCTGCATTTTTGCTGGTCTATATTTGATGATTTAGACCGTTCAATGTTTTCATAGAAGTGATAAACCTTAGTATTTTAAGTTTCACATCTTCCACTCTCTCATGGATTTTTAAAAATATGCAAATTAAAACGGAAAAAATAACTTAATCCCACTTACTGTTTTTCCTATACTTTTGTATGCCCCCAATTCATGATCCAAACCTCATTGTATTTGAAATCCACTGTTTCCTTTATAGAAAAGTTCGGGTCCTAAGAGTCCATCAAATTGTACAAAATATTAGATAGATCCTTTCTTCCTCTTCCACCCCATACACTATACACAATATATATATATATATATATATAATGCAGGCAAAAAATATTATGAACCACATGTAAACACTAATCAATACAAAAGAGGAGAAAGGTGCTGAGTAAGACATAACTATGTCCTACTCAAGAAACCACAACATCATAAAAAGAGGAGACCTGGGTTCTCACTTGGTTTCTCCCGTGCTCTCCAGAGTATACTTCTTGTACACATAGCACTCAGGTTATTTTCCTGAAGAATCTTTTCATAGATAAGTAGCAAGTCTTAATTTTCATGAATGCCTTAACCGAAATTCATGAAATACTTCAATATCTAGAGAGTCTGATCACTCCATGACCTAGGGCTGTCAAAGGGCCAGTCGGGCCAGGCCTGGGGTTATCTTAACCTCAATATATGTAGGGCCAGGCTTAGGCGGACGAAAGCTCTCGGAGGGTCTGCACTACCTAAGCCCTTACCCTACTCGAGGGTCAGGGTAGGGCTCAAGGCCTCAAAATAAGAAAATCTTTATTATTTTTACATTGTTACCAAGAATCAAGTGTTATCTTGTCTAGCTTCAATTGTAAAGGAACCATTAAGAAAATACTTGGATAATATAAGTTGTCTCTAAGAACTTTCTTTTATCAGATAAATCATATGTGCTTTAGTGACTTAGGTTCTTAGACATACATGTTTATTTATTTTGTCAAAGAAAAGGAAAGTGATTAAAAAATCTGATCCATTTCACACCATTTACAGGAATTTCAATGTATGAAATCATTCTCACAGTGTTCTATTTTTGAAAATTTTAAATTATTTACATTCACATACCTTTTGTCAATTGGCATTATTTTCAATTTAACACTGATTTGCCTATTAAGCATTGTTGGATTTCAGTTATAAAAATAAATGCACTTAAAAATTATTTATTTAGTTTAGATTTTTAAAAATTAAGAGTTATAATTATCTAATTAAAAGAATATTTAGATCACCCCTTATCCTTAAAGTTCTATACATATATAAACTACTTTTTGATGAATTGGTTGGCATCTCAAGTAGCTCTAAAGAGGAAAAAAATGTATCCTTATTAAGAGGAAGGAGTACACCCCCTTTTGCACTAGTAAGAATATATAAGAATAATATGAAAAGCCTAAGTAAGAATCAATAAAACTAAAAGAAATGGATTAGAACCAACCGAGCAACACTTATTACTTTTGTATTACGTACAATACATAACTTAAATAATTAAATATAGATGAAATGGACCAAGTATGTGTGTATGAAATTTTAGGACATTTTGTAATGGGTACATGGGTATGGAATCGCCTTCGTATCCCCATTTTATTACTACTAAGTGGTTGCGATAAGGGAGTTTTAGTATATATTTACACACACACATAAAAAGAAGAAGGATCAGGGCCAGGGCTAGGGCCTGGCCGGGTCAATACTATCCAAGCCCGACCCTCAAATTTCAGGTTCTACAAAAAAATGTGCAAGTTCAGCCCTAGTGCTTTTCCTTAAAAATAAAAGCTCTCATTTTAAGAGCCTTTTGAGGGTTGGATCAGGTTGGACCCTCTTGTCTCAGCCCCAGATTGACAAGCCTACCATGACCCCTCTCTCTCTCTCTCTCTCTCATTTCAAGGCTGTCCTATGCTTGGGAATGGTTGGCCACAGACCTACCCACCTCATCCTTATCGTTAATCTAAGCCCTTCAAACTCATTATTTGAGGGGGCTAGTACTAACCCATAAATCGAAAACATTGTCTATCAATTTCCTTAAATTATTTGTTTGATACAAATAGTTCAAAAATAATCTGTCCTAAAATGACTATAAATAACCTTTGAAACGCTCCAAATGCTAAGCTTTCACATGGTTTTTTGGGTACAACATTTGGTGATTTATAATAATAAAACTTCTTACAAGAATTTAATGGTATCTAAAGAATCTCAAATGAGAATTTCTTGCGTTTACTAGTTATAAGGAGGTACAACTGTATGAATCACATGGACTCAAGAGAAAGATCCCCTTTGAGATGAATCACATCACATGCTTGTACTTGATTAGAATTTGACATAATGGAGTTAGATTGAAATTTGTAAATTTCTTCTCGGGCAACTTTTTTTTTTTTGGGTAAATTTCTCTGCGAACTTAATGTCATGAGTTGCCAACCATCCACCCACCTCGGTGCCTGTGAAGTGAAGTGTCCAATCACAAGAGCTTCCTCTACCGATTAACCCCATCCCCGCTTCTCTCTCTCTCTCTCTCTCCTTTTTTTGAAGTTTGAAGAATGAAGATCCCATTATTCATTTCCCAAGAGGAAGGCCCAAGTGTCCTTCGTCTCATCTACTGTTTTTTTTTTGTCAATGTCTCCTCTGCTGTCACCATCTCCGGGCTGCTTCTGCTCAGATTCCCCACTGGCATGAGTGGCATCTTTCTCTACTTTCCTACCACATGCAGTAGAGCAGCAATGCTCATACACATTTTACACATCACATGTTTGTTTGTAATGTCATACTCTGGTGATTGATCATTGATGCCATGGAATATCAAATCAAATCAATTTTTATTGGGCACTTGGATTGGATTGGAGATGACCCATTAAGTGGTACCTGAGAATGAAGTTGATGGATCAACTGTAAAAAAAGACTGCACAACCCAGACCCACACCTCACTAACCACACAACATGTGGGGGTGAGCGATTGGTTCCTGAATCCTGACAGATAAATGGCTCCAACAAGGACACAGCTCTATAAGTCTACGGTCTACCACCATTTACTCCACTAAATTCTGCATAACCAAGAAAGTACAGTACAATAGCTGATGAATGCCATGTTTATGGCACCGTCCAGTTATTGGGTCATTCATAAAAACCATTTTATTCCTCATCCACATGGCACAGAACAAAGAAATCCAGGAAGATTGAGGTTAGGTTTTTTATTTTATTATTTTCTCATTGCTTGCCCATCCAAGGGTTGCATTATTGTTGGTGTGATTGGATTGATTGATGGATGCATTTACAAATATTGTGATTTTTGCCTAATTCTTGTTTAATGTGCAAACCAAACAGTGTACAAGCTAATGTTCATTTTTGGAGGAATCCAATCCTGGACAACATTAAGTCTATGCCAAGGAGCCTCATCCGCTTGGGTTGGATCAATCTTTCGATTTTTTTATCAAGAGAGAGATTTTGGACTTGGACGCCCACAGTCATCAAGTGCACCATTCTGGCCTTGTATGTACAATTCTCTCTCTCTCTCTCTCTCTCTCTCTCTCTCTCTCTTATTGTGCGATGGATGCAATGAACTCACCTAAGCCCACTTGGGCCATGACAATCATGGTGGAGGTAGGGGATGAAAAGTGTCAATATTGAGACCTATGTAAAATTTCAACTCCTTTGTATCGTCTTTACCCCACTATCTACATCCCTAAAGTCAAACAAATTTAATAGGCATTGCTTTTTTTTTTTTTATCTTAATTCAATAGTGAGTATGTGCCAATTTCTATTGGATAGTGTGTAGAGGGGCAACTTGATCCTAGGTGATTTCATCACACCATATCAAGCCCCTATATATATATCATATGATATCTAGACATATATACTCCTTAAATCACCTCTCTCTCACAACTCACATTTGATAGAACTTTTTTTCTATAAGATTTTCTTGAACATTCTGTTACAAATGAAAGAAATATGAATGTGGCATTAGGCTGATAGGAAGTATATTATGCTCTCTCTCTCTCTCTCTCTCTCTCTCTCTCTCTCTCTCTCTCTCTCTCTCTCTCTCTCCCCTGTATGTCCTCCCATCACTTTTCTCGCACCCTTGATATCACTTTTTTAACTCAAATTTCCTTGGACATTCAGTAGAAAATAAAGTATGATGAATGCGGCATTAGGTCTATAGGGAATATATCAAATGAGACATGAACTTCAACACAAATCAAATAATATGTGCTAGAAGATGAAACCATTCAAAGGAGTAGGACTATAAAATTAAGGAATGTCGCCAGAAATAAATGTGTTGTGAAGTTTATTAAAAGCTCAACTCAGGAGTAAATGTCTACATGATCCCTAAAGCGTTGTTCTATAAATATATGGGAACAACTTCTACCAGCACATCACATCTTCTCAATAGAACCCTTGAGTCTTTTGGGCTCCTTCCCCTGCTAAGGGTTCGTCAACTTTTACTTGTTTGTTGCCATCAATGGTTAGCCCAAAATGGATATGAGGGAAATGTGCCCACTGCAAAAATAATAACTAATTTTAGTAGCTCATGTGAATCATCCATCCTTTCAACCTGTTTTTTTTTTGGTAGAATTCAAACTTGTTTTGTTAATCATCAGGTCAGCCTTGTCTTTACAATGTTTGGTTTTTTCTTTCTTTGGTAGAAGAAAAGTACAATGTTTAGTTAGTGGGTATATTGAGGTGAGGAGGAAGGAAGTAATATTTTTTGATAGATTGGTGGTCTACTGTAGAAATCTCTTTATTCAATGTTCTATTTTAAAGTTAAACCTATCAATTTAGTTTACAAATTCACCACCATCATCATTGTCATCTTTTATCTCTTCTTCTATTAATGGGTAGGCTATAACCAAGTAATAGGGAATGAAAAAGGATACATTTTTTCTGGTTAAAAAAAAGTGGATACATTGTTAGTTCTCGTGTTTCTACAAGCTTTTCTATGGATAATGCAAACTAAGAATTGAATAGACATATTTAGAATGCTATTTGTAAATCTTATTTTAGCCAACCGGAGGTAATTCCCTAGTTTTCTAGAACTTTAGAAATAAAACAAATGTATATATATAGTAAAAATGGGTCATTTACGCTATCGGGTAGATGATGGTTATACAAAATATATGCACCTGTAACATCTCTAACTTTTGATTTAATCTATGCATGTTTTCTTTTTGGATCAATAATTAAATGGCAGATGCAATGCCAATTGAGTATCAAATTGGCTAGTGCCGATTCATGAGGGAGATAGTGAGCCTGAGGTGGTGGGATCGGTTTTAGGTGGGTCCCTCATAGGACACCGGGCTTGAATAGATTAATGGGGATTTGACATTTTAATGCCCCTTAAACATTTAATCTCCAATTTCATAACTAAAATTCTGTAAATGTCACCAGGGTCGTTTGACTCTGGTACACTTTTTTTTTTTTTTTTTATACTTTTTTGCCCTCGATCCCATGATATCATGCGAGTTTAAGAACCTGTGATATCATGGGATCCAAATGTTAAAAGTTGTAAAATTACTTGAATCCCATGATGTCATGGATTTTTAAAAACCCATGATATCATGGGATTTAGGGCAAAAAAGTAGAAAAAAAAGTGTACCAGAGTTAAACGACTTTGGTGACATTTAGAGACTTTTAGTCATGAAATTGGGGATTAAGTGTTTAAGGGGCATTGAAATGTCAAATCCCCTAGATTAATAGCCAATATTGAGAATGAAAAATCGTTAGTCCATAGAATGATCAATAGATAAAAGGGTCAAAAGATTAAGATTGAATTATTTCCAAGAAACACTTGAAGAAGTCTGGGCAGTATTTAGTATTATGATAAAGACTAGAGAGATCATCAAGAGGAGCACTTAAAGAACTCTCCAGGAGGTTGCTCATTTGTTTATATTTCAATCTCTTCATTAGTAGAAATAACTAATCTCAGTACATTCTATCAGTTCCTATGATTCATTATTTTATTTTCTATCTTATCTATACTTACATTTTTCGCAGCGGTGCTAAATGCTTCCCTGTGGCTAATGTCAGGATTACTAGCTTTTATCCTTTGAATCTCCTCTCTGCATGCATGAGAAAGATGGAACAAATCAAGTATAACACTTTTAATTCGTTGAAAGTAATTAACCATGGCATTAATTGTTTAAGGATCTTATGCATTTCATAAGGGTCATTGATTAAAAAAGAGCAATTGTTCCCAAGTACTCACTTAATAAATTTGTTATAGGCAGAAGGAACACGTTGCCTCTTCTCTGGTGCTGCTTAAAGGAAAATAAATGATAGTAAGACAAAGTATTAGCAACAAATAAAACTTCATAGTATAGAAGGAACACGTTGCCTCTTCTCTGGTGCTGCTTAAAGGAAAATAAATGATGGTAAGACAAAATATTAGCTACAAATAAAACTTCATAGTGTCAAGTCATTAAGAATATAATGTTCTTCATCTGGAGATGCATGCATGTAAGGACTAAGGATACTTGTAACCTATGGAAGAGAAACCCTTGAGTCGCACTTGCTAGAGTGAGAAGTTTCTGAAAGCTTAACATGCTAATAACGTGAAGCTCGAGTCTTAATTCATAAAATGTATACAAACATGATTTATAATATTAACTATTGCTTTATTGTGAGATGAAGTTGGCAATATGTCATCTTAAAGTCTCAACACTTTTATGGGATTTCTATGAGAGGTTTCTGCAAAAACACCTTGTGTCAACACTACAAGTGAATCAAAGTCACCATAATGCATCTTTGTGCAAATTACAAGATATTTCTTCAATATTAAGTCAAAGGGAACAGTTATAAAAGACTTGGAATGAAGTTTTACGTCTTGTAAGGTTTTAATTAGTAGAATGATGATTTATACCTCAACTGTCCTAGTTCAGGTGAAAATATCTCATTGATAATATATAACATGGCAATAACTCTCATGAAGACAACAAGGGTGTTTTTCAGTTTGTCCTGTTAAACTCATCGATTTCTTCTTTTCTTCACTCTTGAAATTTATTTTATATGATTTTATATGGTTAAAATACAAGTACATGACTTTTGTTAAAGTTTCAAAATCTCCAGAGAATATGATTTGCTTGTGGTGAAATATTCCCAAAGATCCAAATCAATAGTCTTGAAGTTGTACGATTTGGCCACGCAACTTCTTTTGCTGCAAGTTTCCTTTCCAAGCTCTCTGGATGGAAATCCAGACTTGTATCCTTCGCTGGTCGGAGAATTCTGGTTAGGCATGTGCTGGGCAGTTTGGCTACTCACATAGCTATGGTTTTTCCCGTTCCCAAGTCAGTGTCAGGGCACATGGAATGCCTCATGAGTAACTTCCTTTGGTCAGGGGAGCAAATTCAATCCAAGAGGAATCAGATTCGTTGGGATGTTGTCTGTCTTCCAACCAATGAAGGAGGTCTGGGGATTAGGCGCATTCATCAGCAAAATGAGGCTTTGTTTATCAAATTGGATCGGTCTATGGCTTCTTCTTCATCTCTTTGGGCGGACTGGATGACTTGCAGATACTTCCCCAAGTCAGCCTTATGGAGTCCCACCACTCTTAAATCAGGTTCTTGTATTTGGCGAAAAATAAGGAACTATGCCCACCACATCCAATCTGGCAGCAAGTGGAACATTGACAATGGGAAGCAGGTTGATATCTGGTTTGATGATGCTTGCTTTGCCTCTCTTTTGCCCCAATTTCCCTTCCCTCTCAACAAGAAGGTGAACTCTCTCTAGGAAGGTGATACTTGGATTCTTCCCATCAAACATCCCTTTGGAGGCAGCTGATATTCTGAGAATTGCTATCCAGGACATTCATCTTCAGCTGGATTTTAAAGACCAAATAGTTTGGAAATTCCACCCAGGCCAAGTTCTTACCTTTAAGGAAGCATGGCAACTCACTAGATCAAGCAGTGCGCCTGTTGGCTGGGCCTATCTAGTATGGAATTCCCTCCCGCAGCTAAGAGTCTCCTTCTTTGCTTGGAGATTGATGCATTGTAAGACCCCTACTCAAGCTTGGGTCCAATCAGTTGGCTTCAGTCTTGCTCCCAGGTGCTGCCTATGCAACAACATTTTGGAAACGACCCTCCATCTTCTCTTCCACTGTCCGTTTGCCTCCGCTCTTTGGAATTGGATTCTTTTAGCAGCTGACATCAACTCTGTGTTACCTCTGTCCCCTACCAAGATCTGGCTAGACCTCTTCAATAACAGTGACAAGTTGGCAAAAAAAGGAGCTTCCTCAGTGTTTTCCACCACTAATTATGTTATTTGGAAGTGCAAAAATGATCTCACTTTCAGAAACTCTAGAGCCTCTCAGATTAAGGTCATAACCTACTTGTTAGAGCTGCTTTCTTCCTCTCTCAGGCGTATGGAAAAACCTTTCTCTGGTAAGCCTCTTCAGGCAATTTGCATCTTTCTGTCTGTTCCTTTCAAGACAGATGTTCGGTAATTGGTTTTTTCCCTTTTACTTCCTTTCTTTCTTTTGCCCTTTTTTATTGCTACCTTTTACTTTTATAGTGGCTAAGTTGGCTCTGTTTTTTTGGGGCTTTATGCCTTTCTTTCTCTTCTTCTTTATAATACAATTGCCTTTTAGCAAAAAAAAAAAAAAAAAAAAAAAAATTTTTCTTTTACTAACTTGAATGGGTTCAATCACTATTATTAAAGTCTGTGCGTTTAAGATATTCTGTAGAGGAGGCACACAATTAGCCATAGACTTTTAATAGGTATTGGTCCTTATGAAACTAAAGTGAATCACTTCAGGTTTGTTTCTTTATTGGAATCCAAACAATTCTTGTTTAAAGATTTCTTGAGTTCTCCAACATGTGGATCTCTGAATCCTCCAATGTATTTGAGCATTCAGAAATTCCAGTAAAAATCAAAGTGGTTGGAATCTTAGGAATTCTAAGGATCATTTGAGACTTTGTATGTGGTTAATTTTAGTAAAGAAATATTATATTTTCAAATGGTAGTGGACATATCATGTCCATGAAATGCCAACATGCCAAATTCTTATAAGAAGTTTTAGTAAAGGAACGTGCCCTTCATAGTCACAAGACAAACCCTACATGGTTCTTTTTTCTCTGCATTTTTAAATCTCATATAGAACCAACATAAACAAATAGAGGTTTGTTGCTAAGTTCATCCTCATTTCCTAGTGCATTATCTTAATTCTCCGAAATTTGATTCCTATGGCAAAATCTCTTGCTTTATTCAGTGTTTTACCATGAAAATTGGATTATCAATATTGGAAACTTATTAGGTTTCATAGTTACGCTTCTGGCTTTTGTTCTTTTTCTTTTTTGGTGGAATCTTCAATATTCTATCAGCAATTTATTTCATCCTATGACATTGTAGGGATGGACTTTCAGTTGTCAATGTATATAGGTTCATTGATTGGCCTTAATTTGGAGACTGTTCCTAACTGACTAGGAATGTGTACTTTTGGAAAACAAGAAAGTTCTTCAATAGATTGCTTTTATGGATAAGGGTGCGTGGCATGAAAGGAACTCCAAGTTTTTCATGTTGTGGCCCAACAGGATGTGCGATTAGAATAATTTAATAGCATCCGTTAGTGGGGTGTCCTTGGGCCATCTTAAAAAGAACTAGATGGAGTTTTGCAAACAATATTTTTTGATGCTAGTGTTGTTCATTAGGGGACCTCTTTCATGGTTCCAATTTAATTTGAAAGGAGTGGAAAGATAACTTTATGGGTGCTTTTGCTAATCACAACCAAATGAGAGAGAGAGAGAGAGAGAGAGAGAGAGAGAGAGAGAGAGAGTACATAATAAGGATATGTTGGATTTACAAAAAAAAAGGAAAAAAAGAAAAGAAAAGACTTACGGCGTATAGGTAGAATTCGAGGTTGATCATCCTCTGTAGAGTCCAACATCTTATTGGTTTTGGAAGAAGACCCACACTCCTTATCACTATCTTGAGAGCTGAAGTTTTGATGCTGCACATTTTGCCATATAGTAAGGATGAACTCTTTGTAAAAACCATTATATTTTCTTTCATTTTAATGATTAGCTAATTTGTGATTGTCCTTGCCTAAATGAATATAGTTGGTTCTCCATTCATCATAATTACTAGTAAAGATTCTATCTTTAGTGTCTTAATTAAGGACTGTCTCTTCTATTAATAGATTTATGCAATTATTTCTTGAATAGATGAAAATAACTTAATTAAAGCAGTTCATGAATGTTCAAATTGCAATTCCCTTAGAACTAAAATAAAAATCCGTCGTTAGAAGACCCATTAAATAAGAAATACAAAAAGGATCTTCACTTCTTTTTTTTTCTCATTTTACAGAATTCTTTAACCATTGCTCAGGAATTATGCTCTTACAAACTCTAAATCAAAATCAAGTAATAAAAATGAAGAACCACCTTTTCTGGGTGTTTATGCATGTGGTATATGTCCTATATCAGTTGGGAAAGGGAGTTTGAGATGTTACCTCATTCTATGACCTATGTACAGTGTACTCCATAAGATTAATCTAAAATCTAAATAGATATATTATTTGTCCTCTATTTATTTTAGTTTGCTTTCACACTTTGGTCACGTGGGCCTTGGCCCACTAACCAATGGTTAATGTCCAAGATGACTCAATCCATTAGACTTAAAAAGTGTCGAGGCCTTGACCCAATATATTATAGCCGAAAAAAAAACAAAGTCTAATGTCCGAAATGCAAAGACCAATCAAATTTAAAACCAAGTTATGGGTCAACTAAAGGGAAATACAGTGTGTTTGATCCTGTGGCCCATCAAAATGTAACACCTAGCTTGATAAGCCAAAGCCCAAAACCTGCTAAAATTAACTTGGGGTTGAGGCTAAATGGGCTAAATAAATGGGGCCAATCAGTTTGCATGCCCTAGGCCCTATGTAGCCATAGAGCTTGGCTGTAGGACTCATAGAACTTGGTCATAGGACCTGTAGGTTCTAACCACCAGCCCCCAATCAACCATGATGGCAGTCACTTCTCTCAACTTTCCTTTTGTGAGCTAAGAGGGAGGAATGTAAAGTCCATTTTAAAACTCATAAAGAGAGAACAAAGATTGAGTCCTTTTCTTGCCTTAAGTTGAGAAAAAAGTGATGTCACAAAGGCTAATTGGGCCCATCCAAATTGGCCCTCATTTGGAGGCACAAGAGGTCATACTAGTTGGCACTGTGTATGTTTATTAGGGGGGAAACGACATAAACCCTGGTGGAAGAGGGTAAAACAAATGGGTGTTAATAAAAGGAGAGATCCTATCAACTCTCTCTCTCTCTCTCTCTCTCTCTAAATGGATTTATGTCCTTAATTTTATGAGACCTTAACCATCATTTGATTTCGTTCTTAGAAACAAAGGAATTGATCTATCCTATGAAAGAAAAGGAGTATTGAGGCACTAGAAGTTCTCTCATCAATTCAGTTATTCTATCTTACCATCGGAGGATTGAAAAAAGACAAATATGAAAAAGAAATACTTATACCTGGAAGTCTTGGAAAGGGAATGTTTGTATCATAGAGCCCATATTGACTGATAACAAATAAGCACAATGCCCACATCTAACTGTAACGATGTTGAACATATTGCTGTATGGTACGCTTACCTATCAAGAAAAAGAAATAAGTCATATATAAGATCTAAAACCATCCAATGTGAGATGAGTAATTGCCAGAATTTTAATTTGAACTAGGATAGTACAAAATTATTATAGATTTTGGATTTTTCATTTCATAAAACCTCAATGAAATTTGCATTTATTATAGCGGATTCTTTTAGGCATTTCATTTCATAAGATCTTAATAAATTTTGGTTGATCTCACTAGAATAATGTCCATCCTGATCTACCAGTGTTCACCACTTGTTTGTGGAGGTCATCACTATTTCATCCCACTCTTTTTGGATATGTTGGATGTGATGGCCTACTATATTAGATCTATCACGATGTCTCCAAGAGCTAGACATGAATTAGGATCATGTAGCTTTGAGTAGAAACTCCCTTTAGAGAAGATTCGGTAAAAGAAAAGATGAGATTGTAAGGTTTGGATGATTTTGTAGATGAGGGAGGTTTGTAGATGTTATGAGAAGGTAGGATTTTTATTTAGATAGGAAACCTTTGCTAGTAAAGGAGAAAAGTGATGGGAGAGGGTAGGCAGTGCAATTATTGTAATGGAAGGGAGATTACCTAGGATCATGATTAGCTTGATGGTAACAGTGCTAGCCATGAATTTGATACCATTTAAATTTTAGGATTACTTTCAATAAAACCTTAATGTATATTGCATTAATATATATAGTAGTCAATTGTTTATAGAATACGAGAGAAAGTAAATTAGAAATCTTGAGATACTATCCTTTTAGTCAACCTAATCATACTAATCACAAGCTTCATGTAATTCTCATTCCATTAAATATCCTAAAATATCTTTACATAATTATCTCCATCATAAAAGCGTTGTCCCATATATATTGAGGCCATTTACATGAATTTTATTTCGCCATTCCAATTGATACACACCTTAGCATGTTCATGGAATGTTGACTCATGATAATCAATGTTATAGATGTGATAAAAGTTTTATATTGCTGTCAACTTGACGCAACCCTCCTTCTTTATCAAAACATATACTAGTATCTTTAAAACCCACAATGTTTCTAGTATGCAAAATTCTTTGTATGTTATGTTCAATTCTTTTGCCATATGAAACATGCAACTCTTTTGTTGGTACAGTAACATTGATATGCTGATTTTCATATTATTTTACTTACATGAAGAGACAACAAGTAAGGGAGGATTCATTGGAAAAAGGTAAAGTAATCATCATTTAAAGATTTGAAACTTTCCTCATCTTCAAGAAATTCATAATTTTGTAGAAATTAGAGGAATAATAGGATCATGGTTCTTGAGTTTAAATGTGTCATTTCATCATCAAAGCCTTGTAACAACTATGCTTGAATTCTCTTTTTTTTTTTTTCCGTATCCATCCTTACTACTTCCATCCATGCACTCTTTAGCCTATCTCTTTTCCTTAATGGGCCATCAACCTGCATAAAAATCTTTTTCTAATGGCATGATTGTTGATAATAAGAAAGGTCAAAACTTTACTATTTTGGTTGTCCTCCGTAATGACATGACTGATCATTCCAACAATATAAAACACTTTAACTCAATAGATAGGCATCTTCCACTCCACAAAACAACAAGGATCAATCCCTAGGAGACTTGGGTAGTGTGTAGGTGTGTGGATATTTTACCAGAGTCGAAATAAACACTATTGAACAAGAAGCCGTGGCCCCAAATACATTCAAATAATGGCCAAAAAATATGTGCAACTCTTCAAGTAGGACCTTACAATTCATCTGACTATAGGAAATTAAATGTAGCATCCTTCCCATACACACCTCAGAGAAACAATAATTCCAAAAAAAAAATTCAAGCAGTTATGAAATATAATATCTTGAGATACAAACTCAGTTCCTTGGTTAATAACAAAGAATATATATAGAAAGCACTAAATAATATTTTTGTTAAGTTTAAATTATTGGCATTTTAGAATGTATTTGTGGTATTAATTATCCAAATATGCAACAATAAGTTCTAGTGAAAAACTACCCATAAAAGAGATGCAAGATGCAAAGTGGAGTTCTTAAATGATATTCTAGTGTTAGATTATAATCATATGATATTCTAGTGTTAGATTGTAATCATTTAAATCATAAATGAACCACCAAAGCAATTAGATTTTTGAAAATGTACTTCTCTTGCCAAGTAGTTGGACATCTATCTTGTATAATTGTGACTGCATCAAGAACTTGAAATAATGAGATTCTAGGGGTACTTCATAACACTTTAGTCACACTTGCATGATATATGCTGCTGATCCTGGACCTTTTTTGGGGTGGACCACACCACTCTAGCATTGGCCCCGCATGGATGAAATGTTGGACATAGTAATAAGAAAAAACTCAAACTAACAAGGTTGTGATTGTGCTAATATTGAGGGGTTATAAAACCTACTGAAGATAGAATTCCATGAGGGGGAGGAATTATAACACCTATATAACTCGGTAGTTATAATTCACCAACACTCTCATGGTAGAATGGCACTCAGGGATCAATCCCCGGGTCTTTAAATTGAAAGTATCACTACTCACCAGTCGCCCAACATAATAAAAAAAAAGAAAAAAGAAAAAGAAAAAAGAAAAAAGAAAAGAAAAAAAAGAGAAGAGAGTTATAAAAGAAAAACAACCTTGTGTTGCGTACATCAAGTGATTAAGCTAGATCAGGAGATTAAGTGATGGAAACATGTAATTATTTATGTCATGTATATGTGTTATTTAGATTGATCCTATTGTGTTTATTTCATGTAGATCTAACAGTTGAATGCTTAGTTAGATGATAAGAAGATTGTACATGAGGTCTAAGTGTAGCTGAGATGGCTAGGTGGAGTAGCAAGTAATGATAAAATTTGGAATGATTATATAAGTATGAGAAAATCAATGGGTGTGTTCAATGAAAATCAAGGAATACCATTTAAGATGCTTTGGGTGCATACATAAAAGATGGGAAAAAAACACTTTTGTAAAAGAATTTAGTGTTAAGGAACTCCACAAAGACATGAAATGAAGCAGTTCCAAAGTATCATGTTAGATTGTGGAGTGACAAGAAACATAGCCATCAATAGGGATGACTGAAAAAATATCCTCAGAAGATAGATGAGACAAGGTTTCCATGTGATGATTATATAGACAAAATGGAAATAAAATGTTTCATCTCTAAATAAGCCATCACAGAATATGTTTCGTCTCTAAATAAACCATCTTTCTTTGGTATTCATATGAGGGGAAATGAATTATGGAAGAAAGGTGCAAGAAATTTCCCATACCCAAAGAAGAGTATGATGTAAACCTATTGTCTCAAAAAGTCTGTTGCCTTAATAATTGGCAGGTCACATGGCAGAATGACTTTGACAGTTAAAAACTGTAGCAACCATCAATGTTAGCACCAGTATGTGACAGTGAAGGCAAGAATGGCCAGTTGAAATAGAATAAAGATTGTATTCAGGCTTGCTCTATCAGTTAGCAATCATCCATGGAGCCATATGGGCCACAATCACGAATGGATGAGTAATGGGCCCCTCAAAATCTTGAAAAAAGAAGAAAAGCAGTTCACTTGCAAAAGCCTCAGGAACCCTTCTAATTCAATCAATACCTTAACAGACCAAATAAACAACCAAACCACACAACCCATCAAATAACTTAACAGCTCAAGATGCTTAAGTCTCCCATGATTGGTGTACTTTGAGGATGGATCTAGAGCAGGTCCACCTCTTGGATGAGCCATGGTGAAGAATTTCACATATTGAAAGATCTAAATAGTCTGTCCAAAAAGTTTAGGGTTTGTAAATGTAAGTAATGGGGTTATCTGTCAATGTCTAGGGTTTGTAAATATCATTTCCACCTGGGAGAACGTATCAATATGTATATTCTTGTTTCCTTTTCTCTTTTAAGCTTGAATCCATAAGCTTTTCTCCCCTTGTTTCTCTGGCATTCAAACGTCACATGGGTAATAAATTACAAAGAGAACTACCCTTCTTTCTCTTTCCTTTTGGTACGCCTGACTTTTCTGTTTGCCAGCAGAGAGAGAGAGAGTGACGTGACTGGACCTGTCACCCCAGGCTCATAACTACATCTCACGAACACGAGGCTATGAAAAAAGAGACAGGTATCAAGGGCTGGATTTGGTGATCTCTTGATACAGTCTGAGAATCTCGGGTCTAGACTTCCAAAAGCTAAACACCAAGGAAAGAAATAAATCTTAAAAGGGTGGTGGAAAGAATCTTGGTATGATGAAATGAGAAAAAGAAAAGAGTAGAAGAATATAGGGAAAAAAACTTTCAGAGCTGCAACCACCTTCATCCGTCTTTCTTTTCTCATCTCTAGGTTAAATGAATTTCGAATATGAGGTGGTGATGATGGACAAAAACAACTATACCCATCAAAGTGAAGACTAAAATATTCTGGACAGTTCTGCACTTCTGCTAATGTTATATTTAGCAAAAAATAATTGAAGCTACTGTTGGTTGAAGTTCCCAGTGATAAGGAATGTGGGTTGATTTCTAAAAGGGTTGTCTGGGTTGCTTTCTAACAGTCTGCTCTGGTGGTATGGGATATGAGATGAGGTGGTCGTGGTCTGCCTTGGGTTGGGTTTGGAAGGATGTTGTAGACAGACGGCGGTGGATAGATGCTTGGAGGTAGTATATATGGGTCTGAGATGGGGTACTGGTATTGTAGATGTGTTGCTGGGTTGATTCTCAGATGGTGATGATGAAGACGGAGATTGGTAGTGAAGGCTGTAGTGGAATTGTAGAATGAATAGACCCCCATTCTTCGATGGGCTGCTGTGATTGGTAACAAACATGAAAGCATCCCACGCCATTACTAACCCAACTCCTTAATTCCTTTAGATATGTGTACTAACTCACCAACCAATCTATTTAGTGTAAGTAGTGTGTTAACTATCAAGTTCCCTCTAAATACTAAACTAGATTTAGTCACATTTGGGCTAGAACCCACTTAATTAAAAAGGCCTAAGCACTTGAGACTTTCCACTTGTGATGGGTGAGTTTTCCTTTCATCTTCTGATCTATCATTGGGGTTGATGGGTTAATTATCACCAACTGAAGGGTCATGAGATACCACTTTGATCAAGTTGATATTCATCATTTATTTATCATAAGGAAAGTATTGAAATGTCTTCTCAAAACAAATTAAAAAGACAGCATCAGTCTGATAAATGTTGTGAGTGTCCGATATCAATGGTTTGCCTCCATAAAAGGTGCAAAGAGTTTACTTGTACGTAACACAAGTTTTGATACATTTTCCTATATATGATCATTCCCTTTAGAAGAACCTAATTTCCATATACTCTTTGAAATTAAAATGAAACGCGAACACTTGATTGAATGCTAAGCTTCCCTTTCTGGAGCTATATATATATATATATATATATATTCAGTAGTTACTTATAATCTTTTGGCATGTGAAATAAAGTCTTATCTGCGAGACGATGATCAATACAGTGTATAAAACCCTAAAGACTAAGGTAAGCAGGTGATAATTTTAAGAATGCAGTGGGGCATGGCATCTGACTTGAAAAACATTCGAGGAAGAAGAAAGTATCGATCTATCATTATTACTTGCTAGTTCTGAAGTATCGACTACAAAATATGTATTATATTAAGCTAGCTTGTCAGCATTGTTTTATAATTTCGGCTCATAATATTGCAAACGCATAAGTATAACTATTTGTAAACAATCATATTTACAAATCAAAGTATGATACATGAACCAATCATCCAACTTTAAATGAATAAAAAAGATTAATGAAAATTGTGTTTTATTGACTAATTATAATTTCAATTTCTCAAGGTTCAGTGTTAGACTCGTATCATACATGCCATTGTATACTCCTATTAGGTCTGCGATATCGACCTCGTTTTGGGCTAGTTATATCTGACAGTGGATTCACATTTGAGGGTAACTCCAAAGGGGCTATATAACCATATATAGAGAGATGAGAGATAAGGATCGGAACACTATCTCCAGTTTAATTATGGCCGTGATGAATCGGTCCTTTGGGTACTTGCTTAGAGACTGATATCCATCTGATACTATCACATAGATAGATAATCATGAAAGATGAAGACTTAAGTAGATGCCATATTTCTACTTCCAACAGCTTTATTAATTGTTTGGAAGATAGCTCAACGAAATCACCTACTGTTTGGAAAATGCTGAGTTTGTGTTCTCCTAAAGGAAAATGATGTATAGCAGGAAGACAAAAAACGAAAGAGTTTCTTCCCCCAGAAATCTTCTCAATCTTTGAAACCACCCTACTTTTTTCTTCTTTTTTTTTTTTCTAAGAAGATTTCTCATCCTTCATTTGAGAAAAATATCCACTCTGTTGCAATTTTCTTATTAGGGATAACTAAAACCCAAGAGAGTTTAACTATTGTTAGGAAATATCTTAAAAGAAGTTTGAAATTATTATATGTTAGTAGTTAGAGGTTTTGGGCCAAAATCCTCTTCATAATCATCATAAAATAGCAATATGTTAAAAATGAAACAAAAACATTTTCAGCTATTTGGTGCATTTCTAGTAGATTATCAGTTTTATCTGTGAAAAATTAAAGGTTTGGGTTTGGGTTTATGTTTCTAATCATTTGGGGATAAACTCATCTGACCGGCACGAAAGAAGAAATTTATTTTGTCAACTAGAGATAGAATATATAACCCTAACTAAGGTGAATTTAATTTTTTTAACTTTCAATATTAAGCCAAAATGCATGAGATTGAGAACTAGTTTCTCGCTCAATTCTCTAGAGGATATAGGCTGATCTGGTTCATGATACTTGCATAGGATTTTGGGTTAAACTCACTTAGTAGTAAGTGTTAACTATATAGAATTGCAGCAATAATCATCAAGTACACAATCTTTTAAAAAGAATTATCAGCATCTACACTCCGAAAATCTTAAGCTTGCAGTTAGTGTTGTCATTATATAATAAACGGTTACAAAAGAAAAAAAAAAAGAAGAAGAAGACAGATGATGATAATTTTCCTCAAGATTTCTGATTCATTGTGTAAATAAGATCAAGAGAATCTGTCAAGAATTCAGATAGATAGATAGAGAGAGGTCTTTCTTAGTTCATGGAGATTAAATAAAACTATGATCGAGCAATTTCCTTAGATCATTAAAATTCCAATTCGCTTTGCGAACAGGATCAAGAGGAATTTCACAGGTATTTAGAAGAGGGACAGAGAGGTCTTTTAGAGTTCATGAATTAAAAATAAACATAAAAATGGATTAATTATATAGTTCCCTTAAAGATCTTGAATTCCCAATCGTTGTGTCTGCGAGATTAAGAGGAAGTCTACAAGTATAAGAAGAAGAAGATGATGATGATGAAGAAGAAGACGAAAAAAGATTGAGAAAGAGAGAGAGAGAGTGTGTACCGCTAAGATGGTGTTGCACAAGTTGCAGCGAACATAGCACATACGTTCGCACGAAACATCGACCGACATTTTTTAGCAGAGGAATCACAGCTTACCAGATCTTGGAAATCTTCTTCTTTCAAAAGAAGCTCAAGGAGAAGATAAAAGAAAGACAAAGACAAATAAGGAGAGAGAAACAATGAACTTTTTTTTTTTTCCTTCTTAGAGAGAGATAAATAGAATTTATGTCTGCACACAAGTGTACGTAAGAGATGAGATTGGTCGAGTCGGAGGTGAGGGATGCAAAGTGGAGAGTAGAAAGATAGATGGAGAGGTTTTGATAAGCAAATAAGCGGATTTTTTTGATGCTTTGGAGGTGGTTTTCTTTGGAGAATGGTAAAATAGTTGGAAAGATGGAGGGGTCATGATTGAGTGAATGAGTGGGTGGGAGTCTTGCCCCACTTTGCAATGCATTCTCTTGCGGACGAGGGGCGCTTGTCAGTGGTTGTAGGACACCCCATGCCCCTCGTCTTTCTCTCTTTCTCTCTCCACTTTCCTTTTTAGTTATACTAGTTGTACCCTCTGAGAGATAAGAGAGAGAATTTTAATCTTGAAAATAGTTGTAGGGATAGAAATACTATTTGCCAAAACACCCCAAGTACTTCCAAATTCTAAGTCACTCAATGCTGGGCAATGGAGCAACACCATCCCTTGCACTTACCTTTTTAACTCAGTGGGTTACAGTAGAACTATTGGTAGTGGACTAGTTGGTAGTGGTACTGCATTCTGCACTCAAAAGAAGAATGCTGGCATCCACATTTGAGATCAAGGGATCATAGTCATACATAAGTTTGATGCAGACATGCATGATACACATGTCCATTAATAAACTCAACGCTCTTCCAAATTTCCAAAAGGCGCTACATTAATTTTCATGACTTTTACGAGAGGAAATCTTCTCAATTTATACACGAAATGATAATTAAGATTATTGGAAATCTCCAACAATCCAATGCCATCTAATTTAAAATCTCTAACAATTCAGTTTTATCTCAAACCAAACCTAATCTTCAACCATAAACCCAATCTTAGACAATAATAACAGTAGTTACCTCTAACACCCCATAACAATGGGTTATCTCTAATACCAATTGCATCGTCGTGTTTCTTCCAGAAGCATTCTTTGTGTGACTTGATGAAAGTATATATGGGATCGTAAGGTCTGGATCAATGCATTAATGAGAGGGGATGTTTGAATTTGTTTAAGAGAGAAAATTCGAAGGAAAGTTGATAGTGAGATCATGACATTGGTATAAGAGATACGATCATGGCCGGCTTGATCAAAAGATTACCACCGAGCCACTGCTCTCATACCATGTAAAGATTCAAGAAGAGCTACGTTTCACATGCAAGAGAAAATCCTCTTAACTTATACATGGTAATAACAAGATTACCCAGCTACATTTTTTTAAGGGTACCAAAAAAAAAAAAAAAAAAAAAAACCAATCTTATCTCTAACCATACTAGGATGATTAAAAATCTGTAACAATCTAATCTTAGCTCTTGCTAGCGGATGCTATTGTTGATTGGCGATTGGAAAATTCTACCTATTCATTTTCACACAATGAATTTGGACCACTGTCCAGTTTTTTTCATTTTATTTGATGGCTGAAGAGTGTGTTATATATCCACTGTGATGATGCATGTATCTATACTACATCTAAAGTTCATGGGTGGGTACATCGTCAAAATAATTTACTTGAGAGGTACAATTATTTGTATTGAGAATTGGAAAAGGTAAACAAAAATGAAAAATGAAAAAAATGGGATAAAGTACTTACAATGATGAATAATAACTTGAAGCACAACATATTGACCAATGGCTAGATATTTTTGCGAGAGAATTGAGAATGTTTGAATATACATAGCGAATTTATTGGGTGATCCATGGAACTCATGGCAGTCATAAGAAAAAAACTTTTCTTTCATTTTTCTTTTCTTAAATTGAAGTGATTTGATACATGTAAATCATTAAATCTAAGTAGTGAGAAATGACATGTTAGATTGCTGAGTGACACTGAATTTAGACGCAAACAGGATATCCATCAAGTAGAATTTACAGAGCCTACTCCAAATAAATTACGTTAGGGCGACGATGACTGTGATGATGACTTAAATACTAAAAGAGGAATGTCCACATTCAAAGTGCAGGAGTAGACCTACATACAAGCTTTTGGTGGCAGTCGCCCCAAACAGACCTGGGTCCACTTTCAAAACCCATATGAGAATTTCGGATCCGTTTCCAAAATCCACATGAAAATCCTAGCTGCCACCCCTAATTCCACTTGAAAATCATGTGTTTTCTTGCCCTCAAAACCCAACTACTTAGTTGGGGTCCGACCCCTTAAACACAAATCCTGAGTCTGCCGTTGGAGATTGGAGATCAAGAAGTGGGGTCCACCAGTTGATGGCTAGCTCAATCACCTCCATTATGTAACCTGCTTGGATCCATCATATATAACTATTAGGTTTTTGGAACTACCCATTTCTATGTTCCCAATGATTGACGGTCCACGATGCGAGAATGCATCGGTGGTACAAACCTTAATTACCAATCGATTTCCAGGCCACAACAAATGGAGAATTGAGTTACACATTGTTGAGGTCAACGTCCACCCTCGCTCTTGAGCCCTCACCATAAAACTGTTGTTGTACCGTTTCCTATCACTAATTGGTATTGGTTTTGGGATAAGTGGTAGCTCAATGGGGTGACGATTTTTTTTAGGTGTGAAAGTCACTTTTAAATTAATTTCTTTCCTAAGGCCAGAATCATTAAATTGAAATCTTATTTCTAGCTAGTTCCAAGGCTTATCTGAAAGGTTGGATGAAAAATAACGCGAAAAATTCTGGAAACTCATTGCCTTAACTTGTTTTGAATATCATCCAAACAAATGAAACAGGAAATGGTGGATACTTACATTCTTAAGGAAAAGACAAGTATAAAATACTTAATACCATTAGATGTTGTGGTTGACAAATTAATAACTCTCTCCATAACATGTACATCCATGTATATATATGTAATTTTCCTTTTATTATCTGTTTCATAATTTGAACCATACTTCTAGTTTGGAGCAAGAATGATGTGTTATACTTATAAGAAAAAACAAATTATAGAAATATAATCTTGACATTGATAGCTAACCTTTTAGGGAGGAGCAGCATGAATGGTGGAATCTTGTGAAACTTTCTATTCATTAACACTTGAAAGGGATGGGTGAATGACTTTTTAATAGATACTGAAATTTTTTGCAAGCTACCGTAATGGATTACTAGTTCTAATTTAACC
Organism: Litsea cubeba; assembly: GCA_012931725.1. Lineage (NCBI taxonomy): Eukaryota > Viridiplantae > Streptophyta > Magnoliopsida > Laurales > Lauraceae > Litsea > Litsea cubeba. The sequence continues at coordinate 15,252,060 of CM022947.1, forward strand.
AATCAATGCAGTGGAAATAGCCAATCAGACAATATAGAACTAGTTATCTACAAATCACACACCACAAGAAGGCAGACACAATATTTAGCATGAAAATCCTATCCAGTGAGAAAAACCACGAATCAGAAATCAAGAATTTACGAATAGTTACAGGATATACTCACAAGCTCCTTTACATCAGTCTGTATCTCGTTGTTCTTGCAAAGAATCCACTAACACGACATCCACCATGCCCCATTCTCCTTACTTGATCTCCTCGCATCTTGTCAGTTAAGATGAACTATCTTCTACAAGAAAGGTAGAAGCAACAATGACCTTCCAGAACAGCCATTCAGAACAAACTCTCAATGGCTCTAGAGAATAATCTCTCTCTAAGATATTTCTGCAGATTAATGAGAGTGATACCTTTAGGGTTGAGAGCAATACCCTATATATAGCTCCAAATTTGTGTTTTAAACTTAGTGCACAAGTAGGACTCAAAGTAGAAAACCAAGTCTCAAAAGGAAATAATTCCAATTCAGAAAAGGAGACTTTCTGTTTTGCTTGCACCTGTCCGATCGATTAGACAACCCAAATAACTGGGGTGCATCTTTAGTCCTATCGATCGGACAGAGGATCCGATCGATAAGGCCTGGGGGTTTTTGCCCGGTCTTCTCTTTTGTTCTATTATTCGCTTCAGCTCTTCCGTCGATACAACCACAGTCCATTCTAAAATAAATTAGAAAATTACAACTCAATGGATCGACCTAGAGTTTTGTCCAACCCATGAATTAACCAACATAAAAATACTAACAGATACAAAGGAACATTTTATATTAAAGCATTTTTTTCTACGGACTTCTTTTTTTTTATCGGTTTTTCTACGGACTTCTTCAACATATAGTAGGGTATTTCTAGACTTCTCAGGTTCCAACATTGTAGAGTTCATGTATGAAATATCTTCTACTTTAGACATTCTACATGCCATAAACGTAAAAGTGTTTTTTTTACATTAAGGGTTAATTACTTTTTACCCTTTCAATAATAAACCTTACTTACCATTAAAGAAAAAGTGTTTCTATCTTTTCCTTAATTTCATCTTTTAAGATTTGCATACACAATTTGATTATTATGGGTTCTCTCTCTCTCTCTCTCTCTCTCTCTCTCTCTCTCTCTCATATTATGTGATCCAAATAGAGTTAGTGTCATGCACCTCTCCTCTGAAAGTGCATTTGCAAGAATGCCTACTTGTTCCAGCAAACTAATGTAGCGGATGTAGTGTAAGGTCAAAAATCGTGTCAAGCCATAAATCCCCTTAAAACCCGAGAGAGGTCTCGCTATAGCGTGCGTGGATGGGTTTGCCCTGGTGGATTTGGACTCTAAGGAGAAGTTTGAGATGACTTGATATTCTTAGTGGATTATGACTATGAGTCTTATGCATGGATTTGGGGCTATAAATTGGGTGATTCTCTCAATCCAAATATACACAGCACCTCTCTCATTAATTTGAGTACGATATATCTTAGAGAGAGAATTATTCTATAGAACCATTGAGAGATTGTTCTGAAGGGCTGCTCTAAAAGGTTTTGTTTTTTTTACTCTCTTGTAGAAGATAGATCATCTTGGTTGACAAGGTGACGAAATCAAGTAAAGAGAATGGTGCACGGCGGGGAAGTCGTGGCAACAGAAGTTGTGCAAGAACAACTACGGTCCTTAGGTCGATGTACTGACTGGGATAAATGAGCTGTGAGTATTTCTTATAACTGTTCATGAGTTCCTTATTTTAAGATCGTGGTTTGTCTCCCTCGAAAAGGTCGATGTACTGACTGAGGTAAATCTGTGTCGGCCTTCCTATGACGATTGTTTGGTAGATTTACTTGCTAGTTCTATCTTGTTTGATTGGTTACATCCGCTGCATTGGTTTGATTAATTAGACTAGCATCCATTCTAATGGGTTATGTAGAACTTTTATGTAACCAAATAAACAAGATAGAACTAGCAATAACTATCTACCAAGCAATCATCACAAGAAGCCAAGCACAATTTTTAACGTGGAACCCTTACCGGGAGAAAAACCATGATCAGAAAAACTGATCACTATTGAACGGTTACAAGATATACTCACAACTCCTTTATCCTAGTCAGTACGTCGACCTAAGGACTGTAGTTGTTCTTGCATAACTTCTTCGGTTGCCATGGCTTCCCCGCCGCGCATCGTTTCTTGTGATTGATCATCCTTTAATCACTTTGAGAACTAAGATGAACAATCTTCTACAAAGAAGTAGAAGTTTCAAACCTTTTAGAGCAGCCTTTCAAAACAATCTCTTAATGGCTCTAGAGAAATAATGAATCTCTCTTAGGAATGTCTCACCTCAGATCAAGAGAGATCGTTTGGATAGAGGATAAGACCGTTCGGGTCAGCCACATCCGAATGATTGGTCATAAGGTCGGATTGATAGGTCCTCGTGGGTGTCTTCTGAATTTCTTCATTTTCTTCATTTTTCTTTCGTTTTAGCTTTTCTGGCGAGACAACCACAGTCCATTCTAAAATAAAATAGAAAATACAACTCAATGGGTCCAGAGTTTTGTTCAACTCATGAATTAGCCAATACAACAAAAATCTTAACAATCTCCCTTTTGACAATTCATAGACAAAACTCTCTATGACAATACAAACTATCTACCCAAAAGAAAAATCCAAAATACATTAAATATTCAGTACAATTTTTTATAGCACCTATAGATCTTGCACTATATTTTCTAAAAATCTCCCCCTCGCTCCATTCTTCTCCCCCTTTTTGTTTATAATTGACAAATAAGTACCTTCAAGCAGCTTTTATCAATCTGGATCATGCAACTCTCCCTCAATTTTGACTCCCCTCAATATGATCTTCGTATCAGCACTTGGGTGGGGGCTTGATCTTGCAGATCAAGGGTTGATAAAGTTTTGGTACGCATACTTGCATATTTAGGTATTTCAACAAAGTGTGTACAAATATAGAAGAAATGTCTTCTTTCTCGACACATACAGGTTTGTTTTGGACCGGTGACTCTTCCTTCTGCTTCTTCCATTGCTTTTGATTTGGAGAATTTCACAGCTTATTGCAATGGGGTCAATGTGTCATTTGGTTCCACAATGATGGCAAGTGGGTATACGTTCAGGAAGTGACACATTCTTCTTATTTATAGCTGTGTGTGCAACATTGACAGCAACATTAGTGACAACTAAGTTTTTTAACAATACAGTTCTTACCTTTAGCAGTAGATGTGGATGCTTCGTCAGCGTAGCCAATTCTATGCTTGTCTGTCTTTGCCTTTTGATTGCATATGATGTCATTAAGCTTGTTAAATCTAGTATTCATCATATTTAATGAAGCCTTAGCATTATCTAAAGCAGACATAATCATTTTGAGTCTTCCATTCAGATCAACATGTTTTGCTTTTAAGGTCTTCATATTGTGATTAAGTAAATCACACTTCTGTGCTTCAGCAGTCAGTTTATCAGCCAAACTGAAATTTTTTTTTTCTAAGTGACTCAATTTTGTAAGAGCTTTTGATAATTCAGCTTTCAAAAAAGTATTCTGCTCTTCAAATTCTTTTCAGTTTTTAGCCGCCTTTTCATTTATCTTTAGCTTCTTTATGGTCTTCGCAAATAGTGTTTGATATTCCGCTTTCCAGTCATGTTGTCTCTGACTCACTATCATCTTGATTAGTCCCATCAACAGAAGAAACTGGTGGAGAAACAGAAACTGAAGTTTCTATGAATTTCTGTGTGCTAGCTTCAGGCTTCTCAGACTCAGATTGTTTCTCCTTATCATCTCATGTCAAATTAAAAGCCCTTTTTCTTTGGTCTCCTGTTATCACAATCACTAGCAATGTGTCCAAATCCTTGACACTCACAGCACTGAATCCCTTAAGAAGATTTCTTCTTCCCAACAGATTTACGGATTCTGATCGAAATGCCTTCGCAGTAGATATCCATTCTAGCAATATATAGGATCTCTACAATAGAATAGTGTAACCTGTTTTGATACCGATTGAAAGTGCGCTTGCAAGAATGGCTTCTATTTCTAACAAACTAATGCAGCGGATGTAACCACATAAACAAGATAGAACTAACAATAACTATCTACCAAGCAATCACCGCACAAAGCACGCACACGCATATTTTTTAACGTGAAGACCCTTACAGGGAGAAAAAAGCACGATTAGAAAAACCAATCACTATTGAATAGTTACAAGATATACTCATAGCTCCTTTATCCCAGTCAGTACGTCGACCTAAGTACTGTAGTTGTTATTGCACAACTTCTCCAGTTGCCACAGCTTCCCTGCCGCACACTGTTCCTTGTGCTTGATCCTCCTTCAAACACCTTGAGAACCAAGATGAATAATCTTCCATAAAGAAGTAAAAGATTCAAACCTTCTATATCAGCATTTCAGGACAATCTCTCAACGGTTTTAGAGAAATAAGGAATCTCTCTTAGGAATATCTCACCTCAGATCAAGAGAGAAGAACTTCTTGTCTTGTGTGTGTCTTAGGGTTCAGAGAAACACCCTATATATAGTTTCAAATTCGTGCATTGAAATAGAGCACAAATAGGACTCAAAGTGGGAAACCCAGTCTCAAAAGGAAACAAACCTTGTGCAGCATATTTTGGAAAATTTTCGAGGACCGATAGACCGGACAGAGGATTAGATCATTCGGCGATCGGTTAGAAGGTCGGATCGATCGGACCTTGTGGGTGTCTTCTGAATTTTCTCAACTCTTCTGGCGAGACAACCATAGTCTATTCTAAAATAAAATAGAAAATACAACTCAATGGACCTAGAGTTTTGTCCAACCCTTGAATTAGCCCACACAATAAAAATCCTAATATCCTCCGTATAGGGTATTTGGGCTTGAGATTTGCTTTGAGACATCCCTCTCCCTAGAGGGGGAAAAACAGAAAGAAAATGAAGGCATATGCAATGTAGAAACGTATTCCATTGGCTGGAGGCATGGGCCCCACCTAGAATATGATGGGGCCGGATGAATTGAATGTGGCTCTTTATTCATGGGTATACTTCACACACTGTCCATTCATCCTTCTAAATTGCCACTGAATTTTGGAACAAGGGCTAGTACTGATCATAGTAATAACAATATTTGTTCTCAGTAACAGTACAGATGATTGTAGTAGAAATGATCTAGTGTGGAATACTCAAACTAAGCAATTGGGTTTGGTCCCCACTCTATTATTTGCCAAGTGATGGTCCCCACTGTATTATTTGCCAAGTGATGGTCATGGTCCCCATGCTTTAAATCGTCCGGCCGCGATGTACTGGCTGTTAAAGTTTCTCACACATGATCATTCTTCCTAGCTAGCTTTCATTGTCTTCCCTGTCATCATGAACGCTATCACTTTAACAAAATTGAGAGCTATGGAGAAAAAAGAAAGAGAGAGAGAGAGAGAGTCCAGACAGCGCCACTTACTCTTCATGGAAAAAAAAAAAACCATGAAATAGTGTTTTCTAACAACAAATAGGCCTAGGCCTATCAATAAGAGTTTAAGTAATTAACTCTAGTTTTCTACACAGAAATTCATGGTAAGAAAACTCTCCGAGCCGACTCTTATTTCTTTTTAGTCCTTTTTTTTAATGAGGGACCGAGTCAAAAATAGGGGAGGCTCGATCGATTCATCTCATTTTAAATAATTAAAGCTTATTTGTAAGTAATTATACATGAGGTTTGAAGTAAAGAATTTAAAAATGATGATTGAATATATTTATATTTCTTAAGTAATAGATTCATTTTTTAATATTTTTAAAATTATTTTAAAAAATAAGACTCTCTCGAGTCTCCGCATTGACTCTATCCAAGTCATGAGTTTCCCAACCTTGAGCAACTTAATTAGTTATACCATGAACTTATTTCTGGGACTTGAATTATCTTTTGACTGACAAAAATAAATGAAACCATAGCTAAGCTTGTCCCAATTTCATTACAGATGGAAGTAATATTGCTTAAAAATCTCAAGTCATGTATTTTTAAGAACTCATAATAGTTTCTTTCTTTCAGTTCTTAATATCACCTTTTAGAAATTAAACCATGATTTCGGAAAAAGCTCATAAGATTTGGGAAACATAAGTAATTTTCCAGACCTATGTCACTTGTCTAAGAAGTTGTATTTATCTCTTTTTCTTCAGTCTCCTCTTTGTAAACTTCCTTTCCTTTGTTTCTTTGTTACCTAGTTCTATGTGGCATTTCAGTGATGCTTTTCATGGGTGTTGTAACTTGTAACTTATTGTATGGGAAGGAAAGTTCATGGTGAAATAGATTTTAATAAGAGAGACATGGAGGGTTGGGTCATTGTTGAGATGGGTTCTATCTGGTAAAGGGGTTCACTTTTCAGTCAAAACGAGACATTGCTTTCATGCTTTGGATCCCAACATGATTTACTTTTTACAAGTTTATAAAAAGTAAAAGCTGGTGGGGATGCCTTTTACTTTTTTACAAGTTCTTAAAGTCAATACTTACTTGTATGAAAATTGATTATTTTACTTTTTAGAAAGAGGGTGTTTGTTGGTATGTCAGAATTTAGATTTTACTTGTGTAGTCCATTGAAATGACATCTCCATGCAGCTTTCTTGAATGCACAAAGATAGTGTAGACAGGGGCTACATGTCCCTTGTTTCTTTCTTTCTGTGATGGCCCTGGCTACTACGACAATAAACAAACAAACAACCCAACAAACAAACAAAATAGCTACCAAAACTGAAAAAATAACAAATGACATTAACAGAGCACATGGCTTATAATCCTGGCCTTCTATGAACTGGCTTGCAAATGAACGGTCAGATTAACAACAAAACAATTGAGACAGACACATGGACACATGTTAGATTATTGAGATTGCTGTTCATTTTAGAAGATGTTATTTTTACCACATATCTGAGATGATGGGTACATTTTCCACTTAAATTTATGGGAGCAGATTAAAATGATGATGATCATCTTAGTCTGAGATGGGTCTACCATATAATAAATAGGCTCATCAGAGTCACAAACCTCCACCTGGATGGAATGCTTGATATTGACCAAGGCACAGATGGGTCCAACACCTTTTCCAAGGGGCATTTAATAAGATTATATTGAGTAGGTACGTGGTATTATTTTAGTTGAAAGAGGTATCTCAAACTGTACTTCCTGGGGCCTAGACCAAGCACATGCAACCCGGGGCGGTAGCCCCAGATTGTGTGCCTCGTGTTGCAGGAATAGCAACTACTGGGTACTGGATGGGCCCCGTAATGACAATTGAGCAGAAAAGTCCAAAGGCTCAAATACAAGGAAAAAATATGAACGACACAGAACATTAATAACAAGGCTGGAATGGACTATTAGGTTACTGGCTGGGGTGTACTCCAAATGCAAACACAAGACCCCAATCAGATTTCTATTTTCTCAGGCAAAGACATAATCTTCTTTTTCTAGAAACAGATATCTTGAATCCTGATTTGGTGTTTTTTTTTTTTTTGCTTATAATGATTGATGCTAATTGGATCATGATTTGATCTTAATAACTGTTGTAAATACCCCCATAAATTATGAGTCCCGATCGAATTAGGGAATTATTGTTAAACTGCCAACTGTGTAAAATCTTATTTCAGTTAATGTCCATTTTAAGTACTTTATTGAAATGAGAAAAATCAAAGATAAATTTTATATAGTTAGACGATTTATAAATCAAAGAAAAATGAAGCAGTCTTCTAAATCACAGAGAGTTCATAAAAATGAGTCATTTTAAAATCTGCTATTTTTGCGGCATCAGAGATAGCAATTATTTCTAGCCACTACACTCTCATCCATGGTCTAGACCCCCATATGAAAGCATCACGGTACTCTAACATCTGTTGTCCTGGACGACCACCCAAATTATTTACTCGGATGTCAACGGTCTTCATATTGGAAGGTCTAAGGTGCTTTAAACATTTTAAATACATGGACAAGGAGTCTGCTGTATGTACATGCTTTGAGGTGAGAGAGGGGTACGCGTACATTGTGGGGGTGTGTCTTTTAGGAGACGTCTTCATTTGTTTAAGAAGATTCAATATGAGGAGTTATTAAATCGTCCTACTATTTTTTTTTTAAAGTGTGTGCAGGGAGACTAATGATTCTCGAATTTGGAAGCCCTCGGTTTATGAAGAATTTCCGGCGAAAGCTTTTTACTTTTTTGTTGGTCGGCAATTCCAGCAAAGATCTCCACGACAGATAATTTAAGAAGAAGAGGGTTGATGTCGAGTGTCATCTTAGATACTTCTGTGATGTGTTGCAAAGAGGATAAATTTGTTGTAACGCCCCACCCTACATACATGCATGATATTGTCCGGTTTTACTTCTAATTGGCCTCAACCCATCAAAAGGCCTCATGCACTCGATGTGGGACTCTGGGGCTTCACATTCCACCCCCCTTAGGGGGTCACGTCCCGCCCACATGGAAACTCGCCCACTTGCACTAGACCACGGCATGGGACCCACACTCGAACTAGTCGAGAGTCGGCTCTGATACCATTTGTAACGCCCCACCCTACATACATCCCCTACATACATGCATGATATTATCCGCTTTGGCTCACGGGTCTCACGGTTTTATTTCTGATGGGCCTCAACCCATCAAAAGGCCTCATGCAAGGTAAGGGTGTAAGCTCTACATATAATCCCAATCACTTTCCTCTCTATAGTCGCTGTGGGACTCCGGGGTGTCACAAATAATAATGTTTGGTGTCATTTCATTGGTAGATGCGGCGTCTCTTGGTGTAGTCCAAAAAAGATTGCGTAGGTGGTAGAGTCGTGGAGGGGAGACAAATTCTTTGGAGGATGCTTTTGTATGCCATCTTATGGTCCATATGGAGGGAAAGAAATAATAAAATGTTCAAATCTACCTCTTCTTCGGTAGAGGAGTTAATCTTTAAAATCACCATTACAGTTGCGGAGTGGGCTTTGGCGAGAAAGGAGTTATCTAACTTCTCTCTTAATGATGTTATTGTTAAGTGGGAAGCTGGCATGGGATGCAGACCAACAAAGGAGAGGATGTCAATTCTTTGGTCTCCTCCCCCACTTGATTCACTTAAATTCAATGTCTATGGTGCGGCGAGAGGTAAACCGGGCCTAGCAGGTATTGGGGGTGTTTGTCATGCTCCGAGCCCTAGATTTCGCACATCCCGAGGCGCAACACACGCCCGCGTGGAAATTCGAGTCAAACTCATTGACTCTTGGTTCCCATGTACGGAATTTACCCACAGGATATCACGTGTGAGGTTTATAAATCCATGTATCGGTATTTTTCACCTGTATAAATTTTGTCAAATAGATATATCCAACCATAATCCATCATGCATCAAAATATAGAGCATAAGAGTTCATGAGCATTGATTAAAATTCAAGTTAAAGTTCAAGAGATAGAGAGAGAAGAAGTAAGTTAAGTTAAGTTTACAATCCCAAAAGCTAAACAAGTTCATTAATCTACTACAGAATAAGTGGCACTTCCAAGCCACAGTCTATGGGTCATTTAACGTCCGTCTAATCGTGTAGATGTCTAAAAGACATCATCAAGAGTCCATTCTGCTACGTTATGGAGAGATTCCTCTTCCTCAAGGTTCTCCGGGGCAATGGCGTCGATGTATTCACCTGTAACGCCAAGTGTAACACCATTAGACTAAGCTAAGCAAGATAAACATATACAGTCCATATAACATGTATCAAATGAATAGTCAGACTGGAATAAATCATATGAGATCAAGGAATGATCACTAGGCAGATCAGTGCATGAATTAGCAGGAGACATATGAATCATGGGTAACAGATATACATATTAACAGAACTAGTTGGCACATCCACATAAACTATATTCTCTCAAATTAATCATATAATATGAAAGTAAAATGAGAGCAGAACAGAGTAGAACAGAACAGGACAGTGCCACTAGGAGACAGAGGTACCCGGAATTCTCCATCATGGACCTAGGGTGCCGGTCGACCCTCAGAGTAATTTTCCATCTGCAGAGGGCCAGAATATATACTAAACCCACACTTAGCCGGGTCCGACTAGATAGGGTCGAAGCCAAGTGGTGCCGACTCATAGAGTGCAATGTACAATTAACAGATCAGGTACAGAACAGTGTTAATCAGATACATGATAGATGCAGGACATATACAGGGCAGGTCATATAAATAACAAAAATCGGAACTTACTGAAATATACTAAACAAAGCTAGAAATAGATGTAATATAACAGATGTGTAACAGAAAATACATAACTGAACAGAAACATGATCAAGTCATACTAGAATATTGGAAACGGAATGCAACGCATGTACATAGAGATCATATATTTGGAATCAAGACAGATATCAAGCCAGACCTACGGTCTTGGGAACACATGTGGTCTTCACCGTCCAACTCGGGGTAGTATTAAGAATTTTGAAATTATTGGGCTACAAAGGACCCCTTGGAGTTACATAATTTGGATGTCGAATCCCTTAATAGAACACATTTGGTTTGGTTACAATCCGAAGAACACAAGGCCCCTTGTGGGTATGGTTGCTCAATCCATATCCACAATTAAACAAACCCATTAGTCATGATAAAAGTTCAGGGTGCACATCCTACAAGTCCATCTATCAGGCCAATCAACTGGAACAAGCTACGGTTCAATATCTATTTCATGGAAACATCCATTTGTCACATTTTTTTGTTGGGTTCTACACATCATGGGCTTTCCAACGATATGTAGATCTCAAAAAACGGACATACGGTTAAAAAATTATGGTCGTTGGAAATCTGCATACTGCAGGCATCAGGTTCGCTCGAGCATCCAGATGGTCGCTCGAGCGGACCCCAAACAGAGAGCTGTCCGTTCGATCGGACCAAAGTTCGCTCGAGCGGACTCTCCCAGAGAGCCCTTCGCTCGAGCGTGCACTCACGCTCGCTCGAGCGAACTGTCAAATCTCTGTGTCCGAAAATCTGTATCTTCTCTGTTTCTTCCAGGCCATTCAAAGACAAGAGAAATCATCTATTAGAAATCCATTTTTTAGCAAAAGAAGGGTTTCTACATACGATTGCTCATATTCAAGGAACAAACTAGGAAGCATGCATATAGGCATGTCAAACGGGCCGTGCCGGCCCAAACTGAGCCCGCCCGTGCCAAGGGCCGGGCCGGCACGGCCCGCCAGGGAAAAACCCTGGCACGGCACGGCCCAGTGGCATGGCCCACAGTGGGGCGGGTTGGAGCGGGCCGTGCCGGGCCGGCGTGCCTCCTTTTTTTTTTTTTTTTTCCTAATAGAGTTTTAGGTGGGCCAGTTTAATGATTGCGTCAAGTTGGGTTGGCCCGACCTGCGTAATTTGTATAGAAATGTGTTTGGGTGAACTGTGAAAGATAAACACAACCACTAGACTACCTAACTTTTGTATACTAATATTTATTCAAACAATATTAAAACTAGTTAGATGAGGATGTGAACCTAACCATGAATATTAAACTATTAGTTACATTAGGATGAGAACTTAACCACTTTAGATGATGATGAGAAGCTAACACCTTTTTTATCCAACTTTTCACTCTTTCATTCAAACAACCTGAAATATAAAAAAAAACATATCATGTCCTTTTTTCTACTCATTTTTTAACCAAATTGAAATGCCATGGTTAAGGATATTTCAATTGAGATGGCAAACTCAATTTCTATTTTTTGGCTTAATTATCATACTTTAAACGAAGAACTTAGCGCGGTTAAATATTTCTACCTTTATCAACAATCATTTCAAGTCTTCCAAATGACCCACCATGAAACCACAACCTTGGACTTCATTTTATTTAGAATTGCATCAATTTCTTTATTTTTTTTAGTTATGGGTTTTTAGTCTTAGTCAATAATTCTCATTATCTTTATCATGGTTACATATTTTTTACTTCTTTTTCCTAGTGTTCATATCAATGTAAATTTATGGCTTCATGTGATGTGATCGAGAGTGGAGTTATAGGAACATGTGACGAGATTATATTGAACATAAATGACTGAATTATGAACATATTCCCGTGTTTAATTCTGAGCTTTCCAACCTATAAAGAATCTCAACTTCTCAAATGCTCAGGGGTTCTTGAACATAGATGAATGCAGGTAGGGAATTTCATTTGAGATTCTCAAATATCTCTGAAGACAACAAAATTATTGAAGGCAAGGGGGCAAATTTAGTGAAGGTAAGTGTGTCACACCAAAACATTCCCCTTATTACTTTTCCCCAAAAACACATTGCCCCTCATTATTAGTGTGACTAATTTACACTAAAGTCCTACCTTACCAAGTTATGTAAGTGTTTTTTTTATTAGAAAATGCCTAGGGTTGTTAGTTGGCTGGGAATTAGATTTTTATAAATTAAAAAAAATATAAAAAAATAGTTTTTTTTTTGCGGCCAGGCGGGCCTTGCCAAGCGGGCCTGGCGGGCCGATCCTGGCGGGCCTGGCGGGCCACAGGGGCTGGCCCACTAGGCTGGCGGGCCGTGCCTAACGGGCCAGCGGGCCTGCACAGCTCAGCCCAGCACGGCCCGCGTCATGGGCCGTGCCCAGTGGGCCGTGCCGTTGACCAGGCCGTGCCGTGCCACGGCCCGTTGACTAGCGGGCCGGCCCGGCACGGCCCACTTGACATCTTTACATGCATACAAATGTATAGATTTAACTTGCCTTAGGTGCTGCAAATCCAAGCTAGAACCACTCAAATACCCAATAATCTTTTCAAGATAAAAACCCCAAAAATGCAAGCCCAAATGCCCTAAAATGGTGAAAACGAAAATGAATGAGGAAGAAGATGATGTACGCATGATTTGTAGCTTTCCAAGGATGAAAGAAATCAAAAGGAAATGATTAATGAAGAAAGAGCTTACCAAGTGCAAGAAGAAAAAAAAGATGAGTGGATGCTTGAGCTTAGGAAATGTAATCCTTGACAAGAAGATGGAGAAGATGAAGTGGTGGCTGGCTTCTACACATGCAAGGTCCCTTGGTTGATGCTAGGAGTGCAGGAAGAAGAAGAATAGAAGAGAAGGAGATGAGAAAAGCTCCCAGCTGGTGGAAATGGAGAAGGAAAGAAGAAGAAAAGAAGAAATGGTTGGGTTGGGGCTTTTAAAGCCAAACTTTCCCTGCATTGCATGTAAGTCCACAAAAGGACTGAGAATATCAAGAAAAGGCTTGGGTTAGATGAATGGGCTGGAAATTGGTCTAAATGGATCCGAATTAAATGGGCCAAAGTATGCAAACAACAATCTATGAAATGCACTATGCAATGCATTAAAAACCCAAAATTTCTTAATACACACAAAACTCAAAATACTACAAAAGTCATAATCTACCTAGTAAATGGTCAAACCCTACTAATTCTACTTAATTCAGTCCAATAACAATCAAAACATCCATTAAGTAATTAATCTAAATTAATTAACTCTAAATCGAGATTAAGGGGGGTCGGGGTGTTACAGTGTTCTTCGTAATAGCAATGGTGATGTTCCCTTTTATGTTTTCAAAGAATGTTGGCATCTGTGATTCCAATGAAGTGAAGGTTCTAGCTATTTTAGAAGCTCTCCGTTGCTTTAAAAGATATTTTCACGGTGCCCTTATTGTGGAGAGTGTCTCTTCTAATGCAATTGCTTGGGTGTTTAATAGAAAGATCAACCCATGGAAACTTCAATTCCTCTTTAATGAGATCCCGGTGTTGTTGACATCTTTGTCGTGGTCTTCCGTCACGAACTACGATCGGTCAATTCTTTTGCCGATGCTTTGGCTAAACAAGGGGTTGAGAGGGTGTCTCCTTGGGAGGGTGTGATTATTGAAATTGTGTTAGACGGGGTACAATCCTTTTGTACCTCCCTAGATTCTCTTTCTGCATTTTCTTTCTCCTTTATTGAAAGTTTTTGTTACCATTAATTAAAATAAAAAATCCATGGTCGATTACATATTTCCAACAGTTAAAAAGGCTAAGTGATATAGCCTATGGTAAAAAATGCTTCGAGACTTATTTCACCAACAAACACCAAATTTCCATAGTTCACTCACCACAATCCTCCAAACTTTCATCAGGCTTCAGAGATCCATAGTGGGTTGCAACTATTAAGGATGAATTCCAAGCTCTCTTGTAAATAAAAAAAAATTGGCCCTTTGTGCATTGCTCAGATTCTATGAATGTTGTGGGTTGTATGTGGAAGGAGAACAAAAAAATGGGAATGCGTCAGTGTTCTGTCAAAGAAAATAGACCTCAGCTTTTTACCAAGAGCCTGTTTGTTTCATGTACTAAACTCCCAGGAATTCTAAGACTTTTTTTTAGTAAAAAGCTTGGAACTCTAGGACTTGTATTTCTAAAAGCGGTAAAATTAATACCAAAAATGAATATATATATATATATATTTATATATCCAAAAATGATTGTTGACAAATAATCTCTCCTTCAATTTAAAATGAATCAAAAGTACATTGGGAATGAATACAAAGCCATCACCCTAGTAATCCAGCTGGGTCCCATCGACATCTCCACTTATATCATTCACCCGTTACCTCTTTAACAATCTTTTGCTAGAAACGGACCATGAATTCCTATGTATTTAATTCCATGTAAACCAAGAGGCCATAAGGGTTTCCAATAAAATTGCTCGTACTCGTACTGATTTCTTGTTCTTGGATGAAGCTATTTCTATTAATTGGATGACATTTTGACTTGGGAAGTCTATCTACCCCTCTTTGCCTAATCATTTCTTGCACCTTGGTAAATCCATTTATTGTTCCTCGTGCTGCTTGGTTTTAATATTTCAATAATTTTTTGCTCAATGGTATTTTTTATTTTTTTGGCATCTTAAGCTGGGGGAGGGAGGGAGGGATTAGAGAGAGTGAAACTCACACATGTAAAGAAAGAGAACCCTAATTATTTCGGATGAGAGGTAGGGTTGCCAACCAACTGAACAGCCCCTATTCAATAATAATAATAATTATTTTTTTGGATACTCTCTTCTTACTTTAATCATGTTCATCAGTCTATTCTCTTGGCACTATGGTCTTACATTTGTACATACATGGGTGATATCATACTCACACTGGACAGTGGTTCGGCCTTATTGGCTTTTATTGGTCCTTCCATTTCTTTCACAAAGTTGAGGTCACACGATCCAATTCCTCTTTTGTGCTTCGACATGTCAAATCAAGTATACCTTCCAAATTCTCTCACACACTAGGATGTATAGGTATCAACAATTTTCAGTTTTTAAACCCTGGAAATTGTGACCATGCGCAGGGCTGTCAAAAAGTTTGATCCACGACCTACTCTTAATATATGCATGCCGGGTTTTACCCAGCTCTCACTGACTAGGATCAGGTTCAGGGCCCAAAGAGAGAAGAAAATCAGTTTTAGAATTTTTTTCTATGCTACCACCAGACACCAAATATAAACTTGATGTTAAACATCCTTTATTAGAATTTTAAATAAGACCATTAGGATTGATGTAATTGAATGAATACCTATGAATTCTCAGGCTTAGTTTTTCTGTAAGTGGTTAAAAGCGAAAACTCAAATGTGATATCTAAAATGACTGTCAAATGACCTTTCCTTTATGGAAATTGAATAAAGTGTAGATCCAAAATGAATTCTTTGTTGGCACTCAAATAATTCAAATCCTAGAAAAGTTAAGGTCCCATTTACATCGATCTCCATCTTATATTTCACTCCTTAATTTCCTGATATCCTTCACCCGTTACCTCTTTCAAAATCCTTCAATTAGAGTCATTTGACCATGAATTCTTATGTATTCTATCTAAATAAAAAGGCACTAAATAAAGGATAGACCACCCTCGCCATTTTAAAGTCTAATTAATTACTTCATAAAATCTTATTTAGAATTCTTAGTATATATATAATTATATCCAAACTTTTTTTATTTAAGTAGTTTTTAAGATATAAACAGAAAAATTGATGCCACTCCTCAAGTTGATCAGTTTAATCTACCTTGGCTTTCCCAGTAAAAGTCACAAATAAGCAAGCAAGGGGAAAGAATCCCACTTACCATTTAAACCTTAATATATATGTTTTTATTGGGATGATCGGAAATCTTGTGTTAAATTAAAATAAATAAATTTAACATTAGAAGAATAACAAAATGATAGTTTTGAAAATAATATGAATAATGAGGGAAACAAAAGAGAAAATAAAGAACCATAAGAAAAAAAGTATTATGGAAAAGCAGAAAATATCAGTTGTATATATAACCTTGGCCTGTTTAATATTTGGATCAGTCTTGGTTTTAGTGATCATAAAAGCCCTGGCCCATCCCGGCGAGGCCCGAATAAGAAGTGCTTATAATTTGGTTGTTATTTTGTCCAAATAATTGCTAGAAAGCCCAAACAATTTATAAAAAGTCGACCCGATCAAGACGGATTGATTAAATGGGCGGACTTGGGCCTGATATTTACCGCCCCATCTCAGGTAATAGCCGGATAAAGAAAAGTCGGGACCTGCCAGGTTATGCCTCAAGAACAAAGATGGTGGACTTGCAATCCTGCTTAGTTTCATGGCTGGGCTAAGCCAGGCTGAGATATATGTAGGCCCGGCCCGCCTCGAGAAATACAAACTCGAGCATGGCCCAAGCCCAAAATCGGCCTTAATTATGTGGCCCTGGCTTTATAAATGTCAAAACCAACCCCGCCCATTTAGTAAATCAGGTTGAGCTGGCTCACCCCTTGAGCACTGAGAACTAGGGGTATAAAAGAAAACCGAGAAACCGTTTAATCGAACCGAACCACGGTTAATAACTGTGTTTCACGGTTCGGTTACGATTATGATTATTGAAATCGGAAAATCGTATTTCACAGTTCGGTTATGATTTTTATCTCGACTCACGGTTATTAATTGAATCGAACCGTTCACCGCGATTCGGTTAACCGTGTTCCAAAAAACACGGTTAACCGAATCGTTTCGCTAATAAGAAAAAAAACCTAAGGTCTTGAATGAAAATTAACTTTTTTTTTGTTTTACTATAATATATTATGCCATTTTTGAACTATGATTTTTTTTTCTCACAATAAATTTGATTGGTAAATGAAAAAATCTTCACAATTTTTTTTTCAAGTGACAATTAACCGTAACCAAACCGTTAACCTGCAGTTCGGTTTTTAACGATTTTTCAAGGCTCAATTATGATTACGGTTTTTAAAAGTTAAAAATAGTGAAACACAATTCTATTAATAATTTTTTCGAATTGAACGGTTACCAAACCACTATACCCGCACGAGAACCTTTGAATCCTAACCCTGCATATGTTTTTTCATCCCATTGGCTACCATTTACGGTAGACACGAGGACTATCAGAAAATTTCAATCCCAAAAGTCAGATTCAATAAAAATCGAACACCACTCGAATGAAAAGATGCAAGTCACTTCCATCGAGATAATAAAAGCAATCAGCTCAAAAGATACGGGGGCAACATGGTCATTTTAACTCAATCATGGTCCACCTGTCATTCTATTTTGGTCGGTTGGATTTGTGAGGATGTGGTCCGCACACCCTTTGTCATTTCCTTTACAGCAGTCTTATCAAGAGCGCCACGTGCCATTTCTTTTTCAGTACCAGGGGTTCCAAGTCCAGCTGTGCATGCCTGAGCGGGTAGGGACTTGACTAGAGATGTCAAATGGGCCGGCACTGCACATTAGGCACCGGACACATCTGACCCGTTTGGCCCGTCAGGTACGTGGGCCGACTCCTAAGCCCGTTAGGCACGATGGGCCTAGTCAATCCAAAAATGACTATTTTTTAAAAAAATTATTTATTTTATAAAATAATAAATAGCAAGACTCATTTTATATATATATATATATAAATAGCTGATCTACCAAGCTCATCCAAAAGCAATGAGCTCCAAGAAGTGAAACTTAAGTCCAGTGGGCCAAGTATGGATCAAACCCAAGCCCAAAATGAATTGCACGTTCATTAGCTCGAATTTGCATTCAAACTAAAAAAATTTGAGCCCAAGCTCAATGCATATAATATTAAATTATATATTATATATACCTATGTTGTATTCATAATTTATTTTTATATAATAGCATTAAATATATGCAATTCGTACACTAAAGCCCAATTTAATGATCAAATTTCTCTTGGGTTAACAAATCAAATCCAAAAACCAAACAAGCCCAGCCAGGGTTTTTTATGCAGGCTAGGAGATTTAGCCATTTGCATTTCTTGACTCAACTACACTCCTAGGAATTAGATGCTCCCTGTACATTCCACCATTGGTCCTTATTAACTAACCCCTTGAAAAAAACACATCTTCCTAGGATTTTGCCAAATATGGCTTGAAGCTACATCAGCACAATTAACTACTAATATGCAAGGTGCATATATTAAAGCAAAATGATCCTAGATACACTTTACATAAAACAGTTTCAAGAAAATTAAACAATCCATTTTTAACCCCCACAACAACCATAAAACGGTCAAATAAAGGGTATTTGAGTTTTTCATTTGTAATTTGTAAATGTATAAGTTTCCTATTCTTTGTTTTTTTATTTTCTAAAAAGAATTGTAAGGTTTTGAAGGTAATCCTATTTAGAAATCTTTAAGAAGTTATAATCCAAATGGTTATATATTCTCAGTGGAGTAAGTCGAGTTTGACCGAACTACTCAAATATCTTAGTCATTCTCCGTGCTTGTGTTCTAATTTTTAGCTTTAATACTGAGAAGAAAAAAAATGAAAAAGGCACGCCTGGCACGGAGGCACGGCACTGCCTGGCCCGCTCCAGCCCGGCCCAGGGCGGGGCGGGCCGTGCCGTGCTAGGGTAATTTCCTGGGGACGGGCGGGCTGAACTTGGGGCAGGCACGGCCCGTTTAACATGCCTAGCCTTGGCCCACTTGGGATAATAATGATCACAACCGTCAATTACTTTCACTCGAAATCATTGATTTGATCAATCAAGTGTGGTGGGGGCCACCTGCTGATCGATGAGTGGACTATGTGATGACCTAGCAGTGGGCCCATTCCGTTTGATCCAATGCCAATATAATTCGAAGAGCATTTTAATGGTAAGGATTTAAGGTGGATCCAACTAAGGATTAAAATGATGAGCTGATTCTCATTAAGAACATGTTGACGATTATATATGTCCAAATTGAGAAGGGACGTGGTCTCCCTTGACATGACCCTTTGTAACACTTTGAAATTGAATGGAGGAGAAGATAGGTCAGACCATTACTCACTTTAAAAAAAAGGAAAGGATGATGAGCTGATTCTTGTCTTTTCATTCCAATCTTTTTGAAAGCTGACTTGAGGTCCATGAGTTTCCATTGGCACGAAGGCTTGTTGAGTCCTGGCTATAGGGAACAGTTAAAAATAATATTAGCTGTCGTGTCGTATTAACGAATTCGAATAGCGGGTTAACGAATTCGTGTTAGAATTACTTCAATCAGTACATGACTCATTAAATAAACAATCCAAAAATCAAACACGAACACGACCCGTTAACCCGTTAAATAATTTCATCCATTTTGGACCATGTCAATTAACACACTCATTTGCTAATGAAAGAGAGAGTGAAGGAGTTAGAAAAGAATATTTTATATGTGGGTTTTAGGGTTTCACTTCAACCTTTTCGAACTTACCTAAATACCCCTCATGCATTTTATAATTTATGTCATTTATCATTTAGCGGGGTTGTATCGAGTTGTTAATAGGTTATCGGTTTTATTCGTTAACGACCCGCTAATTTAACAGGTTAGCGGGTCCGATCCATTAACAACATGAACCCGTTAAGAGGCCACCCAAACCTGTAAATATCGTGTGGGTTCGTGTCGTGTTAACTGGTCATGTGGTATTTTAACAGCCCAAATGTACTCTACTTCACACCAAACCTTCAAGTCCAGTGGCGGACCTACGATTTTCACTTAAGGAGGGTAGACGTAAGAATTTTATGTGAGATCTGGAGACAAATCCAGGATTTTCATTTGAATTTTCTAAGCAAACCAAATTTTTTCATATGCATTTTGGAAGTAGGCCCTGGTCTGACGGGGCCGACTTCCCCCAGAAGCTTGAATGTAGGTCCACCAAAGCCTTCAACTGTGAACAAGAGTTCCCAAGATGAAGACTTTTCTCCAGAAAAGTAAGTTACCTACGTCAAAAAGCACGAAAAACGACGGATAATTTTCGTCGTTTCCTAAGAAAGACGACGGCCATGACCGTCGAAACGACCGTCGTTAAAAACGTAGTCGTTTTTTAAAAATGACTTTTTTTTTTTATAGAAAACGACTATTTTGAGCAGTCGTTTCTTTTTGTACATTAAAAAAAAATGATTGTATACACTTTTGGACAAGTTTATGCAATGAGAGGAATGAGAAAAGAAAAGTATTCTCTTTTATTATTTAGGACGTGTTTATGCATGAGTCGTGCTTTCCTCTTCCACAAAATCAAGAGTTTAACATGGGAGGCGAAAAATCGAGATCCTTGATAGCAAGGAAAAAAGACAAAAATGACCATTTCAATTTAGGAACACTTGCTACACTAAACATATAAAGAAGAAGATGGTGAAAAAATCGGCATTAGAACTATCGCATTTTCACACATTGCACAAACCCGGCCTTAGTGCATCAGTTTTTCCTTTGAAAAGATTAAATTTAAATCACGACTTTTCTTGATAGAGAAGAATGCAGGATTCCTCTCATGTGTGGAAATTAAGTGCACAAACAAAATCACAAAATGAAGAAAACTCTTCTTAAACAAAGCGCCCCCCCCCCCCCCCCCCCCCCCCCCCCCGTTCCTTAATTTATAGAAATTCTTGAAACTCATGTCATAGAGCTTCACATAATAGAATTTTGGAATATTGCTAGATTTTGTCGTTCCTAAATTCTTTGCTAAAGTTGAAACTTCAGCCCGAAAATTTTATGCATCCTGAATTCGACTAATTCCCTTTTTTTTATATCTACTGTAATTTCTTATTGACATCACACCTATATAAATAAATAGATACTATCGTGTAAATAAATAGATACTATCGTGTGTTTTTAATATACGTTCATAGATCAATGTATCGATACTATATTGTACATTTATGAGTCCGACTTACTCACAAAATGTAACACTCAAAACATGAGACCCTCCTAAAAATCAAGGCAATAATTGTGGTATGTGGGATTTTTTAATAACGAAATGTAAAAAGGACACATAATTAAAAAAATTATAAGATCGAGGAATCAACTCTTATAGAACATGTGAACATCCCCATAGGGGTCCCACATAGTCAAAGAATGCATTACCCACATGTGGGCCCTTATCTAGAAAGACTATTGAGAATGTCAAAGTTCCACTCCTGGATTTCAAAAATCCCAAATGTTGCTTGATTTTGGAAATACTTGATTTTTGGACATTTAAGAATGCCTGAATTCTAAAGATTTCACTCAAGAAAAAGAAAAAAAAAAACATTCGAAGTGAATTACAAAAAACTAAAACCCCTGTCAGAAATTCTAGTGAATAAGAGTATGCCCTTGGATTCGTTTGTGTAACAAGATGGGGATATGATAAAGAGGAAAATTGTTTTAGCGTACATCTGTTTTATGAAAGAAAAAAAAAAGATCGAATTGATTATCCTCATAGGAGAGGAATTTAATCTCCTTTGAGGGGGGGCATGATTTGTGTTCCCCATGATGATTAAAATTCACAAAGCATGAAACTATTATATTACACAAACAGACCGGGCTGTTTAATTCTTTAACAGAATTCCTGATAGGAATCCATCAAGTTAGAAATTCAAAGACCATGAGGTGATCGATGGCCCTTGGCATTTCTATATGCAATGTTTATTTCCTAGAATTCCGAATCTCAACGACCTGAAAAGTTACAAATAACCAATTTCTTCAATTCCTTTGGAATTCTGCATGCCATACAAGAGAGAGACGGGGATTTTATGTGGTTTTCGAAAAAGCCAAGAACCCTAGTAAGGTTTCCGCACACACGCGCATAACAAGTGGTATCAGAGACCCAACATTATTGACCAACGGCGAAATACCACCTAGTGAACAGAGAATTGAGTATCTACTTCTTTGATAAGCAATCGAACTTGCAACACTTCATTTGCAATCCTCTCCACAACAGTAGGATTCCACTTGGGGAAGAAAGTCGCAACATGGTCACGGTGAAACACCATCCTATTAAGCCATCCTGTACAGATGGTCCACATCACTCATTGTTAGAGTTTTGACAATATCCCAACCCCCACTATGGCTTGTGGTGATCTACCTGTTGAGGGTGTTTGTTCAGCTCCTGCTCCGATTGCTCTTGAATCTCCTTTCTCTTGCTTTGGTGGGAATTGAAATTCATAGAAAGGAAACCACTCCATTGAACTAATGCAAGTGCAGTCAATGAGAAACAATAACAAAAAATAAAAATAAAAATGCAGATACAATGAATTGCAGGAATTAGAATAAGTAGGAATGATTTCTTTAGGTTTTCATTATAAATTTATTTCTCCAGTAAAAGAATGTGTCTCTTCTGTTTCTTCTTCTATCCTTTTAAATGGATCTCAGTTCGAAAACTTTAGGCCCTTGCGTGGCATAAGATAAGGAGATCCATTATCTCCTTATCTTTTTAATATGGCCGCGGAAGCCCTCTCTAGATTTTTAATTAAAGTGGAAGATGCAAGTAAAATCAATGGGATTAGAGTTTCTAGCAGAGCTCCTAGTGTCTCACACTTATTTTTTTTTCTGATGATAGTTTTATTTTTTGTAATGCCTCAATAAGGGAAGGTAGAGAGATTAAAGATATTCTTGATAACTATTGCATGATTTCTGGTAAGTTTGTTGACTTTAATAAATTGACAACTTGTTTTAGCAAAGGAGCTTGTCAACCTAGATGTAAAAAAGCTAACCTCTATATTGGGTGTCGGAATTATGAATGAGAGTGAAAAATATATGGAAAATCCTATCCTTTTGAAAGGAAATAAAACTCTTTGCTTTGACTTTCTTATAACAAAAATTAAGAAAGGAATTCAGTCTTGGCAACCCAATGTTTTATCTCAAGCTGGAACGAACACCTTAGTTAAATATGTCGTTTTTTCTTTACCTGTTTAAAATATATCATGAACTCTTCAGTTACCTAATAAGACTTTAGATTCTTTGGATAAGATGATGAGAAAATTCTGGTGAGTGTAAGAGATGAGTCAACTCAGAAGCAGAAGTCCAGTGTTGTTATCACTGATTTAAACTGAATCCTTTGTCACTGTACAAATGTCGTTAGTTTGTTGTAACTGCCTCAGTCTGTTAGAGACTGACTCATGTGCTATATATATATGTGTGTACTCAGATGTATAATCTCAATGAATGAAGAAAACATTTCTCTCATCTTATCTGTTTCTTCTCTGGTTCTTCTTCTCTGTTTCTTTTCTGGTTCTTCTTCTTCTTCTTCTTCTTCTTCTTCTCTGATTCTTCTTTGATTCTTCTTCTTCTTCTTATGCATCTTCCACAAGCTTTTATGGTATCAGAGCTGAAAGACTGACGTCTGAAGATCCTGCTACAGAGCTTTGCTTCTTCTCGCTAAGTTTTCTCTTTTACCTTCTTCTCTGCGATTTCTCTTTGGATGTTTGATCTGCAATGTCTAGTGGCGAATTGTTCTGATCTGTTCTTCTAGATCTGATCTTGTAATTCTTGACGAATCTGTTTCAGCTTGATAGATTTGTGTAATAGATCTGTCATCTCTTTGATCTGTGTTCTTCTAGTTGATTTTTGGAACTTCTTGAACTTCGTCTGGTTTGTGCATTTGTTGCCTTCAACATGACTGCATCTTCTTCTTCAAATTTCTTGATTTCAAACATCAGTAGCTTGATTTCTGTGAAATTGGATCAACAAAACTATCTACTATGGAAATCGCAATTCTTGCCTGTGTTGCGTGCAAGTGGCATGATCTGCTTTGTAGATGGCTCTTCTTCTTGTCCATCTCAGTTTCTTGTTGATGTTAATGGGAAAACTAGTGCTGAAATCAATCCAGAGTTCTCAATCTGGTTCCAACAAGATCAACAAGTCTTGTGCTGGATCAATGCCACTCTAACTGAACCTGTTTTGGCTCATGTCGTTGGTTCACAATCTTCTAGAGAAGTGTGGCTGGCATTAGAGCGCAGATTCGCCTCTCTTTCGCGTTCTCACATCATTCAGCTGAAAACACAGTTGCAGAACATCAAGAAAGGGTCACAATCGATCTCTGATTATTTGCAACGCATCAAACATTTGTCTGATAGCCTTGCTGTAGTATCCAGCCCTGTTGATGTTGATGATCTTGTTCTCTACACACTAAATGGCCTTCCAGCAGAATACAATTCATTCAAGACATCCATTCGCACACGATCGACAGGCATCTCCATTGAAGAACTTCATGTTCTACTCTTGGTTGAAGAACTCAACATTGATGGAACTCAGTCACAGACGACTGATTATACAACATCGGCATTGTTCTCATCCAAATCCACTGCTGATGGCCGTTCCACTGAAGCTCCTTCTGGCCGTGGTTATGGCAGATCTAACCATTCAAAGGGAGGTCGGAACAGAGGCGGACGATACTTCAATCGAACTGGGCGTGGATCTGGCTCTCCGTGTGGATCTGGCTTTCCCTTTGGTCGTGGCACTCCACAAACCTCTTCTAACAGACCTTGCTGTCAAATCTGCAACAGATCTGGTCACACTGCTCTCGACTGTTTTCATAGGATGGATTACAGTTACCAAGGTCGTCATCCTCCATCTCAGCTAGCAGCAATGGCTGCCTCCTATAACCCTGTTCCAGATCAAAACTGGTATGCAGACTCTGGCGCCACAAACCATATCACCAATGACCTGCAGAATCTCTCTGTGCACAGCGACTATGTTGGCAAAGACAAAGTCTCCGTCGGTAATGGGCAAGGTTTGCCTATTTCCAGCATTGGTTCTTCTGTTTTTCACACTAAGTCTGGACTGTTTAAACTCAATCACATTCTTCATGTTCCATCAATTTCTACAAATCTCCTTTCGGTTTATCAATTTGCTAAGGACAATAATTGCATTTTTGTTTTTGATGCTTCTGGTTTCACTATTCAGGATCGGTTGGGGAAGATTCTTTTCCAAGGGTCGACTAAAAATGGTCTCTACCCATTCCCAGCTGTTCACTGTTCATCGTCTTCTTCCTCTCCCGTTGCATTGCTTGGTGAAAAAACGTCATCAGAAGTCTGGCACAAGCGATTGGGACATCCTTCAGCTGCTGTTTTGCGTCATCTTCTTCCTTGTCTACCTGTTCATGGGACTTCACTACCTTCTTTTTGTGAATTTTGTCAATTTGGAAAACGATGCAAATTACCTTTTACTACTTCTACTACTGTTTCTTGTAAACCATTAGACTTGATTCATTGTGACATCTGGGGCCCTGCTCCTATCACCTCTACTAATGGTTTCAGATATTACATCATTTTTGTAGATGATTTCACACGTTATACATGGTTTTATCTATTGATCAATAAATCTGATGCAAATTCTGTATTTTCCACTTTCAAGTTGTATGTTGAAAATTCACTTTCTTTAAAGATCAAATGTATTCGGTCAGATGGGGGTGGTGAGTTTCTGAGCCATTGTTTTCAATCCTTACTGCGCTCAAATGGGATTACTCATCAGGTGTCATGTCCATACACACCTGAACAAAATGGCTGCGCTGAACGCAAGCACAGGCACTTAGTTGAAACAGGTCTTACACTTCTTTTCAATGCAGGGATGCCAATCAAGTTTTGGACTGCAGCCTTTGCAACATCTGTATATCTTATTAACAGACTACCAGCTCGACAGTTTCATAATGTTTCCCCCTGGGAAAAACTTTTCCATCAGCCACCTAATTACTCTTCACTTCGCGTCTTTGGCAGTGCTTGCTATCCTTGGCTTAAGCCATATAACCTTCACAAATTGGAACCTAAAACAAGGCGCTGTGTCTTTCTTGGGTATAGCCTGAATCACAAAGGATATAGATGCTTGGATATGAATTCTGGTCGTATTTTTTTATCCAGACATGTGGCCTTCAATGAAACTGATTTCCCTTTCTCTAGTACTCCACTTTCCCCACCAGCCATTTCCTCCACTACACCCTTTACACCCTTTCAATGGCTCAGCTCTGTCACCCCCTCCTCTGTGCTTGGCCCTTTTACATCACCTGCCTCTTCCTCTGTCCTTGGACCAGCACCACATATTTGTCCCTTTCCTATGACAGTTCCCCTTCCCTCATGTCCTCCCATACAACCTACAGCCACGATCTCTTCTACACCATCCACTTCATCAGTACCTTCAACCTCATCACTCCAGGCGCCCTCTATGAGTTCCCTGCCACTCCATTCACCCTCTCCTACTATTGCAATTCACCCTCCTACTGCTCCTCACACCTCACCTCCTCCCTCACAAACCTCTTTTACTACTCCACAGCCTCTCCCAGGTATTTCCTCTTCCAATGCCCATCCTATGGTCACTCGGCTAAAGTCTGGCATTAGCAAAAAGAAGATCTTTCTTTCCACTAAACACCCTATTCAGCTCCCTTCTAATCACTACTATGAATCTGTTGAACCCTCTAGTTACACTGAAGCAGCTAAATACCCAGCATGGCGCAGTGCTATGTCAGAAGAGTTCTCTGCCCTTCAACGCCAAGGCACCTGGTCATTAGTTCCTTCCACACCAGACAAAAATGTAGTCGGTTGTAAATGGGTATTCAAACTCAAGCATCATCCTGATGGTTTTGTTTCTAGACACAAGGCTCGTCTTGTCGCCAAACAATTTCATCAACAACATGGTCTTGATTATACAGAGACATTCAGCCCTGTGGTGAAGCACTCTACCATTCGGATTATCCTCTCTCTTGCTGTCCATTATCACTGGTATCTTCAACAGCTCGATGTTACAAATGCGTTTCTCCATGGCATTCTCAATGAAGACATATACATGGTCCAGCCCCCTGGATTTGTTGATCCCGCCTTTCCTCATCACATATGTAAGCTTCACAAATCCTTATATGGGCTTAAACAGGCACCTCGTGCTTGGTTTGAGAGATTTTCCTCTTATCTTCTCAGTCTGGGGTTTGTGCCTACATATGCTGATCCTTCTTTGTTCCTTCGTCATCGCCCCAATTCAATTACTATCATTCTTCTCTACGTTGATGATCTTATACTCACAGGGAATGATAAACCTTACATTTAACACTTGATTTATCAGCTTAGTCAAGTTTTTGAGATGAAAGATCTGGGTCGTCTTCACCATTTTCTGGGTATTGAGGTGTCCTATACCTCTCGTGGTCTGTTTCTCTCACAAACAAAGTATACTATGGATCTTCTGCAGCGCACCTCCATGATCAATTGCAAGCCTATTGGGTCTCCATGCTGTTACAAAGATGTTGTTCCTAATAATTCCAATTCCATCTCAGTGGATCCTACACTATATCGCAGTATTGCTGGGGCACTCCAATATCTCACATTCACTCGCCCAGACCTTGCTTTTGCTGTAAACCAAGCTTGTCAGCATATGCATCACCCTACCAACCATCACCTTATTTCCTTGAAACGCATCCTGCGCTATTTGAAGGGCACTTTACAATTTGGTCTTCATATTCAACCTGGCCGCTTTCATCTTACAGCATTTTCGGATGCGGATTGGGCTGGGGATCCTCTTGATCGTCGCTCCACCACAGGATTCTGTGTTTTTCTTGGCCCCACTCCTATCTCATGGTCTGCCAAGAAGCAATCTACTGTTGCTCGTTCATCAACGGAAGCAGAGTATCGCTCCTTAGCTCACACTGCAGCTGAATTATCATGGGTACGCACATTACTCTAGGATCTGCGGATTTGTCTTCCTTCTTGTCCCTGCTATTTGGTGTGATAATGTTTCAGCAATTGCCTTAGCCTCCAATCCAGTCTTTCATGCCCGTACTAAACATGTCGAAGTTGATTACCACTTCATCCGGGAAAAGGTGCTTCGTAAATACCTCTCTGTTCGTCATGTTTCTACTCAGGACAATGTTGCAGACATCTTCACCAAAGGCATTCATCCAAAAAGGTTTCACCTCCTTCGGTCCAAGCTGCTTGTTTCTGACAGACCCATCAGCTTGAAGGGGGATGTAAGAGATGAGTCAACTCAGAAGCAGAAGTCCAGTGTTGTTATCACTGATTTAAACTGAATCCTTTGTCACTGTACAAATGTCGTTAGTTTGTTGTAACTGCCTCAGTCTGTTAGAGACTGACTCATGTGCTATATATATATGTGTGTACTCAGATGTATAATCTTAATGAATGAAGAAAACATTTCTCTCATCTTATCTGTTTCTTCTCTGGTTCTTCTTCTCTGTTTCTTTTCTGGTTCTTCTTCTTCTTCTTCTTCTCTGATTCTTCTCTGATTCTTATGCATCTTCCACAAGCTTTTATGAGGAGATGGGGTTGATAAAAAGAAGTTACATACTATAAAATGGAACAAGTTATGCAAATCTATCGAGGAAGGGGGTCTTGGTATTAGAAAATCCAAAGAGAATAATATGGTCTCACTAGCCAAAACTGCTTGGAGATGCATAACCAATGAAAAATTATTATGCAATAAGATAATTACGGCTAAATATTGTCCCAAAAATTCTCTTTGGGGGGACAAATTTAATTCAGGAAGTTCATGATTTTGGAGAGGTTTTGTCAATGTAGTTAATTTCATTAATAATATTATAGGATCTTATGCACCCACTGAGCTACCATTCCTTCCGACATCGCACCCGCGGGCCCGTTTTTAGAGCGGTCGTAGGGAGCGGCATTGTGGCACGCCTTTGCCCAACAATCGCCCCCTCACGATGGTGCTCTTGCAACTCGAACCTGTGAGTTGGAGCTCTGATACAACTTGTAGGATCTTATGCACCCACTGAGCTGCCATTCCTCCAAAAAACCAATTGGTGATGGAAGATGCATAACTCAATATTTTATACGGCATTCGACATCGCGCCCGCGGGCCTGTTTTTAGGGCCGTCACAGGGAGCGACATTGTGGCACGCCTCTGTCCAACAATGATCATATAGGGTGGATTATTGGAAATGGTAAAGACCTATCTGTATGGAATTCTAGATAGATACCTTGTGATCAAGGACTTAGGAAACCTCTCTCTCAAATCTCTAATCCTAATCTTAGAGTTGAAGATCTTTGGAATGATAATAAAACTTGAAATCTCGATAGGATTTCAAATACTTTCAATAACAATAATGATGCGAATGACATTACCAAAATCTATCTCCAACGATCTGATTGTAATGACCTAAAAGCTTGGCCCTTCTCAAAAGATGGGAATATCTCCACCGGATTTGATTACAAAATTCTCTCCTCTACGAGTACTAATAGTATTAATGATACGGTCAAGTGAAAGAATTTTTGAAAGCTCCATGTTCCCCAAAGAGTTAGTCTATTTCGTTGGAAATGTCTTCATAATTAAGGCCATTCTTGATTTCTTGTGAGGAAATGGCTCGGTCCTAAAGCTAGTTCTGGATCTACTATATGCCCTATTTGCGAATCTGAGGAGGAATATGTGGAATATGTTATTTTTCTATGTAATTATGCTAGGGCGGTTTGGTTTGGCTGTAACCTTAGATTCTAGGCTCACTCCATGAGGAGTCTGGATATTGTAAAATGATGAGAAAATCTATGATGCCTAGATACGACATGGATACGGGAGGGACACGCCATTGACATGGCAGGGACACAGATTTTACATATAAAAAGTGAAGTATCGGATACGATACGACATGATACGTTGCCCATTTTGAAGTATCCGTGCATCATAGGAGAAAATATCCTGAATTTGAATGACATGACATGGAAACAGAAAAATCCTAATATCCCTTCAATGGCTCTTATTATCTGGTGGGTTTTATAGAATGCCTGAAATAATTTCATTTTTAAAGGGATTACCATTGATTCCAAAGAAAAATCATAGGTTTCATCCACAATATGTATCCTTGTAACAGAGAGGGGGATTACAAAAAAGATTGTTTATCTAGTCCTAGAGTTTTAAAGCTGCCTGGAGATCATTCAAATAATACTTTATTAATTTCTTAGATGCAGCTTTTAATATTAAAGATGGGAAATCCCCTTTTGGTTATTTCATGATGATGAATAATTCGTTTGTTTGTGCAGGCACTCACAATGGGCCAAAACTCTCTTCCTCAAAAAAAAAAAAAAAAAGGCGAATGTCATTCTATTTGCGCTAAATTAAGGAAGCTTCATACAAAGGTATCTATGAGATTGCTCTTTCTTCAGATGCTAAGGAAGTGATTGAATCCATCAATGGGATCTCGGATTGGGCCATCAACCCAAATATTTTGGATACTGTTTTCCCTCCACTCTGAATGTTGTTTTGTTTTGGTTTGTCTTTCAATGAAAGTTGCTTTTTACCCAAAAAAAAAAAAAAACAAAACAAAAAAAAACCTTGCCGAGCATGGTTGCATCTCTATGCACTGGCATTTAAAAAATTATATATTGACATAATGAAGGTCATAATTTATAAATCAAACACTCATTGAATTAATAAAATAGAGACAAATTTTAGTCAATAATAACTACAAACTAAGTAGGTTCATTGCTTTGGTGCAATGGTAAAAGTCTCAAGTGCCATGCTTGTTAATGTAGGTTTGAGAACAGCGAGCTACAAGTTTTTAAATAAAAAATAGATTTAAGAATATGCTGAATTTTATCATTCTTAAAATAAGACTTTAAATAAAAAATTAACAACCAAAAACCATATATTTTCTACTTTCATTATTTTTTAGATAGAAATGAGATAAAAAGGTGCTAAATTATATCATCCTTAAAAAAAGTGACATGTGTGCGCATGGTGGTTCGTAGCGGCATGTATGGTCCATAAGTGCATGCACATGCGGCCTTAGTGGATAAATGAGGAGTGGAGTAAAGTGAAGTAGATTTCACATGAGGAGAGGAGTGGAGAGGAGTGGAGTGGAGGGGAAGTGGGTTGAAGTTAAGGTATGGTACTTCACTTCACTCTTTTTAGTTGTTTTGAATGAAATTGACTTTTAGTGAAGTTAAGGTGGAGAATACGTCATCTTTTTAGGGTTGAAGTGAAATGAATATATACGTGTCCGACAACAATACTTCATCTAGTGAGCCAAAATCATCCAAACATGGTAGGGTTGAAAATTTAAATCGTACACTTTACTCTATTTTTTGCGTATGAAGATGAAGACGGCGCACGTACGCTAGAGATCAATCAAGGCAGTGTATGCTTTAGTGTAACCATTTGTATTTTTGAAAATGCTAAATTTAATATCTGATCACTAAATAAGATTAAAAAATAAAATTTATAATTGGGGATTTTACTGAAAAAATCCCAAAATATAGACATTTATCCTAATAGGTCCCAGCCAAAATGTGTGCACTAATGCGATCCTCCCTTTAATTTTTTATATTTTTTTATACTTTTTTCTAAGTGACGATAGCGTCACTATGGGTGACGCTAGCGTCGCTCATCGCACTCCATGCGTCGCTCGTCACACCTTCTTCTCTTCCTTTCTTTTCCTTTATTTCTCTTCTTCCTCCTCCTTTTTCATCTCTGAACTTAATCCAACACCCAGTTTCCTCTTCCCCCACATCTTTCTTAAGCCAAATATTTTAGTAGCCACTTGAATGATGTCTCCGACGTTGATGATGAAAGAATTCGGGATTGGTTTGACCCTGATCCACTCACCATCGGTCTTCCACTTCACATCAAGTCCACCAACATCATCTTGAGCAAGGACAGTAAGAGCTCCGGCATCTTTGTGGGGACCAACGCCAAGAACGAGTCCAGGAGCAATGCAAGGAGGGTAGTGGTTGAGACGAATGAAGCTGGTTTGGTCTTTGAAGAAGTCATTCAACCATTTCTCATGCAGCTTCTAGCTCAAAGAGATGAGCTCAAGCAACTTGAATGCTAGCTTCTCCACGACCCGGGAGTAATCAGCACAAGCTTCTCTATTCAGGAAATGAAAGTAATAACTTGAACTACTACTAACTAGACAACATGTGATTCATTAGCACTCATAAATGAAAAACAATCAAACCCCATCATAGCACCCACATAACTAGAGAGGAATGGATTAGGGCTCGGTTTGATCTTCCTGGAATCGGAGATGGAGAAAGAGGAAGAGGGGAGGAAAAAGGAAATACCAGGAGATGCCCGTAACGAGTGACGCTAGCATCACCCCTGTCAGATACGAGCGACGCTAGCGTCACTCCTCTCAAAGTGAAAAAAAAAAAAAAAAACGCAAAACAGTGCATGACGGACTCCGTTAGTGTTGTATAATTTGCTGGGAGTCTTTCCGATGAATGTCTATATTCCGGGACCTTTTCCGTAAAATCCCCTAAATTTTATCTAAATCCTTATACTGTTAATACTTTTATTATAGAGATTTTTATTTTTGAAATCAATGAGATTTATTACTTCAAGGAAAAGAGATTTGAAAATGTAACTGTTTGACAGTTTTTTTACTAAGAACTGAACCATTGCTCTTAAAGTGTTTCAACTTTAATCTTCTATATGTTTATTTTCAGAATAATTTCTAAATTTTATTTTATTAGTGCTCTACTTGTCATGTAATCATGATTTCATCCAGACATCATGGTCCGATCGAAATGAACAATATTGGTTAAATTTGTTAAACATGGTTAAACCACAGTTAGCTTTTATTTTTTATTTTTTATTATTATTCTTTTTTTTTTTGTAGAAAGGGACCTTAGAGCAACTCCAATAGAGTTGCTATTTTGCCACCTCACTCTCCAACCGGTAGAAAAGGCAGGTCAATCATGCTCCAAGAGAACCCCGTTCCATCTCGTATGCCAAATTTGGCATGTGATAAAGTGGTATGCCAAATAATTTCTTTGAATTAAATAATGGCTGGAGACTTGAATGAAAGAACCCTTGAGCATTTCTTTTGGACTGTTTGAATTAAATAATGGCTGGAGACTTCAACGGTTACAAGCATTTTTCAACCGTTGCACACTTTTTTTTGGACCGTTTGAAAATTTTTATTATGTTGATTTGAGAAATCTTTGGAGCTAGGATATCTATAAATTAAGAGTGTTTGAAGTCCTTTTTTTTACTCATTCACACTATGGATTCTCAATTATCTCAATTTCCTAATTTTTCTACTCAATATTCACAATTTTTCAGTGAGACATCCGAATTCCCTACTGATGAGGCCCGAAAGAAAAGGACCGTTGGTCGAGGTGTCGGCTTCAGTATAGAAGAAGATCGTCTTCTCATCGGTTCATGGTTGAACACTAGTCTGGATGTTGTGGATGGAAACAACCAGAAACTTGGGACCTTTTAGGAATGAGCGGGAGAATACTATCACAACAATTAGCAATTTTCCAGTTCTCAAACAGATAAAATGCTGTCACAACGATGGCAAAATATTCAAGCTTCTGTCAACAAATTTTGTGGATGTTTTGCCACAATTATTTTCAGAAATTAAAGTGGCACGAATGAACAAGACAAGGTAAAATTATATATATATATATAAATGAAGTTTTTTTATTCTTAATTCGAGCTTAAATTTAAATTTCATATTGCTAAAGCAAAACAAAAGTTTACAAACTTCTATATGGGTCAAGATTCACCTCGGACCATACTTGGATCTTGTTGAGGCACCAACCGAAGAGCAAAATCTTCAACTTTCAGCTACTCATCATCTTTTAATCGAAGCACTCCCATAAAGATTGAGGAGGATGAGACAAACAACACTACTTATAATCCCATGACGAGACCACCGGGCAAAAATTGCAGGTCTCATCCAAAAGATGATGGATGACAAAAAGGAAAGAGATGAAGAAAAAATAGAGCTTCTTAAGCAAAAAATCGAGCAAGATGAGAAGGCATGCAAATAATGCGTTTGGAGTGCTACATGCGTGTTTTGCAATTGTTCAAAGGCCCGCTCGTTTCTGAGATCGTCAAACACTTCAGCATATAGTGAAGGCATGCATCATAATGCATAACATGATTGTCAAAGATGAACACGATGAAAGTTTTTCACCCAATTACGCTGCACGAGAGGGTGAATGTAGTGACCTTGCTATGTCACGTGACCACACTGCAGAATTTTAGGATTTCATTCAAAACCACTTGTGCATTCACGACAAGAGAACACATTTCCAACTCCAAGCCGATCTGGTTGAGCACCTATGGCATTTCGAAGGTCAATATGAAAAAGCTTGTGATTGACTATAATATTATATGATCTCATTTTACTTTTTCAATGAAAAATGGGTTTTCAAGTACAATTTGTGCATTTTTTTCATTTTCTTAATAATGTATTACTTTAACAACATTTAAATTGTACCAAATCCCATTAAATATAAATAAGATATATGTAATAAAATAAATCAAGGTTAAATGAAAAAAATAATAAAATAATAATTTGACATATCTTTTGGAGTTGCCCAAATGAGATGCCAAATGTATATATGCCTCTTTTGACCACATAAGCCTTTATTTTGAAAAAGGCATATCCAAATTTGAAGTGTCTCTCAGATATGCACTTAGCTTCCACGGTTTAACTGACTTGTTCTTCTTTTAAAACATTAACATGGACTGGCTAGAGTTTTTAAAAAAAATCCTTCTTAGACTCTTCATATAAAATAAAGTCAAAAGTAAGAAAACAAGAAAAAGCCAAATCACATGTATAACATTATTGAAATTGTAAAGTACACACTATTCTAATCGCAGTGAATTTTGCATTGATGAAGAAAACAAAACAGAAAGTAGCTTATGATTTTAAAGCTCGGTCCATCAATTGTTCTAAGTTTTGATGATGCCAAAATTGGTTTTCAGACACCACCGGTCAAGTAATAAAGTAATAAATGCAGTAAATTAATGAGAGAGAGAAGGGATTATAGTGGTTCGGTCAAAATGACCTACGTCCACTTCAGAAAGGCAGAGGTTGCCTGTAGTATTTTACTTCCTCAATGAGTTGGGATTACAAGCTAGAGGAATACAATAGTAGAAAAATGGGAAGACATCAATTGCCCCCAAGTGCTAGTGGGGCTCCTCGATTTATAGTCCTCCCCTAACAGACGGGGACGCTCCTCTGTAACGTTCGCCCTTGGAGCCCTCGAACTGCCCTCGAGCTGGACGAGGCAGGTGAGATATTTCTCCGTAGGACCTGGTAGGAGCGGGACAGCTTCCGAAGCAACGTGGCTGCCCTGACTTGGTCTCTTCGTGGGCTTGGACCTGAGCTTCATCCTCATGGGTTAGGTCATTTGGGCCTGACTCATCATTTGCCCCTCAATGCCCCATGCCCAAATAATTTTTTGAAAGGGGGGCATTGGTAGATTCAGGTCTCTTCTCCCTCCAAAATCTTTTTCCTCTTATTTGATTTTAATCCTGGTCTAGGCAAGCTTCGGAACCCGGAGAAGCTTGGCCGCCCAGGGAGAGATGGGCACCCGACCGGGGGAGCTTGGGCGCCCAGGGAGAGATGGGCGCCCGGGGGAGAAGGCCTGGGCGCCCGAGGAGAAGGCCTGGGCGCCCGGGGGACTTGGGTGCCCGGGGGAGAAGGTCTGGGCGCCCGGGGAGAAGGCCTGGGCGCCCGGGGGACTTAGGCGCCCGGGGGAGAAGGCCTGGGCGCCCTGGGGAGTGATGGGTGCCCAGGAGGAGGGAATCTCCTGGTCCCGTGGCGGCCGTTACATATCCTTTTTTTTTTTTGGGGGCCGCTGCCCCCTGGGCCCCCGCGAGCTCGACCCCCGCCGGGGGACACCCCCGGACCCCCTCTGCGAAGCGCATGATATATCCCTTAGCATATGTAAATTCCAAGACTCTGCCCCTCGGTAACTTCTGATAGGTCATCCCAGAAGAAGAAGATGAGCCCGCAACTTGCTAAAAAGATTGCTCCAGATCCTAGGCTGCAGCAGCGGGCACGGGCGTAGTCGCTGCAGCGCGGAAAATGAGGGAGCTAGCTGGAAGGGCTTCCGAGGCTGATCTTTCCGTGGCCCGCGAGAGGGCGACCAGGCTTGAGACCGAACTCTTAGCAGCCTAAGAGAGGGCGGCCAAGGCAGAGGCTGAGCTTGTAAAGGACCTTGAGAGGGCTTCGCTCAGTGAGGCTGAGCTTCTGAAGACCCACGAGAGGGCTCACTGAGCTTCTGAAGACCCGCAAGAGGGCTTCGCTCAGTGAGGTGAGCTTCTGAAGACCCGCGAGAGGGCTTCGCTCAATTAGGCTGAGCTTCCGAAGACCCGCGAGAGGGCTTCGCTCAGTGAGGTGAGCTTCTGAAGACCCGCGAGAGGGCTTCGCTCAATGAGGCTGAGCTTGTACAGACCCGTGAGAGGGTGATGCTCAGAGAGACCGTTGTGGAGATAGTGATTGGGGCAATACATGAGAGAACTGCTTTCCCAGATATTGCCCTCTTAGGCTTCGTGCCTACTGAGGCACTTGATGATTGTAGTGGCAGCTCTGATGATGTCTATGGTGATGCCGATGACAACTTTGAGAGTGATTAGAGGGCAGGGGACTCTTTTTTTTATTTAAACAATCTGTAGCACTGATAAAAAATGATTTTATTAATCCAATGTTTAGTGCTACACAACATTAACAAAGTTGAAAAAATCAGGCCCCCAAACCCTCACTACTTTGACTCTCTTACGGTATTACTGGTAATTCATTTTCAACAGTTCCGCGTTCCCTGGCAATGTGTTCAACCACTGCATCGCAAGGAGTGAATGCTCGTCTGTCTCTCTGCGGAGCAGGACCGAGTTGGTCTCTGACAGGTAGCATCTCTGTTCTGCTTCACTTGTTGCTTCTATCCTTCATTTCCTCTCTGTCTCGCCCCTTCCCATTGTCGACTGCTCTGGAGGACTCCCCTCGCCTGGCCCTTGTGGTATCTTTAGCATTTATATACTTCTGAACCTTTGTTAGTAGCTCCGGCATGCTTTTTGGCGGGCATTTCATCACTGAAAAATGGAATCTCGATGAACGGAGACCTCCGAGGAAGGCTGTCATGGACACCTTGTCGTCAGGCTCTTCAATTTGAAGTACCTCGTTAAAACGAGTGAGGTAACTCCTGAGGCTTTCATTCGTATCCTGCTTTATGCTGAGCAGGTGTGTGGCAGGCTTCTGGTGGCGGCGTCCTCCGATGAAATGTGACACGAAGGACTTGCTCAATTCTGCAAAGGTGGCGATGGAGGTAGGGGCGAGATTGGCAAACCATTGCCGGGCGGAACCCTTCAGTGTGGTTGGGAATGCCCTACACATAATCTCGTCAGGGATATTATGCAGCTGCATTTTGGTTTTGTTTGTCTCAGGTGGTCCAATGGATCCTTTCTTCCATTAAAGGTCTCCATGGACGGCATCTTGAACTTCCGGGGAAGCGGGTAGTTCACCACATCGGGCTTGAACGGTGTGTCCGTTCGCCCGACTAGGTGATCCACTGTCTCCGATGCCTTCGCCTGCATGGCGTTGTAGACTTCTCCCAGCTGGTTCTGCATCTCCTTGATCTTTTCGTCCCAGGGATTGGGAGCTTCCCTGGATGGGTCACGAAAATAACTTCCATCCTCCATGCTTTGGTTTTCACTCTCCCCTTCTTGGAAATGAGGATCCTCTCCATTAGAAGAAGAGGGAGGAGGTGGAAGTCCTCCAAGCTGGGCTCTACCGGGCACTCCATGAGGGGCGCCCTGGGGAACTCCTTGGGGAACTCCCTGGGCGCCCTGGGGAGCTCCCTGGGCGCCGCCCAGAGGATGGGCGCCCAGATGGGGAGCTCCCTGGGCGCCGCCCTGAGGATGGGCGCCCAGATGGGGAGCTCCACGGCGTGGAGCTCTTGGAATTCTTTGGCGCGCTTCAAATTGTGCTCCTCCTTGCCTTGCCAGCACGAGTTGTAAGATTTGCTGGTTTTGGGCTACCAGCTGTTGCATGGTCTCCACAATCTGCTGAGGAGTGGGAGGAGGAGCATTCGGGGTAGGATTGATTGGTAGATGGTTACCCTCGCCCTCTGTTCGTCTTGTCGATCTAGTGGTGATCACCATAATTTTGAAAACAGGATGAGAACTTTTGTTCGCTTCCCACAGACGGCGCCAAACTGATGATGCCAAAATTGGTTTTCAGACACCACCGGTCAAGTAATAAAGTAATAAATGCAGTAAATTAATGAGAGAGAGAAGGGATTATAGTGGTTCGGTCAAAATGACCTACGTCCACTTCAGAAAGGCAGAGGTTGCCTGTAGTGTTTTACTTCCTCAATGAGTTGGGATTACAAGCTAGAGGAATACAATAGTAGAAAAATGGGAAGACATCAATTGCCCCCAAGTGCTAGTGGGGCTCCTCGATTTATAGTCCTCCCCTAACAGACGGGGACGCTCCTCTGCAACGTTCGCCCTTGGAGCCCTCGAACTGCCCTCGCGCTAGACGAGGCAGGTGAGATATTTCTCCGCAGGACCTGGTAGGAGCGGGACTGCTTCCGAAGCAACGTGGCTGCCCTGACTTGGTCTCTTCGTGGGCTTGGACCTGAGCTTCATCCTCATGGGTTGGGTCATTTGGGCCTGACTCATCAAGTTCTAACCAATAAGATAAATGAATAAATAAGTTCTAGCAGACAGGTCCATTCATTTTTTTTTTTTTTTTTGTTATTGCTAACTAAAAGAAAAAGAAAAAGAAAAAAACTTGTTTTAGGCTATCATGTATTGGTCATATGTATGTTTTTTATCCCAGTTTCAGTGTGGATGTTCATTAGATGTCAACTGTGCAGACACTCTGTCCTTGTTAACTAATCTAAATCTTGTGGTTGGTTAGGATTGGTCTTGATCATGCAACATATATTTATTTATTATTCACAAATTTTATATTCTAGGTGAGCATCTGAAACGATGGTCCTGCACTACGATTAACTTAATCATAAGCATTAGATTATGTCATTCATATTACTCATCCAGGGCACAAAAGGTTCAGATTAAATTCCACCAACTCTAGAACCCTCTCTGGATGTTAGAAGGCAACGTTATCGCGTCATTAAATTCTAAGAATCTCTTTTCATCTCTCTTCATCTTTTGATTGCAGTTTTGTTAGCCATCAAACTTTCCCCACTTGCAAGTAGAGAAATTTCCTCATAAAAATATATATAGCAACGTTTGAAAATGCTGCCGCTTTTAGGAGAACCTACTGGAATGCATGATGATCATGGAAGCCCCCGTTAGATGGAAAGATTTATAAGAGACAAACCTATGTTTAAAATTCAGACTCTATAAAATCATCTTAATCATTTAATCCATGGCTTTAACATCTAATTGTTTCAAAGAATCATTAATTTCTTACAATTTTGATCCAATGGTGAGGAGAAATTAATGGTATTCGTGTCAAATCTGGATTTGTGACTATTCATGGGGCAAAATGTTTGCCAATAAAAAAACATCATATACATTAAATGAATGTATCAAATATGAGAATGTTAAGGTGGATGTATGGTAAAAGTAGAAAGAAAAAAATTAGAAATGAGCGCTTTCAAGAGCATTTAAGGGGAGGGACGAACCCAAAAATTACTCCTCGGGTCCTACTAGGTAGAAAATATCCTTTGGAGTCTTATATATGAAAAAAATGTATGTAGTTTTTAAAATATATAATAGTTTTTTTTTATTTTAAATAGAGAGAGTAATGATTATACTTTGTTGTACAGATGTAATAAACCTATAAATGCGGAAGGATAGAGAGGGGTTTGAAGATTTTTGTTAGCTTATCAGATCAGACAGGTGGTTGTTTCTCGTTAGGGTGGGACGTCTGAGTTGTGGGACTTGTAAGTGCAAAAAATGTAACTCACAAGAAAAGGGAAGGGGGGGGGGGTGCCTGCACGGACTTATCCGAAGAGATTATGAACACCGATGCCTGTGCCTGAAACATGAGAAAAGGAAGAAGAAACGTAGGTCAGAGGACCCTGGCTTGGGCAGTGCAGGGCTCTCCGATGCCTAAGTCAGTTTAAGAACTGAACAGTAAGAGGAGATTTTTTGGGGAAGAAGATGATACCAGCAGTGTGGTGTCGTCGTTGGCCTCTTTGCTTGTGGATTGTTCTTGTGTTTATATAGAGGAAGAGAGGAGGCAATGGGGTGGTTAACTGTCTTGTCATAGCCCACTTTGTCAGGTACTAGGGAGGAGCAGTCCCATCGTAGCCTACTTTTCTTTAATTGCAGTCCCGTCAAGCCTTGTCATGACGTTTTGGGAGCTGTGGACGGCGATCTGTCAGGGACTATGGGGGTGCCCCTGTCTTGTCGCACGTGCTGTGGCGTGCTTGAGAGTCCATGGGAGGACAGTTGTCAGCCCCTGCCTTGGCTAGCTCTGGCATTGTGACCGAGGTTAGGGTGTGTGCCGAGGTCGGGGGCGACCTTGACTTGGGTGGAGACCTCGCAGGGACGCCGAAGTGGAGAACTGGGACGAAGTCCCCAGCCGGGCAGGGGATGTCGTGGCCGAGGTGGAGCTTATGAGCGTATGGCCGAAGTAGAATTACTTGGCCGAACTGGAGACTGGCACTATCGCCGAGATCGAGCCTCGCCGAGATGGACTAGCTGTGCTGGAGCACGAGATGGAGCATCAGGCCAGTATTCCGGTGAGTTCGGAAATATCCCCACACAATAGCCCCCCAGCTTCTGAGCTCTGAGAGTACTCTTTGAGGTCGGAAGCTAAGAAGGGAGGAGTTGTTGAGCTTGGTAGTCTTCAGTGTCTGGTTTGCCTCCAACTGAGAGACCGAGGCATGCCTGGCTAGTAGTCTGAGGCCACCGTAGTCTTGTTGGTACTGTTGTCAAAATCGAGAGGTGACCAGCTCGCCCGTAACCAGAGGTGCTCTCGCTGGCCGCGATTCTGATGCTGTCACCGAGAATGAGTGTGGCCGAGATCAGCATGAGGCCGAGGAGGTGATACGGAACAGTCTCTTCGGCATTCTAGTTGAGCTGCCATTGGCCGAGGTGGAGGAGGCTGGACGGTACGCCAGAGCAGTCTTTTTGAGAAGCCTGGGTGCATGGACCCGAAGTTTTAGGAGCGACTGGGTGTATGAACCCTAAGTCAGTCCCTGGGTGTGTGAACCCAAAGTTTAGGGAAGACTGGGTGTATGAACCCGAGGTCAGTCCCAGGGTGTATGAACCCAGAGTTTTAGGAGCGACTGGGTGTATGAACCCTAAGTCAGTCCATGGGCACGTGAACCCAAAGTTTAGGGAAGACTGGGTGTATGAACCCAAGGTCAGTCCCAGGGTGTATGAACCAAGAGTTTTAGGAGCGACTGGGTGTATGAACCCTAAGTCAGTCCCTGTGGCGCTGGCCGAGATGGAAAGTCTGGACGGTATGCCAGAGCAGTCTCTTTGGCACTGGCCGAGATGGAGAAGTCTGGACGGTACGCCAGAGCAGTCTCTTTGGCACTGGCCGAGACCAACATGAGGCCGAACCTGTGTAAAGCGCGTAGCTAGCACGAGGGCGACACCAACATGAGGTCGTGAAATGCGGTCGAGACCAGCATGAGGCCGAAACCAACGTGAGGCGGAAACCAACACGTGGACGGACCAGCATGAGGTCGTGAAATGTGTTCGAGACCAGCATGAGGCCGAAACCAGCGTGAGGCAGAAACCAGCACGTGGACGGACCAGCATGAGGTTGTTAAATGCGGTCGAGACCAGCATGAGGCCGAAACCAGCGTGAGGCGGGAACTAGCACGTGGACGGACCAACATGAGGTCGTTTGGAGGCCAAGAAGCCTGGGTGTATCTACCCGAGGACTTGGTGGCCCTGTTGTCGAACGCGAGTCACGCCTGAGTGTATAAAATGACCCCAGTGTGAGCTCGAAGGCTTTGGATGGCTGATGGCGGTAGAGGACCGTGCCGTCGAAATGACGGTAGAGGGTCGTACGATCGAAGCCGACAGTAAAGAGTCGTGCCGGTGTCATCGAAGCTGACGGCGCCATCAAAGCTGACGGTAGAGGACCGTGCCACCAGAAATGACGGTAGAGGGTCGTGCGATCGAAGCTGACGGGCGGTCGAAGCTACGTGATGATAGGAGGCATCTAGCTACCTCCCGAGCTGGAAGAGGCATACGCCGAGATGGGGGCTTCAGCCGAGCTGGAGGCTTCTGCCGAGCTGGAGACATCCGCCGAGATGGAGATTGTCTGTTCGTTTTCGTAAAGGTTGAAATGCTCCTGAGCTCGGGCTTTGTCTGCTTCTTGCCTGACGAACCGGTTTACCCTTGTCATCAGTGCTGCCATAGTGACTACGGGATGCATGGCCAAGTCCCTCCGAAGCTCGTTGCCTGGTAGGAGGGCTTGTTGGAAAGACATGAATGCTATTGCATCTGAGGCATTCTCGATCTGGCTGTAGACAGCCCAGAACCTTTTGGCGAACTGTGTGACGTTCTCGGTCTGCTTCATTCTGAAGGCCATCAGGTCGGCGGCTGACCTGGGGATGACCCTGTGAGCTTGGAACTTCGTCATGAAGGAACTTTGGAGCTACTGCCAACTTTTGATCGATCTTTGGGGGAGTGCGCAGAACCACTTTAGGGGGAGGTCCCCGATGCTAGAAGAGAAGACTCTGCAGTTCAGGTGGCCTGCATCGCCCCACACCGACATCCTCTGAGTAAAGTGTCGGAGGTGTGCTGCTGGGTCCTGTTAGGACCCATCTTTGTTGCTAATTTGATGGATGCACTATCACTTTCACCTTAATCTGATCACACACTCATTTATTACTTTTAGACCTTGATTTATGTATCATTAGACTCACATATTGAATTGGTTTTCAATGACCTCATATTGCATGTTTTAGAACTTAAAACACTAATTCAAAAATCTATTTCTTCATGCATGTTTTTGAAAAATCAAGTTAAAATATCAAGGTTCTTCGATTGCATACAATCTCATTTTTAGAGTTCTTGAAGTATGCATAAAAGATAATGGCCTGGAGTTCATGTTCCCAAAAATCATTTTTGCAAAATCTGCACAAAACTCCACTTAGGCCAGTGTCGCAGGTCGA
This sequence comes from Litsea cubeba, assembly GCA_012931725.1. Taxonomy (NCBI): domain Eukaryota; kingdom Viridiplantae; phylum Streptophyta; class Magnoliopsida; order Laurales; family Lauraceae; genus Litsea; species Litsea cubeba. Next base: position 15,295,040 of record CM022947.1, read on the forward strand.
CCTGCCCCTGTACCCGGTCGACCGACCATTGATTCGGTCGACCTACCCCTATAGCAGGTCGACCAAAGAAACTAGCTGTTGAGCAGAAATTGTTGACTCTCCCAACGGAAAAATTAATGACCGTTTGTACCAGGTCGACCGAGGGTTCAGCAGGTCGACCGAAGCAACTAGCCGTTGGACTAATTTTTGTCTATAAATGCTCACTTCATTCCTCTCTTCAAATACACGTTTTGGGTGAACTTTTGGAACCATTTTGAAGCCTAAGAAAGAAGAATACGCTAAGAAGGCTAGAGGGCAATTGGAAATCAAAATCCTTGAGATTCAAAGGTATATGCTTCTAAGTTAGATTTGATTTCCATACTTTTGAAATCCATGTGTGATCAAACTTTTGTTAAATCTGTTTGGCATGATTTCTAAGATCTATTTGAGCTGTTTAGAAACATCAATCACTTCGTCATTATAGGATTGTTCTACTAAACACTCATATCCAAATCACATGTGTTTTAGTATTTAAATCTTCATACAACTTACAGGAATATCTTTTCAAGTTGTTTAAATTACTTCATGTGATTAGTTCATCCCTTCAATCATTAATTTACGATCTTAAATTTTCAAATGCATCAAGCATTCATATAAGAGCTTCATTTTAAAATTGATTGAAGTATACTTTCATACACCTTGAACACTCACTGTAAGTGTATGATTGAAAATTGATTTTAATCTTTATATCAGCCTAAGTAAGAGGCAAATGTACTAAGCTATAATTGTTTCTCTTCTAAGTGTTCTGACACTTCATTGAGAAAGAAAATTCTAGTGTATAGGTTGTTGTTCATCCTTGAAAAACAACATTGTACGGTTATTGCTCAGCCTAAGAAAAAGCATAGTGTATAGGTTGTTGTTGATCCTTGAAAAACAACATTGTATGGTTATTGCTGAGCCTAAGAAAAAGCATAGTGTATAGGTTGTTGTTGAGCCTTGAAAAACAACATTGTATGGTTATTGCTAAGCCTTGGAAAGCATATTGTAAAGGTTATTGCTTAGCCTATTGCAAAAGAAAAAATAGTGGAAATCCGGTAGGGTGTTGGATCACAAGCCGGTAGTGGATGTAGGCATTGAGGCCGAACTACTATAAACCTTGTGTTATGGTGATAACATTGTGGTGATTGTGTATGTTTAAGCTTGCGCATTTTATTTGATTAATCATCACTTGTGACTAGTTATTTGAAAGAAATTAAAATTGGTCATAGTTGGTCACTAATTGTAACTTACCCTATTCGCCCCCCCTCTAGGGTAGGTTCCGTGTATTTTCGATTGGTATCAGAGCGGGTTAACAACCCAGAGTAGATCTACTTCGTTTTACTAGTGCCAATGTCTAATGCAGAAGGTAGTGCTATAAACAGACCTCCATTGTTTGATGGTACAAACTATGCCTTTTGGAAAGCTCGAATGACCGTCTTCATCAAATCTCTTAACGGAGATGTATGGGATTCTGTAGAGGATGGATGGACTCCTCCTATAGTCACAGATTCAGATGGCACTGTCCAGCCTCTTGCAAAGGCAAGATGGACAGCTGAACATAAGGCACTGAGAGACCACAATGCAAAGGCATTGAATGCCATAACTTGTGCTATGAATGCTGAAGAGTACAAAAAGATTATGACATGTACTACAGCTAAACAAGCTTGGGATCTTTTGAAAACAAATTATGAAGGAACAACCATTGTCAAAAGAGCCAAGCTTCAAATGTTGACTTCTCAGTTCGAATCTTTAAGAATGAGGGAAGATGAAATGTTCGATGAATTTCGAACTAAGCTAATGATAATTGTGAATGAGATGTGGTCACTTGGTGAACAAATTCCTGAAGGAAAAATTTATAACAAAATCGTTAGATCCCTTCCCTGATAGATTTCACCCTAAAGTGACCTCTATAGAAGAATACAATGACCCAGAATCTATGAAAGTTGAAGAATTATCTGGTAATATTAGAACTTTTGAGTTAAAATTAAATAATACTCCTAATAAATCCAAAGACAAGAAATCATTGCTTTAAAAACCTCTCAATCAACTCAATCTAAAGGAGAGTCAGATAATGATGAAGAAAGTGATAATGAAGATATTGCTCTTCTCACTAAGAAATTTATAAAACATTTTAACAAAAAGAACTTAAATTCTAAATTCTTTAATAAAAATAAAACAAAAACATTTCTTCATCTAAGAGTCAAGAAAGAAAAGTCATATGCTAACTTGACATATATCTCTGAGTGTCCAATGGAAAGGAAGAAAAAGACACTTATGGCAACTTGGGATGACTCATCTGAATCAGAGTCAGAATCAGATGAATCACATCGAGATGAAACCGAAAAATTCACTATTCTAATGGCTCGAAGTTTATGTGATCTATCAGTTGAGAAATCTGAGGATGAATATAAAAATTCAGATATTGAAGAATTTGAAGAAGAACCCGAATCTGAATATGATGGCTCAGATAATGAAGACAATGATGAAAATCTTCAAAAATCATACAACAGACTCTATGATGAGAGCTGCAAGTTAATTAATATCATAAGAAAACAAGAAGCAAAGAATAAAGTGTTAAAAGACAATGTTAAAACCTTAACAAGTAAAATTAATATCTTAACCAATGATCTTAACGAAACCGACTCTAAATTACAAATTGCCAGTGAACACATAAGAAATCATAAGAACGAAGTTGATACTCTAAACCAGGTTATCACTAATTTAAAAAAGGAAGTCACCCATCTAATATGGTATAAAGAAAAATATGAGTATTCTTTTACGAATGGAGAAGAAAAATTTGAAAAATTATTCAAAATGGGTAAATCACAAGGAGATAGGACGGGTCTTGGATTCAATAAGTATATTACACATGACCCAAATTTCACCAACACATTTGTGAAAGGTAAGTCCTCTTGCACACACTCTCCGTTGCCCAAAACAAAATGTCATTATTGTGGTAATGAAGGGCATTTCAAATTTGAGTGCAAATTAAGAAAAAGTCATTTGTCTAAACCCATCTGTAAATCTAAAAATGGAAAATCTAATTCTATGAAGGTTAAGAAAGACTCTAGAAAGTTTCAACAAATTAAAACATCTCAACAAGAGTCTCCTAAGATAGATTTTAAAGAAACTAAACAAGTAAAAATGAGCAAAATAAATCTATCAATAAGAAACCTCTCTCCTTACCTCCTCTGACCTTGGAAATGAAAGAACTTTTGAAAAAGGTTGAAAGATTAAAATTAAAATTCAAAAGACAAAATGAGAGAGGAAAAACTAAAAGAAATAAGAAAAATAAAAAGAGACCTCTACCATCAAAGACTACGCATCAATCTAATTATGAAGTTATCAAACCTCAAAGATTTGATCAATATCTATCTTCTCTGGTTGGTGGAATCTCTTACAAAGACTCCAAAGCTCAAGACCTTAGATGGATACTTAAGGTTAGAACTTTAGACAAATTCTAAGTTCTTATTATTAGAGTAGACCAACCTTCTCTCATAAGGTATATGTATTGTTGGTCTTATGTTCTAATATCATCTGTTTTAGTTTTACTTGTTGAAAATGCATTTTGATTTTAAAAGGTAGCATGAATTTGTATTGTGATTTCACCGGTGCAATTAAATTTCCATAATTTCTGTCCAAACTTTATAAACTAAGCACATTGAAATTAGATTTCATGTTCTTAGAAATCATGTGCAGAAGGGTAATATTGTACTAAATTTCACAAGCACACATGATCAGTTGGCAAATATACAGAGAGATCAAAATGATACATGACATGAATGTTTATTGTTTATTTTTCTCAAAGTCTTACAAAAACTTGAGACTTTTAGCCTCATCATTCAAATGCTTCTGTTTTTCATAGATCATCATACAATCCCTGTCTAAAGGGTTAGGCATCCGAATTGAAGAGGTAAGCAAGGATTTTAAATCCTTATTCTCTTGCTTCAACTCTACTATTTTTCTATTAGACTCGAGAAGAAGCTGTTGCAGTTCATTGATCTCCTCAATAAACTTTTCTGTCGTGCGAGTTCTGGATCGCAACCGATCCGAAAATGAGACAATGGATGAAGAATAATGAGTTCCGAGACTCACAAGCTCATAAATGGCATCTTCATCTGTTTTATTAGCCAAAGCTCTCTCCTGTCGCCTTGGTATCATGGAACCTAAGACAGATGCAGAAAAAGTTTGGGATTGAGGTAAAGGATTCCTCATCTCCTGATCAGAAGGAATATTAAAAGGGAATTGGTGAGCCATTGAAACCTTGAAGAATAAGATTGCAGAAGACAAGAAGAAGTGTTGTTTCAAATCAGATAGAACTAAGGCTGCTCTTATAGAGTTGGATTTCAATCAAGACAAAGCACTAATTATTCAAATCTTGCTTTTCATAATTGAAAATCCGCTGAATGCAGATTTTCAAAAGCTACTCAGCTAAGCCTTTGAAATTAAATGCTGGTTGTCCCTATATTTTTCTCGTTTGTCAAAAACATCCAGCGAATATGTCAATAATCTTCTATTTCCAGCCGATAATTGCAGAATTTGTCGGATATGGTACATCTTTTTTTGCGGGCCTGGTTTGAGCGGGCTTGGACTTTTGTCATTCATCTTCTCATTTGTTTTGCTTTTCAAATTTGTTCTCATTGGATTGGATTCATAGTTTTTTCTATTTTATCAAATTAAAATGAGTTGTCTTGAACTTAGAAGTTTTCAATCTCTTAAAATGGATTATTTTTGTAAAATCTCTTTTCCGTATTAGATTGAGCTTGTAGTATAGCTGGGTTAAGGGAATTATATGTTCAGAGAGTTTTACTTGAGTTGGCAGAGTCTTCCTTGAATCTGCTCAGACTTTCTGTTTTTCCCTGTTTATGCGGTCGACATCCTGCTTTGCCCGGTCGACCGAGAACGCGGTCACAGCAACTTATAAAAGTTGCGCTGGGCACTGTTTCTGTTTCAAAACAGAATTTCTCTGAGCAGGTCGACCTCCTGAAGCTTCTCTACTCCAAACTCTCCTCCTTTACAATCTGTCTCTTTCATTTTTACTTGCAAAGATCATCGGTCTCAAAGAATCTCTCATTGGAATATCTTCCCCATAACCGAGTTCTAGTCAGCATTGACAAACGTCTCCTTCTGGATCTTCCTCCTGAACGGCATCTGTCTGTAAACCATCTCATTCATCAGGATCCCGAGCGCCCACCAGTCGACGGCGAACTCGTGCTCTTCTCCGCGGATGAACTCTGGCCTGTTCAGCACGCGCTGTATTTCACAGCATCTGTGTTCATCTTCTTCCCTGATTTTCGTATGTCTGACAGCATGACTCAGTTTTTTGGTTATTTGATCAGTGGGAGGATTTGTTAGAATTATTGGAGCTAATTCTGTCTGTTGCTTTAGGAATCATTTGTAGTCTTCTGTACTCAGTTCCAGGAAGCCATAGCTTGTGGAGTAGTCTGTCATCAGAACTTGCATTCCAAGTGTTTGTCAAAATGCCTGAACCACTGTTTCATCTCGTTTAGCTACTGTCTTTGCTGAATTTGAGTGGGAACTTTGTACACCTGTCACTTTTCAATCTAAGCTCATATCAAGCCATTTTCAAGTGACTGTCCATCCTTTCAATAATCATCTGTTTAGTGCCATGGCTCGCACAAAGCAAACTTTCAGACAGCCTATCAAGAAGTCAAAAACAGGCCAAGCTTCTTCTTCACATAGATCTCCTTCATCCTCCCCTGAAGCATCCCCTCCTCGTGTAGTCAGATTCAAACCCATTCCTTCTCCATCTTCTGTTGTCAAATCCTTTCGTAACAAATGGATCATTGTTGAGAAGAAATGTGTAGTAGAAGATCTAGTGGACTATGGTGTCCCTGCTATCTTGGAAGACATTGGTTGGGCCAGTATTCTAAATTGGAGTGGAAATGCCTTTCCATCCTTGGTTCATGGCCTTTATGAGTCTATCTGTGCCTCCACCAACAATTCATTCACTATCAGATTCGAGCATGAAGAAGAGGCGGTTACTACAGAAAAGATTGCATCTATCTTGGGGGTTCCTAGGTCAAATGGACCAAAGATAATATCTGAAGTTTTACCTCTTGATGAAAAAGATGGAGTGACTCATGCTCTTTGTGGAAGAGCTGAAGTTTGGACAGCCAAAATTGTCTTCAAGCTTCTCTCATGGTTCCTTCCCTTCGAATCATTCATATCATTTTCACTCATTCCATCTATCCAAGGAAAGGGAATAGGACTAAAGTAACTCCATACATGGCGAATCTGTTGTTCAAAGTTATATCTGGAGATCGGGTTTGCTTACCTTCAGTTATTATGCACCATATTCTCCGAGTTATTACTGGATCACAGCCGTGTGCAGCTCCTTTTGGATTTCTCATTACCCAGCTTGCTAGATCATATGGAGTGGTGCCTCCAGCTTCAGAGAGACCAGTGACATCCACTATTTTCAACAAATCTAACATTCTCTTGATGAAGTTGCCTCCTCCCCAGCAAAGAAATCCTATTGCTGAAGGAGATGACGAGTTAGAGGCTGAAGAGATAGAGCCTGTAGATCCTGTAGCAGGTCAGCCTCAACCAGAGCCTCCTCAGCAACGTAGTCTGGAGGACCGTATGACATCGTTAGAGCATATTGTTTCTTCCATTCGTACAGACTATCAGGGGTTTAGGCAAGAGGTATCAGGGATGATGAAGAAAACCTTGAAGTACCTCTCTAACATCTCCAGCAGTTGCAGGCGTCATGATGATGCAGTGCCCCCATCTCCTACAGATTCATCTTAGATCTTAGGAAGATTTTCTGTTTTTTGTGGGGGGTAGTGATTTGTCATTCTTAACTCTTTTATATGTTTTTAACTGTTATTTTGACTTGATTACTGACCATCATTTTGATTTTTGTATTGGTCAAGTAATTAGTAGAATATGTACTGATCTTTTATGGAATATCAATGAATTTATATATTCAAATTATTCATCTTCTTGTTATATTGATGAATGTTTATGATGCTTTGAATTATAGTTCTTTCGATTAATACCTTCTGTCTTAGCATCCTTCACTCAGCATAGACAACCTCTATACAAAAGAACCTGTTCTGCATTCCATTTTCAACTCAATTTGGTAACAGGTGCTACTAATAGGTATTTGTTTTCTAATGTATAAAGGTTCCTTTGCAATTCAATGACAAAGGGGGAGAGAAGAACTCGAAAGAGCAAGAGAAGATCAAACTAAGGGGGAGATCAAGACATACTTTAATGCGACTTGAAAGTAAGAGAGCCTAAAGGAATAAGCTTAGAGCAAAGGGAGAGCTCTAACGAAGGGGGAGAGATTGTTTCAAGAACAATTCAAGTTCAGAAGAGCTTAAGTCTTAGAAGTGTTGTGATCATCTTAGTTGCCATCAAATTGCAAAGGGGGAGATTGTTAGGACCTATCTTTGTTGCTAATTTGATGGATGCACTGTCACTTTCACCTTAATCTGATCACACACTCATTCATTACTTTTAGACCTTGATTTATGCACACATATTGAATTGGTTTTCAATGACCTCATCTTGCATGTTTTAGAACTTAAAACACTAATTCGAAAATCTTTTTCTTCATGCATATTTTTGAATAATCAAGTTAAAACATCAAGGTTCTTCGATTGCATACAATCTCATTTTTACAATTCTTGTAGTATGCATAAAAGATAATGGCCTGGAGTTCATGTTCCCAAAAATCATTTATGCAAAATCTGCACAAAACTCCACTCAGGCCAGTGTCGCAGGTCGACCTGCCCCTGTACCCGGTCGACCGACCATTGATTCGGTCGACCTACCCCTGTAGCAGGTCGACCGAAGAAACTAGCCGTTGAGCAGAAATTGTTGACTCTCCCAACGGAAAAATTAATGACCGTTTGTACCAGGTCGACCGAGGGTTCAGCAGGTCGACCGAGGGTTCAGCAGGTCGACCGAAGCAACTAGCCGTTCGACTAATTTTGTCTATAAATGCTCACTTCATTCCTCTCTTTAAATACACGTTTTGGGTGAACTTTTGGAACCATTTTGAAGCCTAAGAAAGAGGAATACGATAAGAAGGCTAGAGGGCAATTGGAAATCAAAATCCTTGAGATTCAAAGGTATATGCTTCTAAGTTAGATTTGATTTCCATACTTTTGAAATCCATGTGTGATCAAACTTTTGTTAAATCTGTTTGGCATGATTTCTAAGATCTATTTGAGCTGTTTAGAAACATCAATCACTTCGTCATTATAGGATTGTTCTACTAAACACTCATATCCAAATCACATGTGTTTTAGTATTTAAATCTTCATACAACTTACAGGAATATCTTTTCAAGTTGTTTAAATTACTTCATGTGATTAGTTCATCCCTTCAATCATTAATTTACGATCTTAAATTTTCAAATGCATCAAGCATTCATATAAGAGCTTCATTTTAAAATTGATTGAAGTATACTTTCATACACCTTGAACACTCACTGTAAGTGTATGATTGAAAATTGATTTTAATCTTTATATCAGCCTAAGTAAGAGGCAAATGTACTAAGCTATAATTGTTCTCTTCTAAGTGTTCTGACACTTCATTGAGAAAGAAAATTCTAGTGTATAGGTTGTTGTTCATCCTTGAAAAACAACATTGTACGGTTATTGCTCAGCCTAAGAAAAAGCATAGTGTATAGGCTGTTGTTGATCCTTGAAAAACAACATTGTATGGTTATTGCTGAGCCTAAGAAAAAGCATAGTGTATAGGTTGTTGTTGAGCCTTGAAAAACAACATTGTATGGTTATTGCTAAGCCTTGGAAAGCATATTGTAAAGGTTATTGCTTAGCCTATTGCAAAAGAAAAAATAGTGGAAATCCGATAGGGTGTTGGATCACAAGCCGGTAGTGGATGTAGACATTGAGGCCGAACCACTATAGACCTTGTGTTATGGTGATAACATTGTGGTGATTGTGTATGTTTAAGCTTCCGCATTTTGTTTGATTAATCATCACTTGTGACTAGTTATTTGAAAGAAATTAAAATTGGTCATAGTTGGTCACTAATTGTAACTTACCCTATTCACCCCCCCCCCCCCCCTCTAGGGTAGGTTCCGTGTATTTTCAATTGGTATCAGAGCGGGTTACTCCCTAAAGGTTTAACAACCCGGAGTAGATCTACTTCGTTTTACTAGTGCCAATGTCTAATCCAGAAGGTAGTGCTATAAACAGACCTCCATTGTTTGATGGTACAAACTATGCCTTTTGGAAAGCTCGAATGACCGTCTTCATCAAATCTCTTAACGGAGATGTATGGGATTCTGTAGATGGCACTGTCCAGCCTCTTGCAAAGGCAAAATGGACAGTTGAACATAAGGCACTGAGAGACCACAATGCAAAGGCATTGAATGCCATAACTTGTGCTATGAATGCTGAAGAGTACAAAAAGATTATGACATGTACTACAGCTAAACAAGCTTGGGATCTTTTGAAAATAAATTATGAAGGAACAACCATTGTCAAAAGACCCAAGCTTCAAATGTTGACTTCTCAGTTCGAATCTTTAAGAATGAGGGAAGATGAAATGTTCGATGAATTTCGAACTAAGCTAATGATAATTATGAATGAGATGTGGTCACTTGGTGAACAAATTCCTGAAGGAAAAATTTATAACAAAATCGTTAGATCCCTTCCCTGATAGATTTCACCCCAAAGTGACCTCTATAAAAGAATACAATGACCCAGAATCTATGAAAGTTGAAGAATTATCTGGTAATATTAGAACTTTTGAGTTAAAATTAAATAATACTCCTAATAAATCCAAAGACAAGAAATCAATTGCTTTAAAACCTCTCAATCAACTCAATCTAAAGGAGAGTCAGATAATGATGAAGAAAGTGATAATGAAGATATTGCTCTTCTCACTAAGAAATTTATAAAACATTTTAACAAAAAGAACTTAAATTCTAAATTCTTTAATAAAAATAAAAACAAAAACATTTCTTCATCTAAGAGTCAAGAAAGAAAAGTCATATGCTAACTTGGACATATATCTTCTGAGTGTCCAATGGAAAGGAAGAAAAAGACACTTATGGCAACTTGGGATGACTCATCTGAATCAGAGTCAGAATCAGATGAATCACATCGAGATGAAACCGAAAAATTCACTATTTTAATGGCTCGAAGTTTATGTGATCCATCGGTTGAGAAATCTGAGGATGAATATAAAAATTCTGATATTGAAGAATTTGAAGAAGAACCCGAATCTGAATATGATGGCTCAGATAATGAAGACAATGATGAAAATCTTCAAAAATCATACAACAGACTCTATGATGAGAGCTGCAAGTTAATTAATATCATGAGAAAACAAGAAGCAAAGAATAAAGTGTTAAAAGACAATGTTAAAACCTAAACAAGTGAAATTAATATCTTAACCAATGATCTTAACGAAACCAACTCTAAATTACAAATTGCCAGTGAACACATAAGAAATCATAAGAAAGAAGCTGATACTCTAAACCAGGTTATCACTAATTTAAAAAAGGAAGTCACCCATCTAATATGGTATAAAGAAAAATATGAGTATTCTTTTACGAATGGAGAAGAAAAATTTGAAAAATTATTCAAAATGGGTAAATCACAAGGAGATAGGACGGGTCTTGGATTCAATAAGTATATTACACATGACCCAAATTTCACCAATACATTTGTGAAAGGTAAGTCCTCTTGCACACACTCTCTGTTGCCCAAAACAAAATGTCATTATTGTGGTAATGAAGGGCATTTCAAATTTGAGTGCAAATTAAGAAAAATTCATTTGTCTAAACCCATCTGTAAATCTAAAAATGGAAAATCTAATTCTATGAAGGTTAAGAAAGATTTCAGAAAGTTTCAACAAATTAAAACATCTCAACAAGAGTCTCCTAAGATAGATTTTAAAGAAACTAAACAAGTAAAAAATGATCAAAATAAATCTATCAATAAGAAACCTCTCTCCTTACCTCCTCTGACCTTGGAAATGAAAGAACTTTTGAAAAAGGTTGAAAGATTAAAATTAAAATTTAAAAGACAAAATGAGAGAGGAAAAACTAAAAGAAATAAGAAAAATAAAAAGAGACCTCTACCATCAAAGACTACGCATCAATCTAATTATGAAGTTATCAAACCTCAAAGATTTGATCAATATCTATCTTCTCTGGTTGGTGGAATCTCTTACAAAGACTCCAAAGCTCAAGACCTTAGATGGATACCTAAGGTTAGAACTTTAGACAAATTCTAAGTTCTTATTATTAGATTAGACCAACCTTCTCTCATAAGTTATATGTATTGTTGGTCTTATGTTCTAATATCATCTGTTTTAGTTTTACTTGTTGAAAATGCATTTTGATTTTAAAAAGGTAGCATGAATTTGTATTGTGATTTCACCGGTGCTATTAAGTTTTCCATAATTTCTGTCCAAACTTTATAAACTAAGCACATTGAAATTAGATTTCATGTTCTTAGAAATCATGTGCAGAAGGGTAATATTGTACTAAATTTCACAAGCACACATGATCAGTTGGCAAATATACAGAGAGATCAAAATGATACATGACATGAATATTTATTGTTTATTTTTCTCAAAGTCTTACAAAAACTTGAGACTTTTAGCCTCATCATTCAAATGCTTCTGTTTTCATAGATCATCATACAATCCCTGTCTAAAGGGTTAGGCATCCGAATTGAAGAGGTAAGCAAGGATTATAAATCCTTATTCTCTTGCTTCAACTCTACTATTTTTCTATTAGACTCGAGAAGAAGCTGTTGCAGTTCATTGATCTCCTCAATAACTTTTCTGTCGTGCGAGTTCTGGATCGCAAACCGATCCGAAAATGAGACAATGGATGAAGAATAATGAGTTCCGAGACTCACAAGCTCATAAATGGCATCTTCATCTGTTTTATTAGCCAAAGCTCTCTCCTGTCGCCTTGGTATCATGGAACCTAAGACAGATGCAGAAAAAGTTTGGGATTGAGGTAAAGGATTCCTCATCTCCTGATCAGAAGGAATATTAAAAGGGAATTGGTGAGCCATTGAAACCTTGAAGAATAAGATTGCAGAAGACAAGAAGAAGTGTTGTTTCAAATTAGATAGAACTAAGGCTGCTCTTATAGAGTTGGATTTCAATCAAGACAAAGCACTAATTATTCAAATCTTGCTTTTCATAATTGAAAATCCGCTGAATGCAGATTTTCAAAAGCTACTCAGCTAAGCCTTTGAAATTAAATGCTGGTTGTCCCTATATTTTTCTCGTTTGTCAACAACATCCAGCGAATGTGTCAATAATCTTCTATTTCCAGCCGATAATTGCAGAATTTGTCGGATATGGTACATCTTTTTTCGCGGGCCTGGTTTGAGCGGGCTTGGACTTTTGTCATTCATCTTCTCATTTGTTTTGCTTTTCAAATTTGTTCTCATTGGATTGGATTCATAGTTTTTTCTATTTTGTCAAATTAAAATGAGTTGTCTTGAACTTACAAGTTTTCAATCTCTTAAAATGGATTATTTTTGTAAAATCTCTTTTCCGTATTAGATTGAGCTTGTAGTATAGCTGGGTTAAGGGAATTATATGTTCAGAGAGTTTTACTTGAGTTGGCAGAGTCTTCCTTGAATCTGCTCAGACTTTCTGTTTTTCCCTGTTTATGCGGTCGACATCCTGCTTTGCCCGGTCGACCGAGAATGCGGTCACAGTAACTTATAAAAGTTGCGATGGGCACTGTTTCTATTTCAAAACAGAATTTCTCTGAGCAGGTCGACCTCTTGAAGCTTCTCTACTCCAAATTCTCCTCCTTTACAATCTGCCTCTTTCATTTTTACTTGCAAAGATCATCGGTCTCAAAGAATCTCTCATTGGAATATCTTCCCCATAACCGAGTTCTAGTCAGCATTGACAAACGTCTCCTTCTGGATCTTCCTCCTGAACGGCATCTGTCTGTAAACCATCTCATTCATCAGGATCCTGAGCGCCCACCAGTCGACGGCAAACTCGTGCTCTTCTCCGCGGATGAACTCTGGCCTGTTCAGCACGCGCTGTATTTCACAGCATCTGTGTTCATCTTCTTCCCTGATTTTCGTATGTCTGACAGCATGACTCAGTTTTTTGGTTATTTGATTAGTGGGAGGATTTGTTAGAATTATTGGAGCTAATTTTGTCTGCTGCTTTAGGAATCATTTGTAGTCTTCTGTACTCAGTTCCAGGCAGCCATAGCTTGTGGAGTAGTCTGTCATCAGAACTTGCATTCCAAGTGTTTGTCAAAATGCCTGAACCACTGTTTCATCTCGTTTAGCTACTGTCTTTGCTGAATTTGAGTGGGAACTTTGTACACCTGTCACTTTTCAATCTAAGCTCATATCAAGCCATTTTCAAGTGACTGTCCATCCTTTCAATAATCATCTGTTTAGTGCCATGGCTCGCACAAAGCAAACTTTCAGACAGCCTATCAAGAAGTCAAAAACAGGCCAAGCTTCTTCTTCACATAGATCTCCTTCATCCTCCCCTGAAGCATCCCCTCCTCGTGTAGTCAGATTCAAACCCATTCCTTCTCCATCTTCTGTTGTCAAATCCTTTCGTAACAAATGGATCATTGTTGAGAAGAAATGTGTAGTAGAAGATCTAGTGGACTATGGTGTCCCTGCTATCTTGGAAGACATTGGTTGGGCCAGTATTCTAAATTGGAGTGGAAATGCATTTCCATCCTTGGTTCATGGCCTTTATGAGTCTATCTGTGCCTCCACCAACAATTCATTCACTATCAGATTCGAGCATGAAGAAGAGGCGGTTACTACAGAAAAGATTGCATCTATCTTGGGGGTTCCTAGGTCAAATGGATCAAAGATAATATCTGAAGTTTTACCTCTTGATGAAAAAGATGGAGTGACTCATGCTCTTTGTGGAAGAGCTGAAGTTTGGACAGCCAAAAATTGTCTTCAAGCTTCTCTCATGGTTCCTTCCCTTCGAATCATTCATATCATTTTCACTCATTCCATCTATCCAAGGAAAGGGAATAGGACTAAAGTAACTCCATACATGGCGAATCTGTTGTTCAAAGTTATATCTGGAGATCGGATTTGCTTACCTTCAGTTATTATGCACCATATTCTCGGAGTTATTACTGGATCACAGCCGTGTGCAGCTCCTTTTGGATTTCTCATTACCTAGCTTGCTAGATCATATGGAGTGGTGCCTCCAGCTTCAGAGAGACCAGTGACATCCACTATTTTCAACAAATCTAACATTCTCTTGATGAAGTTGCCTCCTCCCCAGCAAAGAAATCCTATTGCTGAAGGAGATGACGAGTTAGAGGCTGAAGAGATAGAGCCTGTAGATCCTGTAGCAGGTCAGCCTCAACCAGAGCCTCCTCAGCAGCGTAGTCTGGAGGACCGTAAGACATCGTTAGAGCATATTGTTTCTTCCATTCGTACAGACTATCAGGGGTTTAGGCAAGAGGTATCAGGGATGATGAAGAAAACCTTGAAGTACCTCTCTAACATCTCCAGCAGTTGCAGGCGTTATGATGATGCAGTGCCCCCATCTCCTACAGATTCATCTTAGATCTTAGGAAGATTTTCTGTTTTTTGTGGGGGGTAGTGATTTGTCATTCTTAACTCTTTTATATGTTTTATTTTGACTTGATTACTGACCATCATTTTGATTTTTGTATTGGTCAAGTAATTAGTAGAATATGTACTAATCTTTTATGGAATATCAATGAATTTATATATTCAAATTATTCATCTTCTTGTTATATTGATGAATGTTTATGATGCTTTGAATTATAGTTCTTTCGATTAATACCTTCTGTCTTAGCTTCCTTCACTCAGCATAGACAACCTCTATACAAAAGAACCTGTTCTGCATTCCATTTTCAACTCAATTTGGTAACAGGTGCTACTAATAGGTATTTGTTTTCTAATGTATAAAGGTTCCTTTGCAATTCAATGACAAAGGGGGAGAGAAGAACTCGAAAGAGCAAGAGAAGATCAAACTAAGGGGGAGATCAAGACATACTTTAATGCGACTTGAAAGTAAGAGAGCCTAAAGGAATAAGCTTAGAGCAAAGGGAGAGCTCTAACGAAGGGGGAGAGATTGTTTCAAGAACAATTCAAGTTCAGAAGAGCTTAAGTCTTAGAAGTGTTGTGATCATCTTAGTTGCCATCAAATTGCAAAGGGGGAGATTGTTAGGACCCATCTTTGTTGCTAATTTGATGGATGCACTATCACTTTCACCTTAATCTGATCACACACTCATTCATTACTTTTAGACCTTGATTTATGTATCATTAGACTCACATATTGAATTGGTTTTCAATGACCTCATATTGCATGTTTTAGAACTTAAAACACTAATTCAAAAATCTATTTCTTCATGCATGTTTTTGAAAATCAAGTTAAAATATCAAGGTTCTTCGATTGCATACAATCTCATGTTTAGAATTCTTGTAGTATGCATAAAAGATAATGGCCTGGAGTTCATGTTCCCAAAAATCATTTTTGCAAAATCTGCACAAAACTCCACTCAGGCCAGTGTCGCAGGTCGACCTGCCCCTGTACCCGGTCGACCGACCATTGATTCGGTCGACCTACCCCTGTAGCAGGTCGACCGAAGAAACTAGCCGTTGAGCAGAAATTGTTGACTCTCCCAACGGAAAAATTAATGACCGTTTGTACCAGGTCGACCGAGGGTTCAGCAGGTCGACCGAAGCAACTAGCCGTTGGACTAATTTTGTCTATAAATGCTCACTTCATTCCTCTCTTCAAATACACGTTTTGGGTGAACTTTTGGAACCATTTTGAAGCCTAAGAAAGAGGAATACGATAAGAAGGCTAGAGGGCAATTGGAAATCAAAATCCTTGAGATTCAAAGGTATATGCTTCTAAGTTAGATTTGATTTCCATACTTTTGAAATCCATGTGTGATCAAACTTTTGTTAAATCTGTTTGGCATGATTTCTAAGATCTATTTGAGCTGTTTAGAAACATCAATCACTTCGTCATTATAGGATTGTTCTACTAAACACTCATATCCAAATCACATGTGTTTTAGTATTTAAATCTTCATACAACTTACAGGAATATCTTTTCAAGTTGTTTAAATTACTTCATGTGATTAGTTCATCCCTTCAATCATTAATTTACGATCTTAAATTTTCAAATGCATCAAGCATTCATATAAGAGCTTCATTTTAAAATTGATTGAAGTATACTTTCATACACCTTGAACACTCTCTGTAAGTGTATGATTGAAAATTGATTTTAATCTTTATATCAGCCTAAGTAAGAGGCAAATGTACTAAGCTATAATTGTTTCTCTTCTAAGTGTTCTGACACTTCATTGAGAAAGAAAACTCTAGTGTATAGGTTGTTGTTCATCCTTGAAAAACAACATTGTACGGTTATTGCTCAGCCTAAGAAAAAGCATAGTGTATAGGCTGTTGTTGATCCTTGAAAAACAACATTGTATGGTTATTGCTGATCCTAAGAAAAAGCATAGTGTATAGGTTGTTGTTGAGCCTTGAAAAACAACATTGTATGGTTATTGCTAAGCCTTGGAAAGCATATTGTAAAGGTTATTGCTTAACTTATTGCAAAAGCAAAAATAGTGGAAATCCGATAGGGTGTTGGATCACAAGCCGGTAGTGGATGTAGGCATTGAGGCCGAACCACTATAAACCTTGTGTTATGGTGATAACATTGTGGTGATTGTGTATGTTTAAGCTTCCGCATTTTGTTTGATTAATCATCACTTGTGACTAATTATTTGAAAGAAATTAAAATTGGTCATAGTTGGTCACTAATTGTAACTTACCATATTCACCCCCCCTCTAGGGTAGGTTATGTGTATTTTCAATTGGTATCAGAGCGGGTTACTCCCTAAAGGTTTAACAACCCGGAGTAGATCTACTTCTTTTTACTAGTGCCAATGTCTAATCCAGAAGGTAGTGCTATAAACAGACCTCCATTGTCTGATGGTACAAACTATGCCTTTTGGAAAGCTCGAATGACCGTCTTCATCAAATCTCTTAACGGAGATGTATGGGATTCTGTAGAGGATGGATGGACTCCTCCTATAGTCACAGATTCAGATGGCACTGTCCAGCCTCTTGCAAAGGCAAAATGGACAGCTGAACATAAGGCACTGAGAGACCACAATGCAAAGGCATTGAATGCCATAACTTGTGCTATGAATGCTGAAGAGTACAAAAAGATTATGACATGTACTACAGCTAAACAAGCTTGGGATCTTTTGAAAACAAATTATGAAGGAACAACCATTGTCAAAAGAGCCAAGCTTCAAATGTTGACTTCTCAGTTCGAATCTTTAAGAATGAGGGAAGTTGAAATGTTCGATGAATTTCGAACTAAGCTAATGATAATTGTGAATGAGATGTGGTCACTTGGTGAACAAATTCCTGAAGGAAAAATTTATAACAAAATCGTTAGATCCCTTCCCTGATAGATTTCACCCCAAAGTGACCTCTATAGAAGAATACAATGACCCAGAATCTATGAAAGTTGAAGAATTATCTGGTAATATAAGAACTTTTGAGTTAAAATTAAATAATACTCCTAATAAATCCAAAGACAAGAAATCAATTGCTTTAAAAACCTCTCAATCAACTCAATCTAAAGGAGAGTCAGATAATGATGAAGAAAGTGATAATGAAGATATTGCTCTTCTCACTAAGAAATTTATAAAACATTTTAACAAAAAGAACTTAAATTCTAAATTCTTTAATAAAAATAAAAACAAAAACAATTCTTCATCTAAGAGTCAAGAAAGAAAAGTCATATGCTAACTTGGACATATATCTTCTGAGTGTCCAATGGAAAAGAAGAAAAAGACACTTATGGCAACTTGGATGACTCATCTGAATCAGAGTCAGAATCAGATGAATCACATCGAGATGAAACCGAAAATTCACTATTTTAATGGCTCGAAGTTTATGTGATCCATCAGTTGAGAAATCTGAGGATGAATATAAAAATTCTAATATTAAAGAATTTGAAGAAGAACCCGAATCTGAATATGATGGCTCAGATAATGAAGACAATGATGAAAATCTTCAAAAATCATACAACAGACTCTATGATGAGAGCTGCAAGTTAATTAATATCATAAGAAAACAAGAAGCAAAGAATAAAGTGTTAAAAGACAATGTTAAAACCTAACAAGTGAAATTAATATCTTAACCAATGATCTTAACGAAACCAACTATAAATTACAAATTGCCAGTGAACACATAAGAAATCATAAGAAAGAGCTGATACTCTAAACCAGGTTATCACTAATTTAAAAAAGGAAGTCACCCATCTAATATGGTATAAAGAAAAATATGAGTATTCTTTTACGAATGGAGAAGAAAAATTTGAAAAATTATTCAGAATGGGTAAATCACAAGGAGATAGGACGAGTCTTGGATTCAATAAGTATATTACACATAACCCAAATTTCACCAACACATTTGTGAAAGGTAAGTCCTCTTGCACACACTCTCCGTTGCCCAAAACAAGGATTGACATTATTGTGGTAATGAAGGGCATTTCAAATTTGAGTGCAAATTAAGAAAAAGTCATTTGTCTAAACCCATCTGTAAATCTAAAAATGGAAAATCTAATTCTATGAAGGTTAAGAAAGATTCTAGAAAGTTTCAACAAATTAAAACATCTCAACAAGAGTCTCCTAAGATAGATTTTAAAGAAACTAAACAAGTAAAAAATGATCAAAATAAATCTATCAATAAGAAACCTCTCTCCTTACCTCCTCTGACCTTGGAAATGAAAGAACTTTTGAAAAATGTTGAAAGATTAAAATTAAAATTCAAAAGACAAAATGAGAGAGGAAAACTAAAAGAAATAAGAAAAATAAAAAGAGACCTCTACCATCAAAGACTACGCATCAATCTAATTATGAAGTTATCAAACCTCAAAGATTTGATCAATATCTATCTTCTCTGGTTAGTGGAATCTCTTACAAAGACTCCAAAGTTCAAGACCTTAGATGGATACTTAAGGTTAGAACTTTAGACAAATTCTAAGTTCTTATTATTAGATTAGACCAACCTTCTCTCATAAGTTATATGTATTGTTGGTCTTATGTTCTAATATCATCTGTTTTAGTTTTACTTGTTGAAAATGCATTTTGATTTTAAAAAGGTAGCATGAATTTGTATTGTGATTTCACCGGTGCTATTAAATTTTCCATAATTTCTGTCCAAACTTTATAAACTAAGCACATTGAAATTAGATTTCATGTTCTTAGAAATCATGTGCAGAAGGGTAATATTGTACTAAATTTCACAAGCACACATGATCAGTTGGCAAATATACAGAGAGATCAAAATGATACATGACATGAATGTTTATTGTTTATTTTTCTCAAAGTCTTACAAAAACTTGAGACTTTTAGCCTCATCATTCAAATGCTTCTGTTTTTCATAGATCATCATACAATCCCTGTCTAAAGGGTTAGGCATCCGAATTGAAGAGGTAAGCAAGGATTTTAAATCCTTATTCTCTTGCTTCAACTCTACTATTTTTCTATTAGACTCGAGAAGAAGCTGTTGCAGTTCATTGATCTCCTCAATAAACTTTTCTAGTCGTGCGAGTTCTGGATCGCAACCGATCCGAAAATGAGACAATGGATGAAGAATAATGAGTTTCGAGACTCACAAGCTCATAAATGGCATCTTCATCTGTTTTATTAGCCAAAGCTCTCTCCTGTCGCCTTGGTATCATGGAACCTAAGACAGATGCAGAAAAAGTTTGGGATTGAGGTAAAGGATTCCTCATCTCCTGATCAGAAGGAATATTAAAAGGGAATTGGTGAGCCATTGAAACCTTGAAGAATAAGATTGCAGAAGACAAGAAGAAGTGTTGTTTCAAATCAGATAGAACTAAGGCTGCTCTTATAGAGTTGGATTTCAATCAAGACAAAGCACTAATTATTCAAATCTTGCTTTTCATAATTGAAAATCCGCTGAATGCAGATTTTCAAAAGCTACTCAGCTAAGCCTTTGAAATTAAATGCTGGTTGTCCCTATATTTTTCTCGTTTGTCAACAACATCCAGCGAATGTGTCAATAATCTTCTATTTCAGCCGATAATTGCAGAATTTGTCGGATATGGTACATCTTTTTTCGCGGGCCTGGTTTGAGCGGGCTTGGACTTTTGTGATTCATCTTCTCATTTGTTTTGCTTTTCAAATTTGTTCTCATTGGATTGGATTCATAGTTTTTTCTATTTTGTCAAATTAAAATGAGTTGTCTTGAACTTACAAGTTTTCAATCTCTTAAAATGGATTATTTTTGTAAAATCTCTTTTCCGTATTAGATTGAGCTTGTAGTATAGCTGGGTTAAGGGAATTATATGTTCAGAGAGTTTTACTTGAGTTGGCAGAGTCTTCCTTGAATCTGCTCAGACTTTCTGTTTTTCCCTGTTTATGCGGTCGACATCCTGCTTTGCCCGGTCGACCGAGAACGCGGTCACAGCAACTTATAAAAGTTGCGCTGGGCACTATTTCTGTTTCAAAATAGAATTCTCTGAGCAGGTCGACCTCCTGAAGCTTCTCTACTCCAAACTCTCCTCCTTTACAATCTGTCTCTTTCATTTTCACTTACAAAGATCATCGGTCTCAAAGAATCTCTCATTGGAATATCTTCCCCATAACCGAGTTCTAGTCAGCATTGACAAACGTCTCCTTCTGGATCTTCCTTCTGACCGGCATCTGTCTGTAAACCATCTCATTCATCAGGATCCCGAGCGCCCACCAGTCGACGGCGAACTCGTGCTCTTCTCCGCGGATGAACTCTGGCATGTTCAGCACGCGCTGTATTTCACAGCATCTGTGTTCATCTTCTTCCCTGATTTTCGTATGTCTGACAGCATGACTCAGTTTTTTGGTTATTTGATCAGTGGGAGGATTTGTTAGAATTATTGGAGCTAATTATGTCTGCTGCTTTAGGAATCATTTGTAGTCTTCTGTACTCAGTTCCAGGAAGCCATAGCTTGTGGAGTAGTCTGTCATCAGAACTTGCATTCCAAGTGTTTGTCAAAATGCCTGAACCACTGTTTCATCTCGTTTAGCTACTGTCTTTGCTGAATTTGAGTGGGAACTTTGTACACCTGTCACTTTTCAATCTAAGCTCCTATCAAGTCATTTTCAAGTGACTGTCCATCCTTTCAATAATCATCTGTTTAGTGCCATGGCTCGCACAAAGCAAACTTTCAGACAGCCTATCAAGAAGTCAAAAACAGGCCAAGCTTCTTCTTCACATAGATCTCCTTCATCCTCCTCTAAAGCATCCCCTCCTCGTGTAGTCAGATTCAAACCCATTCCTTCTCCATCTTCTGTTGTCAAATCCTTTCGTAACAAATGGATCATTGTTGAGAAGAAATGTGTAGTAGAAGATCTAGTGGACTATGGTGTCCCTGCTATCTTGGAAGACATTGGTTGGGCCAGTATTCTAAATTGGAGTGGAAATGCCTTTCCATCCTTGGTTCATGGCCTTTATGAGTCTATCTGTGCCTCCACCAACAATTCATTCACTATCAGATTCGAGCATGAAGATAGCATCTGAAGATAAGATTGCATCTATCTTGGGGGTTCCTAGGTCAAATGGACCAAAGATAATATCTGAAGTTTTACCTCTTGATGAAAAAGATGGAGTGACTCATGCTCTTTGTGGAAGAGCTGAAGTTTGGACAGCCAAAAATTGTCTTCAAGCTTCTCTCATGGTTCATTCCCTTCGAATCATTCATATCATTTTCACTCATTCCATCTATCCAAGGAAAGGGAATAAGACTGAAGTAACTCCATACATGGCGAATCTGTTGTTCAAAGTTATATCTGGAGATCGGGTTTGCTTACCTTCAATTATTATGCACCATATTCTCCGAATTATTACTGGATCACAGCCGTGTGCAGCTCCTTTTGGATTTCTCATTACCCAGCTTGCTAGATCATATGGAGTGGTGCCTCCAGCTTCAGAGAGACCAGTGACATCCACTATTTTCAACAAATCTAACATTCTCTTGATGAAGTTGCCTCCTCCCCAGCAAAGAAGTCCTATTGCTGAAGGAGATGACGAGTTAGAGGCTGAAGAGATAGAGCCTGTAGATCCTGTAGCAGGTCAGCCTCAACCAGAGCCTCCTCAGCAACGTAGTCTAGAGGACCGTAAGACATCGTTAGAGCATATTGTTTCTTCCATTCGTATAGACTATCAGGGGTTTTGGCAAGAGGTATCAGGGATGATGAAGAAAACCTTGAAGTACCTCTCTAACATCTCCAGCAGTTGCAGGCGTCATGATGATGCAGTGCCCCCATCTCCTACAGATTCATCTTAGATCTTAGGAAGATTTTCTGTTTTTTGTGGGGGGTAGTGATTTGTCATTCTTAACTCTTTTATATGTTTTTAACTGTTATTTTGACTTGATTACTGACCATCATTTTGATTTTTGTATTGGTCAAGTAATTAGTAGAATATGTACTAATCTTTTATGGAATATCAATGAATTTACATATTCAAATTATTCATCTTCTTGTTATATTGATGAATGTTTATGATGCTTTGAATTATAGTTCTTTCGATTAATACCTTCTGTCTTAGCATCCTTCACTCAGCATAGACAACCTCTATACAAAAGAACCTGTTCTGAATTCCATTTTCAACTCAATTTGGTAACAGGTGCTACTAATAGGTATTTGTTTTCTAATGTATAAAGGTTCCTTTGCAATTCAATGACAAAGGGGGAGAGAAGAACTCGAAAGAGCAAGAGAAGATCAAACTAAGGGGGAGAGAAGAACTCGAAAGAGCAAGAGAAGATCAAACTAAGGGGGAGATCAAGACATACTTTAATACGACTTGAAAGTAAGAGAGCCTAAAGGAATAAGCTTAGAGCAAAGGGAGAGCTCTAACGAAGGGGGAGAGATTGTTTCAAGAACAATTCAAGTTCAGAAGAGCTTAAGTCTTAGAAGTGTTGTGATCATCTTAGTTGCCATCAAATTACAAAGGGGGAGATTGTTAGGACCCATCTTTGTTGCTAATTTGATGGATGCACTATCACTTTCACCTTAATCTGATCACACACTCATTCATTACTTTTAGACCTTGATTTATGTATCATTAGACTCACATATTGAATTGGTTTTCAATGACCTCATATTGCATGTTTTAGAACTTAAAACACTAATTCAAAAATCTATTTCTTCATGCATGTTTTTGAAAAATCAAGTTAAAATATCAAGGTTCTTCGATTGCATACAATCTCATTTTTAGAATTCTTGTAGTATGCATAAAAGATAATGGCCTGGAGTTCATGTTCCCAAAAATCATTTTTGCAAAATCTGCACAAAACTCCACTTAGGCCAGTGTCGCAGGTCGACCTGCCCCTGTACCCGGTCGACCGACCATTGATTCGGTCGACCTACCCCTGTAGCAGGTCGACCGAAGAAACTAGCCGTTGAGCAGAAATTGTTGACTCTCCCAACGGAAAAATTAATGACCGTTTGTACCAGGTCGACCGAGGGTTCAGCAGGTCGACCGAAGCAACTAGCCGTTGGACTAATTTTGTCTATAAATGCTCACTTCATTCCTCTCTTCAAATACACGTTTTGGGTGAACTTTTGGAACCATTTTGAAGCCTAAGAAAGAGGAATGCGATAAGAAGGCTAGAGGGCAATTGGAAATCAAAATCCTTGAGATTCAAAGGTATATGCTTCTAAGTTAGATTTGATTTCCATACTTTTGAAATCCATGTGTGATCAAACTTTTGTTAAATCTGTTTGGCATGATTTATAAGATCTATTTGAGCTGTTTATAAACATCAATCACTTCGTCATTATAAGATTGTTCTACTAAACACTCATATCCAAATCACATGTGTTTTAGTATTTAAATCTTCATACAACTTACAGGAATATCTTTTCAAGTTGTTTAAATTACTTCATGTGATTAGTTCATCCCTTCAATCATTAATTTATGATCTTAAATTTTCAAATGCATCAAGTATTCATTTAAGAGCTTCATTTTAAAATTGATTGAAGTATACTTTCATACACCTTGAAACACTCACTGTAAGTGTATGATTGAAAATTGATTTTAATCTTTATATCAGCCTAAGTTAGAGGCAAATGTACTAAGTTATAATTGTTTCTCTTCTAAGTGTTCTGACACTTCATTGAGAAAGAAAATTCTAGTGTATAGGTTGTTGTTCATCCTTGAAAACAACATTGTACGGTTATTGCTCAGCCTAAGAAAAAGCATAGTGTATAGGTTGTTGTTGATCCTTGAAAAATAACATTGTATGGTTATTGCTGACCCTAAGAAAAAGCATAGTGTATAGGTTGTTGTTGAGCCTTGAAAAACAACATTGTATGGTTATTGCTTAGCCTTGAAGCTATTGTAAAGGTTATTGCTTAGCCTATTGCAAAAGCAAAAATAGTGGAAATCCGGTAGGGTGTTGGATCACAAGCCGGTAGTGGATGTAGGCATTGAGGCCGAACCACTATAAACCTTGTGTTATGGTGATAACATTGTGGTGATTGTGTATGTTTAAGCTTCCGCATTTTGTTTGATTAATCATCACTTGTGACTAGTTATTTGAAAGAAATTAAAATTGGTCATAGTTGGTCACTAATTGTAACTTACCCTATTCACCCCCCCTCTAGGGTAGGTTCCGTGTATTTTCAGGTCCGAGGTCCCATCGTAAATGAAGAACCTCGAGACGCTGAAATCTTCAGGGAGGGGGAAGTTTCTGACCTCTGGAGAGAAGGGGGATGTGCCAAAATCGTAAGAGTTCAGCCGAACTCGAGTGAAACCGGCCATCATTATGTTCTGTCGTACTGCTTGCTCTATGCGTCGATCAAGCCAATATCTGGAGTCACGGTTGTTACCCGAGCTTTCACCATGAGCCCGGTTGCTTCTATTGTCCTTCAGGGTGCGCCTTTTGGAAGGTAGAGTCGAGGTCGAATCCTTAGAGGATGAACCCGATCGAGTATCTTGCTGTTGGACGCTTGCTGGGCCAGATCTTGCTCCTGACCTTTCCCGGCAGGGGACCGTCGGCAGCTGTGTCGACAATGCCAGTGGTTCCTTTCCCTTTCTGGTTCTTCGAGGCATGGTGTTTGGGAAGATGACTTTTTGTACCCGTTTCCCACAGACGGCGCCAATTGTAAGTGCAAAAAATATAACTCACAAGAAAAGGGGGGGTGCCTGCACTGGACTTATCCAAAGAGATTAGAAACACCGATGCCTGTGCCTGAAACATGAGAAAAGGAAGAAGAAACGTAGGTCAGAGGACCCTGGCTTGGGCAGTGCAGGGCTCTCCGATGCCTAAGTCAGTTTCAGAACTGAACAGTAGGAGGAGATTTTTGGGGAAGAAGATGATACCAGCAGTGTGGTGTCGTCGTTGGCCTCTTTGCTTGTGGATTGTTCTTGTGTTTATATAGAGGAAGAGAGGAGGCAATGGGGTGGTTGACTGTCTTGTCATAGCCCACTTTGTCAGGTACTAGGGAGGAGCAGTCCCATCGTAGCCTACTTTTCTTTAATTGCAGTCCCGTCAAGCCTTGTCATGGCATTTTGGGAGCTGTGGACGGCGATCTGTCAGGGACTATGGAGGTGCCCCTGTCTTGTCGCACGTGCTGTGGCGTGCTTGAGCGTCCATGGGAGGACAGTTGTCAGCCCCTGCCTTGGCTAGCTCTGGCATTGTGACCGAGGTTAGGGTGTGTGCCGAGGTCGGTGAGCCGAGGTCGGGGGCGACCTTGACTTGGCTGGAGACCTCGCAGGGATGCCGAAGTGGAGAACTGGGACGAAGTCCCCAGCCGGGCTGGGGATGCCATGGCCGAGGTGGAGCTTATGAGCGTATGGCCGAAGTGGAATTACTTGGCCGAACTGGAGGCTGGCACTATCGCCGAGACCGAGCCTCACCGAGGTGGACTAGCTGTGCTGGAGCACGAGATGGAGCATCAGGCCAGTATTCCGGTGAGTTCGGAAATATCCCCACACAGGACTGATTTATAATTTCTTGATACTTTGGCCTTTCCGATCTTGTATAATGCATTAGGATTTTCGATTCCACGTGGAGTTTATGATATTGATGGGTCCATACAGATGAGTCATCAGGTGGGCCCTACTATAGGTGTGCATGTGTGCATAAAAAAAAGGTGCATGCATGCTGGATAACTAATCTATAATTTGATAACAAAGGAGTCCCAGTGGTATTGGCCCAGCAAGACTAATCCTTTGGGCACACGAGCTCACCTACACAACCACCAGGTAAACCTAGGGGGATTCGAACACAAGGCCCCACTATAGGTGTGCATGTTGTGCATAAAAATGGTGCATGCTGGATAACTAATCTATATTTTGACATCAAAAGTGTCCTTGTGGTATTGACCCGTCAAGACTAATCCTTTGGGCACGCGAGCTCACCCCACACAATCACTGGGTAAAACCTAGCGGGATTCAAACACAAGGCCCCAGGGAGGAAATCCGAGACTTTTGCCTATTGATGTTTTGAAAACACTAATAAATCCACAACTATGTATATTTGTATCATGCAGCCATCTATATAATTTATATGTTTCTGTTTTAGGAAATAATCGCACTTGAATGTGTTGGATTTGGGTCAGGTCAACTTCAACTCTGGTCCGACCTGATGCAAGAAATAGGATAATTAAGTTTGACTGCCAATGGAAGATCCAATCAAATTGGACCTCAAAAAGAAGACTCAGGTGCAAGATTGATGGGTCACCGTGACCAACTGATCGGCATGGAAGAAACCACGTTAACTAGAAAACCCATTGTGGTAATAGTCGGGCACAAATAGGGTATTGATGGAGGCCCATGAAATCACGGACATATCACCTCCCCAAAAAGCCAAACTTTGCTTTCCTTGTATCAAGCGTAATCATTTTCTTCCCTTGTGGCTTGCTTTGCTTAGTCATTGGGTCGGGCCGGGACTTGGGTTGTCCAATCACGTTTTGAATATTGGGCGGGCTTACCGGGGGTTGCTTAGTCCTGGCCCTAAATTGAACCAGCTTACGTCAAATCCCGTCCTGTCCAACTCGGGCCGGACTAGGTTTAGCAAGCTAAAGACTGTCTAGTTTTTATTCTGTTTTGCTACAATGCTAGTGCACAACTAAATTGTATTTTTTCCTCAGTACATATATAACTAAATTATTGAGTTGGGATAACCAAAAGAAAGATGCTATGCACACTGCATTTGTCTTTTCACAAACCACATTTAAAAATAATAATAATAAAGTTCCTAAACTACCCCTCTCCCTCTCCTTGGCTCTCTCTCCCTATCCCTGCTCCGCCCGCCGCCGACCCTTCTCCCTCTCCCTCTCCCTATCTCTCTCGCCTGCCGCCGGCAGCCCCGCCCGCCCTCTACTTCTCCCTCTCCCCCTCTCTCTCCCTCTCTCTTCCTCTCCCTCTCGCCCTCTGTCGGCCCCCGCCCGAAAGCTTCTCTTTCTCCCTCTCTTTACCTCTCTCCCCCTCTCCCTATCGCCCGTCACCGACAGCCCCCACTCGCCCTCTCCCTCTCCCCGTCCGCCCTTAGCCCTCTCCCCTTCCCCCGTCGCCGGCCCGCCTAGTCTCCCTCTCTCCCCCTCCAATGTCTCCCTCTCCCTCTCCCTTTCTCTATATCGCTCCGTCCCCTTCAGCAGCACTGAAGGAACGATGGGGGTGGGGTGGGGATGGGGATGAGGGTGGGTGGGTGTATTAAGAAGTGGGAGCAGGGAGCGGGATAGGGAGAGAGAGAGGGGTTGGCGATGGGCCAGGTCGAACGGAGGTGGGTGGAGCAGGGAGAGGGGTAGTTTGGAAATTTTTTTATTTTTATTTTTAAATGTGGTGTGGAAAGACAAAATGTAGTGTGCAGGTAGCAGCTCTCTAACGAAAAACTTCATAGATATAAAGAATGTATTTTATATTTCTAACTAAATAATCTTTTTTTAATAGTATTTCTGGCTGAATGATCTTGAATAGATTTTTTTTTTTTAAAGCATATTAAAGACGTGCATGCATAAGGAATTAGATAGCTGGAAAAAAGCAATACTAATCTAACAATTTAAAAGGTATATATAATCAATAATTAGCTGATTGAGAATGAATGAATCCTTATATAATGAATGAATCAATTCAAGGCAGAAAATGCAATAAACTGTCCATGTACATGAATAGTCTATGATATGAAATTGATCCATATTAATCAATGCACACTAGCAGACTCTGAAAAACATTGGCTGTTCACATCAGTGAACTAGTTTATTGGATTTGGATCTGGTCGAGGTGTTCAAACTTCAATAATCAATTGGGTAATTAGGACCCACAACCTGCTTTAGCTTCATTTTTCTTGCGGGCGGGCCAGACCGGGCTGGGCTTGTTCCACCCATTTCTAGTCCCATTTTGACCAGACTTTAAAATCAATCCCAAGCCCTGCCCGCTGGGTTAAATTTTTTTTTAAAAGCTCTGTATTTTCGGACTTGGGACGGACCGAGCTGGGCCAAGTATCCATTTCAATGAGCTCAATTGACAGACCTACATCTAAGCACATTACTTTAGTCTCTCCCCTTCCATTGCATGTGCCTTCCTTTCCTCCATCCACTGCTACCTTTATTATAACGGAAGACCTCAAGCGTCCTCCGATGTCTCCAAACCTTCCACACATGAAATAGGTTTGGCATAATCTTATAATCTTTGATTGTTTTTCCATCTATACCTTTCTAACTTAGGAAAAACTTTAGAATGCAGCCTCGGTGATAATAATTTTGTCAGGGAAGCATACAGCCGCGGAAATAGGTCAGTTTAGGTCCAAAACCCAACTGGATCTACTCTGTAAAGTACATTGATGACCCAGGAATTAATCCTTTGGGGCACTATGTAGAAAAGGTTTTTTTTTTTGTGTTTACACCCGGGGGTTAAGTCCAAGTGCACAGCCCTAGCCTAGGGGACCCAAATACCGTGATGATCACCTGACTCAAATGAATGTTATAGATAATATATCTTGGATGTAGTCCTGTGCTGTAGCACTGCTGGTTAGAGAGCGAAAATGCTTGTGTTCAGCAGTCTGTGAAATGTATATGTTGCTCAAGTGATAATTAACCCAACCCAAACGCAGACCAGTCACCAGTAATTCAGGGTTCAGGCTGACAGTTTTGACACGATTAATGCATGGGTTTGTTTAAGATTGAGTGAGTCCATTCTTACTATACAACCCATCAACCCGAACCAACTCGACTGGTTGCACTGTGACCACCAACCCGACCCAAATCTGTCCTGTTAAGGGTGTGGATGGACAATTACATACAGATTAATCCATGGATTGGGTTTAGGTTGAGCCTATACACGTTATGCACTGTATTCTACCCGACCCAAGGTATGGTAATATCTGGATCCAATTAAGTACATAATAGGGTCTGGGTCTTGGTGAGGGCAGCCTGTGTATACCCCTGCTACTTGCTTGGAGCAAACATTTCAATATGGGTTGTGTCGTATTCCATAAATGGAGAGAGGCAGAGACTTCTCTTTTCTTTCAAAACCCCATGAAAAATTCACAACACTTCACAACACTGAAAATTTCATAA
This sequence comes from Litsea cubeba, assembly GCA_012931725.1. Taxonomy (NCBI): domain Eukaryota; kingdom Viridiplantae; phylum Streptophyta; class Magnoliopsida; order Laurales; family Lauraceae; genus Litsea; species Litsea cubeba. Next base: position 15,324,648 of record CM022947.1, read on the forward strand.
TACTGATGCCTACTTGTCAACGTGATATTTCCAACTCCCCCACCCACTATAACTAGCATGCATTTAGGTGGGTCCATAGAAAGAGCCACATGATAGACATCTGAATGGCACTTAAATAACCAACTGCTCATGTGAGACCTACCTAAGGTCCATTTCACCCCTAAAAACACCCACTCCACTGTGTGAATTGACAACCAGATCAATTTGACACTCATTCAAACTGTATTTGTAGTCAGCTTTTAGGTTGGAAATTTTGTATTTGGATCAAATTCGCACCCTTATTATATAAAACCTTGATATCTTGGCCATCAAAAAACCCTTCAGATTGATCCTCTCAGTGTTCCCCAGTCACTTGGATCATCACTCGGATCTTAAAAAGAAAAGTTGTGCATGCCATGAAGAGTTTTTTCCCATAATAGCACCCTCAAGTAAACTAATTCTCATAATAGCACCCATTTGAAAATAATATCCAGAATAGTATCCCGAGCCTATGTGGCATATCCAATCCCAGTAGAAATAGTAACTGAAAACTAAAATTCCTAGCTAGATATAGGTGAGATTAGTTTCCAATGAGCAGGTTCATCCATCCTGTTAAACTTAGGGTGAAAACTCTACCCATGCTACCCAAATCCTACCCAGGCAAAACAGTCGACCTGAACCCTAGAATTTTCAGATGGGGCTTCATTCAGGTTGAGTTGGTGGGCAAGATTAGCAACACCATTCCTAAGCCCAGACCCATAGTGGCCCACTAATGGCCCTACATAAAATCTTCGGCCTACAACTTGGAGCTTTTCGGTTCATAGTTCATACCAAAGAATTGAGCCATCTATCACTTGATCATCCATTGGTTGAAGATAAAACTGCTATGTAGTTTTACATGGAAATCAACTCAATGAAGAATTGCTGATGATTTATATTATGAGGTTTCTATCTATGTTTCCTCCAACAATAAGATCATCATATGAAGGGCCATGATGATTGACCCAGAGGTTCCACTTACACAAACTGAGGAAGAAAACCATACCCGTGATCCTTTGAAAGTCATTTAAAGCTTTCACCATTTTTCAAAGTAGGAATGCAGAGTTAAGGGGGCCAAAACAAGCTTCAATCCAAACGATTTAAGGCACTCAGTCCTACACATGCAATCTGTGCCAAATGGAATGCTATAGATGGAAATCAACTCAAGAGAGAAGGAAGACAGTTATGAGATCAGAAACATCAAGTTGGGTTGCATAATGCATGCATGGCCTCTGAAAAAGGCAGTGAGACTATTCCAAAAACCTTAAATTCCTCTGCAGTGGCCACTCAGATCTATTCCAGAAGAGAGAGTGAAAGAGATGGGTCTGGTGGGTAATGTTGGAAAAACTGGCAAATTTCTTGGTTTGGAATGTTTGCAAGAGATAATGTATTAGGATTGGATATTCTACATAGGCTCGGGATGCTATTCTGGATATTATTTTTAAATGGGTGCTATTATGGGAATTATTTTACTTGAGGGTGCTATTCTGGGAAAAAACTCTGCCATGAATGCCATTATTTAAACTGCATTTCACCTGTTACAAAGTTGCAATTTTCTATTTCTGTGTAACCAATTATAAAGTAGAAACTGATTGAGAAAAGGAAAAAAAAAAAAAACAGAGGTGCTTCTGCAATATATCCATTGACGAGATTCTGGTGATGTTGTCAAAGGTATTTGGAGTGTTGGGTCCATGTTGATTGCATTTGTGGGGTCCTCATTTCAGGGTCAGGCAGTCATGAGTTTAGGAGGTCGAGTAGAAGCTGGGCACCCAGCTCCACACTGTATGTAGTGTCCTGTGTCCATGATTAGGTTACTTGAGGAAAAAAAAAACAAGTAAAAAAGTTTTGTCCTAACGTTCAATTTTGGAAATTGGACTGAAACTGAAACATAGAGGAATTGAAGAATCGGGATCCTTTGAGGCTTTTGACCTACGGTGACCTTGAGTGGGCCAATCATGGTCCGCCTCGTCATCTGGGATGTTCAAGGTAGGCAAAACTACGTATACATACCCATGTGAATGGCTGGCATCCCTGGTGACGTGGCAGACCGTAATTGGTCCACTCACGGTCATCGTGGGCTAAAGCCTCAAATGAGCCAGAGTCGGAATTGAAATGGGATGGGTCCCCCCCCCCCCCCTTGTGCTTGGACTTTTAAGAAAGAAATGCATCAGAGGTCCACATTCAACATATTTAGGCCACATGATAGAGGGTATACTAAGTAGGGCGTGCGAATGGATGTAGTCAGCAATGCCAAGGCTTGTTCATCACTGGATGGTTTAGTTATCGTGTCTTAATATTCAGGCCCAGACCCTAGCCCATTGATTGAATGTCTCGCTGGAAAAATTGGGCGCACTGTTCAGGATTTCTAGTGTTGAGCAGTTGAGATGGGCCATCTAATCCGGCCATGAGCAGACAGAACTCTCTCCCAACCCATTATGCCCGCACCCAGCTCGGGCATGGGGTGCATTAGATCTATGACCTCGATCTCAACAATGGGTGCACTACTTGCCCAACCAACTTGAAGGGGCCATTGAGCCGAGAAAAGGCAGGTTTAACTCAATTTTTGGAAATGAGTTGACTTGGTGCCCTTCGGATCGAGTCGACTCAAATTTAGTTTATGGACACTCGTATGGTTGATAATACTGTAATGGCTAGTATGCTCCTTACCAGAAGAACATCTGTGGCTGCTCTGGATAAGATGTCAACGCAAGGGACCAGCCCAGACATTGGCGATGAGCAGAACTTTGATGGGCAGCGCGGTGGCCATCCTCCAGGTACTTGGTTTTATCCTAAGCTCGCGCTTTGTTGAGACGGTGAGAAAGTGAAAGTCTCTGTAATCCTTTGGTTTTCTCAGTAAAGAAGAAGGTCATCTCCGTCAATGTAGCCTCATTGGGTGAACCTGGTGAGTAAATATCATGTGTCTCTCTTGTGTGGCTTGATTGTTCGATTGGAGGTTTAGTCCTTCCACACGCGCACAACACCAGCGCCAGGAGATTGAACAGGTGGTCGACTTCAAGAACCACCAACTCCCACTTGCCCGCATCAAGAAGAACATCTGTCGAAGATGTCAGGTTGATCCATGCAGAGGCTCAATTCTCTTTGCCAAGGCCTGTGAGCTCTTCATACTCATGCTCACAGTCTGGTCATGGTTCCATGCCAAAGAGAACAAGAGCGGGACCCTGCTGAAGGAGGACATTGCAGCAGCCATTACCAGGTCAGGAAGGGATGGGTAATCTACTAATCTTGGATGTTTTTGAGTATCTGAATCTCACTGGAAACATGACCCTGATGTGGATACAGTTTCTGGACATAAATAATTGGGTCTGTAAATCGGATATCGTGATGTTCATGAGATGAACTCATGGAGCAATTGAGTATGGTTTTGGTTTGATCAGGGTTGTCCCTCTTCCATTCTGTTTAGTGAATGGGCTTAAAACCCAAACCTTACCCAACTCTTAACTTAACCCAAAATTAACATCAACAAGATGTTTCTACTCAAAAAAAAAAAAACACAAAATTAGGTTCTTGTGCCCAAGCCTAACCCGCCTGAGGTTTGAACTGCGAAGAACTTTACAAATTAGCTATGGGTCCAAGGTTGGCTTAACCCGACCAACCAAAATTTAACTTGGTTCATGGATACATAAAATTTTCTCTTTTGCAGTATGTTCTATATCTCAGAAGGATTAGGACACTATTAGCAGTTATGTGGGTATCTGAAATCTTTACTTAAAATTAAGGGGCAAACTAAAGTTATATGGACAAGTCAGGTCGACTTTTGCGCAGCACAAGCCTAACTCGTATACTTTCTCTGGGTAGAAATTAGTACACAAAGCATGGGATCGTTTTTGCCCATGCATGTTGGAACCTCTGATAATCTCACCCTGAAAATAGGAAGACATTGATCAAGGCGTGCACTCTTTGGCTAATGTTCTGCAATTTTGAAGTGATTCAATGCATGTTAATTACCAAAACAACAGACAAAGGAGAAGTGCATATTCAGCTTAAAATTGCTCTGTTTCTTTAATCCTATCATGTTATTTATAGGTCTTGTTCTCATAGTCAGAATATATCTCTTCTTTGTTATTTCTCAAAATTAAGCTAATCCATGGTGTAAGGTCAGATTTTGATTGATCAGCGGCCTAGCAGATTGGCTCTGCTTGGCGATGGAGATTTCCCTTCTGGTTGTCCGGAGGAGATCTTCCTACCTGTTGTAAGTGTTGATTTTGATTGGTCGGCTGGGCAGGTCAAGCTCGGCAAGTCAGCTCGGCATGTCAGCTCGGCAAATCAGCTCGGCAGTAGAGATCTCCCTCCTTCTTCTTGGATCTGAATTGATCTTCTTGCATGTATCAGAAGCAAACCATCATAAGAGCTCGATCGGGTGGTCCGACCGAGGACTCTCCTGATGCTTAAGTTAGCCTCTGGAACCGTGTTCTCCTTCTGATTAGAGTTGTGGTTCAGAAATTGCATACCTTTTCTTTCTCTTCTTTCTTCCTCTTTTATATCTTTTTTCTCTTTTTTTCTGCCATTCATGGCTCCATCAATTCTCTTCATGCTAGCCATTAGTGGTTATTCATATCTTTTATTGTGTAACTGATAACGGCTGGAGTTATTGCTCCCTCTTCATGGTGATAATTGATAACGAATGGAGTTATTGCATCATGGGAGCACTCCTTTAATTCTCCCTCTTGGCGGGTTGGGTTGGTCCACTATGACCCAAGCCCAATCTAATATTGAGTTCAGATTTTACCCCCACAATTGCCCCTCAAGCCCCTTTTCTTCTTTTCCATTTTCCGAGAATAAAGAGGGGCTTTGAAAGAGATCTCTTGTTTCCGCCGCCACTGTCGGTTCTTTCCGAACTCACTTTTTGGCCTAATGCTTGCATCGTCATGCCAAGCTATTAGTTAAAAAGAAGATCAGTGCAGCGTACCTAGTTTGGGCTCATCCCAGTTAGGTTTTTATCCTTCGGTACGAAGTAGTGGGTCTTAAGCTGCCCTTTAAGTGCTAAGCCTTGGCCAGCATACCTAGTTTGGGCTCTTCCCAGTTAGGTTTTTTTGCTAAGTTGTTTCTGATAAGGTATGCCCTACCATGGATCCACTATCCTTGGCACAGGAATAGGAGCAAGATAATTAGACAAGATACAAACTTTCCAAATTCTTTGGTACAAAGAAGATTAAAACGTTGATTCCATTCTTGGCACAAGAACATAAACCACAAAGGTCTTATAAGTGATGAAAAGCTGATGAATTCTTTGGTACAAAGATCTGTAAGTGCCTGTCTTTGTTTATATTCTGGCTCTACTGCCTAGATGAAAGCATTCTGGCACCTGGCCGAGGTGGAAGAGGCCGAGACATGCCTAGCCGGTACTCTTACCGGAGCTAGAATGAGCTCGGTGGCATTGTTGTCAAACTGGAGAAGGCCGAGACCGAGACATGCCTAGCCGGTATTCTTACCGAAGCTAGGATGAGCTCGGTGGCACTGTTGCCGAGGTCAGAGCCAGGTTGGCCGATTTCAGAGCCAGGTTGGCCGAATTCAGAGCCAGGTTGGCCGAATTCAGAAAATATCCCACACAAGATAATAAATAGAATTCTTTGGTACAAGGATAGAAAGCCATCGGGTGCGTTGCTTGGCCACTGAACCGAGCAGGGGTATTCAGGTCGGCCTTAATTCTGAGTGCTTGGAGCTTATCAAACAGCCCGGCAAACATAATTTCTGATGAACTTCCCGGATCTATGAGCATCCTCAATAATTTTAGTGGGACTTCATTCTTGGCACAAGAATTTTTTGCGAAGTAATGATAATATGGCAATATTCCTACATTATTGTCGGGATCGAGATACATAAGACTGAGATCAATAAGACCGAGGTACATAAGAACGAGGCGCATAAGGCTGAGGTGAACTAGGCTGAGATGCATAAAGACCGAAATATATAAGACCAAGGCGCATAAGGTCGAGGTGAACAAGGCTAAGATGCATAAGACCGAAATATATAAGACCAAGGAACATAAGGTCGAGGTGCATAATGCTGAAACATGCCTAGCCTATATTTTTATCGAAACAAGGATAATCTCGATGTCTTTAAAATATCCCACACAATACGCGATATGTATAAGATATCCGAATTCTTTGGCACAAAGATTGAAAGTAAAATTTCAGTTCTATTCTTGGTACAAGATAATTCTCTACAGATACACAATGCCTGGAAAGGGAACGGTCTGGTCACTGTCAGCATATGGTACATATCCGACATCTGGACCACTGGAGTGGTTGACTACAGGATCCTTTCCCGGGCGTCTTCTTCACCCTTTGTCTTGTGTTGCCTCTATTTGAGACTGAGAGCGTCCAGCTTGGTGTTGTGATCCGAGACCAAGCTCTTGATCCGCCATATTTATCAGCAAGAAGAAGCGTTAGTGGATGATTTTCCTCTTTCGTTTCCCACAGACGGCGCCAATTGTAAGGTCAGATTTTGAATTGATCAGCGGCCGAGCAGATTGGCTCTGCTTGGCGATGGAGATTTCCCTTCTGGTTGTCCGGAGGAGATCTTCCTACCTGTTGTAAGTGTTGATTTTGATTGGTCGGCTGGGCAGGTCAGCTCGGCAGATCAGCTCGGCAAGTCAGCTCGGCATGTCAGCTCTGCAGTAGAGATCTCCCTCCTTCTTCTTAGATCTGAATTGATCTTCTTGCATGTATCAGAAGTAAATCATCATAAGAGCTCGATCGGGTGGTTCGACCGAGGACTCTCCGATGCTTAAGTTAGCCTCTGGAACCGTGTTCTCCTTCTGATTAGAGTTGTGGTTCAGAAATTGCATACCTTTTCTTTCTCTTCTTTCTTCCTCTTTTATTTCTTTTTTCTCTTTTTTTCTGCCATTCATGGCTCATCAATTCTCTTCATGCTAGCCATTAGTGGTCATTCATATCTTTTATTGTGTAACTGATAACGGCTGGAGTTATTGCTCCCTCTTCATGGTGGTAATTGATAACGAATGGAGTTATTGCATCATGGGAGCACTCATTTAATTCTCCCTCTTGGCGGGTTGGGTTGGTCCACTATGACCCAAGCCCAATCTAATATTGAGTTCAGATTTTACCCCCACACATGGCACCAGTGATCGATATTGGAAACGATCGACTACTTCCTTTATCTATATAATCAATTAATCGAATGTTGAGTTCACTAGTGCTACCACCTTGGGGCCACAGGGTGTTTATCCGGCTTTCCTCTAGGCCTGGAGGGATTAATCCAGTCCAAAAGGTTGGGAACCCTCCGATAGCAAAAAAAAAAAAATCTATATAACATTTATTGCCATATGATGTACTCAATTTGACATCTACCAGAGAGAATGTCTAACCGACATTACTTATACAAAAACTGTTCTTTTGTGTAATAACAAAAGTAAATGAAGCTGATTTATCATTTAACTTGGACCTGACACCTGCGAGTACTATTACATGACATCTTCGTCCAAATTTGTTTGGGACTTCTCAATGTAATGGCTATAATGATAACTTAATTAACTACTTGTTCTCATGGCTTCACCGAAAACCAATTTAAGCAATCAGCAGACAACAAATGTTTTTTTTTAAGAAAAAAGAAAAAAAGACAACAAACCTTGAATACTTACCATAACGGTGCAGGGCATGTTGTGTGGTCGCTTTTCCACTGTGTCTAAAATCTCATGTTTGGTGCCACGGCTTTTCTTGGTATGTTTGGAAACTTCACTAGTAGAGTGGAGTGAATCAAAACCTTTATTTTTCAGACACATGGTCACATCAAAATTACACATTTTTAAATTTTCTCCTTTTTCTATAAAAAAAAGTAAAAAAAAACAACCACCTTTCTCCACAAAAAGATAAAAAAAAAAAAAAAATACTAACTTTTTACACAAAAAGTCAAAAAGATTCCCTACCAAACAACTAAAAATAAAATATCATCATAACCCATTTATATTTTATTCTTTTTTTATTTTAGCGTTTACTTCACTTTATTCTACATGTAAAAGTTCCCACTATAGGCCACATGTTAAAAGGTATTTATTCTACATGTAAAAGTTCCCACTATAGGCCACATGTTAAAAGGTATTTATTCTACATGTAAAAGTTCCCACTATAGGCCACATGTTAAAGGTATTTATGGCAAGGAATTATTGGGCTTGTTAGAAGTTTCTTACATGATGTGACTTCTTGTCCCCTGCATTTTAAATAGAGTCCTGCTATTGGGACACAGATTTTTTCTTTTCCCACACACACACTTTAAAAAAAAAAAAAAAATCTGTGAAATGACCTCCTTTGCCCACCCTCTTCCTTTCTATCCTCCCCCACACTCCCCTTTTCACCTCCGGCTCGGCCAGCGCCGGCGCCGGCCGAACTCCTCCCCTTCTCTCTCTCTCTCCCTCTCCCTCCCTCCCTCTCCCTCTCCCTCTCCCTTTCCCTCCCAACTGTTTTCTCCCTCTCCCTCCCCACTGTTTTCTCTCTTTCCTCCTCCCTTTCCCTCCCCCACCTCCCCCTTTCACCTCCGGCTCCGGCCAGCCCGGCGCCGGCCCCGGCGAACTCCTCCCCTTCTCTCTCTCCCTCTCCCTTTCTCTCCCCACTGTTTTCTCCCTCTCCCTCCCCCACTGTTTTCTCCCTCTCCCACCCTCTCCCTCCCCACTGTTCTCTCCCCCTTCTCCCCGGTCTCTCCCTCCCTATCTCTCTCCCTCTCCTTCTTTCTCTCCCTTCTCCGATCTGCTGCTGCCGGCGGGGGAAGGAAGGGAGAGGGAGAGGCGGGGAGAAGGGAGAGAAAGAAGGAGAGGGAGAGAGATAGGGAGGGAGAGACCGGGAGAAGGGGGAGAGAACAGTGGGGGAGGGAGAGGGTGGGAGAGGGAGGAAACAGTGGGGAGAGAGGGAGAGGGAGAAAACAGTGGGGGAGGGAGAGGGAGAAAACAGTGGGGAGAGAAAGGGAGAGGGAGAGAGAGAAGGGGAGGAGTTCGGCCGGGGCCGGCGCCGGCTGGCCGGAGCCGGAGGTGAAAGGGGGAGGTGGGGGGAGGGAAAGGGAGGAGGAAAGAGAGAAAACAGTGGGGAGGGAGAGGGAGAAAACAGTGGGGAGGGAAAGGGAGAGGGAGAGGGAGAGGGAGGGAGGAGAGGGAGAGAGGAGAGAGAGAAGGGGAGGAGTTCGGCCGGCGCCGGCGTCGGCGCCGGCGCTGGCCGGAGCCGGAGGTGAAAAGGGGAGGTGGGGGAGATAGAAAGGAAGAGGGTGGGCAAGGAGGTCATTTCACAATTTTTTTTTTTTTTTTTTAAAGTGTGTGTGGGAAAAGAAAAAATCTGTGTCCCAATAGCAGGATGCAAGACTTCAGAATTTCAAACCACATGGCACTTTTAGCCTTATGAATTCTCAAAATTCCAACATTTCAAATACAAGAGGAGGGTTGAACATTTGAAATTCTACTTTAGGGGCAGCATTTGAAATACTCAAAATTTCCCTAGACAAGAATTCTCAACATTCTTCCAAACAAACAGGCCTTCTACCGAAAATCATTTCTTACCGGGCAGAAAATCATTTCTTATCTTGAAAAGGTTTTCCGTTTGAAAATGGAAAAAAGTCTCCATTGGCCTTTCGTAGTGCTACAGAAACATGCTTTTAGCTAATGAGCTAGCGATGCATTTACCCGAGCCTTTGGTGTCGTCTTCTCATGCCGTTGGTACTAAACAATTTTCAAACACCTTCATAAAATTTAAGGAGAAAAGGGAAGGTCTCCGCTTTTGGAAGGATTAAAGAAATGGTCAAATGTATCATCTCAGTAGGAGAGAATAGAATGGAGGCAAAATGTTAACCTTTCAAGCAACTGCAAGTGCAATCCAGCACCGTGGGCCTACTTAATTCTACATTTTATCAGTGCATCCCCTTTGATAGCCTTTTCATCCCATAATATGACATTAGGCCCAATTTACACTCACCATTGGATTAAATCTAAAGAAATCTATGGTTAAATTGCCATTTAAATTTAAGGCTATTAAAGCAGGGCTCGGATAATATCTTGGGTTGGTTTTTTGGATCCCCTAGTTCATGAGAAGACCTTTCAGCGCTCCTCCCATTGGTGAACTTAAATTAAGTTGTGCCCATGAGCTGGATTGCATATAAGTTAAACTTTAAGGCTCTTAAAACAAGGTCTAGGATATTCTCGTGGGGCTGATTTTTTGGATCCCTGTGTCCATGAAAAGACCTTTCAATCTACACTCCTCCGATATGATAAACTTGAATCTAAGTGGACCCCACGAGCTAGACTGCATATAAGCCACATACAATCTGCTCTCGCAGAATGGAGATGGAAATATGGGGACCAGAGGGTTAAACTCAGCTAAACCCTAGCTACCAAATGGGTCTGTAGTATCAAACCAAACAACCCATTTATTAAATGGGTCAGCCTTCCAACTTGAGTCCTACCCATATAAATTGTGGGTCAGTTCAGGTTGGGTTAGGTGGGTCAGGTGCACTTTGGGTTGTTGGGTCAGGTCAGATTTTGCTACCCCTATCCATAGAATCTAACTCATATATACACATAATTTATCTATTTGCTAGCAGACTTCTACCCAGTAAATTACATGTCTTGAAAACTTGGGCAAAACTTATTTGTGAAACAAACCAATTTTTCTGAAGCTCAATTCAGTCCATGTGTCCAGCCCAGTTAGACTGTCCAGCTTAACCATGACATGAATATTCAAAACAATATAATTTTTAAAATAATTAACGGAAAATCTATTCAATTTAAATTCTGGGTTTTTTTTTTTCTTATTTTTCCCAAGATTTGACCTCTTTTTACCAGAACTCCGGTTTTGATCTAACCAGACTGATGAAAGTAGCAATTCTGGTTGAACCAGGTTCGACCAGGCTGGGTCCGTGTAGTTTTTCAAAAAGCTGCTAGGGATTAAAGGAGGCCAAGGACTTCTAAATGCCCCTCAAGGCCTGACATGCTGGCCAGCCAACCCACGTCCTAATGAAAGTGAAGCAGGAGCAGCAGGGTTCATGTTCATGTTTCTGTTGAGAAACAGATCAATGACAATGCATGCTTCTTGTTTCAAGGACATGCATAGCTTGTTCCAGAGAGTCAGTCCCTTTAAGCCAAGGAGAGAACCCCCGAACCAATCTAGGGCTCTTTGTGGTCCAAGACAAGTTCTGTCTAATGGCTGACCTGACCATTGCCTCAAATTTCCTTCCCGGGAAATTCTTCTCTCTGAGAATATATTAGGTTATTATCAAATTTGGGTTTCTCTTGGGATATTATCAGGAAAATTTTGCAGAAATAAAAAAATTAGATAAATTGAATAGGTATACCTAAAATTACTAAATTTCTTTATAGGTTCTTTTACTATTTATTATGGTTTTATCATGCTTTTAACACAGCATTTCAATTTTCATGATATTTTTAATTATTATCATATTGAACAGAAACTAACATTTTCTAATAATAATATCATATAAATACCACAACATTTTTCAAGAAATCACCAATATTTATTACCCAGTACTTGGACTACATCGTTTCGTCATATTCTCGAATCTGAGAGAAATCTTCTTGAATCTATCAATCTCTGCTTTACAATCTGGATCACCACTACTTTTCTTCCCTTAAAATGTGCAGCTGCCATCAATAGAAAAGAGTTATATTTTCTTCTAAAACTCATCCTCAACAACTTGTGGGTCTTCCACCACAGAGAGTCTACTAGTGCAGGCGTGCACTCACACAACTCGCACAGGCTTACTTTTAAAACCAGATGGTTGTTTCTACCAAGAGAGTCAGCCAGACTACTGGTTACTGCCTTGCCTGTGGAGTGTGGAGACCACCTGGATGCATGCAGATTAAGGTAGAGAAAATTGGCTATGGCCAATTATAGTGTGGAGATAAACATGAAGAGAGTCTTATCATCTTTAAATCCTTAGTTTAAAAGAGGGGAAAAGTTAGATTCTTCAAACATCATGATTGATGATGGTGTTCAGATTTCTTTGGGTTTTCTGAACAAGATAAAAATGAAGACAGTCTTATCATCTTTAAATCCTTTGTTTAAAAGAGGGCAAAGTTAGATTCTTCAAACGTCATGATTGATGATGGTGTTCAGATTTCTTTGGGTCTTCTCAACAATCAATGCAACAGTAAATATATGAATGGGACGTGTTCCAAACTGGGGCATGAATGCCAATTCTTGCGGTAGTGAAAGTACAGAGCTAGAGTAGAACTGATAAAAGGGAGGCCCAGAGAAGCTAGCAAATTGAGAGTGTGGCCTGGATTGTTCTTTTTTCTTTTTTTTTTTTTGGTGAATGGTAGTGTTTGAAAATTCCACTTTTCAAGCTCCTGCCTTTTGTATGTATGGCAGTTAAGCAAAACTGGAACCAGATTATTCTATGCTCTCTGATCATGTGAGGATGCAAATCACTGTCGTTTGTATCATGCAAAATGAGACTTTTAGTGCTGAATAGCATCAGATCCCTCTACCCGTCTCAACCGCAAGAAACCAAATCAAAAAAGAAAAGCAAAGGAACTCGTCCGAAACTCCTAAGAAACTAGAAGATGAGACAGGAACCAAGTAGAAAATTGGTTGCACAATCTAAGATAAATCACCCAAAAAATCAAGAAATACAATTGAAATTGGAAAAAAGATTAGAAAACTTCCCTTCATACACATGTTAGTACAAGTAGAAGGTGCACAAACCAATACAAAGGGCGGTCTCTCGATCACATTAAAATTCACTTTCTTGACTGTGCTATATGTTACAGTGAGCTTGGCACAATCTTTATGCTCCAATCCTCTCTGTCGAATGTGTGGCCGCTGACATTGGTACCATCTTTATGCACAAATCCCCTTCATTGTAAATTTGGCTTCTTCGACTAAAAGTCAATTCAATCTAGTTAAATATGAATGACCAAAGAATGATGTTTGTGGAGAAGATACTGGTGAGCACTTATAGGTAATGGCAATTTCACCAGTCCACAGGTATATGCCTTAAAAAACAACCCGGTTACTTCAGCCTGATGGTTTCCCAGGGTAAAAGGTGCTGCTGTACTGGCACGAGTTATGTATTTGAGTTGCAGGCTCGGACTCTTCTGTAGAAAAGAACATAAGCAGCTGAGCTCTTTACCTTCTCCTCTGTAACAGGAACCACATGGCTGTCATCAAAATCGTACCACTGGTTCTCCCATTGATGCTACAATTAATACAAGGACATTAGTACACTGAGGCATGAGTGTGCACTGCAGAGCACAGAGACAGATGTATGCATACACAGACACAAAAAAACATATTCGACTAGTTATCAGGCATGACAAAAAATCTCTCTCTAGAATGCAGATTTTGCTGAGTGCAGCAATCAAATGGCCTGTGGGACCTACCTAGGGGTTTGAGACCAATACTAAGACAGCCAGATTGGAGGAAGGATCGGTCCAAATGTAGGCACTTCAAACCAACACAATCACTCAAGAGTTCTACCCAAAGAGGAGGAATAAATTAGATTGATGTCCTTTTCCAAGATACATGATAGTTCTCCTTAGAATCCAAAGAAAGTAATTCTTAACGCACTAGCATTTTCTTTCCTTAGGATCGACATTCATTGAATCTAGACTCACAAAATAGGAAAACTAAATGAAATGAAGATACTGAAGAAAATTATTATCCTAAAAGAGATATCAAAGGACACATTGAGTCTTGGGCCCACTTGAAGCGGGCCAGCCTCCATTACATCCATTATAAGTTCCCATATGCAATTATCAGTAACATAGCAAAAAATAACTTCAAATAAACACGTTTACATAAATACTACATTTTAGTAGGTCAAACTAGTATGAATATTGTTGGTAAGACTTTAAAAAAAAAAGAAGAAGAAGAAGAAGGAATCCCAATTCTATTGCTGTTTGACTGAAATCTAGACCAAAACAATCGAGGTCTGAAATCTGGACCAAAAACAGCCGACAGGTATGAAATCTTGATCGAACTGTTTCAAAGAGTTGTTCCATTTTGTCACTAGAACAAACTGAATAGTTTCATCCTATTCAGCCGAAATGAACCGAAATTGAAGACTACGGTAGGAGGACAGGACCTCTGGATTGGATACCCTTATCACAAAGGAAATTTTGAAAGTCATGTGACATTTATTCTTCTCCTGAATCGAGCGAAGAACTTTGATCCGAAAGGAGAATAAGTTCCAACTATAGCTAAATATTGTCTGAAGACTGAAAACAATATATACATCAGATTTGGCACGAAGAAAATAAATCCAAGTAAATCTATTGCAATTATCAATACAAATGTAATGAAATATTTATATCCCAAATGAGATCCAGTAAGTGCAATGCCCCATGCATCAGTATGTATAAGATCAAAAACAAGCTTGTGAACAATCAATATGTAATGGGAATGAAAGAGCTTTCACTTTTCTTACAACTTTCACAAATAATAATACACAAATAATAATACTAATAATAATAATAATAATAATAACAACAACAACAACAACGAGGAAGGTAATGGAACTTTATTTTTCAACAGACCAAAATTCAAAATAATTGGAGACCTTACGATTCATGCAAGGAAAAAGGAGATAATTATGATAAAGCACGTGGAGGACTAAACCAGAAAATCATTATCCTAACAGAAATATCAAAGAACAAATTGATTTATTGCCTATTGATCCTAACGGCTTGCACACTATTGGACTAAACTAGTTAGGCTTGCCAGTTGCCTGGGCTTAGGCACATGACTCTTGGGCCAACTTGATGTGGGCCGACTTACATCAGGATGTTCCATTTCATACTGTCATGAAACACATCACTTGTACAATATTCATTTGACATGCAAAAATAACATGTTGCATTTTTATCTATTAGAATTAATTAAATATATATAGTATATAGGTTGATTCCACTTTTTAAACATTTTAGAATTAATTAAATATATATAGTATATAGGTTGATTCCACTTTTTTTTTTTTTTTTTTTATAATTCTTATACCCATATACAAGAACAAAGGAGATATTCAGAACTGTGCGAACTACCGCGGGATTAAATTGATGAGCCATACGATGAAATTATGGGAGAGAGTTATTGAGAGAAGACTAAGAAGAACAACAAACGTTTCAGAGAATCAATTTGGTTTCATGCCTGGGAGATCAACCATGGAAGCTATCTTTCTCCTGAAGAGGTTAATGGAACAGTATAGAGAAGGTCAGAGAGATTTACATACGGTGTTCATTGACTTGGAGAAGGCCTATGACCGGATTCCTAGGGAGATTCTTTGGAGAGTTCTGGAAAAGAAAATAGTGTGTGTCGCATATATTGAGGCGATAAAGGATATGTAAGATAGAGTCGTGACATCTATAAGGACGACTGGCGGCGAAACTAAGGAGTTTCCTATCACGATTGGTCTACACCAAGGCTCAAGCGTTAAGCCCGTACTTGTTTGCCCTAATTATGGATGAGATTACAAGACATATCCAGAATGAGGTGCCGTGGTATATGCTATTTGCAGATGACATTATTTTAGTGGATGAGACGAGAGAATGAGTGAATGCTAAACTAGAATTATGGCACAAAACATTAGAGACAAGTATTTAGGCTAAGTTGATGCAAAACAGAATATATGAAATGTCAGTTTAGTCAAAGTAGGACACCTAGTAACATAGAAGTAATTTTGGGCACACAAAAGATTGTAGAGAAAGAAAACTTTAGGTACCTTGGATCTATGGTGCAATAGGATGGAGGGATTGATACTGATAGAAGTCACATGATTCAGGCCGGGTGGAATAAATGGAGGAGTACAAATGGAGGAGTGCTTCGGGGGTCTTGTGTGATCGGAAAGCCCCCCTCAAGGTTAAAGGAAAGTATTATAAGGTGGCGGTATGACCAGCATTGTTATATAGATCAGAGTGTTGGGCAGTAAAGCATAATCATGTCAAGAAGATGGAAGCTGCGGAGATGAGAATGCTAAGATGGATGCGCGGGATCACAAGGAGAGATAGGATTAGGAATGAGGAGATTAGGGGCAAAGTAGGAATAGCACTGATTGGAGATAAAATGAGAGAAAATCGACTGAGATGGTTCGGCTATGTTAGAAGGCGTCCAACGGAGGCACCTGTTAAAAGGTGTGAAAGCATGGAGATTGTCAGGAGTAGGAAAGGGAAAGGGAGACCCAAGAGAAGTTGGAAAGAAACTATTAAACATGACCTTGCCTGCATGGATCTAACGGAGGACATGGCCCTAAACAGATTTGATTGGCGTCGCAAATCCATATAGCAGACCCCACCTAGTGGGAAAAGACTTGGTTTGATTTGGTTTACCAAATTGAACTGCTAAATGAAACACCAAAACGCTAAACCGGCAGAAATGTTTCGATATGGGGCCAAACCAAAATGGGTCTGAAACCAAATTGACAACTATACCTAATACACCATGGGTCAAAATAGCGGATACTATATTGAGCGTAGTGGTCTAAATGTTATTTAGCGTCGCTCTCATCCGGAGACACTGCTACGGAATGAGACTCAACTATTTTCCATAATTTTTTAAAACGTGTAGTAAGGCTTCTTTCTTCTCTTCTTCTCTCCAAAGAACATTTTTACAGAACTCTTCTATTCTTCTATGCTTTAAAAAAAAAAAAAAAAAAACCACAAGATCTCGCCGAATTAAAGCCAATATAAAGAGTTCCTTTCAAGGGCTCTTCTGTAGGTATATCGTGGCAGATCTCCCATTTTGTAGTAAAGGTATTCTTTTCTCAACTCTCAACAAAAGTATATTATTTGTTTTGATGAAAGTTAATTTTTTATTTGGTTTGAGCTTTTTGAACTTTAAACTTTATTTAAGCATTGCTTTATAATTTATATAACCTTTGTTATGTACACTTGTGCTAAATTGCTTATTTGAATTATGAATTTAGAAATGCATAATAGTTTCTCACTTAGCTAACCAACATGAATAAATGTGAAAAAACAGATCAATAATTTTATTTTATAATCATTCAGCGTTGTTTCTATGCACTGAAGGGATCGCTACGCCCCCTATCTTAGTTATTATAGGAAAAAAGCATCAAATTTTAACATTTTTTCAATATTCTGATATTTGGATTTTTTTTTCGGAAAACTTTCCCCCTTTTTATTCACACCTCTAAGCCGCTACGTAGCGTTTTAGCTGCCAACCACTACGCCAACTGCAACTGCTATTTTCATCATTATCATACACCTCAACGGAATGGGGATTGCAGAATGAAAACGTGGACATATCCAAGAAACAGGTTCATACTCTTCTTATAGAATCCCTTGTTCCTAAAAATCTTTGTGTGGAAGCAATAAGTACTGAGTTTCATCTCATTAGCTGCCAACCTTCCTCAAAATTAAAAAATGAAACTCCTTTCTATTTGTTTGTTTTGTCCTTTAACTCCCTTTTGAACACACTAAGTTGACTTCTCAGTCCACGAAGTGCATGTTTTTACGATATGCACCTGAGCAAAAGGGATTCACCTGCTACAACCCTGATCTAACCGTATTCATGTTTCCCAAAATGTTGCGTCTCTTAGCATTGGTTTTACTATCATACTGCACCCATCTCCCACTCCTTTACATGTATCCTTTCTACACGTCTTTCCCTCTTTCTCCTAATCATTTCATGCAAGGAATTGTCTACACACATCGCGAGAAGATTATTGCTACTTCTATGCCTCCGATACCCATCCTTCAACTCTTGATCCAGCTTCTAGTCATGCTTCTCCTCTACTTCATTACTTCTCTCGATCACCGTGACCTCCTAATCATTATGCACTATGGTTATTCTCCTACTTATTTGCTTGTCTTCATATCATTTTCGTTGCACGTTCTTATAAGTTGGTTGTCAGTTGAGGCTGTCGCATGTTTTGCTAACCACACCCGGGATGAGGTTCGATACCCACCTGATATTGCTCCCATGGGATACAAATGGGGCTACATTGTGAAGCTTAAATCCGATGGTTCTCTTGAGCCTTGACAGATACAAGGCTCAGCTAGTAGCCTTAGGTAACAATCAACAATGTGCATGGATTATGAAGCAACATTCACACCTATAACTAAAATGACAATTGCCCACACCAGCATTACTCTTGCAGCTTCACTCTTGGTTGATATTCCAAATGGTTGTGAAGAACACATTTCTTCATGGTGATCTCAATTCTCAAAGAAACCATCTAAATGCTTCCATTTCTAAGGTCAAATTTTGATCATCCTAATCTTGTCTGTCATCTTCATTGATCTCTATATAGTTTCAAACAGACCCCTTAGGCATGGTTTGAAACATGCCATCCTCAAGGCCAACTTGAAACAAAGCAAATATGATCATTCGATGTTTATATTGCGTACTCCTTTTGGCATCATTATCCTATTGGAATTCAGAATTTGAATACTTTCTTGAAAGATCTAGGTCACCTTACTTTCTAAGCTTGGAAGTTCATACTTCTGACAAAGGGAAATTCTTAACCAACAGAAGTACACATATGATCTTGTTGATCTTGCTTGTCTCACTGATGCCAAGACTGTTGGCACACCACTTAAGCGCAGTGGCAAAGATCGCCGTTGTGATGATGGTGATTCCAATACTAATCTATCTCTTTATCGAACTTTTGTCGGGAGTCTCATCTATCTCACCACAACATGGCTCAATATTTCTCATGCAATTTGTATTATTAGTCAATTTATGCATGATCTGTGTCATCTCCATCTATCCGTTGTCAAACAAAATCTGATACATATGTAGAACACCATCTTGTGGATTGTTCTTTCCAGCCAATTCTCTCAGTGCATATGCTGATGCCAACTGGGTGAAATGTCCTGATATGCGTCGATCTACAATAGGGTGGTGTGTCTTTCTAGGTGATTCAATGATTTACGGAAATGTAAGAAACAAGATCGTGTTTTCAAATCCTCCACCGAAGCCACAAATTGCACCACATCTTCTGCCTACTTTGAGATTCTATGGCTTTGAGGGCTACTAGCTAAACTCTTCTTCACGATATGTCCTCCCATATTACTCTATGCTAACAATAAAATTGCTAATCGGCCTGCTTCCAAGCCCGTCTTCCATGAACAGACGGAACATATTTTAGTTGATAGTTACTTCATTAGAGATGAGCTTGCCCACACATTCTTACATTGGCATGTGTCTTCTTATCTACAATTGTAGGTCTCTTTACGAAGGCCATGACCAAAGCATGTCACTCCTTCTCACTAGCAAATTGATTATGGTTGACTCGCCGGGTGGGGGAGGGAATTCAAGTCAATCACAAAAAATTAGAAGTTGTCAAGAAGGAAACTTCTCCATATTCTTCAAGAAGGGCACCAAGTTCTTAACCCTATACAACTTCTCTTGTGCTCTTGCATGTGAAGGAAGTGTTATCAGAAAATGAAACTATTTCAAGCTGATTCAGAGCATTAATGTTCTCTATTAAGAAACCAGTGCCAGGTGGGCTACAATATAAATAATGACGGATGCTTGGGTTACCGCAATTATTCTGTATTCTTAGCATTCAAAAGAAAAGGAAATGTAACTAAAGCTTTTTGGGAAAATGTGAAATTCAGAAATAGATATCAAGTAAAACACCACTTACATGGACATATGCTGTATAATGGCCACCTCCCATGCCCCCATAGTGGTTACTAACAGCATATAGCGCGTAACAGTTTGACAACTGCCCATTCTTGTGACCAATATAATCTGATAGGTCTAGATCATGAATAGGGAAATCTACAAACGTCTCCAATTTGTTTTTCATGTACCGGCTGTATGAAAATCTCTTTAGATGAATGACAAGAATCTCCGGAAGCCTCCAAAGATCTAATTTCTTGCTAGCCTGTCTATGCTTCTTGCAGCTAGGACAGTACCTGCATCAAAGAACAGTTAGCTTGTGGCAACAGTTCCCAGACAAAAGAATAGACGGTCAATCGGTAGGCAAGGAATCTTTAAAGGCATCAAGATAAAAGTCAACAGGCATGAGAATTCAATAGGGATTGCCTTCCAATGACCTTCAACCACCATGATTGAAACTTGAGAACCAAGGATTGGGCCATTCATCTAATAGGGGTCCACAGTTTAAAAACTACACCAATCAGACAATCCTATCCATCTGTAATCTGACCAGTGGCCTTCAAGTGAACTAAATAAAAAACAACTGACAGTAAATATTCAACTGGGAAAAGTAGGAATAGGGAAGAGTATATTAAGCATAGAGTGCATTATTATTCTAGGATTATGCATAGTATAAACCACAGTGGAGGATGCTAAATGCTAATCCACCACTACCATCTGCCACAAGTACAATGGGAAGTCCTACAGCATTTCCCTTACGACATGAGGTAGTGCATCATATCATCATCATCATCAACACCACTCTGTAGTCCTACAAGGAACTCCAAAATGTCAGGATTATTTTATCGCTTTCACTTTTCTTCAAGATTTATAATTAAACTTTGTTCCTGCTTTGGACTTGGTATTCGATATCATTCCTACCACATTTCACATCATTGCTATAATTATCCTAGAATCTATATACAGTCAACTCTTGAAGGTACTTAGAAACATGACAAATATAATTACAAGTTTACCAAATTAATCTTCAATTAGTGCTAAAATTATCCTCAGAGAAAGTGATCGACAATGCACATTGTGTCAGAAGCTCTGTGCACATTCGTTAACAGCCATTTATCTTTATTGGATTCACTTATCAAGACTAAGCCGAGTCTTAGAGTTGATGTCCGAGAGTTTCGAGTTGGGTCAAACATGGAAAAGTTCTCAAGTATATTCAATCTTGCAGAGTTTCAAGTCTAAGTTGAGTTGTAAAGTTTTTTTAGCAATAAAATAGAAGGTTTTATATTATGGCCAGTTCAGGTTTTCTCCTTCAAAGGATTGCTGTCTACTCTGACAATGTAAGTAGGAAGCAAAGAGGGTCAGCTTAGTGATAATTGAGTAACCATTTCAACGTCAACCTGGAAGAAGACCATAAAGAAGGGAAAGTGAGGCACCTTATAAATTGGGAGGGGATTCATTCATCATAAAGTTAAGCTATTATATATATATTGGAAAAAGAAGGTTCTCTTGACATATCAATTGTTTAATGCAGATCCAACAGTGGGGTGGTGGAGATTGCATGAAACCTATTCTGGATGGTAAAAATTACTTGTGGAGTAAAATCACATAGTTTAGTAGATGAACTTAGATGCAATGGATAATGCAAACGAGTGCTAGAGAAAAGAAAGTTAAATTTACAAAAGACCATCATGGGTAAAGTAATATGTTGTTTATGCACTAAGCAATATGGTAATGAAACCAAACATTGGACCCATAAGTTCATTGCATCCTATGTCATCGTGGTGCACGCATCAAATTTTTTACGTTCTCTCTTAGACCCAAAGTAAGAGACATCAAGTGAAACTAAGACCTAAGCAGTGGTGTGTAAATCTCCGGTACATTGGCACCATAACTCTGTTGCATCCTGCGTCCTCAATGGTGCATGAATCAAATTTTTTTGGCTCGCTTAGACCCATGGTGAGAAAGATCAAGAGAAACCAAGTATAAGACCTAAGTGTTAAGTAGTTGTTTGTGCAGTTTCCTATCACCAATTGGTTTTGGGATTACTGGCTAGCAACTTTGACATGGTATCAGAGCCTGAGGTCTCGAGTTCGAAACCACGCAGGGCAGAAATGCCCCATGCCGCGTTGTGTGTTTGTGCGAGCGCAAAATGCGCAGGGCAAAAAGGCCCCATGCCGCGTTATAGTCTTGTGCGGGCGTGTGCTTCGGATCCGGGCGGTGTCCCGCCCGAGGGGGGGTGTTAAGTAGTTGTTTGTGCAGTTTCCTATCACCAATTAGTTTTGGGATTACTGGCTAGCAACTTTGACACTAAGCAGCTATGTGTAACTCTCTTGTGACATAGGCTTTAGCCAGCGAATTTATGAAGATCAAGAAGATCTCCATCATTGGGCATGATTCTTCCCTCTCCACCAATAATTAAAAAATTACATCGTATCCACATGGAGATCAAAAACTAAATATTCTTTTAGGATTTTCAAAATCATTTCAAGTCATATAGCTTGACTTTCAAAAAATTCCGACAAGATAATAATTGAGAAATTAGGTTTTCCATTCTAGAATGTTTTTGGTACATACAACCATGTTGCACCTGTAATATTAAAAAAAAAAAATTATCACCAAACCATGTGCCTATCATGCCTGAGTGACAATGACACATGCAGCAAACTATACATTTGATTTGACACAAGACCCTAACCATGGTTGGGATAGTAGGGGTAATAAGGATTTCATTCTGAGAATGGCCTGGTTATGATTCAAAATTGCAGTCACAGTGGGAGTTGTAGTCAAACCCTGACACAATATGTCACAGCTTGTGCGGCATGATTTTTTTTTTTTACCCCCAAAAAAAATAATAATAGTAAAATAAAAACATTATAAAATGCTAAGATTCAATGTTTCTTTCACTAGATCACACTATAAAGTAATTTTTATCAGCCTCCCAAAGTCATAGATTTTTTGTTGTTTAAACCTTAACTGTTAAATCTGGTAAGTTTTAGTGTTTCCATCAAGGAAGTAGGGCCCGTCATTTCGACAACTTGAGTCATTGGACCATGGTCCATGGGCCCTACTTGTACAAAATGATAATCCATGATAACATCAACTTAAGTTGACATGAGATTTCCTCCTTGTCGGGCCAAACTAGATCATGCATTCAAATTTCCAATCAAAGATTCAGTCCCATGAATGGCTAGAATTGGTCAAAGTTTTAGTCACATCAAATTATCTTAATTCAGTCACATCAAATTATCTTAACTCGTGATTTAAGAACCTCAAAGCTTAAAACTGCACCCAACCTTTTTCACATGTAAAAATACAAATTATTCAATTGGAGTTAATTATGTACTTTAGATGTGTTTGTTATAACAATGTTTCACACTCCAATTGAAGTGAGTTCTTTGTGCCTATAGATTCATGGTTGTGTCATATGCTTAAGCAATTTCAAGGATGATACAATATAGGAAAATGCTCAAATGAGCACCATCTCGTGATCATTTGCTGCGAGCACCTATTTTTAAGAACCACACCCCCCACCCCCCACAAAAAAAAAAAACACTTCTCGCCGCAGCCCACATTTGACAATCATCCGTACCGATACTCACCGTTAGATTTAAAACCCAAAAACATGATGATTTCTAAAACCATTAAACTTGAGGGCCATACATCCAAGGGTTAGGATATCTGATGTGGTTGATATTTTCTATACCCAATGTGTCATTCATATCTTTCAATCCCCCACCTCCCCTATGATTGGAATGAACCCAGGTGGGCCCCACAAGGGGTACCATGAGAGGTGCTTTCCCTATGATTGGCATGGCCCCCGGTGGGTCCCACAAAGGGGTTCCATGAGAGGTGCTTAAAATAGGCGGTTCATATATATATATATATATATTAGCATGTAATCCCATGCGATGCACAGGTTAAATTCCATATAAAGTAAATATTTAATTAATATTAAAATTAATTATCAACTTTAAGTTCGTGGGATTTTGTGGATTTTGTTGTTTTTTACAATCCATATTTTTTTACGAGACTGATATCTTAATCTTTGGTTTTTTTTATATCTAGTAAAGTGTGATTTCTTATGGTTTAGTGGGTTTCTATTTCTTTGTTTTTATTTTAATTCTTTTGAGATGTGAAGGTTTTTTTTTTTTGGGTTTTGTATTTTTTTTCAATCTTTTCAAAGCCCCGTCCCATTCGGATCTATCCTGAGCCAAATCTTTAAATAAGTTGCACATCTTCAAATCTATTTTTACTGCCTCTTGTTAAGAACCAAAAAACCAAAAGCTCGAGCTGTTAGTGAATGACTTAACAATGTATACCAAAGGGTCCTCATAGCCCCCCTCACATGTGGGGCTCCGCAAGTGGAAAAAAACACGCCAAATGACCAACGTAAACAAAAACATGTCCCTGGGGATTCGAATATACAACCCTTAGCTCCAATACCATGTTAATACCAAAAACACCAAAAGATCGAGTTGTTAGTGAATGATAGAACAACATATCAAAGGGTCTTGATACCTCTATTCCTTCCCCTTGGTGGGCCATCAACTTACATAGCCAAACTTTTCCTTACCGGCGCCCCCAATGATGCATTCAATCCCAACCCACCCCCCACAAACGTCACAAGCCCCATGCTTTTGACAACAATCTGATTGGGATTGACGGTCGGAATGAAATTGAAAAAAATGATGCCTTCTAAAGCCGTTAAAATTGAGGGCCATGGACAAGTGTTTAGGATAATCTAATGGACTTGAAATTCCGCAAATAGGTGAATCATCCAGATCTTTTGATCCCCACCCCACCCCTCGCCCCACATGATTGGTGGAGCCCCAAGTAGGTCCCAAAGGCAATCCGCACAGAGTTCCATGCGAGACACCCACACACGAGCACAGAGAGAGAGAGAGAGGCATGATCAGGTGTGCGTCGGACACAGTGTTTGTGCTCACCTGATTGTGGGGCCGCCCTAGGTGGAGTGTGGGGGAGGTTTGAAGATCTAGACGGACCCCACATCTCTCTCTACAAACAATCAGCCCCATCCAATCATCCATGCCTCACAAGTTCAATCCATTTGGATGGGTGTACAGTCGATCCAGCGGTCCAATCCATTCGGTTGGGTGCAAACCCAAGGGACGTGTGAAATTCAGGGGAGGGGGAGGGGGGAGGGGGGAGGGGGGCGGAATGTGTGTGGTCCAATCGGATGGACCATCAAGTGGGCCCCACTATGGGTGCACACTTTGCACACAATATGCATAGGATAATTTTTGTGTCTTTATATAAATATATATATGTGTATTTTTTGCACTAACCTATTTCACAATTTCAACTCCCCATGATCTTGTGCCAGATACAATTTCACTATCCCCAAACCTTATCCACCGTTGGATTGAGTCTCAAAGAAATCTACGGTTAAAAGACCACTAAACACTATGGCTATTAAATCAAGGGCTAGGATTATCTTACTAGGTTGTTTATTTATTTTTTTGTTTGCCATTATTCATAACGACTAAAGAGACTTTTCCATGTACCCCACCTAACTAATAAGAAGGCATCTTAAGTGGGCCTCACAAGTTGGACTGCATGTTGCTAATATGCAGTGTGCTCATAGAACATTGCCCTACATACATACATAAACAAATGCACACACACCAAAACATGCACATGCTCTCATGTATATGTATTTATATGTGCGAGTGTTTTTCTTCTTTTTTCTTTTTTTGTGCGTTTGTATGTATATAAATACATACAAGATGATAGACATTTACCTAATATCTTGGTTTTCCATTTTGTAGCACTTATTGAGGAGTTAGAATTTTTCAACCTATATGGGATTTTTGAGACATTCACTATGGTACCCGGACCCGGATACTTGTACATGCCCCATTATATCCATGTCAGACTCATACTTGTATCGGTACCTTTGAAATTGCGCCAATACTTCTAAGGTATAACTTTAGCATATCCTATATAACAAGGATTAACTATGAGAAAAGAAATAAAGAGATATTGTTGGAATTGAGTCTCTCCCTTTCTCGTAGGCCTTAGATTTTATACTTTTATATAATCTATGCATAGAAAGATTACAATGGTGCGTATCCCTTATAATTTGGGATATTTACAACAAGAGTATGCTAAATAAAGAAGGGAAATGCTCATGTGCATCCATCCCTCCCTACTAATCACGGGAACGGGACGGTGGGACAGGTGGGGGTGTGTGTGTTATGGAAAGAGATAATTTTGGATGGGCCCGGATATCAAGTTTTGACTTTTGAGTCAATCATATCTCTAACACTTTCATCCGCGGCCCACAAGTTTAATGACTTTTTATTAAAGAAAAAAATTGACACTCGATCCAACAGTCCAATCCATTCGAATCGATGAATCCAGTGTAATTCAAGGGGTCCAACGTGTGTGGATGGTTCGTAAAGTTGGCCCCAATATGTTGCCCCACTATGTGTCCCTCACCCTATGGTGAGTGATGGATGCACATGAACATTTCCCAATAAAGAATATACAATTAAGTATATTTGGATTTTGGTCAACATTGACAACCGTACAAGATATCTTTAATAGATCCAGCAGATCTGGCCAATCATATGAGAAATCTGATTAAGATTCAGTCCTCAATACCAGTAGCGGACCCAGGATTTTTGTTTGGGTGGGGTATACGATATGAAAAAAATCCACAAAAAACTGAAAAAAAAAAAAGAAAAGAAAAATTACAGATATCAACTCTTCAATTGAATACAGGAATAACTCGTCAAAGAATATCTAAGGTTAATCAAACGTCCAAAAAAAAGATAAAGAGGGGTAAAAATAATTGCTATGAGCCCCAAAACAGAAGTGCCCATCAAATGCCAATATATAAGTGCGTTCTTTTAAATTTAAGGATTTTAGATGGACACAAATCAGGGGAAAAAAAAAAAGCTTCACAGCTTATCAGATTGCAAAGGCCCAACCACAGAACAAAGAGCCATCCTTCACAAAAGTCCCATTGGTTAGGTACAACCACCATTGGAGGATTTGATCTCTCTATATCTATCACCATCGGTGATCCCAAACATTTGTCCTCTTTTTAAGGGCTCATGTTAGAGCTTGGACAAATATAAATTTTTAATGTTTTAAAGCCCAAACATTGGCAATGGCTGCTATGGATTGTCAGAACAAGAGAAAGAATAGAGATAGAGAATTCTTTGGGATTGAATGATCTTTTTGATCGTTCATTGCTTCTATTTATAATACATTGTAGCCTTAATCAAGGCAATCACTATGCAATTACAATCTAATTATCAATCTAAATACTAGGAAAGAATCTAATTACATTTCCTACTTATAGAATGAAAGGATATACACAGTGATGATAGGCAATCAAGTCCCACGTGATTTATGGCATGGGCTTATTGTACATGGGCCATTGAATATGGGCCTTGGTCCAAGTGGTACTAACATCCCCCCTCAAATTGATGCTGGTCAACGAGTAGCAATTTGCGAACCAGAAACTCATGACGTGGCCTAGGCAACCCTTTGGTGAAGATGTCTGCAAGCTGTAGTTCACTGGATACATGTGGAAGACTAATGACCTTACGATCATATTCATCCCGAATAAAATGACAATCCACCTCAATATGCTTCGTACGTTCATGAAAAACTGGATTTTCGGTTATACGGATGGAGCTAGTATTGTCCGCATGAAGTGGGGTAGCCGAGGTTTGAGGAAAACCAAGATATGTAAGGAAGCCACGTAGCCAAAGAATTTCAGAACAGGCAGCTGACATAGCACGATATTCCGATTCAGTGGAAGATCGGGACACGCGTTCTTGCTTTTTACATTTCCATGAAATGAGGGATTCTCCCAAGTACATACACCAACCCGTGGTAGATCTGCGAGTATCCAGGCATCCGGCCCAGTCCGCATCAGAGTAAGCTGTAAGTGTTAATGGTGTGCCAACCGGAAAAAATAATCCGTGTGTCAGGGAACCAAGAATGTACCGAATGATTCGTTTGACAGCAACCAAATGGTGATGCCGAGGTGTTGTCATGAATTGACTAACAACATTTACAGCATAGGAGATGTCTGGGCGAGTGATGGTTAAGTAAATCAAACTTCCGACTAAGCGTCTGTATAGTGTGGGATCAGATAGAAGATCACCATCATCTTTCCTAAGTTTCACATTTACTTCCAATGGAGTGTCCACGGGTGTGGCCTCTTTGAGCCCAGCCAGATCAACTAGGTCAGTAGCATACTTATGCTGATGAAGAAACAGTCCTTTCTTAGATTGGTGAACCTCAAGACCTAAGAAATATGTTAAGGGACCCAGATCTTTCATATGAAATGCAGTTTGAAGGGATGATTGAAGATTCTTGATCATATCACTGTGAGTGCCGGTAATGATAATGTCATCCACATAAACCAGAAGAATGGTAATAGCTTGAGTGTTTTTACTGATGAAGAGTGACGGATCATAAGGACTTTGAACAAATCCAAGTTGAAGTATAGTAGCTCGAAATTTCTCAAACCAAGCCCTGGGTGCTTGTTTAAGACCATACAAGGATCGACGAAGCTTTGCCACCTCATTTTTAGAAGTAGAGTCATAGCCTTGTGGAAGACGCATGTACACATCCTCTTTGAGATCTCCATGGAGAAAAGCATTCTTGACATCCATCTGATAAAGAGGCCAAGAGCGGGATGCAGAGATAGTCAGAATTGTGCGCACAGTGGTCATCTTGGCGACCGGAGCAAATGTCTCATCATAGTCAATACCATACTCCTGGCGATTGCCAAGAGCGACTAAGCGAGCTTTATAACGAGCCAAAGAACCATCAGGATGTAACTTGATAGAATAAACCCACTTACAGCCAATAGGTTTTATGGTAGGAGGACATGGAACAACATCCCAGGTATGATTAATACTCAGAGCGTCCAGTTCTTCCTGCATAGCCTGACGCCAACACTGATGTTGCACTGCTTGTGAAAAACTATTAGGTATCTGAACCGAGGACAGGGTGGCAATTAAGGATGTATGGGTGAAGCCAAATCGATCAGGGGGACGTGAAATCCTGGATGATCGACGGGGAACTAACTGAGAGATATCTGATGTTTGTGCAGGATCAGGCGCCGTGGAAGAAGATATATCTGGAGGCTCAGGTGCAGTAATAGGTTCCCGTCTACGCCTTTCATACACAAGAAGAGGTTTGATAGGGGTTACAGGTACAACCGGAGAATCAGTAAAACCAGGAACAAGTGAAAAATTAGGAGGTGAGTCATGATCAAGAGAATGAGGGAAAAAATATTGATGTTCAAAAAACACTACATTACGAGAAATCCTGATACGTTTGACCTTCGGATCATAACAGACAAATCCTTTCTGATCATTCGCATAACCTAAAAAAACACACTTAGAAGATTGTGCAGAGAGTTTTGTCCATTCTATTGGGGGAAGAAGAACAAAACACACACATCCAAAAACATGGAGATGAGAATAAACAGGATGCTTATGAAATAAACGAAAGTAAGGTGTTTCATGATTTATACGAGGTGAGGGTAGCCTATTGATAACATGAACAGCTGTGGATAAATCTTCTGGCCAAAATTTTGGAGGAACAGAGGATTCTAAGAGTAGAGACCGAACAATGTCCAGGAGATGTCTATTTTTCCTCTCAGATACACCATTTTGTTGAGGTGTATAAGGGCATGATTTTTGAGAGATGATTCCTTTAGTTTGTAAAAAAGTCTGAAACTCATTAGACACATATTCACCGCCTGAATCTGTACGAAGTGTCTTAATGGAGGTAGAAAAGTGATTTTCCACATAGGCTAAGAAAATTTTAAATGTAGCAAACACCTCAGATTTTGCATGCAGAAAATAAATCCATGTAAACCGACTGTAGTCATCAATGAATGTAACAAAATATTTAACATGAGAATGTGATGGAAAAGGTGCGATACCCCATACATCACTATGAACAAGATCAAAACAGTGCAACGATGAAGTATTGCTGATGGGAAAAGGAAGAGTCTTGCTCTTACCCATTTTACAACTTGAACAATTTAAGAACACATCTTTAAAAGAAATTTTATTATCAGATAGCAAACCAGATTTAAACAAAGACAATAAAGTGCGAGAATTAGGATGGCCTAAACGATTGTGCCATAATTGGCTGTTATGTGAACTAGAAGCTGAAAACAATGCAGAGGAATTCAAACTACGATCTTGTGTAGAAAGTTGTAATGGAAACAGACGACCACACTTAGGCCCCTTCGCTATCACCTTCCCCGATGCTTGATCCTGTATAACACAACCAGAACGAGAAAAAGAAACCGAACAATCATTATCAATGAGTTGTCCAACAGATAGTAAATTTGTAGATAACTGAGGAGAAAGAAAAACATGACTCAATAGTAATGAATGTGAGACCTCACCAATGGCAGTAATGGGTATACTACCACCATCTGCGGTATTGATTCGGAGAGTTCCATCATAAGATTTTATTTTAGATAAGGTATCTGATGAATAAGTCATATGATTAGAAGCCCCCGAATCCATATACCAGGTGGAGTGTGACTGTTTGGTTTTACCTGAGAGACCGAGAGCGGAAAAAGCATTGACAATCATCTGTTGGACCATGTCAGGGGTAACAGAAGGAGAAGCTGTTGAAGAAGAAACAGGTGGAGCAGGTGAAGCAGGCAACATAGTATTAGCAGCTGGACGTACAAAGGCAGAGGAAGACGCATCCAAGGTGGCAAGATTGGCTTTCTGTGAGGAGTTGTGAGCTCGACGCCGACATTCAGGAAGAACGTGACCCTTGCGTTTGCAGTATGAGCAATATTTGGTATTGCACTGAGTGGCAACATGTCCATATTTCTGACAACAATAGCACTGCACTTTTGTCATATCTCTGGGCAGCTGGGCGGAACGTGCAACATAGGCTGCAGTTACTGGAGCTGGTGACAGTGCTTGTTGAAGAACAACCCGAGTGTTAAGACGTTGTTCCTCCCGAAGGAGTTCCCCTAAACAGGCATCTATAGATGGGGAAGGCACTCTGCTCATCAGATTCGAACGAACTTGTTCAAAATCAGGTCGAAGCTTCATCAGAAATTGATCCCTTTGACTGGTAGAGTGTATGCCCTGAACTATTGCAATGGAGGCATCAGGAAGACTGGAGTAGATAATCTCAGTATAATCCGTCCATAAACGAATAAAATGAGAGTAGTAATCCTGAATGGACATGTTTCCCTGGGTAAGCTGAGAAAGTTCATGCTCTAAGTGAAATCTCCGAGCAGAGTTATCCTGTTGATATACTTGTTTCAAGTAATCCCACATACCTTTGGCTGATTTGTATGGCCTAAGGTTCAGGATGTATTGGGGATCGACTGATCCCAGAAGCCAAGTCATGATCTTTGCATCTTTGGTTTCCCATGTGGAGATGGCCTTGACATCATCTTTAGGTTTTGGGTCAGTCCCATCTATATGGCCCCACAATTCTTTCCCTTTGAGATAAATCTGAAATTGGAATCCCCAGGATGTATAGTTGGTTCCATTGAACTTAACCAGTGCAATTTCTGTTTTGTCCATGAGTAAAAACACTCTAAGAATAGATACCAGGCAGCCAAAGAGAAAGAGATGACAAGAGCACACACAGGGAGCTGAAGTTCAGAAATTGCGACAAAAAAGACCCAAAAAATGGTCCAGACGACCAAAAAAATGGCTGTTTCTTCTATGCGTGGGCCCCACTGATTGATCTAATGGATAATCAGATTACTATGATGTGAGTAGTATCAAAATATCTTTCCAACAAACCAAGTTTCACAAAGATCCATCCATAATTCAAGAAGTTGAACGGCTGAGATTAAAAAGATCTGTGAAAACTAGAAAATCACAAAATGGATCCAAAATCCTACCTCTGATTCCTGAAAAATGCTGAAAAAATCTTCACAAATACCAGGATATATGGTCGACCAAGGCTGAAGGTACTGAGATGAGATGGTGATGATCGCAGGTGGGGCCCAGTTGAGATGCTCCAAGGTTCTGACGAGATCTGTTCCAACACTGTTCAGATTTTGCTGTTGATTCAAAATCTTGGTCCGCAGGTCTCTGATTGACTGCCGAGCAAGATGAAATAATTTCCTTGATGAACTTGAGCTTATCTGAGGTGGGCCACTAGTGATCAGACTTCAAGATGTTGATGGAATGCTATAACATGCACGAACAGTCACAGCCTGTGACTGTTACCAAGATTCGACAACTAGATCGAAGAGGAAAACTAGAAGAATAAGAGGTAGAAGATGAGGCTCTGATACCATGTCAGAACAAGAGAAAGAATAGAGATAGAGAATTCTTTGGGATTGAATGATCTTTTTGATCGTTCATTGCTTCTATTTATAATACATTGTAGCCTTAATCAAGGCAATCACTATGCAATTACAATCTAATTATCAATCTAAATACTAGGAAAGAATCTAATTACATTTCCTACTTATATAAAGAAAGGATATACACAGTGATGATAGGCAATCAAGTCCCACGTGATTTATGGCATGGGCTTATTGTACATGGGCCATTGTATATGGGCCTTGGACCAAGTGGTACTAACATGGATCATATAACCTGGCTTTCATAACCATGGCATGAGATCACCCTAGATAAAAGATTTGCAGTGTATAATTGAAAATCATAAAAGGCTAGCTTGTTGTCTATAATTGAAATTTACATGTCCCATGCCCTCATGCCCTAAAAATATAATGAATTAGTTGAAGGGAAGTCTGTTGAAAGGATTGGATCGGCTGAAGATGGAAATGATGCTTTGAAATAATGGGGGTGGAAAATGAGGCAAGGGCAGTTTTTTCCATTAACTTGTGGCTCGTGTCAGGATGTCATACGATCTGGAATTGATCTTGAATTAGTAAAATCAGGTTTAAATCCTCTAATACCAATTCTGAATCAGTTTCCATTATTCCTCCTAGTATTATTTATTTCTTCAGTTATGAGCATTATTCTATTCCTCTAAGCACTTTCAGTTTCATGCAAACCAAAATGCCACTGAGCGGTCCACTATTCAGGCTGTTGATGAAGAGATCGAGAGAGAAAGAGAGAGATTGAGAGAAGAGAGAACAAAGAGAAAGAGAGTGGAATACTTGCGCTGCTGGAGAGAGCAAGGGCGCTAGCCAAACACGGAGGGGAAGATCAGACGAGCGAGGGAGTTTTGCTTTTGGGGTTTTCGGAGGGAGAGTGTTTCTATGATTTGCATGCTTTTCGAAAGGAGAGGGTTATGCAGTATTTAAGGTGGGGCACTATCGACTCTGAATGGGTGCATGCGCCATATGGCCCATACCGCTTACGGTACTCTTTTCTAATCCACCTGGGGCAGCTGCACCCACATGCCACTAGGCGGTTCCGCCCCAGCACAAGACAACCCATTAGGGTCAACCCAATCCATTGGGTCGACTTGGCTCATCGAACTTCAATACTACTTACTAAGTCCATTATTTTATATAGTTCATTAAATTTTCTTACCTCTCATCAAAACTGTTAAAAAGGAATGTAAATAACAATAATTTCATCAACTCAAGTGTGTTCTAAAGAAAACATTAGGACAGCCATATCCGTATCTCTGTCCTAAATTTTCACTCGATCCCTGTATCTGTGTACGTCTGTACCCATATCCATATTTACGCATCGACATTCCTCATTTTATATGTAGGCCCATCACACAGAATAGGGAGAACGTAGCAAACCATATATTTGCCTCAAAATACAAGCAAGGATTCTTCCATCATCAAACTTAAAATTGGACTTTGAGAGAGAGAGAGAGAGAGAGAGAGAGAGAGAGAGAGAGAGAGAGAGAGAGAGAGAGAGAGAGAGAGAGAGAGAGAGAGAGCAAAACAAAAAAAGTAGATCAGTTGGAAATGACCACAAGTGCCATACGGGGCAAAAATGACCAAAAAAATCAGCAGCAAAAATGCTTTCCTGGATCTGCTACCAATGATGATACATGCCAGCTATTAGTAAAAGACTAGATCTAAAGCAAAGGATGAAGTATGCTAACCACATGTCTTCTGGTCCTAGAGGCTCCTCCTTCAAGAATGCTTCAAGGCAAGTAGAAAGAGAGATGGATTCCTGAAGCCTCTTTGAAAATCCAGGCTTGAAAACCTCTGGTAATGAATTGAGAAGGCGCATATCATACTGCTCAATTGTTTTATCTGGCCAACAAGCATGCACATACAACCGTCCACCCGTGACTGATACAGGCCCATTCATTTCTAACTTGGAAATCTTAGCTGTGCCCTTCTCATCTGCTAGGTAGAGCTCTAACTGAATATTGCCATGTGATTCCTCTCTTGATTCATCAGTTGGATTATCACCAATTGAAACAGGAGAGCTCATCGCATCACCCATCTCAATGCCTTTGTCATTTGCATTGTTTACAGTGTCGTCATCATCATTTAAGGTGGTTCCTCCAGGTCTTAAAAATGGTTTCATTAAGTTCAAAAACAGATTCTGGATATCAGATCCATTAGCAATGTCATGCAGCCTTGTTATAAAAGGAACTCCAAATGCTTTCCAACATGATGTCATTTTACCACTGATGAAATGCCTGCCAACAGAATGTTCGAATCAGAGTTCAAACTGAATAAAAGATTCAAAATGCTGATGAAGTTGTCCAAATACAATTCAGAGACTAGCCAGAAGATGTGAAAATAAGTATAGCTTGGTGAGGAGGATGCAGAAGCAAAAGAAAATCAGGAAGACCAAAACATGATGTCATTTTACTAGTGATGAAATGCCTGCCAATAGAATGTTGGAATCAGAGTCCAATCTGATTTAAAGATGCAAAATGCTGATAAAATTGTCCAAATACAATTCAGAGACTAGCCAGAAGACATGAAAATAAATCTCTCTTAGTGAGGAGAATGCAGAAGCAAAAGAAAATAAGGAATACCAAAAGAGAAACCATCCAAACAACAGTCATTCATATCCCAAATTTTGAAAATAATAATATTCTGCCACATGCTTGTTGTGATGTAGTAAACAGCAATACAAAAATTAGATGATTCCAGTTTCAGACACCAAGCTGTAAGTGATCATCAAAATAACAATTTTCAGCAATCATGTAGTAAAGTAGTAATACAAAAAATCAGACCATTCAATTTGAGTAACCAAGCCGTAAAAGATCATCAAATTAACAACTTTTCAGCAATCATCAAACTAACATTATTGTACAGATCAACTGCTCAACTTGGGAGTCAGCTAAAATGGCTTTTAACTGACTTAGCACATGTGCAACTATGCATCTCTCCCAAGAAAACGGAGGGTTCTAGGTCTGAAATTTTTTTTCTCACATATCTTCAGGAAAAAGAAAAATAAATCTTATAACCAACATGAAAGGTGTACTTTGGAATGTCATTATTCATTAGGGAAAAAATAAAAATGATCTAAAACGTCAATGTGACATTGATATAAATTATCAATTATAAAATTAAACAAAAATAATAAAAAAAGAACTCTCTCAGCCCCAACCAGAATATACACATACAGGTGCTATGAACCACCCACAACAAGGCTGCAACTATATGCTCCATAGCACCCAAAAAAAAATATGGCAAATGCCATTTATTATCACAATGGCCATTATTATTATATATTATAGAGGAAGGGTTTCCAATTCAATTTTAACCGCTAACTTTCAATTTTGACTCTCACTAGACCCCATCTCAACTTATTATTGACATTCAGAGGCATATTCAAAAGAATACCAGGACGAGAGAGAAAGAGTTCTGTGAAATACTCCAATTCGACATGCTGCCTTCTTGGATTTCTCCTCTTTATATAGACTTTACATTGCCTAAGTTCAGGCTACAAATCATGGAAACAAAACCTAATTAAATCTCTAAATATGGTAAGACATCCTAGCATACAAGGTTTTATCTTTCTGTACACGTTATGACTAGATCTCATATTTACGAGTGGGCTGGGCCTATTATCATACAAGTGGGCTGGGCCTATTATCATACAAGTTTACACTTTAACAATTATCGTATATTAGAGCAGAAGGTTTTCAATTCAATTTTGACTGCTATCTTTAATTTTGACTCTCACTGGACCCCACATCCATGGTTTAAAATAGTGCCCGCTACGTAGCGTAGCGGCCGCATTATCGGCCGTCACGGTTGAGGACGTTAAGCTATTTTGAAACTAGCAGCGCTATAGTCTAAAATCTAGTAGAGCCAAGACGTTCTAATTTAAAACCTTATTCTTCGTATTTCTTCTCCTCAATAGCCTTTTCTAAAGTTGTCTCTACCCTAATACGGTTCCAAATTACTAAAAAAAAAATCAAGATTGACTGCTGCACAAGATTCAAATTTTTTGACCAATTAAAAAATTCACACTGCTATAAATCGCCGCAACCGTTACATACTGTTTTGGCCACTTGTTGCTACGCCCACAGCAACCACTATTTTGATCCCTGCCCACATCAACCTATGTCGTATTATATTACATTACAGAAACTGGTATTGGATTCCAATTTTTAACCTCCTCTTAATAGCAATAGATTCACCTAATCATTTAGATCATTTTTATTAATTTTTACCATCAATTCAATTTTGACCACTTTGAAACCGGTCAGTCACTTGAAACTTTTAAACCATTACCTTTCAGTTTCTCTCTTAAGGGAGTTGGATGAGTTGGTAAGGCTTTGATGACACATTGACCCTTAAAATGAGCAAATAAACCATTAACTTTTGGCTTCCATCTCAAAACCAGTTTGGCAACTCTACTAATAGGGTCAAGTGAAGTAAAGTTGATTTTGAAGAAAGAATAAAATATAAGTGGGTTATGATGGTATTTTATTTTTAGTTGTTTGTTATGGAATCTTTTTGACTTTTTGTATGGGAAAGTGGAGTTTTTTCGTATTTTAGTGGATAAAGGTGGTTGCTTTTTGACTTTTTTTGATAAAGATGTAGTTAGTTTTGAATTAAAGTGCTTTTGATGTGACATTTTGTCTGAAAAATGGAGGCTTTACTTGACTTTTACTATGTTAGTAAAGTGCCAAACTAAGAGCGTTGGATGAGTTGGCATGACTTCAGTTGACACATACATGATTTACCTCCACACATGTCAATTTGTTTCCGCCATCAGCGTCTTCATCTCTATGGAGAACGAAATTGGTTGGGTGATTGGCAACTAGAGACAATGGCCTTAGTAATGAGGCGGTTATGGTTCTACCAAACTTGGAACTCAGTAAATATGGAGGAAGCAAGGAATGGGACCTTTGAATTCTTCAAGGCAGTGCTCAGATCGACCGCGATCATCATGAATATCTACAACCTAAATGACGTTGTCACAATTTCCTTGCTCCTTTTCACTATTGCATTCGAAATCCGCAAAAACACCCACCTCAACCCTATGGCACATTTGTGTAGCGTCTGCGGGAACGGAGGTCTAAGGACTTATGCTTTTCCATGGAATGCTCCCCCACTCACCCTCCCTTTTTCCCAAAAGATTTTTCCATGGATTTGCAGAAAATCAAGCCAACAAAGTTGCTCTTCCTCGTAGAAAACTGTCAGCAAAAACAGAAAATGAAGTCCCCAAAAAACCAGTAACACTTTCCTGTTCCTTTTCAGCAGAAAATGCAACACACAAACACACCCTAAGGCATGCATCCATTCCTCACTTTTCATCTCTTTCACTATGTAGCTGTTCGATTCTCAGGATAGATTGGTGGATTTGTTAGCTCCTTCGAGTTATGTTGTCAACAAAGTAGTCTTTTTTTTTATATTTTGTATCTTGTGTTCTTTCTCATTCTGATGTCCACCAAAATCTCCTCTTTTAGAATACTTATTTTCTTATGCCAGTAGTCAATAGCTTCATATAGGTCGTCCTTGTTAGCACAGTGACAGAACTGCTATGGTTACAAAATTCATCATTTCTTAAGATTGTTATCAAGATTATGCTAGGTCGCAATGGAAGTTAACCAACAAATAAGACAACAAAAGAACAACAATAATAATAATAATAATGAAAAGCTTACTCATCCATGCACTGATGCATAAAAACTACCAATGGTGATTCATCAAGATCATTTGGCAGCCGGTATGCTACCAGCCGGTCAGCATCTCTAATCAATGACAATGAGTCAGATGGCTCCTCCAAGAAACGAAGAATGCGGTTAGAGTAAACCTGCCAGAATAAAATTTCTAACCCAATAACCCAAAAATGAATTCAACATAAATTGACACAAAAAAAAAAAAAAAAAAAAGCAATGGTTAATTCTAGATGCATGAAAGACATGCATACAATAATGGCAGCATAGTTTATTACAACATACCTCAGCCACCAAGAGGCTCTCACCAGTGCCTAAATTACAAGCAATGCTCAAGGCCTCAATCATATCCTTGCACTTCCCATTCTTGGGCACGGTTATTGTATAAGGAGATGGCTGAGCACCACCATCAGTGCTGAAGACCATCAGAGTCATCATCCTCATAGTTGTTGAAGGCAGAGGCAATGATAAGTACATAAATGGGTCGAATGTAACAGAGACCTTATTGCAAACAGGACACACTAATGTTGATCTGTACTGACCCTGTGATTGAAAAAGTCAAAATAATGATAACTTACTTGAACCAAATAATAATCTTTCACAAATTCAACCCCAAAAGAAAGCACCAAATAAAGGACATACTGACTTCCACCAACATGAAAGAACTTATTAAGGCTACACGAGCACATTAATGAAACCTTTCAAGAGCCAGAAACAACAGTGCATGTTTTAAAACAAGAATAAAACACTGATCAACTTGTATCCATGTATTGCTTTTTTTTCATTGTGAATA
Source organism: Litsea cubeba (assembly GCA_012931725.1). Lineage (NCBI taxonomy): Eukaryota > Viridiplantae > Streptophyta > Magnoliopsida > Laurales > Lauraceae > Litsea > Litsea cubeba. The sequence goes on from CM022947.1 coordinate 15,363,054, forward strand.
TTTGCTGCAGTTAAATAGTCTGTTTCCTGCTTTTTCCTGTTTCCATATCAGAGGGATAACTTATCCTCCTAATCATTTGTTCCCTCAGCATCTTGTTACAAATTCAGATGTTGCCTATCAGAAATGAATAAATAAAACATCCATTGACATTGTTATGAAAATTGAAATCATATCGCAAATTGTTCAAGGAACTTAATTGAATCATATTGTAAATTGTATCACAAATCGTAGGATTTTTATTTTTTATTTTAAAAATTAAAAAAAATAAAAAAGTAGTTAATCCCTCCATAGTAACATAAATATTTACAATTAAGAATATGATACAATCATGTGAAGAACATCATTGACATTTATTTACATACTACAAATGATACATGCATCATTAGTAAAATAAGTTTATAAGATATCAACAATATTAGGAAAAATTATTGAGTTGCATTTTTTCTTTTGATATCCTTAAATGGGAAAAATTACAATCATACAAAATCATCATCATCATCATGAAAGCCTTGCCCTAACTATGTTGGGGTCAGCTACACGAATTTTTTTTCTCCATTCCGATCTATCTTGTGACAAATCATCAGATAAGTTACGCTTCTTCAAATCTATTTTTACCACCTCCATGCACATCCTTGTTGGCCTACCCTTCCCCTTGGTGGGCGGCACCATTGTTAGCCTATATTGGACATGCCCAAACCATCTCAAACAGTTCCTCTAATTTTATCCGTAATTGTTGCTAACCCTAAATGCTCTCGAAAGCGCCCATTTCTAATTTTATCCTTCCTAGTTTTACCACACATCCACCTCAACATTCTCTCCTCTGCTACATCCATTTTGTGCATATATTGCTTCTTCATTGGCCAACATTTTGCTCCGTAAATCATAGTTAGTCTAATCATTGTCCTATAAAACTTTCCCTTCAATATTGTTGGCATTCATCAGTCACAAAGCACTCCAGAAGCAAATCTCCACTTCAACCATCTCGCTTTTATCCTATGTTCGACATCTTCATCAATCTCCCCATCCTTACTATTTATAGAGCCAAGGTAGCGGAAAGAATCACTTTGCGGTATCTCACGGTCTTCAATTCTCATAGTACTTTCAGCTCTTTCTATATGCCCACTGAAGTTACAATTCATATATTCCGTCTTTGTATGACTTATTTTAAAGCCTTTGATTCAAAAGCCTCCTGCCATCTCTCGAGTTCTGCATTCACACTATCTCTTGATTCATCTACTAACACAATATTATCTGCAAACAACATGCACCAAGGTACCTTTTCTTAAATATGAGCAGTTATCCATAATCAATGCGAAGAGATAAGGGCTTAGGGCTAACCCCTGATGCAAACCTATGGTCATTAGGAACTACCGTATCTCTAAACGATTAGTTATCACACTCATTACTACTCCTTCATACATGTCTTTAATAATTTCAAAATAACCTCTTAGAACATTCCTTTAAATTAAAACCAACCAAATTAAACTTATAGGTACCCTGTCGTAGGCTTTTTCTAGATCGATGAAAACGATATGCAGAATTTTCCTTTTCGCTCGATATTTTTCCATTAATTGCCTAATTGAGCAGATAGCTTCCATCATTGATCTCCCTTGCATAAAACCAAATTGATTTTCAAATATCTTGGTCTTTTGTCTATGTTTTTGCTCCATTACTCTCTATCATAGCTTCATAGTATGACTCATAAGTTTAATCCACAATAATTGGTACAGTTTTGTATATCTCCATTATTCTTATATACAGGTACTACAACACTTCTTCTCCATTCATCCGGCATTTTCTTTGTCATTAATATCATATTGAAGAGTCTAGTTAACCAAATCTCCCCAACTTCTCCTAAGCATTTCCAAGCCTCAATCGGAATGCTATCTGGACCCATAGCCTTTCATGTCTTCATTTGTTTTAATGCTTTCCTCACTTCCACCACGGTAATTCTACGAAAAAAAAAGTATGCTTTGCTAATGAAGTATCCTCTTTTGTTCGTATGTCTCCTATATAGTCTTCATTTAAAAGTATGCTAAAATATTCCCTCCACCTTTATTTGATATTGTTGTCCTTCAGTAGAACCTTTTGGTCATTGCTCTTTATACATTTGACATGATCTAAGTCCCTACTTTTCCTTTCTCTTGTTTTTGCAAGCTTAAAAATATCCTTCTCTTGTTCCCAACCTATTATGTAGGTCATCATATGCTCTGCACTTTGCATCACTTACTACTTTCTTAGCTTCTTTCTTTGCTTTCTTGTACATCTCATAGTTTTCCATATTCCTAGTACCTGGCCAAACTTTATAACAATGTCTCCTCCCGAACAGCTTCTTGAACCTCTACACTCCACCACGAGGTTTCTTTATTATCGTGTTTCTTCCCTTTCGACTCTCCAAGCACCTCTTTTGCAACCTTCCTAATACAATTAGCCATTTGATTTCACATCGCTATAGTTTCTCCTTCAAAATTTCATTCTCCCTCATCAATCACTTTATCCTTAAATACTGTCACTCTTTCTCTTTTCAAATCCCTCCACCTTGTTTTAGGGCACATTTTACGTACTACCCTTCTCTCTCTCTACTTCTAATGCAAATATCTAAATCTATTAGCCTATGTTGTGTGGTCAAACTCTCTCCTGGAATAACCTTACAATCTTTACAATCATACAAACTATCAAGTTAAAATGGTTAGTATGTTTACTCATGAAGTTAAAGAATATTTGTGACAAATAAAAATAAAGAAAGAAAGAAAGAAGAAAGTAGGACGATTTTAGTTAAAAGCTTTAGTCACATGCATATTCCTTATTTATCTCTAAAACTTCTTTCTTTTAATCAGTATCTCTAAAATCCTTCAAAATCTAATAAATTCTTAAGAGGTTTCGTTAGTCACTAAAAACCTCCTAAAAATAAAAATATTAAAAAAAGTAAAAAGAATACTAATATTCGTCGTTTGGTCGTGGTTGTTCCCACCCTAAAAAAGCGCATAAATCATAGGATCTGATAAAACATGTATCGATAGTAAGATTCACACCTGATCCTAAGATTCAACTATAAATGGGATTCATGGTATAGATACGAATCGTTTTCCTTAGAGGTCATTTGGCAATTTCACAAGGGATAGGAAAATGCTCCACATGTAAATGATTCACGTATGAAACATTTTCATATGCAACTAAGTCACATGTGAAACACATTCAATTGTTTGTCATTTTCACACCTCCTCACATGTGAATCTAAGTATATCTAACAGTTCGCCATTTTTCAAAAAATTTGCACCATTTTTCACTAACATCTTAAACTATATGATGAATAAAGGCATCGAAATCGACCCCCTAGCCAAAAATGGCATTCTAAAGAGTTTGGACGGCTCAAATCATGAAAATGGGGCTCCCATAATTCAGAATTATAAATTTATGGTTCTGGACCTTTTTTGCAAATATCTCAAGAATTTATGATGAATAAACGGCTAAAAATTGGTCCCATGGCCGGTTTTGACCTTTAGAAGAGTTTGGACAATTCAGATTGGCATATCAGGGCCCAGGAAAGTGTAAATTTTGAAAAAAGAAAATGGATTGAGTTCAATCCACGTGAAAACAGTGCAAAATTAGTGAGCACATCCAATGGTCCATCGCTTTTCACAAATTTCTCGAGATCCATGAGGAATCAATGCACCAAATTTGGTCCCATAGCCATTTTGGACCTTCTAAAGAGGATTTCCTGTTTGGATCATGAAAGTGGGTCCCATAGAAGTGAAAATGATACATCTAATGGTCTAGACTTTTTTGCAAATATCTCAAACTTTATGAAGAATCAACTTCACACCCAAAAGTGAAAAAACAAAAAAAGGACTGCTCAAATTCACACCCAAATCGATATAGCATGCTCCTCGTGACAGTAACATGCGTAACAGTTTACCATCTGTTGAGGTGTGAAAATCTTGTGCTCATTTTCACACCATTACACGTCTATTTTACACATCTCATGCGTAAATCAATCCAAACAAACACAAATGTGCACAACCATTACGCATGCGAACCATTTACATAAGCAAATGGCTACCCCTTAGGATTTGATATGAAACATAGGATTCGGGATACGAATAGTAGGATTTTAACAACAATATCTATTGAAGTCATTTAAGCACTCCACGACTTTAATAGGCTCAAGGGCACTTTGAGTAGGAGCACAATTGTAAAGTGCTAAAACAAAATGAAAATACAAAAATGTGGTTTTTTAATAGCATTATAGGATTTCACCTCAAAGCTAGGGCCTGTTTGCATTAGAATACATAGGAATCCATGGTCAAATGAGCTCCACTGAAGGATTATTAAAGAGGTGAGGTGTGAATGATATGAGGTGAGGGTTGAAGGATATAAGGTAGCAATATAGATGGGACACTGACATTCTTGGGATTTAAACTACTAGGGCCCTCCATTATAATAATAATAATAATAATAAAAACTTCTAGGGCGTTGGCTGGGTATTCATTTCCATCTTCCCTTGATTCACTTTCCATTAAGAGGAGGTTATTTGATGGTCATTTCTATATATGCACCTTGAATCTTCATTTTTAACCACTGATGGCATGAATTCCTATATATTCAATCCCTATGTATAGCAAACAAATAGGCCCTTAGTTGTAGAGTAATTTTTATTATTCCTATTTTCTGCATATGTTACTTGTAATGCACTGGATTTTTTTCCATTATGCAATGCATGTGACAAGCAACGGGAAGATTGCTGGAGCAATTTGCTAATATCATAGAGGCTCTTTTCCTGGTCACAAATGCAAACCAGCCTCATCTTAGGTAAGATGATCATGTCAATATCAAGAACCACTCAGTTCCCATTTGGCTTCCTAATTAGGTCCTCTTTTCTTAAAATTATTTTTCCACGAGATGAGTAGGGGAGGATGTAACAACCCGGTCCCACATCGGATAGGTGAGACACCCGGATCCTGGCTATAAGTCTGGACCCCCGCCTATTGCAGTACCGAGGCCTTTTGGGGACGCCTGTGGGTTAGCCCCAAAAACAAAACTGTGCGGGTCAAAGGCCCAAAGCGGACAATATCGAGCTGGTGGGGCGGGTCTGTGACAAAATGATATCAGAGCCAAGGACAGCTCCCGTTCGAGTGGGGGAGGATGTAACAACCCAATCCCACATCGGATATGTGAGACGCCCGGATCCTGGCTATAAGTCCAGACCCACGCCTATTGCAGTACCGAGGCCTTTTGGGGACGCCTACGGGTCAGCCCCATAAACAAAACCGTGCGGGTCAAAAGCCCAAAGCGGACAATATCGGACTGGTGGGACGGGTATGTGACAAAAGGCTATGCTTATACCGCCTTCTATTAGGTCCCTCATGGATCAGTGGGGGATGGAGCCTTTTAAAAAAGCAGGATCAAGTCTTATGCAAAATGCTTCCCCTTGCAATGGCATGATGAGTATGGAAAGAAACAAATATAAGGATCTTATCGGTGAATGGTCCAAGCCAGAACTAAATCACTACTCATTATGTGGGGTTCCTAGGCTAGGACATTCATAGAAATTGGTTGACGACGTTATATGTCCACACAGAGACACACAAAATGGTATAGGCAGAGTAGAGAAAGCACCTTTGGGTGGTTTCAAAATCAATACAGATGGGATCTCACGAGGTAATTTGGGTAATTTGCAATGCGAGGAGTCGTCAAGAATAACAAGGGGTGATATGCCACATCATTTCCAGGATTAGTAGGTTTTGATAATTTAAATAGAGTGGAGATCATGGCCACAAGGAAGGTCTAGAGATAGCCAAGTCCTTGCATGGACAGGTTATAGATGAGAGGGACTACAAAAATGCAACGACAAGGGCTGGTGGAGCAGCGCTGCAGCAGTATCCATGACATTTCTTCTACATTTTCAAGGAAGATTAGATCATTATCTGTAGATCTCAAGGCATTATTGTAACACATCCTAGAGAGGCAAATGAAGAAGCGGACACTAGCTAAATCAGGTGTTGCTAACAACAAGAAAATAGCCATTGTTCATGGTGTAATTTATCAGTAGATGATAGATACATATGGTAAAGCTATTTTGCTTCATATAACAGCCCTCTCTATCCCCACAACGGAGTTCTGTCCCTTGTCCATAACCATTTAATCTTCACCAACGAAATTCTCTTATATCTAAAAGAGAAGGCTCAAACAGCTGCACACACATATCCCACATCCAAACCTGTCTAAGAAAACAAAATTGGTGGAATTGGGGGTTTTCTTTACCAGTCCGTCTTTGGGGCAAGGTGCTAAAAATGCAGGCCCACTTGATGCATAGCCATGCAGCACATGCAAGCAAGCTGCATGGCAATGGGAATGGAAAGCATGACATCATGTTCACAAACCCTTGGAGCAAAAGCAAATATTTGCATAATATTCACGTGAGGAAGAATGAAGCCATACTTACTTGGCAAACATCAACTATGATGGAGTCATTGCGAGCAAGATGATTTGTCCAGTATTCATCAGCCACTTCTTCATCTGGACGCCCATGTGCATCCTTTGCTTCAATATAAGGCTTGCATTTCACACGATTCAGATCTTCGTGGAGACCATCCAACAAGAAAGCAAGAAGTTCCTGAAGAAGAATGAGCAAAACATATTAACCAGTCTTTTCATTCAGATTTCATAAAATTACATGCAGTAATTCAGATGCCACCATTTTGAACAAGCCTTATCCCTTAGAGGAAGAAAGAATTACTGACTTGTGAATCATGCTGGTTAAAACCACTGAACTGGGGAGCGAAGCGAGCAAGTTTTGTTTTAAACATCCGCGGTGCAACAGGAGTTTTTCCAGGAGCCCATAACTTCCTTAATAAATCTCCAAATGCCAAAGCAAGTTCACCCTGACCAAGAAACACTTCAAAAAGTCAGAAAAAGACTTACAGATGTTCCCACCAACTATATGGAACTTCTGCCAAAACCATGACCAACTACCCAACCAAATGATGATCAAAACTGTCACTAAACGCAAACTATTTATTCATAGATCAAAATAATTAAATAAAAGAGGAACTTACATCCATGCCCAATGGGTTGTTTTGATTTATTTCTTTATGATAGTCCCCAAGGAAATATTCAACAAGCTGTGGTGTATGCACCAGGCACTGGATTGCACTGTTCATAAAACAGGTGTTTCCAAGGTTCTGTAATCCTATCAAACCCAAAGAACCTACTCCAGAGCTTCCATTCATGGATGTGGAATTGGCAAGAACAACATTGGAATCAAGATTTCCATTGACACCATTCCCAATGAGGGATCCACAAAAAGATGGAGCCACCATCTTAGATTGCTGCACTGCCGGATCATCTTTCTTTGCTTCATTTCTGCACTTAATAGAGTCTGACAACCCATACACTTGTAACTCCAAAAGTATCTACACACAAAAAAGAAAATAAGTGGCTAAGAAGTTGGGACCCACTTACATGAATGTTACAGATGGCCAAAAATCCTTTTTGTTCACATCAGTAAAGCCCTTGTTTCTGAGATGAAAGGAATTAAGATCCCAAGGAAAAAGAATTATTATTAGTAGCATTCTTAGGGACAACAGTGGGATATGAGGCTGACTTTTGGGGCCTCCAACCTAGTCCTGGTAGTGGCACCTATTAGGATTAATGGCCATCTATACAGACTATACTGTCTTCTTTTTTGTTTTTATGGGATTTTTTTTTTTTTTGTTGACAAATAAGAAAAAGACATGTGACTAGAGCGTTCAACTAAATGTATGGATTTCATCCTCCATTCCTTTTCTTCAAATTTTTCGACTTCTCTTCATAAACACTTCCTAACTTCAGAAAACATCCTAACCTACACACAATTTCATCTTATTTTTATTTACAAAAATAAAAAATAACTTTTTTTCTTTTTCTTTTTTCCAGTAACATTGATATCTTAAACATTCTTAACTTTTCACACATCTCATTTATAATATTTTAATATATGTCTAGTATGTTCTTCATAGATAGTCTTATATTTCAAAATATTGGCGCTGCTATGGATTGAAAATGGATGGATTATCAATAACTAGTTCTTTTCTTTTTAATTCTTCTATAATTTTTCTTTCTATAGTAAAAATATAAAACTCCTTCAATTTGCAACAATATCCATGATACGATTCGATTCGTCCCCTTGAACGATTTGCGATACGATTTCGATTTGCAGGACAATGATCCCAAGTGAAACAATTATTATTGATAGCATTATTAGGGATCACTATTAAGTAATTAGTTTGCCGCACCTTTAACACCTAGGCATATCAAGTGTATTAGTTAGCAACTTGAGATGGTATCAGAGTCAACACATCTCGGATTCGAATCCGCGCAGCGCAAAAAGGGCCACAAGCCGCTTTTTGTGTGGGGGCGCATGTTCGCAGGGCAAAAGGGCCACATGCCGCATCTTGTGGGGGTGTGTGCTTCAAGTCCAAGCGGGAGGGAGGGTACAAAGTAGTTAGTTTGTCGCACCTTTAACGCCTAGGCATTTTGAGTGCGTTGGTTAGCAACTTGAGAATCACTATGGGAATATGATATCAAACATTTTCAGGACCCACAAGTCCCGGTAGCACCAACCCTTTGGATTGATGGCTATTTGCATTGCCTTTACTCATCAAAGATAACATCTCAATACCTTACATAATTGAAGCAGATTCCAAGTGTCACATTTATGGGCTACAATCACAGTTGCAGTTGCCATGTCAGTCAACCTCAAAAAGTGATGCATCACAATTCACAGTCATCGCAGCCTGAATCATTTTAGGACCCCAAAAAACCTGGAAAATATCTAAAATCCAAAATATTGGAAAATGCTAGAATCATATGCTTTTTTTTTTTTTCATTACTACACACTATAAATCAAAATCTAGGTCCCCCAAGTCATTTACATCTTGTAGCTTTAACTGTAAAACTTGTTAAAGTTTTAGTGTTTAATCCATGGGCCCATCCTCATAATTTATAAATCCATCAATGTGGCCCATCTCCCATGTCTAAATCCAAACCACTCAGAATAAATATCACCTCTTAAATTAACTCTGAAAATTTTCATTCCAATCAAGGTTGGGCCAACTATCATCAAATTGGCGATGCCACATGATTAGACTCGCCTTATTTTATTTTCCTTTCTTTTTTATTTCAATCATGTGCAATGTGATCTAATTGGCAGTAGGCCCAATTTTGGTTGAAGTAAAGTTGGGCACATAGAACAAGGGATAAGAATTTGCTGAGCCCATCATATATCATAGTACTTTAGGGTCTACCATCTAAAAAAAAATCCACCAGCTGCTGCTAACTATTTGATCAAAGATCATTACAATCAAAATAGAAACCTTAGTTACTATCAAATTAATGATCCAAGATCAAAGAGCCGGCAGTATCCAACTAAATTTATTTATTATTATTTTTTTCCGATTGAAAAACCCGAGATTTCTCTTCAATTTAGTAGCAATAGGCATGCAAGTCTTACTGGAAAAAGTTCAGATGTGTATAGATCCATGATAGACTACATCTCCTGAACCTTGGGCTCACCTATTAAAAATCTTATAAGCTTAAAGTAAATTGCCCAATCTTCTAAGGGCCCTGGATAAATTTCACTCCAATAGTATTTGGACCACCATTAGGTTCATACATAAAAGACTGATTGATCTGATGGTGGACTAAAATTTTATTGGAGTAAAACTTATCTATGGCCCATACAAGATAAGGGCATTTACTTTGAGCAGATAGGATTTTAGGTGGGCACGACTGAGAGGGCCCTACTGAGGACACAAACTTAATGAGTCTCAGCCTCATATGACTCGGGCTTCAATAAAACAAAAGCAGAATTTGATTTTAGGATAGTCGGCCACTTTTTACCTGTGCGGACTGGAAGGAGAAAAAGAAAAGGAAGAGGAAGGAGGAAAGAAAAGGCAAGAGGAAGCAGGAGCAACGGCGGCAGTCAGCAGGTCCAGAGCAGCAGTGCCATCAAGAGCAATGCTTTTGCTGCCATCAAGAGCAATGCACAAAAGCATAGGCACTCTCTCTCTCTCTCTCTCTCTCTCTCTCTCTCTCTCTCTCTCTCTCTCTCTCTCTCTCTCTCTCTCTCTCTCTCTCTCTCTCTCTCTCTGTTTTTTTCCTGGTCTGCTGCTCTGTCTCTTTCTTCTCTTTTATCTAAACTTTTCAGTAAATATGACAGTGAATATGGTGCGATACACCATTCACAAAAAAATAAATAAATAAATAAAAAGTGGTGCGATACACACCGATACAGATATCAGGGAAATATACCGGTGTGGCATCCACCACTAGCTTGTTACATCATGGCCAACACTTTAAACCATGGTCACATTTCATAGAATTTGGGAGAGAAGGATGACTAGTAGAGATTCACATTCATTATAAGGGACTTATTGGTCAACACTTACATTGTTTATCGAGATTCAACAGTAAACATCGCAAATATAAATTCCTGCCTTTTTTATGATTGGCTTTTGACAAAACTAGAGAAATCGATCACCATAAAGTGTAACAAATCACGATTTGCATACTTCTACAATTCGAGGACTATCTTGCTACATCATGGCCAATACTTTAAACCATGGTCACATTACATAGAATTTGGGAGAGAAGGATGACTAGTAGAGATTCACATTCATTATAAGGGACTGATTGGTCAACACTTACATTGTTTATCGAGATTCAACAGTAAACATCGCAAATATAAATTCCTTCCTTTTTTATGATTGGCTTTTGACAAAACTAGAGAAATCAATCACCATAAAGTGTAACAAATCATGATTTGCATACTTCTACAATTCGAGGAAAAAATATTTCTCAATGACACAATTGGCCTTGAAGTAAGCTTCCAATGATATCAACTCATGATCTCTTCCAAGAAAACAAACTCTACCATTAAGTTACACTTAATTTACTACTAAGATCAGTTTTAAAAATAAATCAACCAAACAGTCTGTTAAACTATAGATTTTAATCAATTTTATTCTCTCTTCAAGCTTTTAACTTAGATCTAACAAAATCACGATCCAAATTCTTTTAGAAGAACTAAACACATCATAAATAAGACAGTCACATATAAAACATTTATCTAGTCTGAGTTTTCTATGCCTAGAGATATTAATTCTCCTGCCAATGTCTACAGGACCTCGGCCATGGGGATTGCTCCACTATGTGATTACTTTGTGCTTCTTATCTCGAGTCTTCCTGTATTTTGAGTATTTTGATGGATAGGTTCATTTTTGTACCTTATGCATCTCTCCCCAATTTCCTTCATTTTAAAATTCATCATTAACACAAATAAATAGTTAAGTTCATAGTTACTGTCATTACATCTATTCCAATTATTGTTTTCACATCCATTAAATATGTTAGAAAGCATGTGCCTAGTGAAATTGACACTTGAAAGAACAATGATGTCTTAACATAGACTGAACAGCATGACAAGTCTAGCATAGTGTCACATGGGAATGCCAAACAGAACTTGATTATTGATACATTGAACAGGTCTCTGTCAATGTCTACCTTGAGGTTAAATCACTACAGCATACAAATTGACCCTACAATATCAAAAGCTGAATACGATGGAATCAGAGCAACTGTGGAATCAATTCGCCTATCAAAAAAAAAAAAAAATGTTAACTGCTCTATTGTGTCTCAAATTCTAACAGATTACCAAGTTCTAGACCCAACAATACCGAGTGCCCACTCCTTGTACTTAATCATGTTAAAGAGATCCAAGCTTGTAAATCTGGGACTCTATTCAAAGACTTCCACGACCAGTGATTTAAAATTTGGACTCGGCCCCCAACTCAAATAGATTGGAATGGAGAAAAAGAATTCATGTAACCGACCCTAACATAGTTGGGACAAGGCTTTGGTGATGATGATGACTAGGTCCCCCTACTTGGCGAGGGTCGAGTTTAGTCAGTCGAGTCACAATCAGGTTGATTTGCTTTTTAAAAATAAAATATAAAAAACAAAAAATCTCTCACCGACAGAAAGTGTGAGACTCAGAGACTTTAAACTCTCTTCTTATGGAGGAGAAGCTCCAAAATCCTCTCTAAATTTTACCTACTTACCAAATGGAGAAGCTCCAAAACCCTAATAATGGTGGAAGAGAGGACCAAGCCCCCAAAAGGACCAAAAACCTAACGACGGCACATCTGAAACCCTACCAAACCCTCTCTTTGCAGATGAGATGGATAGCTTCCACTCCACTCCAAACATCTGCATCCCTTCCGCCCCGGCTGCCCCCCAAGTGAGAAAGAGAGAGAAGAGGAGATGGAGAGAAGATGTCGATGCTTATGGAAATGAAATGCAAGGAATGGGACAGAAAAAGTCTTGGAAGGAATAAGCTGGAGTTTCAACTATATAGAGATAAGAGTTCTCATCCTTCTTGGTACAATGACCTGGATTTTTTAGGGTTCTGGGTTCTTATCCTTCTGTTGAGATTTTGAGTCATGCACTGAGGGATCATGTAATAGTTTTGCTCTCCGCATTTGTTGAAGCACTTCAAGTTTCCAAGCTGGCTACTTAAGGACTCGGCCAGGCATAACTTTTTAAATAGGACTGGCCGAGATCAAACAAACTCAACTCATGACTCACTCATAAGTAGGACACAGCATTTTCATCACAAAGGTTAAGGAAAAGAACAACCACTTCATAGGGGAGCCAGTCTCTCATTTGCAACAGCAGCTAAGCTTCAGCCAATGTGCCTCAGTAGACAAGGAATGCCGCAAGATGATTTTCACCCAGTAAATGTTAACTGCAACAACACAACGTACCCACTTTTTGTATCTGATGACGTCGAAGAGGTCCAAGGTCACAAAGACTATGACGACCCACTAATAGGTAGGACTTCACAGTTTTTCTTTTTTTTATTGGGACCAGTCCAATGTAGTTGAACAGGCTAGAAACAAGCACCTCAAAGAAACTTATTCTCTCATTTGCACCAGCATCTAGGCTTCAGCCAATGAGTTTCTCCTTTTTTTGTGAATAGTCTTTGGCAAATGAGTTTCAGCAGACATAACGCGATCATTGTTATGTAGTTATTGTAAATAAATCAGTATGTACTTTTCTGTTTCTCATAAAATTTCAAATCCGAGAAATTTTCCAGTGATGAGGCTGATTTTACTGTTAATAACCAGAAACACCATAAGCTCGAGTTGTTAGTGAACGAACAATGTATATCAAAGGGTCCTAACAGCCACCGTCACGTGTGGGGCTCCGCACATGGACAGAAATACGGCAAATTACCAACGTGGACAGAAACACGTCTCCAGGGATTCAAACACACGACCTCCGGCTTTAATACCATATTAATAACCAGAAACACCAAAAGGATGAGCTGTTAGTGAACGGCAAAACAATATATATCAAACCCAACCCCCCCCCCCCCCCCCCCCCCCCCCCCTCTCTTCTCCCTACCCCCGCCGTTCGAATTCGAAACCCAATAAACAAATAGAACAGACATACCAAGCAAACAGATGGAGGGAACATGCCTCCCAGGAGTTTCGAACTCGTGATCTATGGCTTTGATACCATGTTAATAACCAAAAACATCAAAAGCTCAAGTGGCTAGTTAACTACAGAACAATATATATCAAAGGGTCCTGACATTTACACAATTAGCAGCCTGTCATGTGCGGCCCACATGGATGCATACCAATCATGGAAAAAGATGGACGGAAAGATCTATCTACTAGAATTGCGCAATAATGGGGAGCATTGGATCATCTTAAGCAGGTTAATGGACTCAAATTGAGACAAATTACAGCCCATAGACAAAATTCACATTTTATCATTTTTGCACGATCAATGCAACAATGTATATGATTTTGCATCAAAATTAGGCTAACAGCCATTTTTTCCTTTTTTCGATCGGTAACAATAAAGGTTGAGAGCCAAATCATAAAGGTAATGAGTGCAAAGCAGTAGGATTGATCATAACTGATTCCAGGTGGGCCCCACAGGCCAGGCAACTGAATTAGAAAAAGTAGCAGCCTGACTGTTCTTGATAATTCTGTTCCAAATTCAGGGAATGAAAAAAAAAATTGTATTTCAGTTGCAAAAAAATGTATTCTAAATGTTGACGTTCAATAAATAATTGTAGTTGCCCAGAAATGATGTATAGACTATAGACTATAAGTTGACGTAGATGCTGCAATATTAAATGAAACAATCAGAGTGTTTGTAAGGCTTAATAATACTGGATCAAGTATCCATCAAAGTTGACTCAGGATAGTTACGTGTATACAATCCTTGTGCTTTTAATACAGCCAGTATAATACAGTACAATCATTGCTTTCAAAGCAACTGAATACAAATTGCCAGAGAATATCTACAGAAGTTGAATAACATTACCATCTTATGTCAAGTGTGACAAAAACAAGATATGATTAACCACATTGAAACACCAACTAGCTACCTCTTGATCTGATTGGCGTTGAAAATCCTTGGTGAACTTATTTCTCTCATTTGTGAAATACAGATTCGTCTGCCCAGAGAAGTCCCAAATGCGCACCTGCAACGCCAGAGCTATGAATCATCAAATGCTGCTAGAAAACTCTAAAACATTGCTCAAAGCAATGTGAATTAGTACTTAGGAACATACTGGCTCAGAGTCAACACTGAAAATCTTGCAGGCTCTTTTGTAAAATTCCATTGCATTGTCCTGAAAGACAGCTTACAAGAATAAACAGAATTAAAAATTTGGCTTAAATGTCATTTGCTTATTTAAAGTTTAAAACGCTTCTAAACACAAACAAGGGAGTGCACATAATAAGTACTTCTATCAGCAAATGGTCATAAAAATTTGGGAAGCTATGACGCTATCTACAACTACCCAATGATGAGCGCAATATATCTTTTTGGCATTATAATTGTAGCATGCAATGTCATGGACACATGCCCAGTGAAGTTCAAATAATATATTTATAGATCCAAAAGTTAAATAAAATGAGTGTCTACTCATATCATGTGTAGAGATGCTCTGGAACATGTGCGGAATATCTATTTCCATCAGCCTAGAAAGTGATACCGTACAATGACATTAGAAGAAGCTTCAAGAAAGCTTTGCTCAGAAGGCACAAATAATTTTCAGCATCCCCTAGGAAAAGAATGAGCCCAAGTGTCAAATAGACATGCCCCTTGTTGAAATAAGTCATATGCCTTCCATTCAAAACATCACAGCTCCCTAGGAATTCTTTTTCCTTTCCATAGTTGGGAAAACCCTAGGCCCTTGAGAACACAGACAGTCAGACTAATAGGTAGCCACCTTTTCAACACCATGGATGGAGTCCAAATCCATTTAGATTTCTGAGCTACCAAAACATATAAGAATTCTATGGATACTTCAACGTCTTGCTTCATTTCTCTCTTTATGTAAGAAAGAAAGATCGGATTTTGTCTCATTACATCAAATCTTGCTATTAGGACGTGAAGAAATAGGCAGTGCTTTCAAACCAACGTTTATAGGAAGCATTAGTAAAAATCTACCCACGCTGCCAAAACTAATGGGAAAACCATTCCCACCGGGAGTCACAATATAAGTCATATTAAGCACGCACTCATATAAAAAAAAAAAGCTGGCACTAATATCATTTAGCAATAGACAGAATGCATCCACCTCCAAATCCATGTTTCTTCGTTGGAGCTCAACGTCCATCAACCTCATATTATGTAGGGTGCTATCTCTCAAAGTTATTAGCCAGTAATCCCAAAACCAATTGGTGATGGGAAACTACACAAGCAACTGCTTACCCCCCCCCCGGCGGGACACCATCCGGACCCGAAGCACAAACCAACACAAGACTACAACGAGGCACTTGTGCCCACACAAACACACAACACAGCATGGGGCGATTTTTTTGCCCTACGTGGTTTCAAACCCGGGACGTGTTGGCTCTGATACCATCTCAGAGTTGTTAGCCAGAAATCCCAAAACCAATTGGTGATGGAAAACTACACAAACAACCTTTTAACATTATCCTCCTCCCAATCCATGTTTCTTTGTTGGAGCTCAACGGCCATCCACCTCATATTATGAAGAGAGTTATCTCCAAAGAACGTGAATTTATCATATCACTCTACTCATCTTTCCCTCCATCATGCATTCAACTCAAATTTAAATTTTTTCTCAAATTTTATCCCCAAACAATGAGTATTTCTTATATCACTCTACTGATCTTTCCCTCCAACATGCATTCAACTCAAAATTAGATTTTTTCTCAAATTTTATCTCCAAAAAATGTGAATTTCTATTATCACTCTACTGATCTTTCCCTCCATCATGCATTCAACTTAAAATAATTTAAAAAAAAAAAAAGGACTGCCTTTACAAAGTTATAGAATAATGGAAGAAACAGTTTAAAGTGTCAATAAAAATCATATTGAGAATACCATCGGTATTAGGCAGCCAAAAAAAGCCAATAAAAATGAGTAAAATGCTAAAGATATTAAGACATACCCTTTTACTTATCCTTAGTGTCAACTGATTTGCCTCTTGCACAACAATGAGCCTGAGTTGTAACGGATAAACATCTGACATACCATCTTTAGCCACAGAAAAGCTTCCACCATTCCTCGTTGCTGCATTTGAGTCACTATGCCTGATAACGAGTGAAAAGAAGAAACGAGTGAAAAGAAGAATTAATGATGAGAGAGAATGTATATTACATACCATAAGACACACACTGCTTTTACCATAAAGAAAATCAAATAAAGAGCTGCTTTCACCATTCAAAAATGAAAAGAATAGTAGTAGAAGAAAGTAAAGTTTCAAAATATAGGTCCAATAAGGCAGCCTTTAGGATTCCAACGGTCCAAAACAAGTTTAAAAAGCTGCACGGAACAAAAGGCACAAGTTCATTCACAGCTAGGCATTGGTCTAACAGACTAAAAACAAGTATTAATGTCACCAAAAACTATGCACATATACAGAGTTCTGAGAGGCAGAAAATGTCCACAAATATCTGCTTTAGATGATCTATAACTAGTTTTGGATGTCTTTCAAAGTACTAGGACAATTGCCTATACAAATTTTGAAGGACCCATGAGTTTTAAGCCTCAAATGTTGGGTTGAGTGTTGCATTTGGTGACATTTTCCTAACTTTCTTTCTCGAGAAGATTGGGGTTACAGCTTACAAGTTATTAGGTCAAGGAGGATTAGTGGCCGAGATCAGTCGCTCATAGGCTTTAGGTTTAAGTATAATAAGCATGATAAGCTTTTTTTATCGATAACTGAAAAATATTTGAAAAAGAGGAAGAACAGGAAAGTACAGCAAGAGAGACTCCATGATGCACGGTTTCCAGTATAAGAGGACTATATTGGATACCGAACACCCCTACAAAATAGAAGCACTTAAATTACAAGAGTGATCAACCCTCTGCTGAGCTAGACAATCCGCCATACTATTGGCAGACCTACTAATATGTTGGAATGACACCGGTGATGGAGATGCCAGGAGAAGAATCTCATTAAGGTAGAATTGCATCTTCCATGGACCCAAAAACGGAATTCACCCAAGATATACCATTAGAAGAATCACGTTCCACTATTAATAGATTCTGATATAAGGTGTTGAAAATGCGAAGAGCTTATAGAATAGCCAATAGTTCAGCTTCATTAGAATCTTCAATTTCAACATGCTTTGAGAACAAATGCAACACTTCTCCTTTGTGATTTCTTGAAACTCCACCCATGCCAGCCAACCCTGGCTGTGCTGCTCCATCTACATTAAACTCTTAAGACACCTGTCTGAGGAGGATCCCAAAATACTTTCCTTTTCTGTTTGAGACACCAACCTTAAGCAAGCATTCCAATTGTGTAGAATGTTGCCTATTTTGAGATAGGAAAATTGCTTTCTAACACTTGCCCATTTCACAATCCTCAATGCCACAGCTGAAACAATGCCCTCACGTGATGATTCTTTATTGCTAAAAAATCCTCACATTCCTTTGTTTCCAAATAGACAAAAGGATGGAAAAGGAGATGAGCCTCCATAGAGTTAAATCGCGCCCAACCACAGGAGATCCCCTCCAAGCCTCAAGAACTTCAAATAGTGAACCTGGGAAACACCAATCAACATTGCTTTCTTTGAGGGCATGTCCCCAAATGGACATTGTCACACTACAATTAATAAAAAGATGATCTATAGACTCTCTCTCCCTCCCACAAAGGTAACACATGTCTGATATAGAATCCATCCTCATCCCCCTCAAATTATCAATTATCGAGATCTTGCCTGCCATTGCCAACCAACAAAAAGCCTCCACTCTAGGGGGAACCAGACCCATCCCAACAAAGACACAAGATGGACGCGACACAGGTTCCGACTCCCGGAGAAAAGACTTTTGAGGAAAAGAATCCAGCTTATCAATATGAGAGTCTGGAACATCCATGAATACAAATACGTTAGAAAGAAGACTCGACAAGGACTCAAACTCAACCAACTCTGACTGATGAAGAACCCTCCTAAGACTCACGTCCCAAGACAAATTGTTCCCCACCCCAACATAAAAATCTTTGACTGAAGACTCTTTGTTGGAGGTCACCCTAAACACTCTTTAAAAAAGATGTAAAGGACCTACCCCCGCCCAATCATCAAACCAAAAACGAACATCACCCCCCTCCCCCACTTTGAAACCCAGACTCTTATTAAACACTACCCCCTTAATAATGGATGCATCCCCAAAACTCATAACAGCCCAAAATCCAGACAACCTATACCTAGGAACCCTTTTGGGAACCCATCCCCATCTATCCACCCAATACTTAGAAACTATAACCCTCCTCCAAAAAGCTTTTTTTTCTCTTCCACGTACCTCCACCACCATTTTGCTAACAATGCCCAATCCCACAGTAACTTTTGGCTCAACCACCTCACTCCACTTCATTAAATGCATCTTCTTCCTTCAACCGGATCCCTCCCAGAAAAAGTTTCTCCTAATCCGGTCCAACTTCTTGATTACCGCCTCCGGCATCTTGAATAATGACATAATATACTGGAAGACTTGATAGAAATGATTTGATGAGGGTGATCCAACCTTCCTAGGTAAAGGTACTGCCATTTCCATGTGGATAACTTCTCCTCAAGTTTTTCAACCACCAGATCCCACATCGATATTGATCTAGGGTTCGCCCCAATAGGCAGGCCAAGATATTGAAATAGAAGCCTACCAATTCTATAGTTAAGTCTCTCAACCAATCTCTGAATCCACTCCAACAGACAACCCACTCCTACTAAAAAAAACTTTGAGACAAATATAAGGGAGGCTTCTTTAATTCTACATTGGTTGTTTGTTGATATCCTAGTACAAGCTCAAATATGAATAAGGATAAAAAAATTAAAAAAGAGGATTTGAACCACCAACGAACACTGTACATAGAGCAATAACTTTCCCTCTATTCACAAAAGAAACACACTGCAAGAGCCTCTGCTAATTTTGGTCAAAAAAAAAAAAAAAAAACACTCATATTGCATGTGAACAAAAAGTAACTCCAGACTTAACTAGTGAAAACACAATGGATCAGTAGATAATATGATATATATTAGGTAAATTCTTATGGTCTTTTCATTGATTCCTTCCCTTTTGCTGCAATTGATTCAATTCAAAAATAAAAAATAGGATCCAAAATTCAAAGCAGAAACTAAGCTTAGCCATTACTCTCTTGCCTAAATAATCCAATCTTTTCTTAATTAGAGATGTTTATTTGGTAGATCTTATCTAATCTTGATTTCGAAAACAACACCATTGTCAACGAGGTACCCTCCAACTCATTCAATTGACCCACTTGGTTCCTAGGGCCCAAGTTACACTAAGCTAGGGGTGTAAATTAGGTCAAGGTGCCTTTTCCACGGCACAGCATAGCCCAGCCCCAACGGTCAAAAACACTCCCCCCACACCACACCACCCAGAAAAGGGTCAAATAAAGGGTATTTTGTGTCATTTCAACAATTGGTCGATTCCTCTCCCCTCATTTCTCAACACTCATTTACACTCTCTCTAAGCTCTCTTTCTCTCTCTATAGCTCTCTAAAGCACCAAAAGCTCTCTTTAAGCTCTCAAAGGCTAAGAAGTTAGTGAGTGCATAAAGACCCACTCAAGGAGCTCTTACTCTCTTCAAGGTATTTATTAATTTAAATTTCAGATTTTATTTAATATATACATGGCAATATTATATAATATGTCTCATCCTCTCCCCTTTCTTATATAAATTATCACAACAAATACAATAATTATTTATATATAATTATTTATTTAGTTTTTTTATAAACTTTGTTTTTTTTTTAAAATGGTTGGACCATCAAAACAGTTCAACTTTGACTTTAGCTTAAATGATTCAAACGCTGCAAATTTGGGTCTAGATCAAAAGGTAGAAAGCACTCGTGAATCTATTGCCCAACATCAAACTTCAACCAAAAAGAAAAGAAAGTTGACTTCTGAAGTTTGGAAGTATTTTGAGTTAGTTGAGATTAACAATCCTACTGGAAACACAGTGGAAAGGGCACAATGCAAATTCTTTAAAGATCGTTATAGTTGTAAGTCATCAGGTGGCACAAGCCACCTTATTAGACACATGCAACTGTGTATGCCCAAACAAGCTCAAGAAAATGTCAATCCGGCAGTAGGGGGGAACTCAAACTCAACTATCTCAAAGTTCTTCATCAGGTAATTTAGGAGTTTTTAATTATAACCCTATTAATGCAAGATACTAACTTGTAACTTTATTTTGATTAATCAATTACCATTTCTACTTGCTGAGAATGAATCCTTAAAAGAATTTAAGAATCAAGCATTCACCCCTTTATTTTGAAAAATTTCTAGAAATACTACCTGAAATGATGCAATAAAAATGTTTAGAAAAGAAAGAGAGGATTAAAAAACTACTCTTCCAAACATACCCGGAAAAATAGGATTGACTTAGGATTTTTGGGCCTCCAAACAGAATGTTGGTTACATTTCAATAACCGCACATTATATTGATAAGGCCTGGATTATGCAGAAAAGAATGATTCCATTATCTTTACTTGAGTACCCACATACTGGTGCTAGGATAGGGCCCACTATCCTAGAAAAAATCAGAGAGTATGATATTGAAAATAAAATAATTTCTATAACTTAGATAATGCAAGCTCCAACAATAGTGTTGTTGATATACTAAAATCCACGCCCTCACTTAAGTTAAATAGGGTTCATTTTCACAATAGATGTGCATGTCACATCTTAAATCTTAGGGAGAATTTCAAATAAGGCCTTAAGTTTTTGTCTTATTTCAAACAAAGGACACAAGTTTCAAAACTTTTCAAATTAGTCCCTACGCTTTCTCGAAAGTTTTCAATTAAGGACATCTATCCATTTAAAGCTTTTTTTTTTAAATACTCAAATTACCCTTCACTAAAATAAAACCCTCATTCACTTTCTCTGTATTCTCCTCATTTTCTTCACAAGCGTTTTATTGTGATCAAGGACAACCAGCGTCTTTACACGATTGACTGCATGTAATGGTTGTTGTAACCATGTCATGGCTTTAAATGAAGGGTACTTTGGGTATTTTAAAAAAAAATGAGAAAAAAGTCGCCAGAAAATACCTTTAAATGGCCAGATGTCCTTAATTAAAAACTTTTTGAAAAACTTAGGGACTAATTTGAAAACTTTTGAAACTTGTATCCTTGTTTGAAATAAGGCAAAAACTTAAGGCCTTATTTGAAAATTTCCCTAAATCTTATAGTACAAGATGGATTAAGATTTATTAAGCCTATCATAAAAGTGACTAAATACATTAAAGGTTACATTTTTACTTCTCCTTCAAAGAAACAAAATTGGAAGGAGATATATAGAAGTCTTAATAAGAATCCCAAAAAAATACAACCAGATGTAAAGCGTAGGTGGAACTTTATTTATCAAATGTTAAGAGAAACTTGTAATTATAAAGGCGTAATTAATCAATATGGTGCTTTATATTTAACACATGTAGAAATTTCTATAGGTGAAGAAAATTGGAAAGTTCTTGAAATAATAAGAGATTTTTTAGAAATTTTTAATGATGCGGCCTTTTTTTTTTTTTCTGATGTATATTATCCCACCTCAATTCAAGTTTTGAACCACTTTTATGAAATTAGTTTTTCTTTTGAAAAATCTAGAAATAAAACGACTTTCAAGGATGTGTACAGTAATGGAAATGAAGTTTTCACAATACTGGAAAAATGCTCGTTTAACATTTTTTTTAGCCTCTATATTAGATCATAGGGTAAAATAAGTAGGTGTAAAAACTTTACTTTTAAGTAATAAATAATAATCTGAATGTCGCTAATTTAAATAATATTTCTATCATCAAATCTTATTTAGAACTTTTTATTGAGAATTCTACCCAATTGGGTGGGCTGGAAAAACCCTCTACCCCTCTGGGCCCTCCCCAACCATCAGGGGCGGATCCAGGACTTCTAATCTGGGGGGGCTGCACTTAAGTTACAATAAAAAAATAGCAACAATGTCTCACCAAAAACTATAAAAAATAGCAATAATGTCCCACCAAAAACTATCTATGTACTATCTTCATAATTCATTTTCGACAAGCATCATACCAAAAGAGTGATCATTTTTATTATACTACTCAAAATCAACAAAAAAATGTCTTCACAATAGATCCTGACAAGTATGACAAAAGACAAACAAAAGTTAAAACATGACACTAATGAAATCTTGACTTGCGTGGCTTCTTATCAAATTCATCTATTACCAACTCTATGTCAACTTCATTAGCAAACTCTCTTTCAATGTAAATAACCATGCAATCCGCGAGAAACTCGTCATCCATCTTGTTACGGAGTCGTGTTTTGATAAGTTTCATGGCTGAGAAGGCTCGTTCGGCAGTCGCCGTGGAAACAGGAAGAGTCAAGACAAGACGAATCATCTATCAATCAAATGATAAATAGTTGACTTTTCTGTTTCAATTAAAGCTCGACATAACTCAAAAATGGTAGACAATTTCTGAAAACGGGGATGACGATGCACATCAAGCTTATAATGTTGCAATTGACTTCTCAAAATATGTATCTCTTGCTCCGTGAAGTCTTCACAATAAAACTTCTCAGCGAGCTTGCAAATATCATCAATATGAAAGTACTCAAAAGCATCTTTCGGGTCCAAAGCCGAACTAAGAGAAAGAAGCTCAATTGCCTCCTTAGAGAATCTACTCTTCAACTCCAGCAACTGGAAATCTATTACAGCATTGAAAATATCAACGCGATAATGATGCTCAACTGTAATACAATCATTCTGTAGGCAAGAACGGCGTGTACCAATCATATGACGAGAACTCATATCAGGAATATCAATGTCATGTTTTCTGCAAAAAGAAATCACATCCTCAAGGAAGATACCCCAACCTGTTTCTCTCAACTCTTGAAGAAGTTCATTCGTACTTGAGACTAAACTCATGGCATTTAGAATGTCTTGTGACTTTACTTGCAAAGCTTTACATAGTATATTTGTGATTCCCATAGTCTTATGCAATAAATGAAACATAAAGACAAATTCAAAATTTCTCATAGCAACATAAGAACCCTTAGCTTCTCCACGCATAGTGTTACTAGACCCATTCTTCATGATGCTTTCAAGAACCGTGCAAGTCACATCATACATCTCTATCAAGCTACAAACAGATTCATAGTGAGAGCTCCATCGAGTATCTCCAGCTCGCTGCAATGTGCGAACTTGATTAGCACCCCGTCCACTATCAAGCACACCACTTGCCAACAAATTATCGATTTCTATTTTTCAAGCTTTCTCCAACTCTTTCTTCCGCTTAGGCATAACATGGAGATTAACAATGGATGCCAACTTCGAAAAGAATAACCACACGTCTGGCACATCTTTAGAAGCCGCAACTAATGCAAGTTGTAGCCGATGCGCAAAACAATGCACATAATATGCATAAGGACACTCCTTAAGAAATAGTGCTTGTAATCCATTCCATTGACCACGCATATTACTAGCACCATCATAACCCTGGCCCCTCATATTTCCAATAAGCAAATTCTTGTGAGCAAGAACATTGGAAATCTCTTCTTTCAAGGTTAACGCAGAAGTGTCTTCAACACCAACAATAGCAAAAAACCTTTCTCTAACAAAACCACCACAATCAACAAATCGTAGAATAATGGCCATTTGTTCTCTATGTGAATTATCTTGTGCTTCATCCACAAGGATACAAAACTTTGCATCACCAACATCATTGCGTATTTTCTTTCTCACATTTTCGGCAAATATATGCAAAAGTGTTTTCTGAATACCATGTGAGGTATACTTGGCATTTCCTGAACAATCACCAACTACTTCGGCAACTTTCTTGTTCAACATTTTCGAAAACTCAAACATTGCAATGAAGTTTCCACAATTCTTTGATTTCTTCAATTCATCATGTCCTCTAAAAGGAAACCCTTGTAGTGCAAGAATCCGAATACATTGAATAACATGCCGGAGAAGCAACCGATTATTTGCAATTGCTTCTTTAGAAAGTGTATTGAAAACACTATCTATATGTCGAGAAGGATTCATTAGATTCTCACAATACATTGTCGCCGACCTATGTGGAGAACAAAGACCACCTTCATGTTTCAAAAAAGGACACTTCTTCCCATTGTTCACCTTCTTCCAATTCTGAAACCCATCAATGGTAAATACCGGATGCTTCGGAGGATTTGTTTCAAAGAGAAAGCAATAAAAACAATATGCTCTATCCTTGTGGAGTGAATATTCTAGCCAAGGGAATAGTTTGTACCAATTAGCGTTGAACCGTCGGCCTTGCTTTCCAAATATGGTCACCGGATAATCTTTTTCTTTCTCATGAGTAGGTCGACAAGGTCCCATTCTAAGATAAGCTACCCGAACTTCATCATGTTTGTTAAGCGGGTATTCATATATAGCAATGCGTTTACCCGGATCACATTCAAATGAAGAAGTGACATCAACTTCCATAGGTGCAACTTCTTGAGCTTTGGAAGAATGTTCAACTACGACTCTTTGGACTCGAGAAGAAGGTTCAACTCCTTCAATTTCAACAACTTGAACTTTGGTAGAACGTCGCTCATCCTCATCAAGTTTTGAAATATCAGGAATAGATGTGGAAATTTCGCCACTTTCAGATTTATCATCTTTTCTCTTATAGAACGATAGAAGAGTTCTTGGTTTTTTGGGTGCTTGATGATACGACATTATAACCTAAGATAGTAAATAATCATCAATATACAATACATAGAGAAAATAATTATTATGGCATATTTAAATTCATTAGATGCTATCACATTATCCATAAAATCCCAAATTTCTAATGAATAAAAAATTCAATTCAAACAAATAGTTTTATTGGTGTCTTAACTAAATCCCTAGACAAATAAACGAAATTCATATAAATAATTTGAGGAAGTTTCCGGCTATGCTAAACCATGGGATTTCTGTGGGGACAGTGACCTTCTCTTGCTGCAGAGGATTGAGGAGAAATGTTCTCCTCCTAGCAACACTACATGCAGTCCAGCTCTGTGGGGTCAATTTGGGCCAATCTTTCTTCATTGATAAATAGGCATATGAGGAGAGCCTCAAAGCTAAACTGCATATCAGTCAGCAGTCTGTTCATTGGAGAACATTCCCGGCAAATTGAAATCCTAGGAAAGATGTGAAAATCATGAACAAGTTCGAAGCAGGAATGAAAATTAAAGTCTTACTTAAACTTGCTTTGAGTTTTAATTATTTATAACAGAAGTAATTTAAACTGAGTATAACAAGGGTCAAGTCAGTTTAAGTTAGATTCGAGTCCAGTCAAGTTTGGACTACATCAAAATAAGATTGGCTCTTCTGGAAGTGGACTTGATAAGACTTAAGAGTCTGCCCAAAACAGGACTAGACCTGCCAGAGTTGCACCTTGAGTCCTCCTGAATTTGCCACAGTATTTTCCCAAGAGGATGGCAGACACTTCAATGACTAAATTCTATTTTCCAGTTCAATTTAATTTGATTCAATCTGGCACGGTCTGCAAGCCTAATTCAACTTATTTGGAGTTGGAGGGACATTGTGTTTTTTAACTCTTTCTTATGGATGCTGATGTATTGGTCAATCACCGGGCCAATCATTTGGGTATACATTTTCATCCAATTTTTGTCAATGGGTTAGGTTCTGGAGGCCTTATCCTCCAAGGCTAACTCAGCCTAAATCCGACCTATTGTAACCCATTGATTGGGCCTTACTGTTGATACCTTATGTCATGATCGTATCAATGAGTCCCACTGAAGATATCCTATTTATCTGGGTACATGAGCTGGCAATATTGCAATATATCTTGTCTAGTTCTGTCTTATCCTGTAAGTGTATGTGAGCAGTGAGCTGGAAAGTCCTTTTCGTTTCTCTGCTACTTGGTCTTATCCTCTTACTGCGGTGTGTATGAGTGTATCTCCCAAGTCACAACAGTTTCACTTTCATTTGAAAGACAAAAATATATGGAAGAAGGATCCTACATCATAAAATCTATACCTCCAACTTCATGTTCTGGAGTGCCCCATTACCTTGAACAACATTATATCTTCCCGTTATAGGTTCAATGCCTTTTCAACAGTACTTCGGCCAAACCATGTACAATAGATGATTCAGCAAACAAAGCATCACAACAAAAAAAAAAAAACCCTAAAATCCAAATGATTTAAGGGGGAAGAAAAAAAAAACCCTACAGAATAGCCTTCCTTCCAACAAAAAACAACCAATATAGATGAAAAGAAAAAAAGAAACAAAAGGAAAGAAAGAAGAGAAGAACCTGAAAGTGGAGACTGGAGATGAAACGGCACAGCCACAGCCCACAGGGGTTTGATGTAAGACTGGAAGTGGCTACAGCGGCAGCCGGCAGTGCGGCACAGTGACGGCCGATGGCGACGGTTTGACGACGGCAGCGGAATGGGCCGAACGGCGATGACAGCCAAGCAGCCAGACAGCCAGGGGCGTTCCCAGTTTTCCTTCCCTCTCTTCTTCTTCTTTCCTTCCCTCTTCTTTTTTTTCCTTTCTTTTTCTCCCACGTTTTCTTCCTCTATCCCCGTTTTTTTTTCTTTTATAACCCACTTGAAAGCGTCCGTGCATAAATCAGTTTTTTTTTTTCTGAAATCTTGGGTGGGCTGCAGCCCCCTTCATCCGCCCCTGCCAACCATCCATGAAGGGGCCCAAGGCCCATCAGTCAATCCAGTCCAGCAAGCTACATCTCACGTGGATTTGATTTGGTCAACTTTGAAACAGCTGTATATATTTTAATTGATTGCTTTCCTAACTTAGATCAGTGATTGATGTAATTAGCTAGTTTCCTATGTAAGAGGCTTGATTAAGGCATGTATATTCCTATATATTGGTGGTCGTTCTCCAAGAGAAGACACATAAATTAATACAGTCAATTTTCTATATCTCTCGTTTCATTCTTGTGGTTTGCAATTATGAGAATGACATCTATGACCACAGAATATGTGGTGGCAGGTACTAATTAGGCAGTACTTTGGGGTATGAAGGCTCCTCCGAGAGTGATTGCTTTTGGGTGGACTGCTTTGCATGGAGGCATTCTCACAATGGACAACCTTAAATGCCGACAAGTCGTTATCATGAATGCATGCCCTATGTGTTAGTACCACTTGGTCCAAGGCCCATATACAATGGCCCATGTACAATAAGCCCATGCCATATATCACGTGGGACTTGATTGTGTGACTTGATTGCATATCATGACTTGATTGCATATCATTAATGTGTATATCCTTTCATTCTATAAGTAGGAAATGTAATTATATTCTTTCCTAGTAATTAGATTGTAATTGCATAGTGATTGCCTTGATTAAGGCTTCAATGTATTATAAATAGAAACAGTGAACGATCCAAGAGATCATTCAATCCCAAAGAATTCTCTATCTCTCTATTCTTTCTCTTGTTCTGACATGGTATCAGAGCCTCATCTTCTACATCTTATTCTTCTAGTTTTTCTCTTCGATCTAGTGGTCGAATCTTGGTAACAGTCACAGGCTGACTGTTCGTGCATGTTAGTCTGATCACCAGTGGCCCACCTCAGATAAGCTCCAGTTCATCAAGGAAATCATTCCTTCTTGCTCGACAATCAATCAGAGAACTGAGAACCAAGATTTTGAATCAAGAGCAAAATCTGAACAGTCTCTGGGTTCTAGGAACAGATCTCGTCAGCGCCTTGAAGCATCTCAACTGGGCCCCACCTGCGATCATCACCATCTTATCTCAGTACCTTCAGCCTTGGTCGACCATATATCCTGGTATTTGTGAAGATTTTTTCAGCATTTTTCAGGAATCAGAGGTAGGATTTTAGATCCATTTTGTGATTTTCTAGTTTTCACAGATCTTTTTCATCTCAGCCGTTCAACTTCTTGAATTATGGATGGATCTTTGTGAAACTTGATTTGTTGGAAAGATATTTTGATACTGCTCACATCATAGTCATCTGATGATCCATTAGATCAATCAGTGGGGCACACGCATAGACATAACAGTCATTTTTTTGGTCGTCTGGACCAATTTCTGGGTCTTTTTTTGTCGCCACTTCTGAACTGCAGCTCCCTGTGTGTGCACTTGTCATTTCTTTCTCGTTGGCTGCCTGGTATCTCTTCTTAGAGTGTTTTTACTCATGGACAAAACAGAAATTGCACTGGTTAAGTTCAATGGAACCAACTATACATCCTGGGGATTCCAATTTCAGATTTATCTCAAAGGGAAAGAATTGTGGGGCCATATAGATGGGACTGACCCAAAACCTAAAGATGATGTCAAGGCCATATCCACATGGGAAACCAAAGATGCAAAGATCATGACTTGGCTTCTGGGATCAGTCGATCCCCAATACATCCTGAACCTTAGGCCATACAAATCAGCCAAAGGTATGTGGGATTACTTGAAACAAGTATATCAACAGGATAACTCTGCTCGGAGATTTCACTTAGAGCATGAACTTTCTCAGCTTACCCAGGGAAATATGTCCATTCAGGATTATTACTCTCATTTTATTCGTTTATGGACGGATTATACTGAGATTATCTACTCCAGTCTTCCTGATGCCTCCATTGCAATAGTTCAGGGCATACACTCTACCAGTCAAAGGGATCAATTTCTGATGAAGCTTCGACCTGATTTTGAACAAGTTCGTTCGAATCTGATGAGCAGAGTGCCTTCCCCATCTATAGATGCCTGTTTAGGGGAACTCCTTCGGGAGGAACAACGTCTTAACACTCAGGTTGTTCTTCAACAAGCACTGTCACCAGCTCCAGTAACTGCAGCCTATGTTGCACGTTCCGCCCAGCTGCCCAGAGACATGACAAAAGTGCAGTGCTATTGTTGTCAGAAATATGGACATGTGGCCACTCAGTGCAATACCAAATATTGCTCATACTGCAAACGCAAGGGTCACGTTCTTCCGGAATGTCGGCGTCGAGCTCACAATTCCTCACAGAAAGCCAATCTTGCCACCTTGGATGCGTCTTCCTCTGCCTTTGTACGTCCAGCTGCTAATACTATGTTGCCTGCTTCACCTGCTCCACCTGCTCCACCTGTTTCTTCTTCACCAACTTCTTCTTCTGTTACCCCTGACATGGTCCAACAGATGATTGTCAATGCTTTTTCCGCTCTCGGTCTCTCAGGTAAAACCAAACAGTCACACTCCACCTGGTATATGGATTCGGGGGCTTCTAATCATATGACTTATTCATCAGATACCTTATCTAAAATAAAATCTTATGATGGAAATCTCCGAATCAATACCGCAGATGGTGGTAGTATACCCATTACTGCCATTGGTGAGGTCTCACATTCATTACCATTGAGTCGTGTTTTTCTTTCTCCTCAGTTATCTACAAATTTACTATCTGTTGGACAACTCATTGATAATGATTGTTCGGTTTCTTTTTCTCGTTCTGGTTGTGTTATACAGGATCAAGCATCGGGGAAGGTGATAGCGAAGGGGCCTAAGTGTGGTCGTCTGTTTCCATTACAACTTTCTACACAAGATCGTAGTTTGAATTCCTCTGCATTGTTTTCAGCTTCTAGTTCACATAACAGCCAATTATGGCACAATCGTTTAGGCCATCCTAATTCTCGCACTTTATTGTCTTTGTTTAAATCTGGTTTGCTATCTGATAATAAAATTTCTTTTAAAGATGTGTTCTTAAATTGTTCAAGTTGTAAAATGGGTAAGAGCAAGACTCTTCCTTTTCCCATCAGCCATACTTCATCATCGCACTGTTTTGATCTTGTTCATAGTGATGTATGGGGTATCGCACCTATTCCATCACATTCTCATGTTAAATATTTTGTTACATTCATTGATGATTACAGTCGGTTTACATGGATTTATTTTCTGCATGCAAAATCTGAGGTGTTTGCTACTTTTAAAATTTTCTTAGCCTATGTGGAAAATCACTTCTCTACCTCAATTAAGACACTTCGTACAGATTCAGGCGGTGAATATGTTTCTAATGAGTTTCAGACTTTTTTACAAACTAAAGGAATCATCTCTCAAAAATCATGTCCTTATACACCTCAACAAAATGGTGTATCTGAGAGGAAAAATAGACATCTCCTGGACATTGTTCGGTCTCTACTCTTAGAATCCTCTGTTCCTCCAAGATTTTGGCCAGAAGCATTATCCACAGCCGTTCATGTTATCAATAGGCTACCCTCCCCTCGTATAAATCATGAAACACCTTACTTTCGTTTATTTCATAAGCATCCTGTTTATTCTCATCTCCATGTTTTTGGATGTGTGTGTTTTGTTCTTCTTCCCCAAATAGAACGGACAAAACTCTCTGCACAATCTTCTAAGTGTGTTTTTTTAGGTTATGCGAATGATCAGAAAGGATTTGTCTGTTATGATCCGAAGGTCAAACGTATCAGGATTTCTCGTAATGTAGTGTTTTTTGAACATCAATATTTTTTCCCGCATTCTCTTGATCATGACTCACCTCCTCATTTTTCACTTGTTCCTGGTTTTACTGATTCTCCGGTTGTACCTGTAACTCCTATCAAACCTCTTCTTGTGTATGAAAGGCGTAGACGGGAACCTATTACTGCACCTGAGCCTCCAGATATATCTTCTTCCACGGCGCCTGATCCTGCACAAACATCAGATATCTCTCAGTTAGTTCCCCGTCGATCATCCAGGATTTCACGTCCCCCTGATCGATTTGGCTTCACCCATACATCTTTAATTGCCACCCTGTCCTCGGTTCAGATACCTAATAGTTTTTCACAAGCAGTGCAACATCAGTGTTGGCGTCAGGCTATGCAGGAAGAACTGGACGCTCTGAATATTAATCATACCTGGGATGTTGTTCCATGTCCTCCGACCATAAAACCTATTGGCAGTAAGTGGGTTTATTCTATCAAGTTACATCCTGATGGCTCTTTGGCTCGTTATAAAGCTCGCTTAGTCGCTCTTGGCAATCGCCAGGAGTATGGTATTGACTATGATGAGACATTTGCTCCGGTCGCCAAGATGACCACTGTGCGCACAATTCTGGCTATCTCTGCATCCCGCTCTTGGCCTCTTTATCAGATGGATGTCAAGAATGCTTTTCTCCATGGAGATCTCAAAGAGGATGTCTACATGCGTCTTCCACAAGGCTATGACTCTACGTCTAAAAATGAGGTGGCAAAGCTTCGTCGATCCTTGTATGGTCTTAAACAAGCACCCAGGGCTTGGTTTGAGAAATTTCGGGCTACTATACTTCAACTTGGATTTGTTCAAAGTCCTTATGATCCGTCACTCTTCATCAGTAAAAGCACTCAAGCTATTACCATTCTTCTGGTTTATGTGGATGACATTATTATTACAGGCACTCACAGTGATATGATCAAGAATCTTCAATCATCTCTTCAAACTGCATTTCATATGAAAGATCTGGGTCCCTTAACATATTTCTTAGGTCTTGAGGTTCACCAATCTAAGAAAGGATTGTTTCTTCATCAGCATAAGTATGCTACTGACCTAGTTGATCTGGCTGGGCTCAAAGAGGCCACACCCGTGGACACTCCATTGGAAGTAAATGTGAAACTTAGGAAAGATGATGGTGATCTTCTATCTGATCCAACACTATACAGACGCTTAGTCGGAAGTTTGATTTACTTGACCATCACTCGCCCAGACATCTCCTATGCTGTAAATGTTGTTAGTCAATTCATGACAACACCTCGGCATCACCATTTGGTTGCTGTCAAACGAATCATTCGGTACATTCTTGGTTCCCTGACACGCGGATTATTTTTTCCGGTTGGCACACCATTAACACTTACAGCTTACTCTGATGCGGACTGGGCCGGATGCCTGGATACTCGGAGATCTACCACCGGTTGGTGTATGTACTTGGGTGAATCCCTCATTTCATGGAAATGTAAAAAGCAAGAACGCGTGTCCCGATCTTCCACTGAATCGGAATATCGTGCTATGTCAGCTGCTTGTTCTGAAATTCTTTGGCTACGTGGCTTCCTTACAGATCTTGGTTTTCCTCAAACCTCGGCTACCCCACTTCATGCGGACAATACTAGCTCCATCCGTATAACCGAAAATCCAGTTTTTCATGAACGTACGAAGCATATTGAGGTGGATTGTCATTTTATTCGGGATGAATATGATCGTAAGGTCATTAGTCTTCCACATGTATCCAGTGAACTACAGCTTGCAGACATCTTCACCAAAGGGTTGCCTCGGCCACGTCATGAGTTTCTGGTTCGCAAATTGCTACTCGTTGACCAGCATCAATTTGAGGGGGGATGTTAGTACCACTTGGTCCAAGGCCCATATACAATGGCCCATGTACAATAAGCCCATGCCATATATCACGTGGGACTTGATTGTGTGACTTGATTGCATATCATGACTTGATTGCATATCATTAATGTGTATATCCTTTCATTCTATAAGTAGGAAATGTAATTATATTCTTTCCTAGTAATTAGATTGTAATTGCATAGTGATTGCCTTGATTAAGGCTTCAATGTATTATAAATAGAAACAGTGAACGATCCAAGAGATCATTCAATCCCAAAGAATTCTCTATCTCTCTATTCTTTCTCTTGTTCTGACACTATGTGCTTGGCAGGTGAGGAATCCATTGATCATCTACTGGTAAATTGTTCTATAGCTCAGCGCCTATGGAGGTCGGTTTTAGGTTGGTTCCATGTCTCTACTCCCATCATCCACTCCCTTCCATCCTTGTTTGAGTTCTGGACGTTAGGCGTGGGGTCCAAAAGGGGAAGGATTATGTGGAGTGTCTCTTTCCTTGGTACCATTTGGTCCATTTGGAAAGAGTGGAACCTAAGGTGCTTTGAAGGTGGATCAACGAATGTGAACATTTTGGCAGATAAAGTTAAATATTTAGTGGCTCTATGGGTTTCCCCCAATCCGTTGTTCAAAGGCATCATTGTCAATACCATTGTTCATGACTGGAAGGAGGTGGCTTTCTCTCATCCTTACCAAATGTGGGAAACTCCTAGATGGTGCCCTCCACCTCCAGGTGCTCTCAAGCTCAATTTTGATGGTAGCGCTTTTGGCAACCCTGGCTACGCAAATATTGGAGATGTCATTCGCTACGATACCCGGAAACGGCAAATTACTTGTGGTACCTGTACCGATACGGATACTAGTACGGGATACCGCAAGATACGGCTTGGATAGGGGGGGGGGCAATTTCAGGATACGGCTTGTGTTATTTTTCGCCCAATATTTCGGCAGATTTTCCATTTCGGCCAATTTTTGTCTCTCTTAGTTTGATCAAAAGGAAAACAAAAAAGAAGAGGAGGAGGAGGAGACCCACCTGCTTCGATTGGGGCTGCTGCTTCGACTAGGTGCTAGACCGTTCATATACTTTTTGTTCATACTTCGACTGCGGCTTGTTGTTGCTGCTGCTTCGAGCTCCAGGTGCCAGGTATTCCTCCTCTTCTTCTTCCTCCTTTCTTTCTTTTTCTTTCGTTCTTCTTCTTCTTCTTTCTTCGTTTTTTTTTTTTTTTAGTCGTTCTTGCCCTAGATGCCAACAAAAAGGGAGAAAAGAACCCATCGCTCCTATAAACGAGTATGGGCCCGTTAAGCTTGTTTTGTTTCTTTCTTTTTTTTATGTTAGGCTACGGAGCCAATCAGCCACTCAGCCCACTTTTCTTTTCTTCACTTTTTAATGTTGGGCTACTGAGCCAGTCAGCCACTCAGCCCACTTTTCTTTTCTTCTCTTTTTAATGTTGGGCTACTGAGCTAGTCGGCCACTCGGCCCACTTTTCTTTTCTTCTCTTTTTCTATGCTGAGATATTGTATTGTGAGGCCCACCTCATTGAAAATTTGAAACAAACAGTGGGCCTCGTAATATTTGAGCTCTAAATTAAGATCAAATAAGCATTCCACCTAAAATAAATCCCTAACCAAATATTTATATGTATGTATTTTTAGAAATGCCGTACCCGTATCCGTATCCTAAATTTTTTAAGTTGGCGTATCTGACCCTCGTTTCCCGTGTCCGTACCCGTGTCCGTATCTGGGCATCATAGATCATTCGTAATAAAGAAGGAACCACACTTCTTTCTTACTCCGGTCCAACTGGTTTTTGCTCAAGCAACAAAGCTGAATTGTTGGCTCTTAAGAATTGGCCTACGTGAAGCGTCAAATCTCAATCCTCAATGGTTATTTGTTGAAGGGGACTCCTATTGCGTCATTCAATGGGTGAATCAATGCTCGACTCCTCCTTGGTACCTTGCGGATATTATTGAAGAGGTAGTCCAGCTCTCGAGGGATATAAATATCTCCTTCCACCATATTAAGCGCTCAGCCAATGAAGAAGCAGATAAGCTTGCCACTGAAGGAGTTATTAAGCCTGCATTGACTGTTCTGTTTAATGTACCTTCTTTGTAGTTTTAGGGTTGTGACCCTCCTTTTTTAGGCTTTATCCCTTAGTTGCTCTTTCCCAGGTCCTTGGGATTTTTTGTGTTAGTATATTTCTCCTATACTATACAGTTCCCTTTGAGCAATGAAAGTTAATTTTTTCAAAAAAAATAATAATAATAATCAATTTTGGAAACCCAAGGAGACAAACAGCCCCTCGAATGAAATATAAGGAAAAAGAATGCAACCCAATGTAGGCCTCAAAACTCCCTCCCTAGAGTGTAGCTTTTCTTACTGTAGAGCTTCTGAAACCTTTCAGCTTACCAATTGTGTTTTTCTATTCGTTTAGTCTTTCCATTATGATTGGACCTTGTTCTAACATTGGTCATCCAATGAAAACAAAATAGCATTTTTTATCTCCCTCCTCTAACCAAAGAGCCCTGGACTTTAAATCCAAGATACTTCTTCCATTCCGGTGAGATTACAAACATCCTTTTTGACAGCCTTCGGAATATCCAGCTGATTCACTTCCAACGTTCTCTCTTCTTCAAGTTCTTCCCATTTCTCCTTCTTCAAGTTCTTCCCATTTCTCCATCTCCTCAATTAGCATGCTTCTTCTTCTCTATGGATATGGCAGGGACACGGATTTTACACATAAAAAGTGCAGTATCGGACACGATACGACACAATACGTTGCCCACTTTGAAGTATCCGTGCATTATAGCTCACCGGCAACTGACCAAACAAATGGTATGAGGCTATGAGCCACCAATCACTCCTAATACACCAAGGCCTCTTTCAATAATGCTTTGTGGATGAGAGATCTACCCATAATATCCCCTTCACTATAGTAATTTGGGCCAGATAAAAAAGAAACTATCCAATTGACATCATCAGCCATCAAGTAAATCTTCACCAACAAAATTCTATGAGATTTTGAAAATTTATGAAATCTCAACTGGTTAGCATTCCAAGTGACCAGAAGAACCCCCACCAATCCAATTGAAGGAACCAACTCCCAACCTTTGCCACATGAGCCACAAAGTTTTGGAACTACTACATTGTTGACGCTTTCTGGCTTGGTCACTTGTAAGAAAAACAAATTGGTTTTTCACTTCATCATTTTCCTGGTTGCTACTTGCTTTTCTTTCCTACCTACTCTCTTACATTCCAACTTATAATTATCAGTTGAGCTAGAGAATTTTCGCTGTTCTTTATACTTTCCTGCATCAACAGCCAGCCAAACTGCTTCTCTAGAATAGTTGACTCTCTTGCTATAGGCTTCGGCCTTCTTTTTTCTCTAAAAACATTAATAACTGTAACGCCTCCACATGATTGGTTTTTGAATGGCACTTGTCTGAATAGACAAACTACCACCAGGGTTACCGACTGCATTGACTTTTACGCTTGCCTCTCTCTTCTTTATGCACAACTCTTCAGCAAATTGTCACTTTTTTTTACTCAAAAGCCAAAAGCCCACAAAAAATCCACAACTCTTCAACAGATTCATTTCTATTCTCATTTGCATGCTAGCTTGATAGATTTGATTCTACTACACCAAAGCTCACAAGCAATTAAAAATTCACCTATGTTCGAACCAATTAAAGAAGTCCTCAAACAAGTAACTGGCAGATCAAAGACCAGTTACAAAAGGATGAATAGATGGTACCACAGATATCAAAACTCAAGAGCCCATACTCATCTACAGCAGGATCTACTTGCTACCTAAAAAAGAAGTATTAAGCCACTCCCTTTTAGAAACAGATTGGGGGATTTAAATAAGCACAGCAGATTCTTCAAAAAATTGTGTACAAATCAATCTCCAACGCAAGTGTATCAAGAAGCAAGAACAGGCACAAAAAAAAGGGATATTGAAAGTATAAAATAAGTTATTGGACAAAAAACATCTACGGATCACAAGTTGTGAGAATATCAAACTAAAGGGAAAAAAATACAATTAGATGTGCAACATGATGTTCCCACTAAAAAAGCCGAATGTACCATGTGCTCATATTTTTCATAGATTCCGTGTTGCATGAGCATTAGAAACTCAGATTTACATTTGTGAGGTGAGTGACATGATCAAGCCTAGGAATTTTCAAACTGTCATGCTTTTTTTAATTTAGAAGAGAAATGGAGAAACAAAATTCATGTAGCCGACCTCAACATAGTTAGGACAAGGCTTTGATGATGATGATGATGATGATGATGAGAAATGTTCGATAGAAAAAGGATAATTTGATTTTTCCCTCTCACCATTTGAGAGCCTGTAGCCATATATCGTCGAGAATTAAGGCATAATCACGCCCTGATATTCCCTCATCAGAACTTTCAGGCTGTTCAGAATCCACCTCACGCCGTAGATTGAAAACAAGATCTGAATTAAATATATTGTTAATGATTTTCATTGGACCTCCATAAGAAGAAGAGGAAGCTGTATACAGAATCCCTTTGTTTCTTTCCGCAACACCAACAGATGCATTTTGTGCCTCCCTCAACCATCTGAAATGGAATTAAAAAGAGAAAATCATGCTAAACATCAAACTAAAAATCCCTGCAAAAGGAATAAGGTAAAATAATAATAATAAACAAATCAGTTCTATCTGACAGTGCAAGTTAACCGTTCAAACAGAAAGGGAATTTTCCCGGGACAACAAATTATAACAACAGAGAGGTCTAGTTCCCTAGCAACACTGATGAAGCTCATGCCATATCCATTTTCATACTAGACCAAATGCTTTATAATGGTTAGCCACAATAGACATATGAAGGTAAAAACTTCAACTCTTAACTAAAAAAAATCTAAAGAAACAGCATAACTCTAACTACAGGTTAAATTCATCCAAATGAAACCAGCTGAATTTCCATGATAGCTGTTTCTAAATTCCAAATGCACACTAAAAATAGCACAAATATTAAAACAGCAGAAAAACAATGCTTAAAATAACTTTACAGCCCAAATCAATCCTAATGACTGAAATCAGCAACGCACAGGGATGATTTCTGATATCAAAATCCCACCTGTAGGCTGAAAAACATCAGAAAGAGCCCATTCTATAACTGAGAATTGACTAATACCAACACTAAATGCAATAAATGGGAAAATTTCACAGCATTTTAAAGAAAAAAAAAGTCTCACCACAAAATTATAATTGAAAAAAAGAAGACTGTAGCAATAAAAATCTCCACAAAGACGCTGACTGAGTTTGTCAATGCCCATCTTACTCATTCCAAAAGAAACCCAAAAAAAAGTGATTTTGAAAGCATTGACAAAAACCCCCATCCCAGTAAAGACCAACCCATCACGGGATCGAGCTTGCCCTACCCACATTCAACTACTATTCACGGATCTTTCAACCAAACATTCCAGGATTTCCAAACTCAAACCCAAAATGAAATAACAATCTACTACCAAGGCCCAAAAAATTCATTCAAAAAATTCAAAATACATCTATAAACATCATAAAATATAAACATTGTCTTTGGAAATGGAATCAATTGCAGCAGATTATAACACATTTCCTCAACCGGATTGTTTCACCCACAAAAACACAAACCCCAAAAACCCAAGACTAGAGATTGTAACAATGCACAAACATTTCACAATCCAACGACCCAATTTCAGCAACTGCGATTCGTTCTTCAAAAAAAAAAAAATAGGAATTTTGGAGATTTCTGCTTAATTCATCAACGAATGAGATCGATCAAGATAAACGAATAGAGAGATCTAAACGTACCGATACGGCACGAAATAGACACGTTCCCCCTCCGAAACGGGGCGTTGAGAGGAATCAGCGATATCTGCAGAGTGAAATCCGTTCATTTCCATGAATTTCGAGATCCCCCAAACATCAAACGAGAGGGTTTTTGTTTTTTCTTCCCCTTTCCCTCTCTCTTTCTCTCTCTAGATTGAGAAAAATTGAAGGAGGGGTGTTCAGGTAAGATGTAGAGAGAGAAAGAGAAAGAACAGATTTTGTAGGAAGAGAAGAACGAGAGAGAGAGAGAGAGAGATGTGAGTGAAGGAAGCAAACGGCAAATGCGGAAAAAAGCATGAGAGGGACAAGATCTGTATGTAGTCCGCGGAACATCCAACGATTGTCCGCTCTCGCCTGGCATCATCATGAGCCAGGGGTTTTGGTATGGTCCCACATGTCCATGTCTGTGGAAGGTGCACTTTGATAAATGCTGCCGCTTAGTACTGTACTTTGGGGGTTCTTTTTTTTAATAAACAACATTTCTCAAGGAAGGGATCTTGAATATTCTCATTTTGTTGAGATTTTTTCAAATGTGGGGCTCCCATGTATGACAGGAAAGGCATCATAAAAAGGATTTTTTTAGTAATTGAAGGAGATTATATATATATAGTGTGCTGTTCATAAACACTACAATAAAATTGGCTAAAATAACATATTGGATGCTCTTTAATTTTTTAATTTTTTATATATATTTAACTCATACAACCACTCACACTATATAAGTCTTCAACCAACAAACACAACTAAGGACACGTTTCTTTATTACAATTTTTTAAAAGAATTTGACATATTGGGGTTATTTTTTACATGATGTGATATTTTGTCTTCTAGTATTTGCAAATATCATGTTTCTTTGTAAACATTTTAAAATTTCAACCACTTAAAAGATCTCAAATGACATTTGAAATTTTTAAAAATTCCTAAAAATTCCAGCTCCTATGTTTTTTTTGAAATTTTTGAATGCTCAAGTACTAGGGAGATTTTGGAAATTCCACTATGTATTGGAACTTCAAAACTTTGCATACCGTATCTATGAATTCCGGTAAATATATAGGCCATGACAATGGATCTGTGGTTTCGAGTTTGGGAAAAATCTAATTATTTGTAGGATTTATGACCCAAGTTGCAAACATCTTTAGCAAGAATATTCGCGAGAGATAATATTAGGGTAATTTCAAAATTTAAAAAAAAAATATGCCAAGGTTTGTTTGATTTATTTGAATGCCAGGAGAGGACCTAATCATCTTAAGTTCTATACATTATTATTTTATACCTTATGTTTTTTATAATAATTATATTATTATATACTAAATATATATAAACATATTTATTTGATTAGAATTAGATAAAGACACAACGTTGACCAGGATTCAAGCTGGATTAACAATTGGGTTAAAGGGTGGTTGAA
Source organism: Litsea cubeba (assembly GCA_012931725.1). NCBI lineage: Eukaryota > Viridiplantae > Streptophyta > Magnoliopsida > Laurales > Lauraceae > Litsea > Litsea cubeba. The sequence continues at coordinate 15,403,128 of CM022947.1, forward strand.
GTAATACAAGGTCCATTGACAATTTGACATCCCTAGACTTGACTCTCCCTATACTTGACCTCTAAGAGTCAACTCAAAAAATTTATATTGTATTTTAAAAAATATTAAAATAGTAAAAGGGATTTTTTTATCATAAGCATCCTCAAATATTCTTATACCTCCAAAAGCATCTTATACAACATATTTTTATTATTTTCGGACCAAATTGCCCCTCCAACCCCTTTCTCGATGTCGACATCGAGATTTGATTTTGCAATATTGAGACTTGATTTGGCACATTAAAGTATTTCAAGGCTAGTTCAACTCCTTTCTCGCGACATCAAGACTTGATTTCGCAACATAGAACTTTATTTGATAGGGTATATTGAAGTATTTTGAAGCTAGTTTAAACCCTTTCTCGCGACATCAAGATTTGATTTGGCACATTAAAGTATTTCGATTCTAGTTCAATCCCTTTCCTGCAACATCGAGATTTGATTTCGCAATATCTAGATTTTATTTGGTTGGGCATATTGAAGTACTTCGAGGCTAGTTCAACCCCTTTCTCATGACATCAAGACTTAATTTGGCACATTGTAGTATTGCTATGCTAGTTTTTTTTTTTTTTCAATTCACGAACTCCCTAATTGATTTTTTTCTTTTTCTCATTGGCCCTTAGATCTCCCAATCTTTGAATTATAGACTTTTGAAGAGAAGATCTAAGGGCTAATGAGAAAAGGGAAAAATCAATTAGCGAGTTCGAGAATTGAAACAAAAAAAAAAAAAAAACTATCCTAGAAGTACTTCAATATACCAAATCAAATCTCGATGTCACGAGAAATCGATTGAACAAGCATCGAAATACTTCAATGTGCTAAATAAAGTCGCAATGTCGCGAGAAAGGGGTTGAACAAACCTCGAAATACTTCAATGTGTCCAGCCAAATCAAGTACCGATGTCGCGAAATCAAGTCTTGATGTTGCAAAAAAGGGACTTGAACGATCATTGAAATACTTCAATGTGCCTCGTCAAATTAAATCCCGATGTCGCGAAATCAGGGTCTCAATGTCGCTGAAAAAATGGTTGACCTAGCCCTGAAATACTTCAATGTGTCAAATTAAGTCTCGATATTGCGAAATCAAGTCTCAATGTTACGAAAAAGAGATTGAACTATCATCGAAATACTTCAATGTGCCCTACCAAATTAAGTATCGATGTCACGAAATTAGGTCTCAAAGTCACGAGAAAGGGGTGAACTAGCTTTGAAATACTTCAATGTGTCAATTTAAGTCTGATGTCGCAAAACCAGGTCTTGATGTCGCAAGAAAGGGGTTGGATAGGCAATTTGGTATGTTAAATATCATAGTATGTGGTATAAGATGCCTTTTGGGCATTACATGTATTTAAGGATACTTTTGGAGGTATATTAATATTTGAGGATGACTCTGGTAAAAAAAAAAACCATGGTAAAATTAAAAAAGAAAAGTGTAATAACTCTCTAAAATTGAATTTCAAAAACTTAGGATATGATGACAATGATGAAATATATTTTAGGTAAGATCATGACTATTTTCCACTCATATCAACAGACGGATCAGCAGCATAGATATTAATATGAAAAATTCAGATTTCTCAGTATCCATTGAGAAGCCAAAAGGAAAATAGAACAAAACTAAAAGATAAATTTAGAATGCTGAGAGCCTGAACAACATCAATATACAGGTTTCAATTCATAAAGTATAGATATTTCAGGAAAACGTTGTGAAAAGTATACCAGTGAGTGTGAATGCGTGATACAGGTCTTATTTGTGACGATATATTCTCGTTTTCTCCGTGTTTTTCAATTCCTCATGAGCCGAGCCATGAACGGGTCTCTCGAACGTTAGGAAAACAGTACACGTTATTTTCGACTGGTTTTAAAATTCAAACCATTGTTGTTTCGGTGCTCCAGATTTCGAGACCGTTAAAAATGATTACCCAATCCATGCCACCATTTCACAGCGACACCAAATTCACTTCTTTTATACCAAAAGGTCCAGCCATCTATCTATATCCATCGATTGCACCTGGCTATTCATCTGATCCAATCTTTTAACATATTTGAGACATCTACAATTCTCCTCTCCATCAGTAATGAGTTCCATCGGACGTATTGTACATCTTCATGTGGGCCAATCCTACCACAACTGAGTGGGACACCCAAAAAAAATCCTATATGCCCACTATTTTATGCAACGAACTGGTATTTCCGCCAAAATATTTAAATTTTTTTTTTTTTGCTTTTTTTTAACAAGCAACAACATCGTCGCTTAATATTGAGAGTTAGTATCGACGTCGTCGTTAATTCATCAAATTTACATCTTCTCTGACCTTTACCTGTAGTGGCGAGAGCTTGGGGTGTGTGGATGTGGTGCTTGTTCCATTCGCCTGATGTTCTACACGTATTAGACTAATCACAATTTCAGCATAAAAAATGAATGCCCTAAGCTAATTGCTTGGGTTAAGAGATACATGGAGAAAGAGAGTGTCTCCAAGGTCCCTATGACTTTGTTGGCGTTTTGAAGAAAATGCATAGACTAGAGTTCTGATAAATGGGGTTTATGGTGGCGTTTTGAAGAAAAAGTAAAGACTAGAGTACTGATAAATGGGGTTTATGGGAAAAACAATGGGAGGAAGAAGGAGAAAAAATGGGGTTTTAAGCAACGACCGGTTTAAATCTTTAATAAAAAAAGAAATGGTCACGGAACCACTACCGTGCCATATTGACTAGTGGCTTGTTTTTCGGTTAGGGGCCATCATCTAGGGTCCTTTTTTTGGTAGTTTCCTCTATATTTTTAGAGGTGCGGTACCCCAGCCTAGCCCACACAAGTGGGAAGAAAAAAGGACCACTTTGTAGAGAACAGAGCTCACACTCCCTTGGTTGTTTACCATAAACCATGCATCAATCACATACGAAAAAGGTTCTCCAGCACATGAACCTCAAATGAGAGATCCTCCTTTACAAGTAGGATAGCTTGTGATTTCCCCTCTTTTAGACCTATGTCTACAGCTTGGCAATCATTATCTTGGCATCACCCATTGGTTGCTGTATTACAGACCAACAAACTAGAAAAAAAATTAGCCTTTGATCATTGTCTACAAATAGCGATTAAGAAAAACAATCAAGTACAGCCCCCGTCTTAAAAAAAAAACAGAAAAAGAGAACCTAGGTGTGAATATCTAGTAATTCCATTCCATAATATCTCCAGGTCATCCCCCAGTGGAGAGAAGCTTTACTCTTTCAAAGCCCAGTGTCATGATATTAGAACAGGGACACAGGAAAGAGAAGGGTTGTCATAGTAAACAGCTATGAACACTTCAGTAATAGCGACGACCAGAGCCATAAGAACGGCCACCAGTGTAATTACCCCTTGACTCGAAGCCATGATCCTGATTTCCTCCCATATACTGTGCGCGCTCTCGGTGGGACTCGTAGTGACCTGCAGCATAGGCTCGGTGTGCTTCTCCAAGAGCATCAGAAGCGGCAGTGGCTGGAGCTCCATAGCCATGTGGATCGCTAGGACCAGCGCTGTTCTGGTAATGGTTCAGCCCAGCTTGCTGGTACTGATGCTGGCGAGCCTGTGATTCCCGGCGAAGGAACTCGTCTCTGTGGGCGGCTTGGCGGGCCCGCATGGCCATTAACTTCTCTTGATACTGTGCATTGAGCTCACCTATTCTCTGAAACAATAAAAGCCAGAAATGCCCACATAAATTTTGCAATTAGGTTGGAGGCAAGAGCCTGCAGTTTCATCCTAAACATAGATTGCAAGCAAAGACAAATCAAGCATAGATTTGGGACATGATACATCGACTTGGAGGGATTATAATATTCCAACAAATGGATATGTATGCAATCGACCACGGACAAATAATAAATATGGCCACCATTTCAAGGGCAGAAGCATTATGCCACCATTTCAAGGGGACAAGCATTATGCCATGAATAAGACATTTCTGGAGATCCAAAGCTGTTTATCTTTGGGGCCCCACAGCAGATGGACCATGCCTCTAGATTTTGTCAATTGAATAGGCAAATAGACGTTAAGTGATGAGGAATAACCAGACGAGATCAAAACCAAACACACAACATGAGTGAGCCAATCTGTACTGTGGCGTGCTCACTTCTTGTTCGAACAAACCATCAACCCCAGTGGACTCAACTGCCCAAATATCACTCATGCAAGTTCGGGTGACAGTTGACTCTTGAATTGAAGTTAGCCTTTTCATTTAAGTGATAGCAACTAGTTAAAATCTCAATCTGAGAAATATATGGGCCAGGTCACAATTTGAGTATGGGCAGATTTCTGGTTCAACTGAATCACACAACTAGCTGTAGTGTTACCAACTTGCCGTCACCTACATTTCATCATTCTTTAAAAAATATATATATATAGCAATGGCCCACAACCAAACCAACAGAAAAAAATACAGAATGTCGGGCATTCTCTAACCACTGCAGGAACACGTTATCAACAACTCAATCACCAAATGGCTAAATGTATGAACTCAAGGCCTGAGTTCTCCTTGCCTATGTCCATGTTCGGCTGTCTGTGGCAAACACATCCAGTTGACAAGGAAACCAAATCATTAAAAGATGGTGTCAGTTCAAGCACCTGGCACTCGTGATTATCAAATCATGCACCTAACAAATGCATGTTCAAGTATGTTCTATGAAGTACACAAGTCTATGTACAAATTCATTATTTTTATCTTTTTTGGGATATAATCTAATAACTAATTTATTGATTAAATTGCACACATGATTTCAATATTTTGAAATTAATAATTATGTCAACATGTTAATTTTTTTAATTCGTTCTCAAATATCATTTTTTATTTTTTTTTAATAACTATCGCTAGCTGTAGTGTTGAGGGAGAGGGACTTGCGTAGGTGCTTACCTTTCCCAAAAAAAAAAAATCAAACCCCCCCACCACCCACCCCCCCCCCCCCCCCCCCCCCCAACACACACACAACACACAACCCCCCAACACACACACACACACAACACACAAAAAAAAAAAAAAAAAAAAAAAATGACTCCACCACTAACCACTGGGTTAAGCATTAACCAAACTTTAGAAGGAGCATATATGTCATAAGTCATGTTAAGGGGTTTTATGTAATTAATATTAACTGCAGGGCAGTTTTTTGTACATAGCCAGAAATTAAGTTTTTAATAAATAGGAGTGGTGGTCTAGCCTAGAGCGTTACAAACTCACAACTAATCCCTCCTTTCATCATTCTCTCTTTCTCTCGTTTATTTCTTTTCTTTATTCTGTCTAACACTATTTGATATCTACTCATAAATCCCTAGATCCATTACACCTAGGAGTTTAACTTAGTATAAAAAAGAGTATACATTAAAATGTGTGCACGTCTATATGAAGCATACAATAGAGAATATTCCGTACATGTATATCTCAATAATAGTTACATACACAATAATTAAAAAAATGCCGGACAAGTTGTCCCATCAGCAAAATCCAAGTTGGAGTAACTGGCACTGGCAATTGTAATCTGAACTCTGAAGTTCAATTCTATTTCTGTAAGGGAACAATTTTGTGGAGATTACAGTAATCATTGCAGATCTTATCTGAATGCAGACACATTGAAGTATTCAACCAATTTGAATTAAAAAGTAGTTTTACCAATTTCAAGAATAACTGAGTGTTCTTTCTCTTCTGTGGATTTTCCAAGAGTACAGGTTACAAAATAACTCAAATCATCCCAAATTTTCATGAGAACACATACGTATTACTAACTTCAGTTGTTCCCAGCTTTTCTAAAGGCAACAGTTTTCTTTTTAAATGCAGTTTCTCCAAACAAACAAGAAAGACAAAGCGGTTTTCTCACAGGCGACGAACTAACAATCAACAACATATTGGCAGTATAGAATTTTATTTTCCATCATGTGAAACAAAGAGACTGGGTCTTATTAGCAGTATTTCAGATTATTAACTTCTGGAGTGCTTTGTGACCAACGAATGCCAACAAGATTCAAGGGGAAAATTTACTGGATAGCAATTAGACCAGCTATGACCAATGGAGAAAAATGTCGGTCAATCAAGAAGCAACATATGCACAAAATGAATGTAGCAAAGATGAGGATGTTGAGGTGGATGTGTGGTAAAACTAGGAAGAATAAAATTAAAAATGAGCGATTTCGAGAGCATTTAGAGGTAGCAACAATAGGGGATAAAATTAGAGAAACCCGTTTAAGATGATTTGGGCATGTCTAACGTAGGCCGGCAATGGCACCGGTAAGGAAAAGTCTGGCTATGAAGGTTGATGGCCCACCAAGGGGAAGGGGCAGGCCAAAGAGGATGTAGATGGAGGTAGTAAAAAGAGATAAGAAAAGTGTAACTTATCTGAGGATTTGTCTCAAGATAGATCTAAACGGAGAAATAGAATTCGTATAGCCAATCCCAACATAGTTGGGATAAGGCTTTGATGATGATGATATAAATTGTATTATACAAGTTAAATTAACTTTTTATTAACCTAATTATATATAAATTGTATAATACATGTTAAATTAATTTTTATTTTTTATTTACAAACACCTACTATAATGGATATATTTAATTGAGTCAATATTGCCTCTTAAACATATATTTAATTGAGTCAATAGGTTTGCTACACATAAGGAAGCAGAAAATGCGATAGCTCTAGCTACGGGAAGATCCTGGCGTGGAAGGAAAATACAAGTTAATATGGCTCGCTATGGATCGAAAGAGGAGGGACAGTATGAAGTAAAGGAGCCAAAAGGTATCAAGAAAGGGGTTTTTTTTATCAGAAAGGAGAGGCACAGCCCTCATACACAATGATAAAGAACTGGGCAGGACTGTTAAAGTGGAAAGTTGCAGGGTCGATTGTAGAGGATGGCTTTTGGAAAGGGGTAAGAGTAGCACCATGGGTGGTCAAACAACAGAAACAAACCCTTTATTGCAGTTTAGTTGGCTTCCTCAAAAGCAAAACAAATGGGCTGATGAGATCTGAGCTTTGGATAGAAAGCTGCTGGGGAAGGAAGTCGGTAAACATCAAAATGCTGGATGACAACGTAGTTTGTTTGCAGTTTCACATGGAAAAAGAAGTTGAAGAAGTTTTGGACAGCGCTGCTAAAAAAGGGATCCCATCACCTGCGACCCCTGTCTGGGTAAGAATAAAAGGTGTGCCGCTTCAGGTGTGGCACGAGGAAGTTTTCAAGCTTCTAGGTGACTGTCTGGGCCGAACAGTGGAGGTGGACAGCGGGACTGTGCACAAAGACTCTCTAAGAGAGGGTAGAGTCAAAGTTCTACTTGATACAACAGGGACCATGCCTGATCGGTTGACGATTTGGGTGGAGGAATTACTCTTCACAGTGGGTGTGGAGCTGGAGGAAAGATGGAGAGGGAAGATACAGGGGAGAATGGAGAGGGAAGCCAACAAAGAGAAACTCGTCAATCTGGGTGCAGTTGCAGGATGCAGGTAGAAAGCAGGAGAAGGCGAAAGGTAGAAGATGATGATGTCATGCCCTTTCATTCAAATTTTGATTTGCCCGCTCAAGTTGAGGAGGAGAGAGGACTCGTGGGTAGAGGCAAGATCTGGACTACTAGGCCTGGGCCTTTTGTGTTATTGGGTCAGGATGCTGTTTATAAAAATGGGCTGAGAGAGTCTGAATCTTTAGAGTTTTTGGGTCGGGGCGATGGTCTTATAAAGTGGGCTGAAAGGAGACTGGCCAAGAGAGTCCGGCTCAGAGAAGCTGAATAAATCGATGCTAGGACTCACTTAAAATAAGAATCTCGAAGAAGGAATGAACAAAGAAGGGGAGACTCGGAGGAAGACCAGAGAAATCACTCGATCTCGCCTAGAAGCTTGGATAGGAGTGATGCAGAGACGGAGGCGTGCTCCAAAACTGAATCTACGAGCTACAAGGGAGTTTTGTCCGATGGGAAAGGAAGCAGAGGAGGAGAGGAAGAGCCTTCGTCTCCGATAGAAGTGGTGAGATGCTCGTTGAGGGAGGAATTGGAGAAAGCGGAGACTCTAGGGCTAGGCCAGGCCTTTCAGGAGGAACAACTTGGACGAATGCCAAACCTGACACAGGGAAGTGCAGAAAGGGGAAGAAGGTATGAGGTCGCCAATGGAAGGAAGAGAAACAGGAAAATGCAACAGCCCAGAGGGAGAAAGCTCTAAAGAAAGGGAAGGATGGGTATCGATTCTAAAGAGGAATTGCATAGGCTCTGCTCCTGCTCATTGCTGTCGCTCCCAGATCGAATAAATAATGTCTTCAAAAAGTGAAGAAAGAGTTTCAATTCTAACTCCAGAGAAAGGTAAATGTTTCAAGAAGCTCCAAGATGAAGATCGGATTCAGTGTGAAGAAGAAAAGGAAGTTGATGCTTCAAACCTGGAATGGCTTCCCCAAAAGATCATTCAACGTGGAAAGGCCACAGGAGTAACAGTAGATGAACAGAAAGGAGGGTGGGATGCAGTAATAGAGTTTGCTCAGGAGAGGGAAAAGCAAAAAAGATCAGAGAGAGGAAAAGGCAAAACAAAAGAAAAGGGGCAAGAGAATTGAACAGCCTGTGTAGCTCTATAAATTATGAAAGAGTTAGGGAGAATGAAGAAGAGAGAACTACAGGAGGAAAAAGTGGCAGGAAACTCCAGGGGGATTCTTCTTATTTTAAATGAGAATACTTTCGTGGAATGTCTGGGAGCTAGGGGGATTATCACGTAAGCTGGTGTTCAAGTATTTGGTCAAAAGGCAAAAGATCCAGATTGCTTTGCTGCAGGAAACTAAATTGAAGCAAATCTCGGATGTGACGGCGAATCAATTGTGGGGAAGAAGGTATGTAAAATGGGTGGCAGTGGATGCAGTGGGATCGGCTGGTTGAATGATGGTGCTATGGGATTCTCATTCTATTTGTGTTATAAACAGCTGGAAAGAAGTGTTCTCTTGTCATTGCTAGTGGAGGATTTGACAAATAATTCTAGGTGGCTCTTGACATGCGTATATGGTCCAAACTACAGCCATAGAAGAAAGGAGTTTTGGAGAGAGTTAGATATGGTCGGGAAGGTGGAAGGGTGCTTGGTGCATTGGAGGACATTGGAACATAATAAGGTTCCCAATGGAGAAAAAAGGGCTGTAGAAAGATCTCCAATGAAATGCTATCTTTCTCAGATTGGATTAACTCTCATTCTCTGCTGGATCTTCAGTTGTGTGGCGCCTCTCATTTTTGGTTGAATCACCAAGACCCACCAATCATGTCAAGACTGGATAGATTCTTGATAACTAATGATTGGCAGGATCTATACCCAGATGTCAATCAGGTAGCCCTGCCAAAACCTGCATCTGATCACTGCCCAATCATGCTTGACTCAGAATGTGAGAGATGGGGTCCGGCCCCATTCAGGTTTGAGCCCATGTGGCTACAGGAAAAGAGCTTTCCGGAATTGATTTCAGACTGGTGGAAGGAGATGGCAGTGGAGGGCTGGGCAGGCCACAAATTTGCTGTCAAGCTGAAATTGTTAAAGGCTAAAATAAAAGAATGGGTCAAAGAAAATTTTGGAGAGGTGGTAATGATGAAAGCCAATATCCTAAATGAGCTATAATCTTTAGATACCAAGGAGGAAAGGGACGGGCTATCAAGAGAAGAGGGGAGGAGACAAGTCTCCCAGGCCGGATGGTTTTCCAGTGGCTTTTTTCCAGCATTTTTGGATGGTTATGAGGGAGGATATAATGGCTTTCATGAATGAGTTCCACCAAAGGGGAAAGTTATCTAAAAGCTTCGGAGCATCTTTTATAGCGCTAATACCCAAAAAGGAGGGAGAATTGACTCTCAAAGATTTCAGGCCCATTAGTCTAATTGGAAGCATATATAAGATGCTGGCTAAAGTCCTTGCTGGAAGATTGCAAAGCATCCTACCATGTATAATCTCCAAAGAGCAAGGTGCTTTTGTGAAGGGGAGATGGATCTTGGATGGTGTGCTGGTCGCAAATGAACGTGTACATTCAAGGAATAAGGGTAAAATTCCATGGATAATTTGTAAGCTGGACTTGGAAAAAGCCTATGATAGAGTGGATTGGCAATTCTTGCAGTACTTGCTTCAAAGAATGGGTTTTGGTGTTAAATGGAGCAGGTGGATAAAAGGATTGCATTTCTTCAGCATGCTTTTCTATCCTTATAAATGGCTCCCCTAAAGGTATCTTTCCTGCTCAAAGGGGTCTTAGGCAAGGGGACGCTCTCTCTCCTTTTCTCTTTGTTATAATAGCTGAAGCTTTAAGCAGAATGGTGGGAAAAGCTGCACAAGAAGGTTTAATTGGAGGCTTTAGAGTGGCAAGGTCGACTCCACTCTAGTAACTCACTTGCAATATGCCAATGACACACTGATCTTTTGTGAGGCAAATGAAGATCATATTAGAAACGTGAAAGCGATCCTTTTGAGCTTCGAAGCAGTGTCGGGCCTCAAAATCAATTTCCTTAAAAGCGAGCTTGTTGGCGAGCTTGTTGGCATCAGAGTTGGGGATTCCCTCCTGCATCAGTATGCGGATGTGTTATGGTGTAAGGTGGGATGTTTTCCAACATCGTACTTGGGGCTTCCTTTATTCTTGGGATCTGCTAAAAAGGAAGGCTGGAGTCCAGTGGTGGAAAGAGTGGAGAGGAAGCTGTTTGTGTGGAAAGTCAAATATTTTTCCTTGGGAGGTAGGGTTACTCTCACCAAATCAGTTACAACAAACCTCCAAAGTTTGGCAATTTACTATTAAAGTAAAAGTGTTGTAAAGCATCATATTAAGAGAGAATAAAATATAAGGGGTTATGGTATTTTGTCTTTAGTGGATTGGTAGGGAATCTTTTTGACTTTTTGTGTAAAAAGTAGGTGTTTTTTTGTCATTTAGTGGAGAAAGCAGGTCGCTTTTTGACTTTTTTTTTTAAAGAAAGGAGAAAATTTTGAAGATGTGTACTTTTGATGTGACCCCTTTTCTGAAAAATGGAGGCTTTACATTACGTTTACTAACCTAGTAAATTGCCAAAAAGGCCCCCAGTGTATTATCTATCTCTGCTCAAGTGTCCGAGCTCAGTTATAAATCGAATTGAAAAGTTGCAGAGGACTTCTTATGACATGGAAGAAGTGAAGGGAAAAAGTCTCACCTAGCTGATTGGGCTTCCGTTTGTACACCTAAGGAGGAAGGGGGCATAGGTATCAGGCCAATAAGGCAGATGAATCAAGCCCTACTAGGAAAATGCCTTTGGAGGTTGGGTGATGAGTCAGATGGTCTTTGGAAGCAAATCCTGGTTGGGAAATATGGTGTAGGGAGAAACGGTTGGGATGTTAAATATGCTTTATACAATTGCTCTTTCATTCGGAAGAGTATCCTCTCCGTCAAAGATATGTTCATGAAGCACATTACTTACAAAGTTGTATCAGAAGAAGAAATCATTTTGGCATGACAGATGGGTTAGTGATCAGCCTCTAGCTACCCAATTCCCGGACCTTTACAGATGTGCGGAGGATAAAGAGGCGAAGATTCAATGCTATTTATTGAGGTCGGGCCAGGCAAGCATTTGGTGCCCTGTCTTAAGGAGAAATCTAAAAGAGCATGAGGAGCAGCAGTTGCTTTCTCTTCTGAACCTCTTGAATGAGGTCTATTGGATAGATGGGGGGGAGGGGGGACGCAAGGATGTGGAACTGTTCTAGGGATGGTTCTTTCTCGGTGTCCTTCTTCTTGGCTATAACGAAAAGGAGGGAGGTAAGAAGTCCTCTTCATCTCATCTGGAAGCTAAAGGCTCCACCAAGAGTTGTGATTTTCGGTTGGCTTGCTCTTCGGAAAAAAATTCTCCTGTAGAATTTAAGACGGAGAGGTATGATAATAGTAAACGGTTGTCCCATGTGCTTGAGCGAAGAGGAATCAGTGGACCACTTTTTTTTTAATTGTAAGACGGCCCAAAGAATTTGGAGCTCCGTGATTGACTTGTTCGGGTTCCGAGTTGCATTTTGGATCTGTTCTTAGCTTGGAAACCCCCAACTGGCTATCCAACAGAGAAGGAGATGTGGAGGTTATCTTTTATGGCAGTGATCTGGAACTTATAGAAGAAGATAAATTCAAGGTGCTTTGAAGGGAGATGCAAGAGTGGGGATTCTTTTTTGGAAAAAATAAAGTTCATGGTCACTTCTTGGGTGTCGATCAATCACCAATTTAACAAATACTCGTTAGACCAAATTGTGAGGAACTGGAAGGAAGTAGCTCTCTCTATGCCTCATCAATAGAAGCTGCTAGTCTCTTTTGTGTTTTGTGGTTTTAGTCCTTTTTGTTGTTCTTGTCTCCTTTTGTAGTGGTGTCCTGTTTTTTTCGTTTTCTTCGTGGCTGTTAGCTTGCCATTATAGCCCTCTTGTACTGCTTGCTTTTTTCTTCTAATAAAAGCTACCAATCAAAAAAAAAATATTTTAAACAAAAAGAACAAAAGAGAGACAGATTTATCAGCCATACTTCTGATTTGGACCTTGAACAGGAAACTAAAAATGGAATACCCTATAGGTCACCAATCACCATTATATTAGTCAAAAGATTTGATGAGGAGTTGGCTATCCTTGAATGACTCCAATTCAAATTTGTGTAAAGCATTAAATCGAGAGCTCCATAAAACTCCCTCAGTACCAGTCCGCTCTCTTCTCATCAATCCCCGTAAAACTCCCTCTGTACCAGTCCGCTCCCTTCTCATCAATCGTGATGATGTAAAGGGTTGACAAGAGTTGGGCAGTCATGTTCCTCCTCCATTTATACCTTCTAAAATTCAACAATTAAGTTGATGATCACATTTCTATTTTTCAGCCTAACTTCTTCCAACATGGAGATCTAATTTGTTCTCCATGCCAAATCCAAACGATCAAAAGAAAAGAAAGAAAGAAAACTCATCTCCTCTAAACTATAAATTTCTCAACCATTATCTCTACTTTATCTCCTCTTCTTTTAATTTGCTACCAAACATATCTTTGACCTCTCATCTTGTATCCTTGTCCTCCTGTCTCATGTCAATACCTTCCTCCTGCTTAGGCAGCTGAATTTCCTTGAAGATATTACACTTTTCTACCCCCACCCTCCCTCAGTTTCTCCCCCACTCATTCCTTAAAATTTTCTTCTTTAGACAATTTAGTTTCTCTTTGCCAATATGACCCCCATCAAACCCTCACTCTAATCTACCTCCATCATTCCCTATACCCAAAAGTGATGAACCACCATCCACAAAAGTTCCAAAATGGAACAGTGAATGACCCCACACCCAGGGCCGGCTCACCATATAGGCAGGTGAAGCAAGTGGTGGGGGCCTCACCATAAGAGGGCCTCATAATTTTGTTGGATTAGTAACATTAATATGATAAAGCTAAAAGAGAAAATCATGGTACATTTGAAAACCAAAACCAAAGAAGATAGACGACGAAGAAGCAGCAGAAAAGAATGTAAAAATAAAAGTATTCTAAGTATGTTTTTTAAAGGTATCAAATCTCACTGGGAATCATCTGAAATGAATTCAAATGAACTCGAGCTAATGAAACTGAAATCATCGAAAAATTCCATCATTGGAAAAATTTCATAAAATCAGAATTACAAATAAGTCATTTTTTATAATAAAAAAATACCCTGTTTTTCATAAAATGGCATTTCAAATCAACCTTGACTCGTGGGGTCCACTAATTAGGATACTGTTGAGTCTTTTCCAAACTCATATATTGCTTATTGAATACTATTAACAGTACCTGTTACAGTTGCTTCCACCGATAGAAGTTTTTCGAAATTAAAGTTAATAAAATCTTATCTATGATCAACTATGTCAGAAGAGAGATTAAGCGGTCTAGCCATTTTATCTATTGAGAAGAAAATTTTGGAAAACCTTGAATACAAAAACTTGATCAATAAGTTTGCATCACAAAAGGCAAGAAAGGTTAAATTCACTTAAAATAAATAAATCCCTCAACAAGCTCTAAAAAAAACAAAAACCCAAAAAAAAAAAAAAAAAAAACCAACTTTTTTTTTAAGTCCGCCAATGTACTACTCATAGTGTACATTGCCGGTCCCAAGCCCGGATTAAGGACGAGGGTTTTCTCATGTCACACATAGAAGCTAGGGGCCTCGTTTATACTTTCGCCGGGGGCCACATATTATCTTGAGACGGCCCTGCCCACACCTCACCCCCTAGAATTTAGCATAACTAGGCAGCATTTAGATGGCCACTTAGAAAGCCATCTCTGTCATCCCCAGGATAAAAATCAGCCCAGTTTAGAGAGATAATAACCCTATCCAGCTTCGACATCAATAGATTATCTTGATGGTTTAGACCAAGTGAATTTAGCAACACTCATAAGAAGATCAACCATCCAATTACTACTAATCTAAGCTGGAAAAAAGTGCATGCAGGAAGATCTAGCAACTACCAAGGTTTTCTAAAGGATACCTACAGCCTACTGCTTAATCACATTAAAGTCTCCATCAACACACAATAGCTCAATCCGCCTAGCACTAACCAATTCTAGTTCAGCAAAGAAATTAATTCACAGCTGACCTCATTCCGACAACACATAGCCAACAGTATCCAGTATCCACCTAAATCTGCATGAAACGCAAGATTATTGAACATGTCACCTTTAAGTTCCATAGAACTAGGATGCTCGTAGTTAGTGTATTCTATTTTTAACCATATATTTGCAGGCCATCAATTAAGAGTTTTCCAATAGATACTCTCTGGTCATCCACCAAATAACAGTGGGGCACACAAATTAATGACCTGGATCGCCAAAGCATAAATCCAACATGAAATGTAATGGGCCATGCATCAAAGTATGTATTTGCCAGTGTGGTAACCTAAAATTCCTTGCAAGAAAAACCCAAGTTACCCCTCTATCTAGAGATAGTATCCTGAAATTTCATAAAAGTGACAACAGATCTGTAGACTTTCTTATAAACTCATGGTGATCTAAGCACAGCAGAAGCAGTACTGACATGAAGTTAGCATTGATCATAAGCATATCAAGGATATGCCATCCATTTCAAACATACTTACATTAACCACAAAACTTACCTCTCTATGCCTGGCATTTTCTGCATCCTCTTCTTCCTGTTGTTCTTTGGTTAACTTCATGATATCATCTATGAATTTTTGCTCGAGACTTTCAAATGTTGGCGGAATGGTATGTTCCTCATACCCAATTTCCATATCCTGCTCATGATCTTGGGCTCTTGTATCTTTGTTGGCTTGTTTATCTAAGCCAAGTTTCGGGTCAGGCCTTTGACCCTGAAATAAAGACCGAGATGGATCGCTCCCCTGACCTACATCGCAATAAGTTCATATTTAATATTTTACAAATATCACTACAATAGACAGACAGAACATTAAAACATAATAATGAACAGTTAGAACAATATCATGAATATCATTTGGTAATAGCAATGATGACATGAGATTTTCTGTAGAGGGGCTCCTAGATAAGGATTGAGTTGTTTCCAAAAGCAAGAGGAGGACAAAATCTAAGAAGAAAACAAAGGGTAAATGGAAGCAAGAGGTCCTGATCTCCAAGCTCAGTCAAATACAATTGCCCTGTGCTTATTTTGGACAAGGATGTCATTGCATTTCCTAATGCATGTTTAGGCTATCCACTCTAAAGTGGATGAAACTCCTGTGGGATGCGTAATCTTAGTTTTGTTTGTGGCATTTCTGTGGTTGGTGTACTGTAGTGTCTCCTTGATTTTCCTTGGTTAATATCATGATGTCATCCCATGGCCATCCTCGGCTTCCTGTTGTTCCTTTTTATAGGTGTGTGTGTCTGTTTTTTTTTTAGGATCAATAGTGTAGCATGGCAATAAATTGCCTTAGAAGTTAAAAAAAAACGAAAAAAAAGAAGATAATAAAATCACATTATTAATAACCTTTTCTTTCTGAATGGTAAAACTACTCAAACCCTCAAGAAAATGAGCACCTTCCAAAAGTACTATGGCCTCTTATCTATGAATGGCCTTTTACGGCCTAAAGGACAAGTCCAACTATACTTTAAAAACACACTGATGAGGGTCGTGAAGCCTTCAAGAAACACCTCCTAACTATCATTTTCAGACTTTAGGATATTATGTGTTTTATCATATTATCCAGGCATATATTTACTCAATTACTAACATTTTACTAGCCATTGCCCTTTTATGAACTGCTGTATGTAAATAACTATGCTTCAGCTCTATGAAACTAAGCATGTCCAGAGCTTCCATGTCAAGCACCTTAGATACATTCTAAGCTTTGTTACTCTATCCAGTACCAAGTTACATGGCTTAGGGCAACAACTTGTCATTGAGCTGTTTTGTGCAACCATTTCTGTTAGTGTTGACAAACTAACCAAAACCACAATGCCGCCTATCCAGGAAAACTATATAAAAATGATTGACTAGCCCCATTTTTTTAGTGAGAAGTGCAACCAGCCTTGAGCCTAATAGACACCAAATCAGGGTTTCAAAACTCGGCCGAGTCAAAATCGAATCGGCCGATCGACTCAGACTCAGTTGGATCCGAGTCGATTCCCCGGGGACTTGCCCGAGTCGCACTATAAATGCAAAAAAACCTAATTCTTTATACTATTGCTGCTTCATCAAACTACGGACACCATCCCCCAAAAAACCTATTTTTGCCTATTTTTTCCCCTTTTACATGCTAGCAAGAGGCAGTGAAGATGGAGAAAGGTTTGGAGATGGGATGGATCGTGGGATATGGAGAGAAGATTTGGAAATGATATAGAGGTGGGAGATGAAGAGCGGGTTTGGAAATAAGGTGGAAATAGGGTTTGGAGATGACATAGATCGTGTGAAATTGAGAGGATGGATCATGGGAGATGAAAAAAGGGTTTGGAGATGAGATGAAGAGACGATTTGTAGATGAGGTGGAGGAAGGATGAGATAAGAGGATCTGCGGATGAGAAGGTGAGTCCCCCAAAGTCACCGACTCCTTTCCTTTGATTTCTTTGCATTGGCTGGTGTCCGGTGTCAAAAACAAACAAAACGGAACATTGAGCAACTTGACCGAATCGCGGTGCAACTCAACCAGTCGACTTGGCTACCAGCTTGACTCAGCCCAAGTCAACCAACTCAATTAAAAGGACCTACAAAAGATAAAGAAATTTTTCAGCTTAAATGGCATTGCTTGTTCCAAAATCCAAACCATTGTTTTTGTCGATGATAAGCAACAGCAACCAAAGAAGCACGGGCATGGGACACGGACACGACACAGACACGCCGACACGACATTTCTCAAAAAAGTAGGACACGTCGGGGACACGTTAATATTTAATAATAATAATAATATATCTAACCATATACTAAAAGATAATATCATTTTAACTTTTATCTTTTATTTAAGTTAACAAAATTCCATTTAGGCCCTTTCCTTTTTTCATTTTCTAATTTAAAGCCCTAGCCTCTGCCTAATCTTCCTGTTTTTTTCTTCCAACTAAAAGCGATTTTTTTACAAACGGCCCCCTTCTCTTTTCTTTATTATAATTTTAATATTTTTTCCAACTAAAACAACCAGCGTGTCTCCAGCGTATCCGGGAAATAAAATATAAAAAAATAAGCAAGGCACCATTTTTGGCGTGTCGGACACATGTCCGGGCGTGTCCGTGTCGGACACTGACACGCCAGCCCCGGAGAGGTGTTCGTGCTTTCCAGGACTACAATAACATTGACATGAACATAAAATGGAACCAAAGCCTTGTCCCAACTATATTGAAGTCTGCTACGTGGATTTTGTTTCTCCATGCCAATCTATCCTGAGCCAAATATTTCGGTAGATTGCACTTCAAATATATTATTGCTACTTCCATCCACGTCCTCTTTGGCCTTAACTTTGCCCCTTGGTGGGCCATCAACCTTCTGATTGGACATGTCTAAACCATCTCAAACAAGTTTCTCTTATTTTATCACCTATTGATGCTACCTCTAAATGCTTTCAAAAGCTCTCTTTCTGACTCTATCCTTCCTAATTTTACCACACATCCACCTCAACATTGTCATCTCAGCAACACTCATTTTGTGCATGTATTGCTTCTTGATTGGCCAGCATTTTGCTCCATAAGTCATAGCTGGTCTAATCACTATCTTGTAAAATTTTCCCTTCAATCTTATTGGTATGCACCGATCACAAAGCACTCCAGAAGAAAGTCTTCACTTCAACCATCCCACTTTTATCCTATGTTCAACGTCCTATGAAATGGATATTACATAGAAATGAGGACAGTTTCTAATTCACATCCTCACATGGTCGGAAAACTCATCGAGTTGACTCTTGACTCTGCCGAATCATCTTTTTTTGAGGAAAGACCAAGTCAAATATAGGGTAAACTCGGCCAAGTCAAATATAAGTAATTAATACTTGAGGTTTGGAGTTAGCAATTTAAAAATGATTGAATGAGATGAAATAAATTTACTTATTTGAATCTATTATTATTATTACATGAAAATACATGTATATCTAAAAAATATTTGTTCTATTTTTAAATATTTTTTTAAGAAAACATGACACTCTCGAGTTGTCAAGTTGACTCTTCTTTGTCGGTATGTTAGAGCTGAACAAGTCAACTCCAAGTCACAAGTTCTCCAACCTTGCATCCTCATCTACTAAAAATGAGAATGATCAATGTCCATCTTAATTGCTTTGCTGTCAAAACCATCTTCCTCGAAAGCATCTTCCATCTCATTGTGACTGGCCTACCTACAGGGTATGGCTTAGGTTATACAAAATAATTTCAATATTTGATTTGGACATATCACATGCCTACAATAGCCTTTCAACAAGATATTCAAAACTCCCCAAATATAGAACAAAGAAACTCAGTCAACGGTTCCATGAAATACTAATTACTATGGCAACACAAAATAGCAGAAAGAAGCTGCTGTGTGCCTCTGTGTGTGTGGGTGTGTGTGTGTGTGTGTGTGTGAGAGAGAGAGAGAGAGAGAGAGAGATTCCAAATATCCAAGGACTGAACTTGCCTTCTTTGTATAACTGAGACGATAGTGAACTTGGTCCTTTCGGTCCATCTCTATCCCACTGCCACTGTCCTTCTACTTTTGAAGCGATGTACTTGCGTTCTTCATCAATGGGCAAGGTATCTGGCTGTCCCGAATAATGGTTCATTGCAGAGTTATGTTGCATCCTTTGGGCGGACAACTGCTGCAACTGGGCGGCCATCATTCGACTAACTCCCGAATCAGCATATTGCCCCTGCCGTCTCATCTCCGTCACTTGACCAGGACACCTCCACAATCAGTTCACCTACCAAACTGAAACATCAAAACATTGACACACCAGTTGCTTCATGCTCCAGTTAAATAGGTTGTCTTTCCCAGAAAGGAAAGGCCAAAATGGCCTATATTTAATTCCAGTAGCAAACCAAAGTACCCCCAAAACAGAATTGGTGACTATGGCACAAAAAAAACCATACAGCACGAGTCCCAGTGAGCATCAACCATGTTGTAATTTAATGCACAGCTCACTGTGGGGCCTAGGTCTTGACAAGGTAGACCACTAGAGTGAAACCACCGCCCACAAATTGTGACTAGCCAGCTACCCTGACTATAACTCAAATCAAATTGATATTCAACATTGGAATGAAATGATCTTTGTCGCCCCATGATTAAACATGAGATCACCAAGTAGTTTAATTCATACATTTACTTTGATAGATGATACTGCCCCATAAAAAGGTGATTTATATTACAATGAAGTCGGTCAACAACTCAGCATGGTACCATTTCCTCAAACCATACAATTCTAAATTTGTCAAAAACAACATAAACTAGTTTCTAAGAAAAGGTATCATTAAAAAAATGCACACACTTTTTACCAAAATTAGAAAGAGAGAGAGAGAGAGAGAGAGAGAGAGAGAGAGAACAGTACATAATAGAGTCTACCACACTTTGTTGAAATAGTATGTGTTTTACACAACCTCCTTTGTGATCACATTTTAAAAAAAAGGAACCTCATTTTCAAAAAAACACAACCTCCTTTGTGATCACTTAGGTAGGAATCATAACATCGCAATTCCAAGATTTGAATAGGAAAAGCAATAAATATATATATGTGTGGATGGTTCGGATGTGTTATAAAGTCAACCCTACTATGCTAGTATGCTGTCATGGTGAGGGATGGATGCACATGAATATTTCCCATATATAAATATATCAACAATATCGAATTTGGAACCTCACAAGTTACCATTTGCAGAGCCAAAAACCAAGTGGGAAACATACCCAGCATCGCAGATACCTCCAATTATTTACAAATCCAGTAATATTTTCACAACCAAATTATGGGTGACATAATTTTGATATTACTGCAAAGTTTTCACCGGCAGTCCAAATTCTTAAAAAATTTACAATCATAACCCAGAGACTTCTCAAGGAAAAAAATTCTAAAAAATTCCAGACAACTTCCCGAAACAAGTATTGCCGAGGCCGAGACTGAGTGACAATGCAGTTCACCACCCACAAGGTTATACTTCCAAACTCCCACAACCAAGAATCAGGAGAAAGACTCTACAGCTACAAAACTTGGGCAATGTTTTTCAATCGTCCATTTCCTTCTCCATCAAAGCCCACCCACCTAATCTTCTTTTCAAGACAACGAAGCGTTTCTCTTATATCCCCCACTTCCACCTATACGGATTCTGACCTCTAAAAATAAAGACCCATTTCCAAAAACGAAGAGAATCTAACACAATCTCATTATTGGAAACTCTTGGAACCCTAAATACTAACAACATCCATTCCTCAGTTCCTACGAGCATCAAAACCAGGACCAAGCAAAGAGAAACCTCACAATCATTCCAAAACCCTCTCTCTCTCTATATATATATATATATAATAATAATAATAATACCGTCTAATCACATAAAACGAACCCAGTTATCGCCCCATCTCGGACAGACATTTCATCGAACACATCACATGCAGAATCATCAAGAACAAGCTAAAACAACCTATAAAATAAAACTAATCACGAACTCGAAAACCCCAAATTGTTGAAGAAACAAACGTTTGAAGCACAGGAAACCGGAAAAAAAAAAAATCAACCCAAATGCTTGGAATTCAATGGCCAGAGTCTGAGATCTTACCATAAAATAAAATCGGAGGAGGGAAACCCTAGATAGCACCATAAAAAGAAAAGAAAGAGAAATGACAAAGAAAATCAAAAGCAGAGAACCGGAAATCTCTGTATACTTGTCGATACCTGATTTGTTTCCTCTGTCTGTCTGTGTCTCTCAGAAGAGTGTCGAGTTACTTTTATTTCCCTCCTCTGTCTGATTTGTACGCACTGTGATGATTTCATCATAAACATTGCATTTTATCTTGTCCCGGGTTGTTGTCAGGTCATGCCCGTTTCGTAATTTTACTACTAAAGTAAAGTGAAGTTAAGTATCAAATTAAAAGTATTTTTTTATTAAAATTTTATTTATATTTTTAAAAAAACAGTAAAAAGCAACTATATTTATTAACTAAAATACAAAAAAATTACATTTCTTTATATAAAAAGTCAAAAATATTCCATCTTAAACAACTAAAAACAAAATATCATCATAACTCACTTATATTTTATTCATTCTTTTTATTTCACTTTACTCCACTTTAATGTTAAAAGTAAAATGCCAAACGGGTGGTCAGTAAAAGATTACGAGGGATTCTAAATACACAACGATTTTTATCTTTTATAAATAAAATATTTAAAAATAAATTATTTTATTTATTCCCTTATATGAAATTATCAAAAAGGACAATCACCCAGACTCCTAAACCAAACCAAACCAAACCAAACCAAGCCTTTTCCCACTAGGTGGGGTCGGCTATATGGATTTGACGACGCCAATCAAATCTGTTTAGGGCCATGTCCTCCGTTAGATCCATGTAGGCAAGATCATGTTTAATAGTTTCTTTCCAAATTCTCTTGGGTCTCCCTCTCCCTCTCCTACTCTTGGCAAACTCCATGCTTTCACACCTTTTAACAGGTGCCTCTGTTGGACGCCTTCTAACATGGCCGAACCATCTCAGTCGATTTTCTCTCATTTTATCTTCAATCGGTGCTATTCCTACTATGCCCCTAATCTCCTCATTCCTAATCCTATCTCTCCTTGTGATCCCGCACATCCATCTTAGCATTCTCATCTCCGCAACTTCAATCTTCTTGACATGATTATGCTTTACTGCCCAACACTCTGATCCATATAACAACGCTGGCCGTACCGCCACCTTATAATACTTTCCTTTAACCTTGAGGGGGACTTTCCGATCACACAAGACCCCCGAAGCACTCCTCCATTTGGTCCACCCGGCTTGAATCCTGTGACTTACATCAGTATCAATCCCTCCATCCTGTTGCACCATAGATCTAAGGTACCTAAAGTTTTCTTTCTCTACTATCTTTTGTGTGCCCAAACTTACTTCTATGTTACCAGGTGTCCTACTTTAACTAAACTTGCATTCCATATATTCTGTTTTGCATCGACTTAGCCTAAACCCTTTTGTCTCTAATGTTTTCCGCCACAATTCAAGTTTAGCATTCACTCCTTCTCTCGTCTCATCCACTAAAACAATGTCATCTGCAAATAGCATACACCACGGCACCTCATCCTGGATATGTCTTGTAATCTCATCCATAACTAGGGCAAACAAGTACGGGCTTAACGCTGAGCCTTGGTGTAGACTAATCGTGATAGGAAACTCCTTAGTTTCGTCGCCAGTCGTCCTTATAGATGTCACGACTCTATCATACATATCATTTATCGCCTCAATATAAGCGACACAAACTCTTTTCTTTTCCAGAACTTTCCAAAGAATCTCCCTAGGAACCCGGTCATAGGCCTTCTCCAAGTCAATGAACACCATATGTAAATCTCTCTTACCTTCTCTATACTGTTCCATTAACCTCCTCAGGAGAAAGATAGCCTCCATGGTTGATCTCCCAGGCATGAAACCAAATTGATTCTCTGAAATATTTGTTGTTCTTCTTAGTCTTCTCTCAATAACTCTCTCCCATAATTTCATCGTATGGCTCATCAATTTAATCCCGCGGTAGTTCGCACAGTTCTGAATATCTCCTTTATTCTTGTAAGACTCCTGAACCTCTAATTTCTCTTTGCACACAATCCCATTTCACTTTTATTATTCCATTCCCATTACTCTGGTTCCTCTCGTTCATCCATTCACTCTCATTCCGTTCTTCCTCTAATCTCATTCTTCCATTCACATCACCGTCTCTTCATTTATCACATTCTACTTTCCCTTCATATCCCACCACCCAAACATATTACTTCTTAATGAAACCTCACTCTCAATATCATTTTTTTGTCCAATGGATGAGCAAACTAATAAGCAAAATGTAGTTTCCGAACACAACATCAGTAAGAAGATGAGTTGTTGTGTTTTTTAGAGTTTTTATTTTGTTGCAATTTAATAGGTTGCATTCATTTTCATAAGCTTGACCTCTCATTCTTTCATGTTCTTTGTCTTAGGATCATCATGCATATCTCTCATTTATAATCTTTGTTTTTATATGATATGCATGTTTTTCAAAATCTTTTTGTCTCTCAAGTTCTTGAAGCTTTTAGTTCAAATTTTATATATTTCATTTCAAAGCTTTTATTGTTTTATCTCAAAAATCCTTCAAAGCTTTAGGAATTCTGACTGAATAGCCTGTCGGTCAGCATTTCGGTCAAGTGTCAACTAACCGACCGTGCTTCAGAAGCTGACCGAAACCCATTCGGTTCCAATTCCAGAGAGCGTGTATTTTCAGATTCTTGCTCTATCGGTTACCTATCGGTTAACCGAATATGTTCGGTGAACCGACATGCATTTTTTTGTCGACAAATTTTTCAAAAATATGACCATTGGATTGTGACCGTTGGTCTGTCGGCTAGCCGAATTTTGTTTGTCGGCTAACCGACAGCTAGCCGTTGGGGACCCTTTTTCTATAAAAAGTGGCTTTCTCTTTGGGAAAAGTTGCTGAACTTTGGAGGACTTTTGAGGCCAATGAAGAACAACCTTTTAAGAGCATTAGTGAAGGGATTACGGGGCTAATCCATTGATTCAACTTTTGATTCATCTCAAATGGGTGTGCTCTCCTTCCTTTAATTACAACATGCTATGTTTTAATATTTATCTTTTTTAAAAGCATGACAAATGTGTGTTTAAAATTACTCATATGTTGTTTTCATAACATGCTTACAACATTAATCATATCTAGTTTTGTGTCTTCAACATTTGATCATTCATTCACATGAGTTATGAATTCTTGTTTTCAAATCTAACTTGTTAGTCTTAAGTTGTACTTTCATAAATCAAGTTTGATCTTTTTAGAAGACCAAGTGTTTGTCATACATCTCTTTCTCATACATATGATTAACATCTTCGCATCATTTAAAGTTTCATCTTTCTAAAAAGAGATAGAGTGATTTCTAGTATATGCATAAATCATAAAGATTTCTAGTATATGCATAAATCATAGATTTTCTCATTCATATGCATATATCTAGATATTGATATTTCATTTTCAATTCAGCCTATTTAGAGGCACTTCATTGCACTTAATTGTTCTCTTATCCATGCATCAATTGGCATTTTATTTAAGAGAGAAACCTCTTGTTGTAAAGGTTGGTGCTTAGCCTTGAAAAGCATATGTTGAGTTGTAAAGGTTGGTGCTTAGCCTTGAAAAGCATATGTTGTGTTGTAAAGGTTCATGTTTAGCCTTGAAAAGCATAGTGATGTATTTGTAAGGTTTGAGGTGATCCTAAACCTTAATTTGTGTTAGTGGAAATCCGGTAGGGTTACCGGGAGTGGATGTAGGCACGTTGGCCGAACCACTATAAATACTTGTATCATGGTGATTGCTCTTTTGCTTACCTTACGTGATTGATGCTTTTATTGTATGAAGTTTCTTGTTGTTATCTTCTTGTGAATGATTAACTTAGAGACCTCTCTTTTTCACAAGATAATTGATATTCAACAAAGCATAAGTGACTTAAAAGATAAAAGAATTAAAATTAATCAAAGTCTTTTAGCTCACCCTATTCACCCCCCTCTAGGATTCGGTCTTGGACTTTCAGTGTTGTTTATTTTGATTTTCACCATTTTTTGAAGTTTGTAAAGCCTTTTTTAATTTTTGTTGCTGCAAAATGTTCGGACTTTCAGTGCATAACAAACTACCAATTTCCAGCCTCTTATAGCTGAACTTATCAATTTTGTTCAGCCGTATCTGACCGAACAAAAGTTTATGTTCAGCCACATAGGGCTAAACATATCGGTTCTTTTCTCACATTTTCCTTTACTTTGTAATCAACAAGAAGTTTGTTGTGGGTTTTATCGTAGACTGGTTGTAAGTGCTAAAATCTTAATTAGACATGGCAGATCATAGTCTATGATGACCCTATATATGACGAAGCTCAAATACACATTCAGAGATGAACAACAAATGGAGAAAATGTAGCAAACATTACTTGATCAAAAGGGGGCAAGAGAGAATGGTAATGATAGATGGATAGATGGCTGAAAAAATAGATAAAAGAGAAGGAGACAAATAAGATGATGATCTTGAGTACACTCACCATATGACAGATAGAGAGGAGGAAGAAGAAGAAAAGGAGGAGGAGGGTTTTCATCGATTGGAAGGAGAGCTCCAAATGATGGAAGTTAGTTGTGCTTAAAGAGAAAGGGGATAGGGCTAGGTATGTTTTGAGTGTGTGGAAAGTAAAACCAGAATTTAAAATTTTTTATGCTGAGTGTGGATAGAATTTGTGTATAAAGAGCTAAAATCATTGTGTATTTAGATGTCCTAAAAAGTTTTTTTTTAAAGAGAAAAAATATAAGTGGGTTAAAATGGTATTTTATTTTTAGTTAGTTGTTATGAAATTTATTTTATTTTTTTATATAGAAAAGTGGAGTTTTTTTTTTTGTCTTTTAGAAGAAAATGGAAGTTGCTTCTTTATGTTTTTTTTTTCAAATATAGCATAAATCTAAATTAAAGTGCTTTTGACGTGATTGTGTTTTTGAGAATTGGGGCCTCTATCTTATTTGACTCTATTAGTAGAGTTTCCAAACAAGTCTGTATTGCCCGTTTGGTAATTTCACATGTAAAATAAAGTATAGTAAAATATAAAATCAAGATAAAATAAAATATAATGGGTTATGATGGGTTTTTTGCGTTTTGATTGTTTGGTATGAAATCTTTTTTGACTTTTTTTATGGAAAAGTTGAGCTTTTTGTCTTTTAGTGGATAAAGGAAATTATTTTTTGACTTTTTTTTAAAGGATGGAAGGAATTTTGACTTAAAGTGTTTTTGATGTGACCCATTATCTGAAAAAATAAAAGCTTTTACCTGACTTTTGCTAATTTAGTAAAGTGTCAAACAGGCTTGCACCTTCTATGTACCATTGATAATCACATGAGAACGGAATGTGAATAGTTTCCGTTCACTTCTCCCTAACTTTCATGTAATCGATCACCTCTTTGACCGTACAAAAGCATGTGAAGCGAGATTGTGTGGAAGTAGATAAGAATGTTCTTTTGATGATATTATTTCCGGTATTTGATATTGGGTCATTTATAACAATAAATTGTTCTTGCTGACTATGTAAGATTACATGAAATAGGAAAATTAATGCACTTTTCTTTCTTTTTCATCTTTGGAATTTTTTTCACTAACTGAGGATGATCTTTCTTCATCTTTTTATTATTTCATTTTACTAGAATCTGAATCTGTGCCCCCACAAGATTTCCCTCTATTGACATATTAAGATTGATGTATAGTATGAGGCTTTTTTCCTCGGTGACAATAAAAGAGCCAATTAGAGTCCGCCGTGTAACCGTGGAGTTGCCACGCCGCCGTGACTAAAAAGCCTCACAAAATTTCAATTTCATAAATTTTTACTCTAGTAAGAATTGGTCCTACCGTATACTAAACTAGTATAGCTATACTTCATGTGACACATCAATGAATTATGGATCATTATTAAAAAGAAATGGAATTCCTTCCTTTCTTGTTTCTTATTTATAGAAAATTATATCAAATCCATTTTTTTTTATAAAAAAAAATAAAAAAATCCTCCACCTTCAACTGAAAATCCTGAGACAAGAAAGCCCCCAAGACTAGGGCTCGTTTGTGTACACCTAATTTCCATGGAATGGTGAATTTGCCACATCAGCAAATTCTATGGTTTTGAAATACTTTGGAAAAGGCTTTCCGTGGAAGTCACAAATTCATGTTTGGTGCAGAAAGTTTTTCTTTGATGAATTTGTGCTAATGTTGTTTGGTGCGGCTGCGGATTCCTTACGGAAAACTAGTATTTAGTATTTGGTGCAGCGATTTTCTGCAGAAAAATAACAAAACTACATAGATATCATTTACTTTCAATTTGTCAATTACATACATACAGATTTGTGTCCACACCAAATCTAGTATTAAAGTGATCAGATCGACCTGTCTTCATTAAAAATGATGTAAACATGTTTTGTTGCTTTTTCAGTTTTCTTTAATTGGTAAACAAACTACTAGCTAAGAACTTAGTGCTGAGTGGGCAATCTCAAAGCAATCACTGGGAACTTACCAATTTCTGCTGGTTCATTTGCTTCGATTTTTTCATTGTGTTTGGGAAGATGCACATTAATAATAGCTAGCAACACCTTTACAAGACTCTTGCTTCTTTCCATTTGAAAGAGAGACAATGTTCAAACAAGAGCATCCATAGTGCCAACTTCCACAATAAAGAAACCGCCATTCAGCTGGTTGATCTTTACAACTTTTTTTCACAATTCATGTATTAATATAACTTTTAATACAAAGCAATAAAGTATGGAGCATCGATTATCATTCTCCACCATTAGTTACCATGGGATTGGTGTCACATACAAGGAAGAGAAAGAAAGAAAAAATTAAACAGTTTGGTGCCAATGTTGGGGATGTAGCACTGGCAGTCCATGTTAAGATGCACATTTAGCTGCACAAACCAAACTTCAGCAAACAACAAAAAACTTGAAAAAATCTTTGGACATTAACTAGTCTCTCCTCCGTGCAAATACAATCCTCCAAGCCACACCAAAGAAAATGGCCGAGGAAACATCAACTTAACTTGCATCCCTGAAACTTCAAATATCAAATACGTACAATCACCTATACCATTCATGCTGCTCTAATAAATCCAACACATCCACATAAACCATCCCTGTTGCTCCAAATATCACCTCAATTTTCTCAATTTTGGTTTTCTCAATATGTTTTCTAAACAAAAACTAGTGACAATCTTTGCATAAACAATGGAGTAGACTTTAAATTAACAAAAAAAAAAAAAAAGTGGAACTAGAACTGAAATGGTTCACTGCATTAAGCACATGATTCAACATAGCATCAAATTACAACTGTAGCTTGTAAGAACACCTATTTATTCCCTTTGAACATGAATAATAATCATAAATGGCTACAACAATAGGTAACACTCCCACTTCAACCACAATCATATCATTATCCAACTTAACACATATCCATTCAAGCTATGAATGCATCCATATCCATCCAAATATAGACCATGTTAGAAATAAAATGCCATCCACAGTTGAAAAAACTCACCACAACATATTAAGGCAACTCAGTCAAATGTCATGTGTCTAGAGTCATAGACAAACTACATTACTTAAAAGGAAGGAAAATACGATAGATATAGTTACTTTAAAGTCTTAACACTAAACATTAAACATCTAATAAATTAATGCCCATCCCACATTATCTGATGAGCAATTGTGTCTCGTAGCTCACATGCAAATCGAGTGTCTGCATCACTCGAAATGGATTCAACTTCCGTTCCCTCCTCAACGTTCGTGTCTTCATCAACATCCATCTCTTGTGCATGCTCTTCCTCCATCTCATCATTATAGTTGCATTGTTTGATGTAGTTGTGCATAAGGCAACAAGCAATAACTATCTTCGCTTATGTCTTGAGAGGATATCGCAGTGCCGTCTGTAGGATGGGAAAGCGTTGCTTCAATACTGCAAAAGTACGCTCCACTACATTTCAAAATTTAGAATGTCGTAAATTATATAGTTCCTTGGGTGTTTGTGGTGCTTGTGTGGTTGGCCACTCTTTGAGATGATTACGCACTCCTCGATATGGTGCAATAAACCTGCGGGTGTTTGCATAACCCGCATCAACCAAATAATATTTTCCTACAAAGAAATTTACTCTATGAGAATGAAAATTCCAAAGTATATAAAATCAATAAATTTACCCTACAAAAATAAAATATTCCTTATTTCTAGAAGAAGTGAATTGAAATTTACCTATTGGGACATGAAGCCTATTATATGGTCGTCTCCACAATGCATCTTGCAGTACCACCCAGCAAATACGTATTGAAATCTCACATCAAAGGATACAACAGCCATGACATTTTGTGAGAGAAACCCCTTTCTGTTTCGGTAACGCACCTGATCTTCCGAACAAACCCATGCAGGTATGTGTGTGCCATTAATTGCTCCAACACAATCCTAACAATAAACACAGTTATGTTATACCTATTGTAAGAAATCAACCAAATTTAAGTCACAATTAAATTACCTTGAAGTAGGGGTTGAATATTGGGTTCGTAGCAATTTCTGGAGGAGTCTCACTTCCTACAGGCTTAATATAATAAGGACAAAGCCTCAAAATCGCACTTAACACCTTGTTATAGTACCTACTATTAGTCTCGCCAAAGTGTTGGAATCGATTATGCATAACTTGATTATGCTCATTGTGAGCTATCGTGAATAAAAAAAATAGCAAGTTGTTCCTCAACCGTAACATTTCGCGAGTCAGCTAATAGGACACATTAATATCCTCATATGCATTATCTTCATACGCATTATCCATATCATCAGCTTGGGTTTCTATAGGTTCCGGATCAATGCTGGCAAACCCATCTCTACCATCAGCAACACTATCACCAAAGATGATGGCCAACGAAGTCCAATCAGGGAAGATCTTGTTCTTATAATGAGCTGCCTTAGGATGTGCCTGCAAGGGATTAAAAATAGCTCAAGCTCGTGTCCAAATTATCTTTCACCACATTAATATGAACTATTAAAAATTAGACGTATGAATTGACTCGCCGCCACATATTCCTTCCAAACTTGAGGCTCAGCAGTGACCATTTTTCTTGTATCATCCCATCCAAATTTCACTACGGTCCAGCATTGCTTTCAGATCTCCATACATCTTCTTCAATGTTTTAAACCTATTTTTTAGTTTATCCTTACTAAAAAAGTCACCATATTGAGTCTTCATTTCCTTTGTCAATAAATTCCACCCTTCACAGGTGAAACCTCCTTTTATGTTGCGTCCATCCTTATATTGATCAAGCATAAGTCGGATGAGCGTGTCATCTTGAAGTGGTGTCCATTGCAGATTTTTTGGAAGGGGGGCGAAATTATTATTTGTATTTTGCGATTCCATTCCTACAAATTTTACCGAGGATGAGAATAAATATAATATGTAAAATCCGCAAATTAGTATTTCACCTTAAAAAAGATAGTTTTTTTTTAGAAAAAACATTTCTCTCTTCATAGAGTTTAGTTTAAACAAATCCTTATGCCCACTGAAACCTAGAAGTCCTTTCATATGAACTTGGTTATAAGTTCTTAATACTGCTACATTGCATACACATTTGAGATTTTACAAATCGGAGTGTATGATAATATACAATTTCACAATATTAGGATTTAAGAATAATCTGAAAGCAATTTGTACAATAGTTAAGTAATTTGTAAATGAATGGTACAGATTGAACCATCACATAAATAATACCCTTCATAGAATAATCATCATAGACATACCCAACTAATCAAAGAAAACATCATCATAATTCATTCAACATCAAATAATAATTTATTGAAGGCATTAAAATTCAAACATTGAGAGAGTGATGCCCAGAGTCAACCCACAATAGGCATAACTGGATTGTTATTGAAGGCATTAAAATTCAAACTTTGAGAGAGTGATACCCATAGTGCTTTTAGTGTTACCTTTTCACTTATTTGAAATACTTGGGGTTGAGTTGTTCTTTTCACTTTGAACCATTCCATACAAAACTTCATTATGTCACAATTTTCCTATTCCCTGTGACTATATTCCTTTCGTCATAGGCAAGTTCTTGGTTATCTGAATACGTGCTCAGACAATCAGACCACCATAATCAACATTCTTTGTTTTTTTTTTTCTATTGGATCTATATATAAATTTCCTCTTCCATATTTATTGTGATGTTAACCCCGGCTTTGAGTTACTTATGAACACAATACTATAATCGAGATTTGCTTTCAAACAGCCCCTAATTGAACTGATTAGTAATCTGGCATCATTACACATCTTCCTTTAGTAGAAAATCCCATTAACTACTTTTGATCAAACCAATTATAAAAATTGTGATAGTGTGAAGTAGATAAACCCTCCCAATCCCATCCACTAAATACATAACCACGCCCACTCCTTCTATCCTGTTACAACCCATCAATGGATAGAGAAAAATCACAACCCAAACCCAAATGAAGAGAGAGAGAAAAATCACAACCCAAACCCAAATGAAGAGAGACCTACCGTTGGCCAAATCCCACACCAGACCCAAATGAGACAGAGAAAAATCTGTCTGATAAATATTGCAAACCCATAGTATGTTTGCTAAACACAGCAAATCTATTTTTCTCTATTCATATATCAAACATATTGTGGGTTGAATCCTATGCCAACCCCAACCCCAACCCCAAATGAGAGACAGACCTACAATGAAACTGAGAAGGGATGGGGATGAACCATACCCAAATGAGACAGAGAAAAATCTGTCTGATAAATATTGCAAACCCACAGTATGTTTGCTAAACACAACAAATCTATTTTTCTCTATTCATATATCAAACATATTGTGGGTTGAATCCTATGTCAACCCCAACCCCAAATGAGAGACAGACCTACAATGAAACAGAGAAGGGATGGGGATGAAACTGAAATAGGGGGTCGGACAGAAGAGAGGACAGAAGAGAGAGAATGGGGAAGTGAGATGATATAGAGACAAAGAAGGAAAGGATGAGAAAGTGGTTATCCAGATAGAGGCAGCCCTTTCAGCTCGAAGGTGAGGAAGGAGAAGACGATCACCCAATCCATCCAGGCTGTTAGGGTTTTCACCAGAAGATGAAGTTGAATCTGACGTGGCATGAAACCCATTTCCGCATATTTATCCTCACCAAATGCACAAAAAACCCCATTTCTGCAAAAAATCAAGGTTTTTTTTTTTTTTGCGAAAATGGATGACACAAACATACCCTACCATGAGAGCCTTGGTACAAAGAATACCTCGACCTTGAACTCGGTCAATTGACTATTCCAATAGACCACCCAACATGAAAAGAAAATAAGAAAGGAAATATGGAAGGAGGCACATATCTCGAACACCGGCAATTTTGTGGTTGTTCACAAATCACTGGTGCTCGTTAGAGAACACGAGGGTAGATGAAATATGGAGAAGGAATGAAGGAGAAATGAGGGGAAGTGACAACCTGTCCTGTTTTTTCAACCTAAAGCCCTTAATCTGAAAAAGAAAAAGGGAAACATATGTTTGGAAAGTTTAAAGGCCCATTTTAAAATCATGTCCTAATTTTATCCTATTTTGAAATCTGCAAAAAAAAAAAATAAAAAAAAATAAAAAATAAAAAAAATAAATAAAGGGCCTTATTTTGAAAATTTTCCTTGTAAGGATGAGGAACAAAGGTCATTGAAATCATTGGGTTGGCTATTTTACATCCTTCTCCACCTAATCAAAAGGCCCAGTAGAGAAACCCCAAGCCAAGCCGAAAAGGCAGTGAGTGGGGAGATGTGGAAAACGACACTTGCAGCAGCTGCGAGGGAAGCGGCTGCCCTCCACCCATGGCGCATGTTAGCATCTCGTCGTTGCACCACCGGCGTCTCCTCCGCCGTGGACTCCATCCTCCTCCGCTCCCTCAAAGAACACTACCTCGAAGTCTCCAAAATGTCTCGTCCTCCGGTAAAAAAAAAAAAACCCTCAAACCCTAAACCCTAGTTCCCCCACTCCTTCATTTTTATCCATTTCTAGGGTTTTAAGATTCTCATACTCGCTGTCATTTCTTGCAGAAAATCAATCCTCCATCCCCTTTCTCCGTCGTGAAGGGGGCGCTCGACAGCCAGGGCCCGGTCCTCCGCCGGTCTTACGGCGACGAAGAGATCTCCATCTCCGTCATGCGATTGGCCAACATCATCCCTGGCGGCGGTGAGGACGACGAAGATGGTGATGGCATCAATCAGCTGTTTCTCCACGTCGATGTCTCGAAGCCCCGCGAGGATGACCTTCGGCTGCACTTCTTATGCGGTCTCTATCCGGATGCCATCGGAATTCACTCCGTTTCATTGCGGCCGAAGATCGACAGCGACGCTTCTCAGTTCGTCCCTACCCAGACCAAGTACCATGGTCCCGGATTTGAGTACGCTCCTGCCCCTGCTTTTTCATTATGTTTTGTAATGATTGATTGAGGCTATAATTTGAGGGAAGTGTTGATTGAGGCTATGGAATTTCTTCAGCGAGTTGGGATTGTGTGCATTTATGCAAATTGGATATTGCTTATAGTTAGTAGCATATAATCACTCATATAAGCAGTTAGGATTGATGGCTACTGATTTTGACAATCAGTCTAATTTATGATTTTCTCTCATAATGTGCACCATTCACCATGGCTCTCCACATCTTTTTTTGGTTCAGGACACTCTGTTCTTAGGGTTGCCTTCAACAATAGAGAAGAGCTCATAGCAAAATTGGAAGGTGCCTACTATTGCAATCATTAAAGTTGTAGTTCAACTCACATTACCTAAAATGGTCTTCTAAGTTCTAACAATAAGATCTTCTGGCGACCTCTTCTCAAATATCATTTACGCCTCATGCATGACTAAAGCCTCAGCTTTATTCAATTCTGTAGTACTGAATAGCCTCAAGAATGTAAGTAATATTTCCCCTTCATGATTCCTTTTTATCACACCAATTCTTGCTGGCCTGGCTTGCCTCTGGCCGCCCTATAAATTTTGGAGTCCAAAGTGTACTCTTTCCAATTCCCTTTTGATGCATTATTGGTTGCACAATGAAGTACCCCCCTCCAAACCTCACCCCATCTCACTAAATATCATCCAACTTTACTCCACATAACTTCCTTGTCCCGGCCCGAAAGTTTCTTCTATCAAGATTCTTTGTAATCGAAAATTCCAGCATATCATTCCTTCTACACCAGCAATGGAACTACATGCAAGGCAGACTTTCTCTTCCTTGCGAAGGACCAAGTGATCAATCGATTCATTCTCCAACTTGCACATTGGAACGAGTGATGTAAGCATTTGGAGACACAATTGCCCACCAAACGAAGTCATCCCTTGTGTGAATCTTCCTAGCTATCACTGATCAACAAAAAACTTCTATAATGGTCGGGAAAATGCTAGACCATAAATTAGAAAAGCTGAAGATCCGGTTACTGATCAACATAACATGTATTTGCACACCTGCAGAAGGAAAAAAAATCAAACCATTGTTTGACGAACAAACATTTATGAGACAACATGTGATATGGCCTAGGAAACTTGACTGGAAGGACACATCACCCACCCATTTTTCTTCCCAAAAACATATTCATGATTTTGTGAACCCTTTTGGACCATAAAAATGATGCCTTTTCCTTCGGGAAAACCTCCTAGTCACCCACATTACTTAACCCTTTCTGTGCATTTGACACAGTAACGTCAAAACCTTCCCCATTGTTTTTATACACTGTGTACCTCACCAAATTTCCACCATCATTTGCTAATACGACAAAAAATTCAAGAACCAAATGCATTCTCCTTCAGGAAAACCTCCCTTTAAAGTCACCCACATTACTTAACCCTTTCTATGCATTTGACACATTAATCTTCCCCACTCAAAACCTTCCCCATGGTTTTCAGACACTGCCTTCCTCACCAAATTTCCACTTTCATTTGCTAGTAACACAAAAAGTCCAAGATGCCTTCTCCTTTGGGAAAACCACCCTTTATAGTCACCCACATTACTTTAACCCTTTTTGTGCATTTGACACTTCCATTGACACTGCCTTTCTCACCAAATTCCCACCATCATTTGCTAGTAACACAAAAAATCCAAGAACCAAAATGCCTTCTCCTTTGGGAAAACCTCCCTTTGTAGTTACCCACATTACCTAACCCTTTTTGTACATTTGACACTTCCATGGTCCTTAGACACTGCCTTTCTCACCAAATTTCCACCATCATTTGCTAGTAACACAAAAAATATATGAACCAAAGATGCACAAATTTCTCTGGAAATGTGTAGGGTATATGGAGGAAACAACCATTAATGAAGAAACTAAGACAAGGAACAAAAAATAAACAAGAACTGAAATCAAGAATGAACTCTGCAGAACTAAAGAAGTCAAGAAGAGTTACATATCAAGATACAGCCTGATAGAAGTGAAAAAATACCAATGAGGGAAACCAATAATCGAGAAACCAAGATACAAAACAATAAAAAGTGACAAACCCAAATGAAATGAAGAAAAGAATGAAAGAACTCAACGATTATTTATGCAGTACAAAAAACCTACGCAGACCAATGAAATTGGACAAGGGGAAAAGAATCAAGACATCCACAACAAATGAATGGAGAAAGCTACATCAAATCAGCACTCTCGAATCAGCTGATAGATCACATCCGTAAGAAATCAACAAAAAACATACGAACAAGACCTAGTTTCGGTATTTCATGATATTGATGGGTTATCGACATTCTAGAAATAGGTTGAGAAGTAGTAAAATGATGCAAAGTGCAAAGCATATGATGGCCTATATGATAGGTTGAGAACAAGAGAATGAGAGAAGGATATTTTTAAGCTTGCAAAGATAAAGAAAGGAAAAGTAGGGACTTAGATCATGTCAAATGTATTAAGAGCAATGACCAAAAGGTTCTACTGAAGGACAACGATATCAAAAAAAGGTGGAGGAGGTATTTTAGCATACTTTTAAATGAAGACTATGTAGGAGACGTAAGAACAAAAGATGACACTTCATTAGAAAAGCATACTTTTTCTCATAGAATTAGGGTGGTGGAAGTGAGGAAAACATTAAAACAAATGAAGAATGGAAAGGCTGGGTTCAGATGACATCCCGATTGATGCTTGGAAATGTTTAGGAGAAGTTGGGGAGATTTGGTTAATTGGACTCTTTAACAAGATATTAATGGCAAAGAAAATGCTGGATGAATGGAGAAGAAGAGTTGTAGTTCCTATATATAAGAACACGGGAGATATACAAAACTGCACCAAATATCGTGAGATTGAACTTATGAGTCATGCTATGAAGCTATGGGAGAGAGTAATGGAGCAAAAACTTAGACAGAAGACCAAAATATCTGAAAATCAATTTGGTTTTATGCTAGGGAGGTTAACGATATAAGCTATCTTCTCACTTAGGCAATTAATGGAAAAATATCGAGTGAAGAGGAAAATCTGCATATGGTCTTCATCGATCTAGAAAAAGCCTACTACAAGGTACCTAGATATTTAATTTGATGGGTTTTAAATAAAAAGAATGTTCCAAGAGGTTATATTGAAATCATTAGAGACGAGTATGAAGGAGCAGTAACAAGTGTGAGCACTACTTGTAGAAAGACAGGGGAGTCCCCAGGACCATAGGTTTGCATCAGGGGTCAGCTCTAAGTCCTTATCTCTTTACATTGATTATGAATGGGTTAACAACTTATATTCAAAAAGAGGTACCTTGGTGCATGTTATTTGCAGATAATATTGTGTTGGTAGATGCATGAAGAGATAGTGTGAACGTAAAACTCGAGAGATGGCGGGAGGCTTTAGAATCCAAAGGCTTTAAAATAAGCCATACAAAGACGGAATATACGGATTGTAACTTCAGTGGGCATATAGAAAGAGCTGAAACTACTGTGAGAATTGAAGACCATGAGATACCACAAAGTGATTCTTTCTGCTACCTTGGCTCTATAATTAGTAAGGATGGGGAGATTGATGAAGATGTCAAACATATGATAAAAGTGGGAAGGTTGAAGTGGAGACTTGCTTCTGGAGTGCTTTGTGACCGATGAATTCTAACAAGATTGAAGGGAAAATTTTACAGGACAACAATTAGACCGGCTTTGACCTATGGAGCAGAATGTTGGCCAATCAAGAAGCAACACATGCACAAAATGGATGTAGCAGAGATGAGAATGTTGAGGTGGATGTGTGGTAAAACTAGGAAGGATAAAATTAGAAATGAGCGCTTTTAAGAGCATTTAGGGGTAGCAACAATAGGGGATAAAATTAGAGAAACCCGTTTTAAGATGTTTTGAGCATGTTCACTGTAAACCGGCAATAGTGTCGGTAAGGAAAAGTTTGGCTATGAAGGTTGATGGCCCACAAGGGAAAGGGGTATGCCAAAGTAGACGTGGATGGAGGTAGTAAAAATAGATATGAAGAAGTGTAACTTATCTGAGGATTTGACTCAAGATAGATCGGAATGGAGAAACGGGATTTATGTAGCCGACCCTTACATAGTTAGGAGAAGGCGGGATTTATGTAACCTACCCTAACATAGTTAGGAGAAGGCTTTGATTATGATGATGATGATGATGATGATGTAAATAAAACTTGTTTTTACTGCAGACGAGGCACCCAAATGAAGTGAAGAAAAGAATGAAAGAAATCATCGATTATATATGTTGTAAGATCCGGCGAGCTTGGCCCACGGTGGCAAATCCGGTTGAAGTTTGGTGTGCCCATCAACCGCCAAAGAACACCTAGGATATAAGGGACTGCATGAGTCCCACATCGGAAACATCCAAGTCTAGAGCCTGGGCTTATATGTACCCATGGGTTACCTCGTCCACAAGGCGTCTTTTGGAGGGTAAGGCCCCGTGTTGTGACATTTGCAAGATAGAAAACCTATACAGACCAATGAAATTGGACGAGGGGGAAAAGAATCAAGACATCCACAGCAAATGAATGAAGAAACCTACATCAAATCAGCTGAAATCAACAAAAACCATACGAACAATACCTAGTTTCAGTATTTCATGATATTAATGGATTATTGACGTTCTATAAATAAAACATGTTTTTACTGCAGTATTCAAAGAGGCATGTGTGACGATTGTGAGAAGAAAGAAAATAGGTTTCCAGCGGTCCAGCATTCGTGAATGGATCTTCTGTTAAGGTCAGAAGCGAGAAAAGAATTTTCCATCTTTCACAGACAATTCTTTTGTGTTTTTTCTTGTGCTGATTTAATGCGAGGGAATAAGAAATTGTTGATGCTTTTGCAATTGTGGGTCCTTTTGAGTGGGAAAAGATTACTCCATTTAGTAATATTCGGAAGGGTCTTAAAATGAACACCGAAATATAACAGTAGAAGTTTCATACCCCAATTTATGTATACAAAGGCAGAGGAAAATATTTTAATAAACCCAAATCCTAGTAGAAGATTCTAGGCCGAAATCCAAATACAAGAAGACAAAATTTCTTATTTGATATGATGAAAGTAGCCCACCTGGATTCCAATTCATTTCCTAGGAAGTCGGTGGGGCCACAACTCTGTTGCCTAAGGGTGAGTCACAGTATTTCTTTTAGTCATTATCTATTGGACATTGTTATAAAAAAAAAAAAAATTATCTATTGGACATTGTTTTTGTTAATTAGTTTGTCAGTGCTATTCGCAAACTGGGGCTAGATTTCTTATCAACTTTGCTATCTTACAGGCCAAAAGATTTTGTGATTTGGAAGTGAAGAGGGGAAAATAATGTTCAGAATATGAACCCAGGATAAAGTAATAGATGCTTAGAATAGGCTAGGGTTTCTTTACATCAGAATAGCTATATAAACATTGTAAAAAGCATTTTTGTCGAATAGTAAAGAATTGATGATTGTTATCTGGGTTATCTTCTTGCTATAAAATGTATGCCCCTTTCTTATTTCTTTATATTTATCTGTTGTTTCCCTTTTCTCTTTCTATATTGCTGCAAAGCCATCCATTGCTCTTTTAAAAAAAAAAAGTAAGGAAGCCATTTTCTTCCATTTTGCCTTTATTTCTCTTTTCTGTTGGGTTTTCTTTATTTCATGGGTCTATTTCAACCCTAATTATTTATTTGGACATTGAAATTATTTAGTTCACATAAGTCTTGTTTATTCAAGTAACCTAGATTTGTATCCATTAGTACTAGAGCAAGTTAGGGTGCTTTTGTGAATTTTAAGTGGTAACAAAATCCATGTTTAATGTGACACCTAAAAAAAATTCTATGCAACGAGTTTAAATGGGATGCTACTTTTAAGCTTTTTTCCATTTTTCTTGGGTATCTTATAATGTTCCACACAGTGACGCTTTTCATCTTGTTAAGTAAAGATGTTATTAGTAATATCCTATTTTAAATTCTGAAAACATGTGTGGTCCACATGGCAATAAGCTTGTTTGTACTCTTCTAGATGAAGGAAATAAAAGAAGATAAATGATTCAGTGTGGCTAGATCCACTGCAGAATGTAGCTTATCAATGAGATCTCCAATGTGGAGCTCTCTTTTCTCAATCCAAACCATTTTGCTCCTCTAGTGATTTGTGACTAGTCTAAATCACTTTGATCAAAGTGATATTATTAGATGGATAGAAACATTGAACTTGGGAATTATTAGATGAACAAGCTCATTGCTTATGCAGAGTCCAAGTGCATCATAGGCCTCAAAGACTAATGATGCCCAAGAACAGCCCCACAGCCGGCCAGCCAATTGGAACCAGCGTAAACGCAAGTAATCAGCTCATTGGGGCAAGCCAATACTTGGTTGGCCCAATGGACCTAGCCCATGACCTGCCATGCCATTGGTACAAACTATATCCACCTTAGTTTCCAAGAAAAACTTCATATTAAGCCTATGAAATTTCCCATGAGATTTTCTAGATCAACACTTGGTTTAGAAATTCCTAGGAAATTTTCCGAACATAATTTGGAAGGAAAGGTACTCTAGATGATTCGAAGGGGTTGTATCCAGTGATAGCTGTTTGGTGGGGAAAGTGAAATTCTTAGTCGTTCTCTAGGTTTCCATTAGACCGTCTTTTAGAGGTTTCTCTATCGAACAAATTATGTTAAATTGGAGGGAGTTGGCCTTTTCTTTTGCAGGGCCAATCTAGTTCTGTCTTAGGGGTTTTTCCTTTTTCTTTTGGGGTCCTTTTGTTCTAGCTTGTCAGTATACTTCTCCTATTCGTCTTGCTTTTCTAATGAAAGTTACCATTAAAAAAAAAAAAATTTCCTACATCCAGCATGGTTGTCGATTGGCATGTAATCAATGAGAGGAAAAAAAATCCTATTTAGGGAAAGAGATTCGCATGTAATCATCTCGGGAGAGGAAAGGAAATGCTCTCTAGGATCCCCAGTAGGCAGCAGGATTGTTATCCCAATCCATTCTCTACTAATTTGCTTATATTCTCTCATTTATGCATTCAATGAAAATTTACTCTTTCTTTCTCATCATTGTGATTGTAGTAAGAAAGTGTTTCTCCTTGTGTGAAGACTCCTACGGTGATGCAGCATAGACCTCATGGCCACATGTGTGGGGCCCAAGTAGATTTAGGAGTTTCCTTATTTATTTAATTGTTTCTAGTTAATAGTTTTATTAGATGAGTTGTATTTAGGATTAGGTTTCCTATTTATATTAGGTTTCTTAGAGCTTAAGTTGTGTTTTCCTATTTATATGGCATTGTAGAGAATTATTTATCAGTTGTTGATTAATGAAATTGGGTTTTCCCATTGAGGTGCATCCTCATTTATTATCTCTGCGGAGATTTATTGTGCCTTCGGACATGTGCTTGGGCACCCATTGTGCTTTTAGCACTTCCCACGCAAACCCCAACCCTAGGGCCTGCATCAATTGGTATCAGAGCCGAACGATCATCACGATCAATCGGCGTTGGTTGCCCCTATCTGTCCATCCCATCCTCACCATCCATTATAATCGTTCGCCAATTCCAGCTCCATGCTGCCATCGAAACCCCGACCAATTTCCTTAATCGTCATCACCACTCCAACCTGTTTGCTGCCTAGAACCCATTCACAGAACCCAGCCCAATCCAATCACTCCATCCGCTTTGGCTCCTCTAGAACCTGCGAACCCTAAACAGTCGAACCTGCAAAGCCTTCCGCCAATACCCCAAACAGCCAAACCCTATCCTTGTCCACCCCAACTCCGAAAATCTCTCCCCAGACCCGTCGCACAACCTCCAGCAGGACCCAGACTCCACTCGTCCGGAACCGTCCGCCATAACCCAAAACCACCGGGATCCTTAATCCCACCTCCCAATCGCCTCTTCCCCGACCCCCTCCTCTCTCCAAATCCCGAGCCCAGAAGCAACATCATCAATCAGGATCACCATATACCATCTTTCCCGTTCATCTTCCATCACCTACAATATTTTTCCCACGTCACCCTCTCACTGCCAGAAACCTATCTAGCCCTAGCCGCTCCCCAAAACTCATCTCAACCCATTCGCCAATCCATCGGCACTATTGTCTTTCCTGCCACCTCCCTACCAATCTGTGAAAAAAAAAAAGAAAAAAAGTCAGCCCAATCCCCATCTTCTACGCCATTCCCAGGTCCCCTGATCGAGACCACCGGCCCTCCATACCCTCCATCCTAGACATCCCAGAATCAAATCCCAAAAAAAGAAGAAAAAACCCATCTCCTGCCCTACTGCCCATCTTAGAGAATCCAACAACAAGAGAAAAGAACAGAAGGAGAAGAAAGAAGAAGCAGAGAAAGGAAGAACGGTCGAACCAACAAAAAAGAAACAAAAGAAAAAAGGGTTGTGTACTTGGCACCCGAGCCCCCGCCGCGCCGCATCAACTCCCTGCCATCGACGACGACTGCCATCGCCCAAGGGTCCCTGCCGTCACACACCACTCCCATCCCTTTCGTTTTCTCTGTGGAGTGAAGAAAGGCAGAAACGAAAGAAGTGGGTTCTTTTCCCCCTTTTTTTTTTCCTTCTTCGACACCACACACAAGGTAGAAAGCCACACGTGCCACATGTGTCAAGTGCATCTCATAGATTGGGTTTGAATTCGGGTCAGGTCAGGCAGGCTTGACCCGCTTTGAAGCCGAGTCCCATCAGCACATTTCAGTCAATAGCATCTATTTTTTTACTGGATCAATGACCAGAATTTCTTTTTGCGATATCGAGCACATCCACCGTTAGATTTCAGATCCCTTTTCGCTATTGTGATCGTGAAGA
Source organism: Litsea cubeba (assembly GCA_012931725.1). Taxonomy (NCBI): domain Eukaryota; kingdom Viridiplantae; phylum Streptophyta; class Magnoliopsida; order Laurales; family Lauraceae; genus Litsea; species Litsea cubeba. Next base: position 15,445,467 of record CM022947.1, read on the forward strand.
GCAAATTTAGAGTTAAGGTTAGTCCATTTTCAAGCCAATATAAAATTCCATATCAGTAAGTTCTACAATGCACTTCAAGGATTCAGATATGCGTGTCAATATGGATTATGTTATGCTGTAAATAAAAATTATTTCCAGCAATTTCTTGATTTGAAACAAGAAGAAGTTCATTCTTGAATATTCTGACGAATTTTCAAGGCTCCAAGATGCATGTGGAATGGAGGATGATGAAGAACATGATTTCATCAGTTTTGTAAGAGGCTTGAGACCGGACATAGTGGAGAGAATGACTGACTGTAAGACCATCCACGAGGCATTTTGGGAAGCAATTTGTGTGGAGCGGATGCTTAAAAGGCCTCATATAGTGGAAGTTACTCTTCTAGAAGAAAAGTCGTCTCACGTAACATGCCATGTTGAGGAACCAGTGCCAACAGATATACAGACCGATTTGCCAAAGTTGGACACGGAAGATTCCATATCTCCAGTTGGCCTTGAAATTTCTCCTATTGATTTTGTCTTTGGGGATCAACTATGTCAACTGGGAGATGACCCGTGGATAGTCAGAGATTCTGATTTGATGGTGCATGTTCTACAAGTAAGGCACATCAACACATATTTCAGCCATCAAAGGCAATTATGCATGAAGTTGTGCCAAGAAGTTATAGATAGACCGACACATCGGAAGTTCGTCAGATTGATCTTTGATCCAGGTGGACATTTTCCGAACTCGAGGTTGAGTTCTTCTTCAAGTGGTGGAGAATGATGCAGCGTAGACCTCATGGCCACATGTGTGGGGCCCAAGTAGATTTAGGAGTTTCCCTATTTATTTAATTGTTATTAGTTAATAGTTTTATTAGATGAGTTGTATTTAGGATTAGGTTTCCTATTTATATTAGGTTTCTTAGAGCTTAAGTTGTGTTTTCCTATTTATATGGCATTGTAGAGAATTATTTATCAGTTGTTGATTAATGAAATTGGGTTTTCCCATTGAGGTGCGCCCTCGTTTATTATCTCTGCGGAGATTTATTGTGTCTTCGGACACGTGCTTCGGCACCCATTGTGCTTTTAGCACTTCCCACGCAAACCCTATCCCTAGGGCCTGCATCATAGGTTTTGTTTGTTTGCATTAGAATACATAGGAATTCATGGTCAAATGAGCTCTCCCGTAGGATTATTGAAGAACTGAAGTGTGAATGATAGGAGGTGAGGGAAGGACATAAGGTATTAATATAGATGGACCTTGACTTTTCTAGGATTTGAATCACTAGGGTGATGTTTGGGTATTCATTTCCCATCCTCTTTTGATTCACTTTCCATTAAAGGGAGGTTATTTGATTGTCATTTTTGTATATTCATCTTGAATCTTCATTTTTAACCACTTCTAGCATGAATATCTATGTATTCTATCCTAACAAAGAAGCCCTTAGTGCTGCCATTGGTGATTTTTCCAAAGGCTGGGCATCCATATTCCATGATGAATATGTGGAGACTCCATCCATAATTGAGTCTCACTAATCACGGTATCTGAAATATATCAATATATTTAAAAATATCACATTACTGAAACAATACTTTTATACATTGGGGCTTGGGCGAATAGTCCTGCGGTTTAGATTGAGGGAAGCGGGCTCTACAGTATAGGTCTTGGGGATACACTGCATTTATTGTGTATCTGGTGATGATACACAGGATCATATCTTTTACAAGCATACACAAAAGATCTCTTCTACTATCATAAGATTTTAAGAAAACCAAATACAAATTGCGTTGTGAGGAGCATTTAGTGACAACTCAAGCCTTGCTGAAAAATATTAGCCAAAACCTTGAAATGATGTTAATGCTACAATTTACCTATAAACAGAACAACTCAGAATGTTCTTGTTGGAAAAGTACGAGATTTGGTAATTGGTACTTACTGAAGAAGAACTTAGTCGTTATCATTGTGCATTGACACTACATCCACAATTTAGAAACCCCAAGTTTTTTACTTTGACTACACATTTCTCTCGATTAGTTGAGAAATGCCGAGTCTTTAAAAAGATGATTTGGTTGATGCTATTGTCATTTTAGAGAGAGAGAGAGAGAGAGAGAGAGAGAGAGAGAGAGAGAGAGAGAGAGAGAGAGAGAGAGAGAGATGAATGTCGTCCCCTTCATGGTCGACTCAGATTTGTATGTGTAGGGTTTTAATCCCTGATTACATTCTAAGCAATCTTATCGAGCCATTACAATTTGGTTTTGATCCATACTAATAGCTAACAACTAAAGTAATGTAAATGGGCCTGGGTTTGGAGGCCCTGGATTGACCCCCCGCTCAAATTGATGCGGGAGTCATAAAGCAACAATTTGGAGACAAGAAATTGATGTCGAGGCCGAGGAAGTCCCTTAGTGAAGATATCTGCAAACTGAAACTCGGTAGGGACATGAGGTAGACTGATGACATCACGCTTGGATTTGTCTCGAATAAAGTGGCAATCAACTTTTATATGTTTTGTGTGTTCATGAAGAACAGTATTTTCAGTGATTCTAATTGCCCCAGCATTATCTGCATTCAAGGAAGTGGGAGAGGCCTGTGCAACTCCGAGTTCCGAAAGGAGTCCTCGAAGCCATAGTATTTCAGAACAAGCAGAGGACATGGCCCGATATTCAGCCTCTGTAGATGATTTGGAAACCCGTTCTTGTTTCTTGCATTTCTAAGAAATGAGAGAATTACCGAGGTACATACACCAACCAGTGGTAGACCGTCTGGTATCCGGACAGCCTGCCCAGTCAGCATCTGCATACGCGTATCCTTTGGATAATATAAACCACAAGCTCTAGTGCCCAATAAATACCAGATAATTCGCTTCATGGCTGTCTGATGAAGGTGGCGAGGAGATATCATGAATTGGCTGACAAGATTGACAGCATAAGATATGTCAGGCCTGGTGATGGTGAGATAGACAAGACTGCCGACGAGTCTCCGGTATGTAAGTGGATCAGGAAGAAGATCGCCATCATCTTTACTCAATTTAAAATTGACTTCGAGCGGCGTATCAACTGAGGAAGATTCATCGAGATCAGCAAGCTCAATAAGACCCGTCGCATATTTGTGTTGATTGATAAAGAAGCCTTTCGGAGATTGATGTACCTCTAAGCCCAAAAAATAATGCAGAGGACCCAGATCCTTCATATGGAATGAATCTCGGAGAGAGGCTTGGAGGGATTTTATCATAGCATCATCAGTGCCGGTGATAATAATATCATCAACATATACGAGGAGAACAGTAAAGCCAGTAGATGCGTGGCTCATAAAAAGAGATGGATCGTAAGGACTTTGAGTAAAGCCAATCGTGCCTAAACGATCTTTGAATGTTTCGAACCACGCTCGAGGAGCTTGCTTGAGACCGTAAAGAGATCTGCATAAGTGACATATAGACTTCTTAGACAGAGAGGTGACTCCTTATGGTATCCGCATATAGACCTCTTTTAAGTCGCCATGTAGAAAGGCATTTTTGACATCCATTTGGTATAATGGCCAAGATTGAGAAGCAGCGATGGAGAGAAGTAGTCGAACAATTGTCATTTTTGCAACTGGCGCAAAAGTCTCTTCATAGTCAATGCCATACTCTTGTTTGTAGCCAAGTGCCACAAGTCTAGCCTTGTGTCTATCCAAGGAGCCATCGGATTTTAGTTTGATCAAGTAGATCCATTTGCAATCGATGGGTTTAACTGAAGGACAGTCCACAATATCCTAGGTGTGATTCTGGGTCAATGCATCTAATTCTTCTTTCATGGCCTGGTTCCAACAATCATGTTGCACAGCATGCAAATAAGAACTTGGAATGGAAACAGATGATAGTGTTGTCATCAAGGAAGCATGGGTAAATCCATACCTCTCAGGAGGTCGAGAAATTCTGGAGGAGCGACGCAAGGTACCAGTAGATGTAGGACCATTTGCTGGAGGATCAGGAGGGTGGGCATTTGCAGTGGCAATTCTTTCCCTTCGATGATACACAAAATTAGGATTAAACTGTGTAACAATTGTTTCATCGGAAAACCCAGGTAACAAGGTTGAAGAAAATAGAGAAGGACAATCCAAGTGGGTTTGGAAGAAATATTGAATTTCAAAGAAAATAACATTATGGGAGATCCTGGTGCGACGAGCCTTTGGATCATAGCAAACAAACCCCTTTTGGTTAATTACATATCCTAGAAAAACATACCTGCTAGATTGGGGCGTTAATTTTGTGTAGGGGTCTTCACGGGTCAAAACCCGCGAGTTTCGGGTCAAACCCGACCCGACCATTTTTTTGTGGGTTAAAACCCACCCGAACCCGACCCGTTTGCATCACGGGTCAGTCGGGTCATGGGTCACGGGTTCAACGGGTTACAGGTCGGGTTCGGGTCTTTTTTTTTTTTTTCATGTAGAAGACCAAATTGTTTATGAAAACAACTTTCAGATAATTGTTAGAGAACTAAAAGTGATTGGATGTAAAAGTAAAAAGTGGTTGCGGTTGTTTGTTGGCCTTCTTTTGTACCATGGGTAGAGGTGTACAAAAAAATGTAGTTGTAGTTTGACCTGAAATCCACGTCCAATTTCAACTATTAATCACTCTCATCTTGACCATTAATTCAGTGGTCACCAATTAAATGATTAAATACAATCAACAATATATTCAAGATTCAACAAATCTAAACAAACCGATGTCAAATAAATGTAATAAGGCTTCAAAACGTACCGTGTTTTCCATGTGAGATCACTTTAATCTGTTGATAGGAATAAAACAAATGTTCCTCGCACTCAAGGTTTTGAAAATCGGAATCGAATCGCGAATCGTTTTAGGCGCCGAATCGAATCGAATCGCGAATCGAATCGCAAATCGTAGGATTCATTCTATTTTTTCCAAAATAGTTTTAAAAAAATTCAAAAAATATGTAAAAATAAGAAAAAAAATATAGATATGCATATCTCATCCATGTTCCATACATAGCAACATTTATATATTGAAAAAGGAAAATTTCTATCAACAAAACGATGCTCATGAGCTAATTTATAACCTAAACACAAAAGATTACATCCCAAAAACATCATCAAAAGATGCTCATGAGCTCATGCATGATCTAAATACAAAACATTCATTCCAAAACATCAAAAGACAAAAGATATATATCTCTAGTCTAAATAATTAATTCATATGCTGATATCCCCATCATGTCCAAGGATCATATCCACGTCAACATCATCATCTCCAATATCATCATCTCCAAATGAAGATGATCCATCATCAAGACATTGAACTTCCTCCTCTTCATTGTCAGATGAAGACACTAGAGCTTCTTCTTCCTCAAGCTCGGATACTTTCTTCTTTCGTTTATCTTTTCTTCCAAATGTAAGTTTTCTAGGCCCTATAAAACAAGATTACAAAATTTTAGTCTACTAAAATAAATAATAAATATTAATGTTTAGACTTTGACAATTAGTAAATTGGTAATACCTCTCCGTCGATCTTGTCTACTCGTCCCTTCGTTAGCAGTATCGACAAAGCATTCTCCAAGGTCCATCCATGACATGTCATTATCTAAAATAGGATCTTCTTTTTCAGTGATCCACTCATCATCAGATTCCATATCTGACAAGCAAATAGGATCAAGAGCTTGATCCCTCTCTCTCTTGTTTTGACGAACTTGGAGATTTAGATTATATTTAACGAAGACTAAAGAATTAAGACGTTGTTGCTCTAATCTGTTTCTCCTCTTTGAATGTATCTATAAAAAAGTTAGATTAAATTATTAAATGTCACGATTTATACAAAGCATATTACTAATTAATGAAAACAAATTTAACAAATCTCACCTGTTCAAATGTACTCCAATTTCTTTCACACCCCGATGAACTGCATGTTAAACTTAATATGCGAATTGCTAGCTTTTGTAGTTCAAGGCAATGTTCACCATAGCTCTCCCACCATAAAGCTAGGTTATAAGAATAAAGTCAATGATTGTAAAAGAATAACATGGTGAAGAAAAAAATACGTATTAAGGAATATAAAAAATTAAGAATATATGTAGATTACCAGGTTGCTTTGTCTTAATTGTTAATTGCGCCGTTTCTCTTCCAAACATGCCGATCTTTCTCTTGAAATAGTCAATTTGCTCATCTACAAGAATCCGAGTTCTACTATCTTGAACAAATCGCTCCAATGTGTCGTACAATCCCTTTTTAACTTCAAGATCAGCATGAAATTTCTCATCATATTGGAACGCGGATTTAAAAAATATGCGGCTGCATGCAAGGGGCGATGCAATTGTAGGTTCCATCTTGAATCTATGATTCTCCATATGGGATCATATCGCTTCTTCACATTGTCGAAATTTTTGGCAATAGCCTCTTTGGCCCTGTCCATTGCTTCGTAGATGTATCCCATTGGTGGTCTTTCATCGGAATCAACCAAGCGAAGGACTTTTACTAAGGGAGTTACACATTTGATGCAATACTTTATGCAACCCCAAAATTCTTGGTCTGCCAAGATAATATCTCTCACTCTCATGCCATCAATATTTTTGGAGTATGAACTTTCTTCCCATTCCTTAGAAGCAAACATTGACCGCAATGCAACCCTTTGTTCATGAATACTTTTTAAGGTCAAAAAGTTTGTAGCAAAGCGGGTGACAGCAGCTCTTATAAGCTCCATTCCCTTTGTAAATTTCCTCATTAAATTTAACACCCATATATGTGTATAAATAAAAACAGTCATTTTCCTTGCCTTTGCAACTGTTGTGGCATGAGTGGGCAATTTTCCAATATCAGCTAGCATCAAATCAAGTAGATGTGCCGAACACGGTGACCAAAATATTTTTTTCCTCTTCTCCATTAACAATTCACCCGCCTTGACTAAAGCTGCAGCACTATCTGTCACCACTTGCACAACATGCTCTTCTCCAATTTCTTCAACTACCGAATCTATCAACTCAAACATGTTTTGTGCATTCTTGCAAATTGAAGATGTATCCACTGATTTAATAAAAACTGTACCACGTGGGCTGTTAACCAAAAAATTTGTGATGCTTCTATTCTTTCCATCGGTCCACCCATCAGTCATCAATGTGCACCCACATTGGCTCCACTCTTTTCTATATTGATCCAATGATTTTTCAATAAGTTGCACTTCCTTATGAAGAAAAGTGTGCCTCACTTCATGATAACTTGGTAGTTTCAATCCCGGTCCAAATGCGGCCACTGCCTCCATCATTGGAGCAAAAAATGGACTTTAAACAACATTGAAAGGCAATGCATTAGCATAGAAAAACCTACATATTGCCAACACAACACTTTCCCTATCTCCTTTTTTCCAAATGTGATTAAGTGTTGATTGTTTTGGATTTTTCCCTTTAACCACAAAGCCATCCATTGTGCCTTTCCTTTTTCCTTTATCTTGTGGTATTTCAATGACTTCATCATTGTCTTGGAAATAATAATCGGATGAACGCCCAATATCATACATGTCATCTTTTTTTTTCTCCTTTTCATCTTTGTTATCTTCTAATAACTTCTTAAAAAGGTTTGCTACATCATCCTCAACTTGAGAGCATGGTTTTATGTTTTGTTTTGTTCGGGCTAAATGGTGTTTCATACGAAACACTCCACCCCACATCACCTTTCCACAAAAGTTGCATCTCACATTCAAGTGATTATCCGGGTTAACCTTGGAACAATAACTCCATGCAAGATCATCATCCGTTGGGCCTGATCCTCTCCCCTTTTTTGGCCGACCCATAACTGTCAAATTAAAAGAAAAAAAATAGTAATCATTCAAGTTCAGCCATCACCATAGTTTAATGGAATTTGGAACTTGGAATTGGACAGTGACAACAATCATCTTTATAGAAGACAAGGCCCACTGTATTCATGGAATTCGGAATTAGCAATAATAATTAATAAAAATATCATTGGTGGCCCCCACCCCCACTGATGAGAAAAATTGGTGATGGCTTGATGATGCCCGATTATAACTTTTTGAAAAAAAAAAAAAAAAGAACCCAGGCCAGGCCAGAATTTCAGCATCATATAAAGATCATTGGTGGGCCCCACTCCACTAACAAATGAGAAAAATTGGTTGTTCCGTGGTGGCTTGATGATCTGTTTGATATAAAAAAAAAAAGCCCCAGATCAGATCATTCCAGCCCCTGACCAGATCATTCCAGAATTTCAGTCATCAGATATTCATATTCATATATAATAATATCATTGGTGGGCCCCACTGATATGAAAAATTGGCAATGGTTTGATGATGCCAAAGTATAACTATTTGAAAGAAAGAAAAAAAAAAAGGAACTCAGACCAGAATTTTAGCATCATATATAGGGAATAAAAAATCAATGGTGGCCCCCACCACACTAACGGATGAGAACAACTGGTTAAGGCTTGATCTGTTTGGAAAAATTTTTTTTAAAAAAAGCCCCTGACCAGATCATTCCAGCCCCAGACCAGATTATCCAAAATCAATGGTGGGCCCCACCCCATTAACGGATGAAAAGAACTGTTTAAGGCTGATCTGTTTGGAAATAAAAAATTAAAAAACCCCAGAACAGATCATCGCAGTGCTAAACCAGATCCAGAATTTCAGCCATCATCATTGGTGGGCCCCACTAATGGATGCTCAAATCAGTGATGCAATAAGCACTCTCAGATGATTTGATGATGCCCCCACCGATGGAATCCATTGAATGAGCCCCACCAAATGATCAAAAAGAAAATAAAAGGGAGAACCGTAGAAGGAGACGGGAAGGTTTGCTGAAGAGGAAGGGGGGAAAAAAAAAAACCTACATACCTGCTGGTTGCTGCTCCTCGCTGGAACGAGCGAATGGCCTGCTCCTTTTGCTGGAATGGTCCCTGCTCCTCACAGCACAGCTCCTCGCCGGAATGGTTGCCGCTGGAATCTTTGATTCAAAGCTTTCTCACATGCATGATGGAGAGGATGGAGGATGGTTTTGGGCACAGATGAAGATGAAGCTGAAACCTTGATTGCATGCAAAGATGAAGATGAAATCCAAACGGCCAATCCTCTTCATGAGATGAGTCTCCTTCTCATTGCTGAAGATTTCTTTCTCTGGGCTTCTTAGTTTTTTTTTTTTTCTTCTTTTCAAGACACAAGCATTCTGCCTTCTAGCCCAAGAAAGCACGTTATGGAATAGACGTTGCATTTATGGCGTTATGGGCTCCTCATGGGCTCCTCGGCTTCCTGCAAATACAAATCGTATGAATCGTGCGATACGATACGATACGTATCGTATCGCACGATTCATATCTGAATCGTGCGATTTTTTCTTGATTGCGATTCTAGTATGCGATATGAATCGTTTTGGGTACGATACGATTCGAATCGTACGATTCGTATCGTGAATCGTACGATTTTAATAACCATGCTCGCACTAAATATATTATAGTATACATGTGCCTTGAGTTCATAGACATGAGACCAATATAATAACTCAAATATTTAGAAATTGGTCGGTGAACTACATCTTAGAGAAATTAAAACCACATCCTGACAAGTGGGCATCCCTCTTGGATTTTTATCCTTGGTCTTCTACATGAAAAAAAAAAAAGGGGTTCACGGGTCACCCGGTTACCCGTACCAACGGTCACGGGTCGGGTCGGGTTGAGCACAGAAATTCTGGGTGGAGTGACCCACCCATTGACCCACGGGTCGGGTCGCGGTTAATTTTGTGCGCTCTGTGGGAGGCAAATGAACGAAGCAAACACACCAGAAGGTATGTAGATGAGTAAATGATGGATGGTGACCAGAAAGTTTGAAATGTGGTGTTAATTGTGCAATGGTAGGTGATGGAAGACGGTTTATGAGATGCACTGCAATGGTGAGAGCTTCAGTCTAAAAACGAGGAGGTACAGATTACTCAATGAGAAGTGGTCGCGTGACATTAAGAAGGTGTCTGTTTTTCCGTTTTGCGACTCCATTTTGTTGTGGAGTATATGGACAAGTACGTTGAGATATAATTCATCGAGTTTTTTTGGAAAGATTGAAAATCAGTGGAGACATACCCCCCCCCCCCCCCCCCACCCCCCCACCCCGAATCTGAGCATAAAATTTTAATGCATTTGGAAAATTTGGTTTCAATATAGCTAAGAAAAATTTTAAATTCATTAAGAACATCAGATTTAGAATGTAACAAATAAACCCAAGTAAACCTGCTGTGATTATCAATAAATGTAACAAAGTATTTGAAATGGCCATGAGAAATGGTAGGAGCAATGCCCCAAACATCACTGTGGATTAAGTCAAAACATTCATTGCTCCGAGTTGCAGAGAGAGAAAAAGGTAAAGTTTTACTTTTTCCTTATTTTCAAGCATCACATTCAAATGAAACAGAATCGAGAGGTTTATTTAATAATCCAATCTGAAACAAAGTAGACAACGTAGCAGCATTCGGATGACCAAGTCTATTATGCCATAACTGAGAATTATTATGAAGTAAAAAACAAACCAAGGTTTATTCTGAATATTGAGATATTGGTAAAGTAAAAAGTCTGCCACGTTTAAGCCCCCTCACGATCATTGCCCTCGACTCTTGGTCCTGCACAACACAACCAGAAGAAGAAAATGAGACATTGTAATTATTCTTAACTAATTGACCCGCAGAAAATAAATTGGTAGTAAGATGAGGGGACACAAAAACATTTGTTAATGGAAAAGGGCCAGGGGCATCACCCATACAGACGATGGGAAGGTGGTCCCCATTGGCAGCTTGAACAAAAAGAGTGCCAGAGGGAACAACATGATGTAGTTTTGTGGGTGAGGAGGTCATGTGATTACTAGCCCCTAAATCTAAATACCATGTATTAGAAAGGGAGGGACCAGTACTTGAAATGTTCATAGATGACAGGGCATTGATAATCATTTGATTTACCATAGCCGGAGTAATTGGAGCTGGTGATTGTGTTTGTGATGAGGACCCAGGTTGTGATGGTGAATCAAATGGCAGTGAACCACTGAATTCAGAAGATGCATATTGTGGGTGGTAGCTGTGTAAGCACTTGGAGCCGACTGCACATAGGGGCGAGAAGCAGAATTGCGAGCCTTCTTCCGACACTCTTCAATGACGTGACCAACGGCCTTATAATATTTACGGACTTTCAGCTTGCATTGAGTTGCATAATGGCCATATTTTTTTACAGTTGTAACACTGTACTTTACTGATGTCCCGAGGAGGAGGTCTGGTTTTAGTAGCATAAGCAGGCGGAGCTTCATGGGAGCTCTGTTGTTCAATTGCAATTTTGGTAACAAGGCGTTCTTCCCGTAAAAGTTCTCGAAGACAGTCATCTATGTTGGGGAGAGAAGCTCGGTTCATCAAGTTGGATCTCACCATCTCATATTCAGGGCGCAGTTTCATGAGTAATTGGTCCCGATGGCCATTCTGTTGTAAAGAAAGTAGCTCGGGTAGCAGTGCTTCAGAGACAGTAGCAAATTTGATTTCATCATATTCTAACCAGAGGATTAGAAATCTTGAGTAATAATCCTGGATGGAAAGCGTCCCTTGGGAGTAATTTTCAATGTCTAATTCCAGTTGAAATTGACGAGCAACATGATTTTGATAATATACCTTTTTCAGATATTCCCACATTTCCTTTGAGGTATTGCATAGTATTATAGACAAAATAAAATTTGGTTCTACAGAAGAAAGAATCCAAGATTTTATCTTTGCATCTTTAGTTTTCCAAGAAAGGATTTTCTTGGCATCATCAGCAGGGATTGTTTCAGATCCATCAATATGGGCCCACAGTTCTTTTCCTAAAAGGTATAATTGGAATTGAAATGCCCAAGACGCATAGTTTTTGCCATTAAATCGAACAATAGAGGGATCTGATTTTTCAGTTTTATCCATGATAGTAGAACACAGTTATCAACAGGACAGATCAACAGAAGGCAGTGGAGAATCCAAAAACCAGTAATCAACAGTTTGCAAACAAGAAAAGATTAACCATGACCTATTTTGTAAGGCAACAACAAACAAGAAGAGAGCAACAGCAACAGTAACAGTAACAGGAAGCAGCAGTAGATAATGAGATCCAGGAAGTAGCAGTAGATAACCAACAACAGCAATTAATAGCAGATAAAAAACAGACAGCAACAGCAATAACAAGCAATAGTGCATAGGAACAGTGTACAGTGATGCAAAATGGCCCTGTCGACAGTGGTGAAATCCACACGTGGGCCCCACTTGGTGATCTGGACACAGATCAGAGTCTGGGGATGAAGGAAGAGTAGTTTTATGCAACTATTGGAAGTGGTCGCAGTCCGATCAGATCCAGATCCAGTATTTTGGACGACCAAGATGAAAACTAGTGGAAAAGAATGAATTTTCACAAAACATGGTAGAAAACCTACCTCTGATGATCAATAAATCAAGAAAAAATCTTCATTAACCCAGGAAGCTCCAGACGACCAAGATGGGAAGGTTCTGTTGATGAGCTATGATGATCACAGGTGGGCCACGCCTGATCTGAGGTGATCAGATATGATCCTTTGGAAGGAAATGATCACAGATGGGCTTCCAATGCTTGGAAGATGACTTAGGAGACGATCACAGGTGATAGACTTGGCTCTGATACCATGTCATTTTAGAGAGAAGAGACACAGGCATGAGAGAGAGAAATGGAGATGAATGTCGTCCCCTTCATGGTTGACTCAGATTTGTATATATAGGGTTTTAATCCCTGATTACATTCTAAGCATACTTATCCAGCCATTACAATTTGGTTTAGATCCATACTAATAGCTAACAACTAAGGTACCGTTTGGTTCACTGGAATGGATTTAGGCAGGAATGGAATGGAAAGTGGAATGAGTCTGGAATGGCATTCCCTGCCCCATTCCATTCCAACGTTTGGTTAGACTGAAGAATCAATCCAGTAATGGAATTCTTATTCTTGTTCTTGCATTTGGTATGCTAGAATGATGTCTGGAATGGAATAAAATTTACATTACACGGACCAAAATACCCTCCTCCTCCTCCCTACTTGTCCTTTGTGATTGTCTTATAGATCAATCACCATTTCAACATTAAAATGTAGGGCACATTGGTATTATCTTAGAATCCAAGGACCAAGCTTAACTGTACAAAGTTAAAAATTGTGAATTGAAAATTCCAAACCCATTACTAGTATCCAAAGAAAAACAAAAGAGGAAAAACCATTGCTTCCAATGACTGTACACAGACAATTGCATCTTCTTCTTACTCTTGCCCCAAGAATAATTTTGGAGAACCCAAAATAAAAAGGGTAAACAAGAGATGGCTCTGCAACAGCTGGATGGGTGGCTCCAATGGAGTGCTTGATCGCTTGACCAATAGCTTTGTTAATCAGGGCAAAGCTAGGAAACCCCGCTTCGTCTTTCACCCTGGTAGTGTACTTCTCATCTTTGATCCAATGTTGTCCAAACAACAAACCCATATCAATAAAAAGAAAACAAAATCAAAAGGAAAATACATATAACAACAGAACTACAGAGATCTCAGATGAGAACAAAAGATGTAGAAAGTCAAAGGCAAAACCCACTTTCGAATTTCGACGATCCATTGCTCTGCAACTGCTTCAAAGATGGGTCATCCATATCTCCCATAAACCACCGGAAAAACGACTGCTTGTTCCCTGTGGAGGAAGAAGACCATGGAGCCATTGGATTCGTCGGCGATCTGCAAGCCGCTTCGCGCGCAGAGCCACGCTCCGCTATCGTCTTCCTCATGTGGGTCGCGTCTCCCCCTCGTCGCCGAACTCCGGAACCCAAAACGGTTCTGGTCCAGCGCCGGGTGGTCCAACCCAACGCACAACGGCAGGAAGAGAGAGAACAGAGGGGCCTGCGAGAGAGGGAGGGAGGAAGAGAAAGAACAAAGGGGGAGGGAGAGAATAGAGAGGGAGGGAGGAAGAAGAAGAAAAGAGAGAAAGGAAGGTGGAGGAGGGAGGGAGGGGGGGGTGGGCGGGGGGAGGCCGGTCGGGGATACTGCCGGGGCCTTCCGGCTGGTCTCCTTCCCAACTGGCGACTGGGAGGGTGGAGGAGGGTGGAGGGGTATTTTGGTCTCAATGAAAAATTACAAAGGAATGGAATGGCCATTCCTCTACATAAGGGAATGATGATTCCGGAAGTAATGGTCATTCCGCCACTTTTTTGAGAACCAAACGCTGTAATGATCAATCCGTTGGAATGATCATTCCATTCCGACCTTCATTACAGCGAACCAATCGCTACCTAAAGTAATGTAAATGGGCCTGGGCTTGGGTCTGGAGGCCTTGGATTGACAGCTATTTCGTAAATCATTGTTTATCCATTTTTGGAGTCAAAGTGAACTGCAACTATATTTATAACCATTGTCACTCTAATTAATTCGGTTCACTCACTTTGCCTGCCATATTCATCAAGAAGGCACCCCAGGTGGTTGATTTTGACTAGGCTTTCCTTGGTTGATGCTATTTCAACTTAAAAGTGAACTGCGACTATATTTCTAATGGTTTATCCCTTAACCAGAAAAAAAGAACCAAATTCTTTTTCCTGAAAACCTTGAGCAGAGCAGCCTTTATAGGAAAAACATTGTACGTAACTATCTTGAAAACTCTATTGAGCAGTCCAACAACTCCTCTCCACAAATAAATAATGGCTAAAATCAAGAAGCCGCTTAAGTCTGTTGCTAAAAACTGGGATAGATTGTTAAAGGTCTCACTGGGATGTTGCAAATTAATATTTATGGGGCTTTGGGAGAGTGGGTTTCACAAGTATTACTGCATTTCCCCCCTCATTGGGATGAAATTTGGATGTTTAAAATGCTATTTTTGGGCTGACGACGTGGAGTGACTCTACAAAATGGATACGATCACAAAAAAAAGACACTTGGTTAAGGGTTAAGAATTTGATTTTGGCAAATGGGGGCAGGAAGCATGATGCCAGAATTGACAGGTATGGGTGATTTTTTATGAGCAGGAATTGATTTTATTATCGCTCACTAATCTGTGAGGGTGATGGAATCTAACAAGGCTGAAATATATTTTAGAGGTATCACTCAGGGCCTTCGATAATAGGTTATTCAGCTAATGCATTTAGATGGTCTTCAGGTGACTAGAAGGAGCCATGGACGTTATCATAATGGTTAAAGAATCCAAGGGTCTTATTTTCAAGTTAGTTTTTATCATTTGAGCAGAGAAGTCACCTTTTGGTGTGTTATTTTGGTTTTTTTTCTTTCAGTAGAAGTTATTTAGGGAGTTATACTATTTGATACCAGTACAGTATCAAAATACAGTACACGTATCATCTGGTATGCATATTGGCTGATATAGTGATATGTATCATATCGACCAGTATTTTGACTATGGTCAACCTGTCTCCATGGCTTCTCATGCAAGATTTCTACCATTCTGTCAAGCAAGACTTGTGACACTATCGACATCTCATTATTCCAGTTACAACTTTTGTAGGTGTCAAAATTGTTGGATTTCATTTTTTCCAGAGCAAAGGCAGCTATTGCGTACTTTCCATTTGGAATTTGCTTTTAGAGATGAGAGACGGTACTTTTGTACAGAACTGTCTTTTTTGTCTTCTAGTTTTTGAGGATCTGCATAAAATTTAAATGTCTCAGTCTTGGATGTGGTGGTTTGTTGTGGTAAGAGTATGCTGGTTGCTTTTATATTTGGCTTTTATTTGATGTTCCTCTCTGGATTTCCTGGTTTGGGTTTTAGAGCTTTGAAAAACTATTCAGGATCACGTCCTTTGAGCCATGAACTTTAGGCTTTGGATTGGAAGAATTTATCAGTCTTACATTAGGGCTTCTCATTTTCTCTTGGGATTTTGAAGAGTTGTAAACAATTTCCATTTACATGCTTTTGGTTTGGCATTGTTTTTGGATTTGGAAATTTAGGTTTTGTTTTTCAAAAATTTGTCTGAAAATTCAACCTCTAGATATTGGATCCTTTGGCTCTGGCTGGTTTGGGCTATAAAAATCTGTACAAAAGATCTGCCCTTTTATCTTATGGTTTTGAGTCTTGGGCTTTCAAAGAATTGCTCAGTTCTTCAAGGCTGGGTGTTCTTGTTTTTCTTGTGGGTCTTGAAGTTTGGACATCTTGGTTTAAAGTTTAAACATTGCCATTGATTCAGTTCTGCTTGGGATATGAGTCTTGGACGTTAGGAGCTAAGACGCAATTTTCATCATTAGTTGGATTTTTGCTAGAAAACTGATAATGATCTACTTGAAGATTGTTTTGGGTTTGGATTGCTGTTCGAGTTTGGATCATCAAAATCTTCATGCTTTCTTTGTTAAAGAAGAAAAATTAATCAAAGGAAAAACTTGATACTTGCTTTTACTCAAAACATTAGTTAAGTTGTGATATTATTGTTTCCAACTATCTCACATGGTTCAAATTGCAATTTCTGCCATTTGGTCCGTCAAACGAGATTCTCTGAAAACTCTCTTTAACCTTTCTGTCATTATTTCTTTTAATTATAGATGATTCAATATCCATCTTCTCCATTTTCCAATGGCATATCTAAATGTTTGGCATAGGCAGTAACGTATTCCACTGCCTCCCCAAAAGATCTTAAAGGGGAAAAAAGTAGTAGAGAAGAAAAGAAAAGAAAATTTAAAATCATAATATTTATGTAATATTGCCTAGCATCTTCATCTGGATTCCTTTAGTTGCTAACCTTTTTATTAGGTTTTCTTACATGACTACAGTTCCTATTGTTGAGCCATCTCATTTAGCATTGCTCGAGTTATTGTTATGATAGCCTGTGCCACTACGATGTTGCACCCAATATTTTCCTTCTTGTTTCAAGTTTTTTGTCCAAAGAGAATTGGAATCTTGTGCTAACTTAGTTGTTTTTGGAAATTGAGCAGAGATTTGGATGAGAAGATGAGGGACGCTCTTCATAGTTTCATAGAAGAGCGTGGTGTGGATGCGAACCTTTTCGCATTTCTCCAAGCATGGCTGTATGTGAAGGATCATCGGAATCTTATGCGATGGTTCAAAAGTATTGGCACCTTCATCAACAAGCCCAAGTCCACATGAATTGAATCATTTCCTGCTGGCTCATATTTCAACACACTATCAGTAGCTCTTCTGAATGCTTAAGCCTTTTTTAGGTATAGCAGTCAAGTTCTGTAGGCAGTGAGAACTTGATATTGAATCTTGAGATGGAGTTCCTGGAATCTACGGCGCTACTCAGAACATCTAATAAAGTAGGCAGTGAGAGCTATTTTGGTCTCACTGCTTTTTACATCTAAAAGTTCCATTTGTGGATGTTTTGATATTTTTGTACCAAAGATGTTTAGGGTACCAGATAGAGTTTACTGTAATGAAAATTGTATACTTGGTTCATTTTTCTTTGTTATCGCTGCTTATTTATTACATATTCATCTGACATTATGGTGGATGGAGTTGCTTAGAATGCCTGTTTGTATTATTTGAGGGTGCTTTCTTCCTCCTCGTGTTCTAGAAATCTCAAGCACATCCAGCTATTACTATTCTTTGCATCCCATGATCTTCCCCATTGTAAGAGCATTCCACTGTAATAAGGTCTGAAAACGCAAAGGGGGTGACTCTGCTTTGTTCAAGTGGACTCCGGAGTTTGTCTGCACTAATTCGTACTTGGATTTAGAGTTCAGGCTCAGACTCATGGAGTCCAAATGGGACTCAAAATCACTTGAGTTGGGATTTTGCCTCAATTTGGTCATGTGACACCCTTGAGTTGCTAAGGCTGTCAATGCCCCAGTGGCCAGGATTTCGGACTCACCTTTGTGCGAGTCCATTTACAATTTTGGAGTCTAAGCCCATGTTCAATTTGAAATCTACTGCTAGGGTTTAAATGCACCTGGTCGGGTAATTAGGAAGCCTGAGTCTGCTCGTTTAAAGCACCCGTTAGGATAGTTGATACCAAGGTGCCAACAATACTCAACTATCTTTATCAGTGTGTTGGCTTGTCCGTGTAATTTTTAGTAACTAATGATATGAACACACATCACTCACATATTACGATAAAAAGGTCATGTTTGGCAACCAAATCTTTAGGAAAAAGATTTTGGGTTTTCCTAAAGTTGTAGTAAATCCATGTTTGTCAATTGTAAATTCCTGAGAATTTGGACGAATGAAAATCTTCATTTAATATGATTTTTCAGATCTGACCACCCCTCATAAGATTTGAAAATCTTCACTTAAGTGGATTTGCACTCCGAATTCTATTTTTCTTAGCTATATTCATCAATACACTAACATCAATGTAAAATCCTCAACTATACAAATCCCCTGCGAGGAATCATTGTTTCAGTGGTAGTGAAGAATCATAAGATCTATGGATTCCTCGCCTGTTACCAAATATACTTAAACAACTTTTATTAATAAATTGTAGTGGATTCATTTGCATCTAAACAACCGAACACAAGTCCTATTTTGATTGGAGTTTAAACAAGGGATTTTTACAAAAAAAATAAAGCTTAAACATTAATTATACGATTTTTTGAAGAAAAATCATAAAATGACAAGATGGTTGTTCATACATTTTTTTGGACGAAATCACCCCAATTGACGATATCATCAATTAGTTGACAATATCATCAACCTTCATTGCAAAATCGATATTTTGCTCATCTTCTTCTAACTAGTGATGGAAATGTTATGAAAATCATTGCATTTTGTATTTCAATGGTCTTCCTTTAGTGGTCTCGGCAATCTTCCTTAAGTGTGTGGGGCCCTTGTTCAGTTTCTACGCATTTGCCACCCTGTTCACATGAGTTTTGAGATTTTGAGTTTGGAGTGCAAGGTGTTCGGTGAAATGCCTAAAATGAGGACTTTCTCTTGATTTGGAGGGGGCTTTAAGTGAGGTAGGAGGGGATGAATTGGGTGTGCTTTTGTGAACATTTAGAGTTTGAAGCATTTGTTTGGTGGAATTTCATAGGTTATGATGTTTGTGAGGAACATGTAGGGGTTTATATTGGGCAATCTTTGAATAGTGAATGTGAGGTTTTCTCTTATTATATTGTTTGTGTGAAATTTTAAATCTCAAGAGTGTTTTTTTTTTTTCCATCAAACGGAGTCTGTGGACTAACTTTAAGAATGGATTTGATAGTGGACGGATTGAACATACTTTATTATGTGATTTGTGAAAGACTTATCAAATCATTCTTTGATGCATTCATCACCTCCTTTGAAATTTTCTTCATTTATTTGAAATTGATATTCATCTTCAGCCAAATCTTGGCATCATCCCCTCCAAAAACCTAAAACAATTAGGTTTGAAACAATTGATGAAGAAGAAAAGTCGAAGAAGAATAAAAAAAGTTGCTGAAGGTTGACGATATTGTCAACTAGAGTAATTTCGTTCAAAAAAAATATATAAACAATGGAAAAAAAGTATTATTTTGAACAATTTTATGTTTTTTAATGCTTACAGAGTTTTGGGAAATTATGCCTTAGAAAATGATTGGTCTACATTCAAATTTAATATTTTTCTCTGGATTTCTTTGGAAATTATTGAGTTTAATAAATATATAATATTTACTTTTAAAATAATTAATGAATATAAAATACGATAGCCAACGATCATTTGTCCCCTACAAGGAATTCCTGGCTCCACCATTGCTGACCCACCCACCCCAACTGATTATGTTGTCCAGCTCATGGGGCCCATTTGGATGTATTCCTATCATTAGGAGTGAAATATATGGAAATGTCATTTTACGTATAAAAACCCCCTTAGATTATCCTAGTCATTGATTTAACAACCCTAAAGTTTAAATCATTAGAATTTTATTTTGTTAAGATTAAGCCAATAGTCAGTAAACTTTCATAAAATTGGGCAGGTGCCATGTTAAAGAAGCTATACTAATCAAAGGTTGATCAAGTGGGCCCCATAGATCTAGACTTTACATGTTGTGTCTGTGTGTTTGTTTGGTGAGGTTTTGAATGTCTTTGAATTGATTACTTGGTAAATTGATGGAGTGGGTTTTCAAATTTTTTTGTCGCATCGATTTCTTTACAAGTTGCTAATTCTTAGTTATTTCCAGCCATGCTAAAGGAGTATTGATATACTATTCATAAAAAGTTATGATTTGGAAACAAAGTCAGGTATACAAAGAAGAGAAATAATTATAATAATTCCATGTTTTTCTATCATAACTTATGCATAATCTTCATGTATGAAATGTGTAACTTTTTTTCCTCTCTCCTTTCTTTGATAAGTTTTATAATATAATGCTTAACTTTTAAGTTATTTTTAGTAATTTCACAATTTTTTTCGTTTGGATTCCAAATAAAATGACATTATACGGGGTCATTTTTATTTGCCTATAATCTCTATTTATTTTTATTACAAAAATAATGTGTCATCTTTAATTATATATCCGAACTTTTTTTTTTGCAGCTTGGCTCAGTAGCCAAGTTGGAGAGGATTAAAGCCTTCCACCAGTGATCGATTCATGTGAAGGCATGGGTACCACTAGGCAATCCTGTATTCTCATACCCAAACCTCTTTTACTTTTACTAGTGGAGCCTTGCACGTGCAATGCAGGTGCACTGAACACAGTTTTACTAAGAAATTCTTAAAAAAAATAAAATTTTTAAAAAATTCAGTAGAAGCTTCAATACATTTAAAAATCAAATTTTAACAGAAAATAAGTTATTGTAAATTGCAAGGCTCGTGCAATGTCCAAATATAGCTGACACTACTTTTTTTTTCTATACATTTGAAAACAATAAAACAATGATATAGTGAGAAAAATGAGATTTCAAAAGACAATCGATATGGAACTTATATAACTTTTTGAGGATATAAATCACATACTAAGTATTCTAGATCAATTCTTTTGCTCTGTTTTGTATAGAGGATCGGAGTGCTGATCAAAGTAAAAAAAACTCGAAATGAACACTGATAAACTGAATTTGTTACAGCTCAGCATCAAATACTTATTTTAGTTGTTTACACTAATTAAAACGATCACTTCATTCACTGACTTTAAAGTTAGTAATAACGTTAGCATGACAAGCAGTTTCTATGAGATTCTCATTTTCCCTTTAAGGAAAGGCATGACGCTTCATTAAAATATATGAAAAGAGGAAGAAGAACAACAACAACAACAAGAAGCTTGAAATGAAAGAAATAAATGTGTTAGAAAATGATCAAAGTTTTTCAATTTAAACCTCATAAGTAAGAGCAATAATAAATAAATATATTCATGCCCTTGAAATGCCCTTTTATAATAAAAAAATTCACAAAAGTTGTATATTAAGAAACTAAAAATTGCATTTATGGAATTATCTCTAGCAATTACTAATATCAGAAGAAAACCAATATTTAGTAGTAGTTATCACATTATGCAACTTGTGATTATTCTTGTAATAGGGGTATAAATCAAGATCAATCAACTATTATGTCAGATTGAAAATTCAATTATTCTAATTAAATAAAATTCAAACACATGAAGTAAAAGGGAAAAGAATATTTAAATTTTTTTACATGGTAACTTTCATTAAAAGAGAGAAAAGAAAAAGGGTGGACATAAAATGAGTTTAAGTTTGTACATTTCACTTTCTTATTTATGATACTAGCAAAATCCCGTGGATAACCACGAAACCACCAAATGCACAGACTGATATGAATTATTTTTAATAAATTTATTAATTAGTAAACTTGTGAGTCCTTTTTTTTGTTGCTAATTTGATCTTTATGTTTTTTTTTTCAAATGTTTTATTCTTTAGGTGAGGCATGAATTGATTAAGAAAGATCAAATGATCATAGACCTAACAAATTAACCTAATATATTTAAGTGGGACCAAGATGAATGGGTCCATCATCTCTATTCTAACCGTTCATAAAATCATATGATGCGGGCTGGGACCCATTAATTGATTGAAAAAGATCAAATGATCAAATGATCATAGACCTCTCAAATTGACCAAACCTAACCTATTTAAGTGGGACCCCCAAGATGAATGGGTCCACCATCTATATTCTAACCATCCATAAAACCATATTATGCGGGATGAGACCCATGAATTGATTTAAAAAGATCAAATGATCAAATGATCGTAGACCTAACAAATTGACCTAATATATTTAAGTGAGACCCAGATGAATGAGGTCCACCATCTTTATTCTAATCGTCCATAGAATCAAATGAAGCGGGCCGGGACCCATTAATTGATTGATAAAGATCAAATGATCAAATGATCATAGACCTCTCAAATTGACCAAACCTAGCTTATTTAAGTGGGACCCTTAAGATGAATGGGGTCCGCCATCTATATTCTAACCGTCCATAAAAACATATGATGCGGGCTGGGACCCATGAATTGCTTGATAAAGATCAAATGATCATAAACCTCACAAATTGACCAAACCTAA
The DNA here is from genome assembly GCA_012931725.1 of Litsea cubeba. Taxonomy (NCBI): domain Eukaryota; kingdom Viridiplantae; phylum Streptophyta; class Magnoliopsida; order Laurales; family Lauraceae; genus Litsea; species Litsea cubeba. Next base: position 15,467,837 of record CM022947.1, read on the forward strand.
CCTATTTAAGTGGAACCCTCCAGATGAATGGAGTCCACCATCTCTATTCTAACCGTCCATAAAACCATAATATGCGGGATGGGACCCATGAATTGATTAAGAAAGATCAAATGATCGTAGACCTAACAAATTGACCATATATTTTTAAGTGGAACCTAGATGAATGGGGTCCACCATCTTTATTCTAACCGTCCATAAAATCAAATGATGCGGGCCGGGACCCATGAATTTATTGATAAAGATCAAATGATCATAGACCTCTCAAATTGACCAAACCTGACCTATTTAAGTGGGACCCCCAGATGAATGGGGTCCACCATCTATATTCTAACCGTCCATAAAATCATATTATGCGGGATGGGACCCATGAATTGATTTAAAAAGATCAAATAATCAAATGATCGTAGACTTAACAAATTGACCAAATATTTTTAAGTGGGACCCAGATGAATGGCGTCCGCCATCTTTATTCTAACCGTCCATAAAATCAAATGATGCGGGCCGGAACCCATGAATTAATTGATAAAGATCAAATGATCAAATGATCATAGACCTCTCAAATTGACCAAACCTAACCTATTTAAGTGGGAACTCCAAGATGAATGGGGTCCACCATCTATATTCTAACTGTCCATGAAATAATTTGATGCGGGCTGGGACCCATGAATTGCTTGATAAAGATCAAAGGATTAAATGATCATAGACCTCACAAATTGGCCCAACATAACCTATTTAAGTGGGACCCCTAAGATGAATGAGGTCCACCATCTTTATTATAACCGTCCATAAAACCATATTATGCGGGATATGACCCATGAATTTATTTAAAAAGATCAAAGGATCAAATAATCGTAGACCTAACAAATTGATCAAATATGTTTAAGTGAGACCCAGATAAATGGGGTCCACCATCTCTATTCTAACCGTCCATAAAATCATATGATGTGGGCCGGGACCCATGAATTGATTGAAAAAGATCAAATGATCATAGACCTCATAAATTGACCAAACCTAATTTATTTAAGTGGGACCCCAAAGATGAATGGAGTCCACCATCTATATTCTAACCATTCATAAAACCATATGATGCGGGCTGGGACCCATGAATTGCTTGATAAAGGTCAAAGGATCAAATGATCATAGACCTCACAAATTGACCAAACCTAACATATTTAAGTGGAACCCCCCAAATGAATGGGGTCCACCATCTCTATTCTAATCGTCCATAAAATCATATTATGTGGGATGGGACCCATGAATCGATTAAGAAAGATCAAAGGATCAAATGATCATAGACCTAACAAATTGACCAAATATTTTTAAGTGGGACCCAGATGAATGGGGTCTACCATCTTTATTCTAACCGTCCATAAAATCAAATGATGCGGGCCGAGACCCATGAATTGATTGATAAAGATCAAAGATCATAGACCTCTCAAATTGACCAAACCTAACCTATTTAAGTGGACCCCAAAGATGAATGGGGTCCACCATCTATATTCTAACCATCCATGAAATAATATGATGCGGGATGGACCCATGAATTGCTTGATAAAGATCAAATGATCAAATAATCATAGACCTCACAAATTAACCAAACATAACCTATTTAAGTGGAACCCCCCAGATGAATGGGGCCCACCATCTCTATTCTAACCGTCCAAAAAAGCATATTATGCGGGATGAGACCCATGAATTGATTTAAAAAAATCAAAGGATCAAATGATAGTAGACCTAAAAAATTGACCAAATATTTTTAAGTGGGACCCAGATGAATGGGGTCCACCATCTTTATTCTAACCGTCCATAAAATCAAATGATGCGGGCCGGGACCCATGAATTGATTGATAAAATAATTTTAATCAAATCACGAGGGTGTGACAGAAATGTCTTGCTAGATGTGTAGATGATATCCAAATGGATAAAAAACAGAGATCTCCCCTGAATCACAATGGATCCATGTAGGTTTGCACCCATTCTGACCAATTGAGCCCACAATCGACCACTCTATTTGTTTCTTTTTTTTTTTAAGCCATTAAAATTTGTGGGTTCCTGTTGAATTGGTTAGGATGATCAGTGGGTCCCAACCTTGACAGTGATATAGGCCCCAAGTGGGCCCCACAGAGAGCACAGATTTCTTCTATGGAATTAAGGATTATATTTCAATCCTTTACAATTTGGGATTTTCCTCTTCCCCATTTTGTGTGGTTGTCTTGGAAGTGAAATTTTAGATGGAGGATGAGAGATTTTAGGGATTGCATTAGCATGGAGAAGGAGAGATTTTAGGGAGGGAGAGATGGAGAAATTTTAGATGGAGAATGAGAGATTAGCAGAATACCATTTTAGGCTGGCTGCTGCCACGTGTCTATCTCCAAGACATGCCAAGTGTCCTCCTCTAGGAAGTGTATACATCCCTTTAGTAATATAGATTTTGTCAGTTGCTACTTTTTTCTAAAAAAGAAAAAGAAAATACTAAACATAAAGCAATAATGCAAATGAAGTACTTGTATATATGGGATTTGCTTATAAGTTTTGGAGGGCCCTATACCTTTTTCAAAGGCTATAATAAATAATATGCAACTGAAGGAACATTAAATTACAAATACTTAAGGTTAGTGTACAAAAGATTAAAGGGCTAATATTTAAAAAATAATAATAAAGGGTTACATCCGTATAAAGAAAATAATCTCATATCTTTTGGAAACCTCCCGGAGCCCTCTGATGTTCTTAACTCTCAAATTTCAAATACAACTACCACTCAAGTATCTTTTAGTTCCACCAAAAAATAAAAATAAAAATAAATAAATAAATAGAAACTATTTGCGCAATTAGCATTGTTTCAGGTAAAAAAAGAAGAAGAAGAGAATGTTAATTCTCTTGAATTTGGTATTTGAATTATAACACAACCATCAATTGGCTACCTGCAACAATAACAAAAGTAGCAAGCTAGCTAATACCTTTTGTCGCGACTTTTAAATTGATTTTGAAGCTGATGGCAAAATAGTGCCAAGAAAGACTAAAAAAACTTTTTGAATGATAAAATCCGAAATATTTTTCCTTTGAAATGATTCTTTAATAGCAGGGGTTCATTTGGGTATAGTAGGGGGGTAGTTAGCAATTTTCCAAAGAATTTAGGGGGCTTTTTCATAATTTTAGATTTTTTAGATTATGGTATCGTTGGGTAGATATTTTTAATTCATAAACTTTGATCTTCTAGCTCATCTTGATCCGGATCCTCAAAACCCCTCTAAATCCAAGCCTGGCCCAAATTTTATTTTAGACAAATTGGGAACTTCCCATTATGTCCCCATCTTGATCCATCCGATTCACTCTCTCTTATCTCATTTCTTTCTCTTTCCTTTATCTCATTCTATTTTCTCCCTTACGACATCTTAGGTGTGTAGTGAAACCGTACTACATCTTACTCCCTTTTATAATAGGTTATAGATACAAATTACTTTCTTTTTATTGGGCAGATTTGTAGTGAAACCGTACAACATCTTACCCTCTTTTATAATAGGGTATAGATATAGAATTATAAGATAATATATATAATAATAATACTAAGTGCGGCCCACATCTTGCATTTTATTAGGCAGATGTGTAGTGAGAAAAGTACTACATCTTGCTCTTTTTTATTGGGCACTCCGATTAACCCGCTATAATAATCATGCTTATTAACACTAATGCATTTTTTTAGATTCTTCAATATTGCTTTTCTACTATTTATAGTTCTACTTAATGAAATCAATGGCAAATCTCTATATCAAATTAAATACCGCTTATCGAATGTATCTCTATCATACCCTAGAAAGTTCTCCACTATTTTATCCTCTTCCTAGACTCGTCCACAGCTCTTTATAGTAATCTATACATGTCTACCCAATTTCAAATTTTATCCAAAAAAATGCGCTACATATTCTACACTACCAGAGAGTTCTAGATCATTCTAGACCCATTATCACATGGAAAGCTATACATTATTTATCCATACCAATCATTGTTAGATTGTAGTGTTTGACATTAGATTTTGATGTTAATAGTTCAATTTGGTCCATCTATTGTTGACACAAAAAAATGCCAAAATTCTAGTGACCCATTATTGTAGGTCATGAATAGATGGGACTAAACCTAATTATGCATTGTGCTCACTTATGTATAGAAATGCCTAAATCCACTCAACGGACCCACTCTTAAATTTTTGTGGATGGGCGTAGGCCATTGAAAAACCTTAAGCCATGTCTAATTTTGGTCCATATACAACTTGACCCTTTTAAAATCATGCTCTAACTCATGACCCAAATCACCAATATATATATATTACTAAGTGGGGCCCACATCTTGCATTTTATTGGGCGGGTGTGTAGTGAAAAATTATAACCCTTTTAAAATCATGCTCTAATTCATGACCCAAACCACCAATATATATACTAAGTGGGGCCCACATCTTAAATTTTACTGGGTAGGTGTGTAGTGAAAAAGTATTACACTTTTCTCTTTTTTATATAAGGGTATAGATAGATATAGATGGAGATAGATATTTGGGGGTGGGCCCCACAATGGTGTAGTGAAAAAGTTTATAATTTCTCATTATAATATATTATAATATTTGGGGGGTAGGCCCCACAATGGTGCAGTGAAAAAGTTTGTATTATAATATTTGGGGTGGGCCCCACAAAGGTGTAATGAAAAGATTTGTAATTTCTCATAATAATATATTATTATATTATATTATAATATTTGAGGGTGGGCACCACAATGGTGTAATGAAAAAGTCTGGGCAGGTGTGTACTGAAAAAGTACTACACTTTTCTCTCTTTTATATAAGGGTATAGTTAGATGTAGATAGAGATAGAGATACATATTTGGGAGTGGGCCCCACAATGGTGTAGTGAAAAGGTTTACAATTTTTTAATATAATATATTATTATATTATATTATAATATTTAGGGGTGGGCCCCACAATGGTGCAGTGAAAAAGTTTGCATTATAATATTTGGGGGTGGGCCCTACAATGGTGTAATGAAAAAGTTTGTAATTTCTCATAATAATATATTATTATATTATATTATAATATTTGGAGGTGGGCCTCACAATGGTGTAGTGAAAAAGTCTGGGCAGGTGTGTACTGAAAATGTACTACACTTTTCTCTCTTTTATATAAGGGTATAGATAGATATAGATAATGATATAGATAGATATTTGGGGGTGGGCCCCATAATGGTATAGTGAAAAAGTTTGCAATGTCTCATTAGAATATATTATTATATTATATTATAATATTTGGGGGTGGGCCCCACAATGGTGCAGTGAAAAAGTTTGCATTATAATATTTGAGGGTGGGCCCCACAAAGGTGTAATGAAAAAGTTTGTAATTTCTCATAATAATATATTATTATATTATAGTACAATATTTGGGGGTGGGCCCCATAATGGTGTAGTGAAAAAGTTTACATTATAATATTTGGGAGTGAGCCCCACAATGGTGTAGTGAAAAAGTTTGCATCTTACTCTCTTTTATAATAGTAGATTTATTATTTATATAAGGGTATAGATAGATATAGATAAATTGAGGATTTTACCGGCTAAATCCTCAAATATAGCCATTTATCCCAATGGGTCCTGGCCATTTATGCAACACCAATGGGGTCTTCCCACCAAATTTCTATTTTTTTTTTATTTTTTATTCATACCGACGATAGCGTCACTCAAAGAAGTATTGAGTGACGCTATCGTCACTCCTCGTGCCCTATTTAACTTCACTTCGTCACTTGGTTTCCATACGTCTTCTATCCAATCCTTACCGAAAGCTGTACTTTGTCTCCAGATGGAGGGGGATACTTTCTCTGGGCTTGTTTTACACTTTATTGCTACTTTTGATTTCATTTTAGTGGTTGTTGATCTCCATTTAAGAGGTTTGTACATTTATGCCTACTTTTGCAAATCTACATGATAAAAATCAATATAATTTCTCATTTTTAATGCTTTTTCTTCTACTTTGGAGAGCAAAGAAGTTAGAGAAGCTCACTAACAAGCTCACAGACATTTGTATTTTTTATTGGTATAAAAAGTTGTTAATTGTTTGATGAAATCCTTAAAAGTAAAAATAAAAATCCCATCCATGTACCATATAAGACCCGCCTATTAAGAATGCGTTCTTGGCATTTTTCAGTATATGTTTAGCCCATTGCAATCCAACACTTACTCGAATTAATGATGTGTTCTTGGCATTTTTCAGTATATGTTTGTATAGTAATAATGCCTAAAAATTTATTTTATGTTTTTAAATAGGATGTCAGGTGGTGAGTTGATTGTGATTTTCCACTACGACGGGGAATTTAAATCTGACATGATTCACCCGGTATACAAAGGCGGAAAGCAGAAGATGAGGTCCATTGGAAGCGACATAACATTTCCCGAATTGATGGACATAGCTCTTGAAACTACACATTGGGAAGAAACTTGCGAGAACCTAAGCATACGTTATCTCCATCACAATGGTCACGTGTTTTCATTGGCTGCCATAAAGGATGATAGTGACATCAAGTGCATGTTAACACTTGCAAACCAGAAGACAAATGAGATATATTTATACATCAATAGAAATGCAAAGGGTTCCGCTACACATATCAGAGAACATACAAGGTACATAAGTTACTTTTAATGTATTTTAAATAATGCATAATATCCTTTTAGTTAATGTCTAATGTAGTACTTTCCATGTGTTTATCTTGAAGGTCATTTGGGATGGACATCCATTCTGTACGAGGCAAACAAATAGATTGTTCGGGTAGCAATCATAATGTGAAGTGCAAATTTCAAGATGATAAAACTCATGAAATTCCTATTGTCAATCTACACGAAGACAACGACATTCATTTCTCGGAAGGGCAGAACATTGCTAGCGATGAATTGGCGAAAGAAAGTTATTGCGTTCCTATTGACCGTGTCGATGTAATTAACGTGTCTGATGAAAGAGAGTATGTTACGATTGAAATTGAATCTGGGAACATGAGAACCAATCTTGCAGGGAGTTCAAGTATAGGAGGCAAAAGGCATTCGATGTTTAATGTCGGAGAACATAGCTCGCATAAGCTGAAAGTTATATTCGAAGATGACATGGTTCCGGATGAATTTTATACCGAGCTGGAACACAATTCATCTAGAGAGATGTGGCTAGGACGCGAATTCCCAAATCGTGATGAGTTTAGGAGGACCTTAGCGAAATTTGCAATATACAACAACTTTACTCTTCAAGACTTAAAGACACAACTGTTCAAAGTCACTGCACGATGCAAGGAAACTGACTGCCCATGGCGCATTCACGCATCCATGATTGAGAGTGGACCACTCTTCAAGGTTCGGACCTACAGCCCAACTCATAAATGTTCAAAGCCAATGATGGGCACTACATATCGACAAGCATTATCAGAACTGATTGCAGAGTACATTTTGGAAAAAGTACGGTTAAATCACAACATTAGGCCTAAGAAAATAATGAATGACTATCAAATGGAGTTTGGTGTCATAATTTCTTACAGGAAGGCACATATGGCAAAGGACATTGCATTGCGCATAATCAGAGGCTCGTATGAAGATTCTTTTAAGATCCTCCCTCTGTATAGTGAGGAGTTGAAAATGATGAACCCGAGTACCGTCACCAATATTTTAACGTCAGACGACAACAAATTCAAAAGATTTTTTTGGTCTTTTGGCCCTTGCATTCGGTCATTCACTTCATCGCTTAGGCCAATGATTGCGGTCGATGGAACAATGATTGCGGTCGATGGAACACATCTTCGTGGCAAGTACCCCAGGAGTTTTAATGGTTGCCATGACTCTTGATGCAAACCACAAGCTATTTCCAATAGCTTTTTGGGGAGGCAGAAAGGCACGACAGCTGGGAGTGGTTCCTCGCCAATCTTTCCGTTTCATTGGGGGAACCGATGAATTTGACAATTGTCTCCGATCGCCAGAAGGGTCTTGTTCCTGCGTTAGCAAACATTATCCCAAGTGCAAGCCATTGTTATTGTTGTTGTCATCTCACGGAAAACATTAAAGCAACCTTCAAAGATCCGGTAGTTCTGATGAAATTCTGGTGTGCCGCAAAGGCATATAGGGCATATGAGTATGAGGCATTTATGGAAGACATTAGGGCTGCCAGCCAAGATGCATATAATTATATAGATGGATTTGGTCGGCAGTATTGGGCAAATGCCTTTGTTGAAGGCCGGCGATATGACATGCTTATAAGTAATGCTGTTGAATGCACTAACAACATGTTGAAAGACACTCGAGCATTACATATAGTTAAGCAAGTGGAGGAGATAAGAGAAAGATTGATGGAGTTCTTCCAAAAATGACATGCTGAAAATCTCAATACTAACAGTCGTGATGGACCGTGCTTATCTGCTCGGTGCTACTGAGGTCGGCGGACGTGGGAGTCCATTTGATCCGACCCTTTCGCGCCCGGGGGGCAAAGGCGTGCATCAACATTTTTTTGTGTGTGGGTGTGCCAGATTTTCTATTTTACATGGAATTGCAGGTGGTGATCCGGGGATCAACCTTCGCAAGTAAAAAGGAAATCAACTTCTTTCAAGTTTTCCATTGCACATATATTTAAGAAAATAGACATTTTCTTGATTTGCCGTGAAAGGCGGTCTTTTTGGCATTTATAGCCAATTTTTGGCATTTATAGCCGTTTTACAATTCTTATCAATAATGAAAGACAAGAGTTGTGATTTTTGTCTCCTTTAGAAAAATATAAAATATAATGAAAAGCAAGAAAAGGAGGATCTAACTTCTCAGGAGATTGTGGGGGACTCGTTCGATTTACAGTCGCAAGCCATGTGTGGACTTCGTCATCATCCATGCAGATGAGAACAGATGATGCTTTTGATTCGCTTGGCTTGGCTATAACCTCAGATTTTTGGAGGACAAAGACCAAGAGGAGGTCCTATGCCCAATAAAAAGCTAAGTAGACGAGTTGAAAAGCCACGTCTAAACTATTGGAGGCAGAAGGATAATGCAAGGACCTTAGGGGGGGGGTGCCCCCCAAGGGACTTTTGTCACCTTGTAGCAGTGGTCAGTGCAGAACTTCGCATAGTTTTCTCTCTTTCTTTCTCTGAATTTTCTATGCTTTTTTCTGATATGGGATCTGTGTTTTTGGGAGTGGTCTTATCTGGATCTTTGTGATTTTTCTAATCTGGAATTCTTTGGAATGCTCTCTTATTTATAGGCCTTTGGTAGCCATTTAGGAGAGTTTATGGGCTTTAAAGCCACATATTGAGAGGAGTTACAAGATTTAATTCCTTTATTTCATAACTCCTGGACATTGGCTTCTGATTGGCCGATGGAGGTTAAGGGCATTTAGTCGCCTTTAATCACCATGATGGGAGGAGTTTCATGGGTTAAATGCTATGAATTAATTGACTTGTAACTCCTGGATGCTTGTTTCTGATTGGGCCGTCCAAAGAAATGAATTAATAACTGCAATAAAGCTAGCCAATTAATTGCATTAAGTGGTCGCCGAGCAGTTGAACAGTCACGGGCCGTGCCGAGTCTTTTGGGGTTCTTCTGGCGATGATCATCGATGGATCTTCATGTAGATTAACATCGGATGACCATGTAACTTAAAGTATTGATTGCCAATAGTGGGTCGGTGCCATCTGTCCTGTCGATTTCTCGATCGACCAGGTAGAAAGCACACTTTTTGGTTGACCGGTTGACGATCAGTATTGATTTTGATACTCTTGAAGACGGACCCGTGATTTTGACGGATGCCGAAGGATTTAATGCCTCGAAAGTATGGATTTTGGAAAATCACAAGAGTTGGACGCTTCAAAATGCGAAAAAAGATGGAAAACGGGCCTTTCCAGGGGAAATACGAAGACCCGACAGGGTCGCTGGCGATCGGGGGGGGGGGGGGGGGAATTATCCCCTTTTGGTCCCGTTTCGCGGCTGTTTTTTTGTATTTTTCTTGGCATTTTTGCACATTTGTTGGCCTGATTTTCCTGTAGAAAATTTGGCGAGAATCCTTGCATTTTGGAGTGCAAAGTTTCCAATTTTCCGGAAAGTCGAAGACTTTGGAGCGCAGAGCTGCCGATTTTCCGTCATAAGCTGAAACTGGGTCAAACGATGTCGGAATGACCTAAAATTTGAGGTGAAGCCTCCTGAGCAATAAATAAGACCAACCATAGGCTTTTTTTTTTTTAAAGTTTTGAAGCCGTATGGGGTCCTGTCGTCAGAAGACTCGATTTTATCGCGAAGAAGATGTCGCGCCTTGATGTGCGGTCAACCGATGTCCGATTGACCTGAAATTTGACAGGGAACCTATTGTAGTCATTTTGAGATGATCCACAGGCTCTTTCTTAGAAACCATGATCTTGGGGAGCTACGCCGCCGAGAGGCCTGATTTGGGTTTCGAGAGTCAAAATATGGTCAAATATTGTCGAAATGACCTGAAACTTGACGTGTAGCCCTTTGTAAGGATCTTGAAGCTGTCCATGTGCTCTTTTTGATGAGTGATGGTCTCGGTGGTTCTCGTCGCCGAGAGGCTTGATTTAACTGTTCGAGGGTTGATGTAGGGTCAAACGTTGTCGGTTTGACTCGGAGCTTGACGTGGAGCCTTTTGGATGTATTTTGAGACTATCCATAGGCTCTGATCGAAGACTTGGTGTCTCCGATACTGTCGCCACCGAGAGCTCCTGTTCAGCTATCGGAGAAGCGAAGTTAGGCCAAATGATTTTGAAATGGCCCGAAACTTCTTATGTACTCTTCTTTTGGCTATCTTGAAGGATCTTGCAGTTTTTGTTTGATTCTGACCAGATTTGATTTTTTGAGAAGTAGCATCGCCCATTTGTGGTACGCTGCAACTTCATGTAGTTTTCTTGATGTTGAAGAGGCAAAGTGACTTTTTGTTGTTGTCAACAAGTGCCCCCTCAAGGTACAACGACCAGTTGCTTAACTTTTGTAGTCGATGTGCCTCGAAGAGATTATTGAAGGAGAGCTTGTGACTTGACCAAGAGTCTTTGAGTAGTCTTTCTTTGGGTAGAGTGGCGTTTTGAGCTTCCAAGAGAATTTTATGGTAGTGAAAGGGATCACGTACCATCTCGAGGCAAAGTTTTGAAAATAACATCAGGGATGCAGATTTAGGTCTTTGTTTTTTACCTTGTGGCCTAACAAGCTGTATGTGACAGGTTAGGAGGTCGGGTTTAATTTTGACCGTGTGACCCAACAAGCTGTATGTGGAATGTTAGGGGACCGATTTTGGTTTTGATCTTATGATCTAACAAGCTGTATGTGGCAAGTTAGGGGATCAGGTTTTGGTTTTTGATTTTGGTCTTGTGACCTAACAAGCTGTATGTGGCAAGTTAGGGGACCAGGATTTGGTTTGGATTTTTATGGAATTTTAATTTCAAGATTTTGGCTCAATTTGGTATATGAGGCTGGAAGGCTTGGTTTTTGGAAGCTCATGGGGCTTGGAATTCTTTTTTGTATGGTCCATTCAACTCAAAAGAGGCATGAAACCATTTTTGTATGCTCTTGGTAAGAGGGATTTCTCTTTGACTAAAAGCCCAAATTTTTTTTTAGTGCCTTGGTGGTCGAACGGGGCTCATATGGGCTAACCCATGGGACCTTAAGCTTTGGAAATGGCTTAGATCTCATGTGGTGTCATTTTTATAAAGAATATCTAAAAATATCTCCTTTGGATAGAGAATATCTAAGAATATCTTTATTTAGAGAGAATCTCTCATGTTCCCTTTATTTTGGGAGAGAATATCTCAAGATACCTTTATTTGGGAGAGAATATCTCAAATCTCCTATCTTTTGGGAGAAAATCTCTCATTGATTTTTTTTTGGGAGAGAATCCCTCAAGATCTATTTCTTTTGTGAAATAATCTTTCTAATTTCTTTCTTTTGGTAAGGTTACTAATTAGTAACACTTACATCTTTCTTGTTTCCTTCTTTGGTTTGCTCTCTTCTATAAAAGCAATGGGAGGTTGGATCTCTTGCTCTTATTGCTTTCTTTTGCAAAATATCTCAAGAGTGCTCCAAAAGTAAGAGTTCTTCAAGAATCTTCAAACTTTTCTTCTTCTTCTCCATCAATGGCTTCAGGTAAGTCTTCTTTCTTAAGAAAACTCCATGTAGAAAGTAGGATGGTAAAAAAAGAAAGTGTTTGTTTATTTTTTTTATTTCTTTCTTCTTTTCGTTTTCTTTTCTTTTTCCACGTGTTTTTTTTCTTTTTTTTTCTTGTGCATTTTTTTTTTCTTTTTTTTTTTGCACGTTTTTTTTTTGGTTCTATTGTGGGCTGTACAGATAGATCCGTACGGATTTGGCCGTACGACCACGTGGCATGTGGGCCAGCTCCCTTTTTTTTATTTTCTTTCTTTCACTCTCTCTCCCTCTCTTTTGTTTTGAGAAAGTTCTCTTTTTTTTTTCTCATCACGATAATGCTTTTTTTTTTTTTTTGCAAACCAAGATGTTCATGCATGCATTTTTTGTAAATTAAATTGGTAGCATGATGTGATAGCATTCCTGAAATTTTTTGCAAATTTGGGAATTTGGAGCTCGCAACGATGTTGAGCCCTTCCTGATTTTGCGGAGACTTTGAGGTTTCGAAAAGTTTGGAGTTTCGGAACTCGCAGCAATGTTGAGCCCATCTTCAAGCTTTCTATTTCTTTCGGGGTATTTCCTTTTTCTTTGGAATTGCCTCGGAGTCATATCAAAATTTCGGCAGATTTTTTTTAGCGAAATTCTGTCATTTTGATGATGATCTTTTTCTTTTCCATCCTTTGCAGATGGTTCCTCCAGAATGAACAAGTGTAAAAAGCCTGTTACAAGCGTACCTCGTCGATCTGCTAGATCTTCCAATCCGGCCGTTCAGCAGGCCTTGGAGAAGGTCCAGTATGTTGAGAGAAATCTTGAAGAGTGCGACTCCCTTAACAAAGATGAGATGAGGCAGCGACTGATCGCTCTCAAGAGTGAGGAATTTTATAGGATCATGGTGAGCAGCCGTCCGTGGGTTATGGACGATCAGAGGGTTTTGCCCAAGCGTACCTTCTTCTTTGGTGATGCAGTCCTTGACGACGTGACATACCAGAGGAGATGTTTTCAATTCTCTTACTCAGCTGATGGTGAGAAGAGAACCGTTGCTACTCGATCGACGTTTGATCGTACTATCTCGATCATGAGCCTTTCTCCCATGTGCCCTAAGAGGGAATATCCTTCAAGCTGGGTGAAGAGGACTAACGTGATCAAGACCGGGGTTTTTGTTGGCGGTCCTCCTAGATATATGGAGAAGTCGCCTGCTGACATGGACATGTTGATGCCGACCAGTGGCTACCAAGGCTTTGATTATCTGTCGGTCGATTTGGGACCGGTGGGCCTTGGCATTTTCAACGGTTACGGCAGCAATTGGGTGAAGCCTTTTCGACTTCATGACCGTTTCAGTGCTGAGTCCGAATGGAAGTTGTGGACTGATCGTGTTGTGCTGATTAGTAGCGTCGTTTTGAAGGAAGCTGGGATTTTTGATCAGGTCCGCGCCTTTAGGGAGACCGTGGTGTTTTCCGACGAGGCCTTCATGGCTATGTTGGAGTCATTCCTTCCACAAACCAATACCTTCGTCCTCACGAATGGTGAGATTGGTTTTTCTTTGAAGGAGCTGAGCGCCATTACTGGATTGCCTATCCTTGGCGAACTCTATGAAAAGTTCATGCCCATTGACAGCGTCCTTGAGGAGCAGTTGGAGGAGTTCAAGCTCCTGTACTTTGAGCTTGTCGCCTTCTATGATTTTATGAAGGAGAATGAGGGCTCGAAAGTTAGATCCAGTAGTTGGAAGAGTTCTGTCTCTTTGTTCCCTAACTTATTTGACAGTAAGGAGTCTTCTGATAGCATGACCCGGGAAGACAAGAAAAAGACTTCGGCCATGCAAGAAGAGTTGAGGGGTTTCTTCACGAGTACAGACGCCATTTGCTCTGACATTGCACGGCGGAGAGATCTCGCTATTTACCTCACTTATTGGCTAGGTGAGGCTATTTTTGCTGGAGGAGATGGAACGCACATCAGGCCACATTGTATTTTTTCGGCTTGTCGGATGACGTTTGGAGAGCGGCTTGTTTTAGTGCCTGCTTTTTACTCCTACTTGTGCGCCGAGCTGCAAGCTATTGCTTTCTTGGTTCGGTTGGGCTTCCCATGAATAGGGTATTTTCAGCCCTCATTTTTTATTTGTGGTATGTATACCACTGTCCTGGGTGCTACATAGGATGATGATCCTATGATGATTCAATTGGCTAAGGGGAAAGCCATATCCCAATCACTTTTGTTTGCCCGCATGAGGATCCGACGGTTCAGGGACGTCGTGTAACGCCCCAATTCCGGATACCGAGAAAACCGTCAAAGTACCGAAATTGGCGCGCTACTTCCCGGAAAATCCGAGAACTTCCAAGATCGTAGGTCCGCGGTGAGGTCCAATTTAAAACTTTTCAAATAATATTATAACAACAGTTAATATTGCGGAAGCATAAAGAAATAAGCAGAAGCAATACAGAGATAACGGAAGCACAAGGTATCATCATATCATATCATGTATATCGGGCTTATCCAGCCTAAAATGACAAGTGATAAAAAAAAACTAGAGTTTAATTACATATTTCCAACCTTACCCAACTCACTACAAAAATCTCTCAAAATCCCAAACAAACAGACACTCAAGCCCCTGCCACTGGTGTCGGCTCGACCTCTTGGTCGGCCGGTCCCCATCCGTAGTCACCTACTAGGGGTGGAAGAAACCGAACCGAACCGAACTCTGGACCGTAAACCGAACCGTAAAATTAAGTTCGGTTCGGTTTATCGGTTTTCGGTTCGGTTTCGGTTTTGAGTTTTTGGCAAGTTTGGTTTTCGGTTCGATTTCGGTTTTTAGAAAATAATTTCGGTTTAAACCAAAAAACCGAACTATATTTCATGTTTTAAATTAAATATATATATGTCAGTATTAGATAGACTATTACTGTAATTTACACAAACTAATATACTATAATCTAAATATTAAAAGAGTAAAAGACCAAAATGGAAAAGGAAAAACCGAAAAATCAAATGTTTAATTGAAAAATTCGGTTAAACCGAAAAACCGAAAACCAAACCGTTTAATTATTTTCGGTTCGGTTCGGTTCGGTTTTACATCTTATTCGGTCCGGTTCGGTTTGTATTATTTTGACATTTCGGTTTTCGGTTTTTTTCGGTTTCGGTTTAAAACCGAACCGAAAACCGTACTTCCACCCCTATCACCTACTACGGGCACCTCTACGAGTGCGTACGCATCGCCCTCGAACTTGGGGTCAGGACCTAAATACCAAGAGTGGATCAGATCTAAAGATCTGGCAAGTCACAGTATGCTAATAATATAGAATATATGCATCAAATGAGTAGAGACATTAATAAAGTTAGGAGAATAGCAATGATACAGATCCTAGGCAGTTGAGCAAGATAAACAAATAGAATCAAGATAAACATAATATAATAAACCTACACAAAATGGCACACTCACACAAGCTGGATACCGCGGGATATTATGCCGCGGCCCTCCCATACTGAACACAGCCGCGGCGGGGAAAATCTCACAGTGCTGGGGATTATCTAGCCCCGCAAATAATCATCATCCATCAACACACACTAAGATCGGACTCGGTATCGCACCGTCCGTCTCCAACAATGCTCATCATGATAGCCACACAACACTCTCAATAGCTCCTACCAGTGATGATCAGTCCAACTGGCTGAGCTTAGATCAACTGAGTGAATGTCTATGCCGACTCAGGAAACAATAAAGGTCTGTGTCTGTCTAGGCTTTGCCTTGTGTGAATAAGGTCCTAACAAAGTCCCTAAGAGGTCCAAGCAACCATGGATCATAATCCAGGTCCAAGTCTAGTCAATGGATCCATACCAAGGCCCACCAAATACATGGCCCGGTCTATAACAGTCCATATGAATACAAGTCCATGTTCAATAACATATGATCCATTTACATCCATAATGGGTCACAAGCCCATACAATCTAACATCTCCAGTCTAGGGTAATCTACATCCAAACCTAGGCCATAAAAGGGCCCGCCTAGCCACTGACACGGGTCAATGTTCACCCAATCATATTACCGGGTCACCTCTAAGTAGTCATAGGTTCGGGTCCTCCATTTTCCATTTAATTAACAGGTATAAGCAATAATAAGGACAACAGAGTAGTAATAATATGAGGGAGATGAATATCCAAGTACAAGGGTCAATGGGAGATATCAACAGTCCAACCTAAGTAAATGATCCACTTCAGATTCAGGTCTATCTCAGGTAATTCAATCTTTAAGTGAAACCACAGATGCTAAAGAATACTGTGTTTGGTGCTCAGAAGTTATGTGCATCACTTGGTAACGTATAAAGGTCGAATCATCTTAGATTACATAACCTAGACTTTAATTAGTGGACCCCACGAGTCAAGGTTGAGCCACACCATTGACTCGTGGTTGGCACAGTGATGGAAGTCTATTTGGAAGGTCAATGGGCCCCACATATGGTTACAACAATAGAAATTAGAATCTGGGAAGTGTCACTGTACACAGTGTGCTCAGCCGACCTCCTGGCCTGGGCGGTCAGCTCGGCACACTGGGATCAGAGAAGTAAACACCCTGCAGGCAAAGCCTGATTGTCCAGAACTTCTTGTGAGTTCGGCTAACCCCCTGGCCTGGGTAGTTGGCCGTGCACACTAAGAATTCTGGCTGAAGGGAATGTCCCAGGTTCTAGTCTCCCTTGTTGGAATCTGCCCTTTTCAGAATCCAGCTTGGAGTACGGCTAAGCACTTGAGCTCAATTGAACACCCAGCTCGGTCACCCAACTCAGCTCGGCAAAGCACCTAGCCCAGTTTGGTCACTCAGCTGAATTCGATAAAGCATTGAGCTTGGCTAGGCATTGAGGTCGGTCAAGCTCTTAGCTCGGTTAAGTGCTGAGCTCGGTTAAGCACGGAGCCTGTTTTGGCACGGAACCCAGTCTGGCACTGAGCTCGGCCATAACACTGAGCTCGGCCATAACACTGAACTCGGCCTAGACACTGAGCTCGGCCGAAACACCGAGCTTGGCTAAAACGCGGATCTCAACCTGAGCATTGTGCTCGGCAGAACACTGAGTTCGATCAACACTAAGCTCGGCTAGTGTTGAATCCAGCCATCGCTGAGCTCGGCCATCGCTGAGTTCGGTCAGTGCTGAGCTCGGCCATCGCTGGGCTTTGCCAGTGCTGAGCTCGGCCATCGCTGGGACTCTGCCAGTGCTGAGCTCGGCCAGTACTGAGCTCGGCCATCACTGAGCTCTGCCAGTGCTGAGCTCGGCCATCGCTGGGCTCTGCCAGTGCTGAGCTCGGCCATCGCTGGGCTCTGCCAGTGCTGAGCTCGGCCATCGCTGAGCTCGATCAGTGCTGAGCTTGGCCATCGCTGAGCTCTGGGTTTGTGCAGAATTTCATGATCCTAAATATGGACCAGGTCTGAATTCAGGGATCTACCTGGGCCCCACAAATTCACTGGACCACTTTCCCATTCTTGATCAGATTAGATCAAAATCCACCCTCATGGTCGCCCAGGGCCCCTCAAACAGATGTGGGGTCCTGATTTTCCAAAGGTGGCCCCACCTCGGTCCCGGTCTCGACGCAGCAAGATGGGTTTTCACAATTCCACCATCCATAAATTTGGTACAGTGACCCCAATCCCCCTCGACTTCTCCTCAAACCGATACAGAAGCTTAATAAAAGAAGAAAATCACTTCTATATCATCCGTCCATCAACCGGACCATTGATCATCCAAATGAGGAAACCTCATCCATCAATGGTCGAGGAAAACCAAAAGACAGGCTCAATAAGGATCTAACATGTACATACAGCAATTGGAATTGTAATTGCAAATCAAAGAAGAAAAACATGCAATCTAGACTATTAGCATAGGGCACTTGCTTGATCAGTGCAGTTAGAGGGAAGAGGGAAGATACAGAACCAAGCTATAATAGGGGAAATCCAGCCGTGGGGTTCCTCTGTTGCAGATCAGTCTTGGGGTTGGCCTTCTATTGGAAATTCTGGGGAGAGAAAGAGAGAGGGAGAGAGATAGGAATTGGAGGGAAGATGAGGGCTCGTTGGAGAGAAGTGGGGAAGAAGAAGAGAGAAAGAGATAGAAATTGAGAGAGGAGATGAACAATGATTGCTTGGGCAGGGAGGGTTTAGTTTAAATAGGTTGGATTTTTGGGCTAGGGACAAAAATGCCCTTGGGGTTAGAATAGGATTAGGATTAGGGTTAGGGTAGAGGGTACTTAGGTCTTTAGGTGAGCTTCTAGAAGATTCTTTGGTGCAAACCCCCTATAGTAAACACAAATTTCTAGCTAGGGCCTCTAATAAACTAACTAACTCTAAAATTAACAAAAGACACCCTATTGACTATACTAATTACACAACTAGATTAAACCTAGGAAAATACATAACTACCCTTATCTAAACCCCATAATTAGTGTAATAAAATACTTATGCTAATATATAGTATTCAAATTCAAATTGAGGGCCCACCAGGGGTGGGGCCTCACACGTCGAGATGGGGCAGTCTTCAGTGAAGCTTTCTCCGGAGTTGCGAAAGAAGGCTTTTGACTTTGGTGCCTCTCGAGACCCTACCAAGGCAGGGTCGGGAAGGCATTACTCCTTGACAAATGCAGAAGAGTGGCTTTTCAGCATACGTGTCGGCACGATGGTGTACCGCAGACATCTTTTTATCGACATCCAGCCGTATGTACCTTCTCGCTTTGCGCCGCAGTTGGGTTTTTCTTAAGGAGTTGTTGGAGCGCCTTCAAGCATGGTGAAACGCTTTGGAAGTTTACAGGATCGGAGAAATGCATGGGCTTTCTATAGTGCTGAAGACACTACTGCCATGACTTCCTATCATGTATTGTCAACTTCTCGGACTGCCGGCTTCACAAAGTGGTTCGCAGAGAGCTTTTTGGCATATCGGGGGCTTTCCAAGAAGGAGCTTGATGTGAAGCTGTCGTCTGAAAAGGCCTTGGAAAGTCGGATGGCGTCTGGCGAGAAGAAGTTTGGGCCTTCCTTTCTTGAGAGAAGCACAAGATATACTTTCTCAGTGACCAGGGCGTCATTGGTTCTGAAGCTGTTCGAGAAATACCTGATGAGGCTTTAGAGTAGCTAGGATAGGAGGAAGCTGAGCTTGATGCTTGGATGCAAGCGGCACAGATGCGAGCTTCCGTAGAGTCTACTGATAAGGGTAGACCATCCAGCGAGGAGTCAAGTGAGAGACTTGACTCTGATAGTGGGGTAGGTTCTTCTAAGAAGCGAGCCCGTAGAGGTAAGAGGAAGAGGAGTCAGCTTCGCAGCAAGGAGCAACGCGTAGACTCTCCTGATATGGATGTCCCTCTTACTATCAATGAGGAGGTGCCTAGAGAATGCTGACGGGCCTCTAGAAAAGAGGAGCCGAGAAGAAGAGACCGTCGGTGAAGGTATGATTTTTCCTCTTTCTCTTTCCATTTCTTTTTATGAATTTTTTATGTTCTGATTTTCTTCCTACTTCTGCTGTTTTCTTCTTTTTTTAGCAGAGGAAGAAGACTTGGCGATGCCTGAGGTCCCGACCGATGAGGCGGTGACGGATCCTGTGGGGCCACCTGAAGAAGAATCGAGGGACTCTGGAGTGAATCCAGAATCTCTAATTGGTATAACTTCTTTTTGCTTTCCCTTTTTTTGTGTCTGTTACTTGATTTGCTAACACATTTTTTTTGGTCAGCTGACTTGCCACAGGATTCTGATGACTTCAAACCATCGATGGACGCAAATGTTGACAATGCTTCCGATGAGTTCATGGAGGAAGAAAGTGTTCCGCCAGTCGTTGAAGAAGGTATATTATAGTAATAACCTTGATAATGATTTTTTGAATAGGATCATATTCATACCTAATTGTGTTTCTTTGGCAGGTTTTGAAGTGACAGAAGAGAGTCCATCGCTTTCTTCAAAACTAGAGCAAAGGATACCGAGGATGATCCGGAGGTAGAGACTCCTACAACCAATTATGACATGGCAGAGGCGAAACTCGCGATGAGATTCCTTCCCCGGTGGCTCCAATTGGAAAGAATTCTTTTGTTACTCTTCCAATGGGGCATGACATGAGCAGCCGACCGATTGAGTGGGGCGAATCTTCATCTGGGGCATCTCTTCTATTTGCGAAGAAGGTGTTGACATGGGTTTTGAGCTCTTGGGTTGAGACTCTCCTTTCTGGATACTTGGATGCCGGATTTGGTATGATCCAGCATGTGCAAGAGATTCTCACTGATGCCGAAGAAGTTGGTTTGGATGTCACAGGTGTCAGGGCGATCGTTGATAGGATCATTGCACTGGGTCACAAGTGGTTTGAGACCATTGACTTCCCTGATGACCAGTTCTTCAAGGAGATGCTCTTGGATACTGCTAACAGGGCTAAGTCTGACCTGAAAGAGGTCGCCATCATCGGGCTGAGCCACGACCTTAACATCCTTGATAGGGAGGTCGATGAGGCCAGGAAACGTCTTGAGCATTTGAAGGCACAAGTCGCTGCCAAGCGGGCTGATATAACAGAGGCTCGTGATGGGGAGAGTGCTCTAATTCGCCAGGTTGCAGATGCCGATCGAGTTCTCGAAAGGAAGATTCAAGAAGATGAACAATGGCAAACTGCTCGGGATAAGCTTCCCATTATAAAATAAGGGTTACAACCTTTTCCAGCATCTCATGGCAAGTTCCTAAAGAAGCGTGACTTGGAAACTATGACGGCTAAGGCCAAGAGTTTGCTTGAGGAGCTGAAACTTTAGTTAGAGACCATTTTTGGTTGAGCTCCTGATTTTTTGTAGCAGAAACTATCCTTCTTTTTTTGTACTCTTTTTTTTTGTGTAGTGCTTGTAAACACTTTTTTTTTGTACCACATCTACTTTTTGGTACTCTTTTTTTATTTTCCCTACGCTCACTTAAATCTTTTTGTGATGAAAGCAATTGCTAAATGGGATTTGATCAAAAGTTTGTCATTTTGTGAAAATCTTTTGTCAAATGATTGTTTTGGCATGGGACCCAGATTTTGTTTGTGGCATGAAAGTCGATTTTGGCATGAGAGCTAGTTTTGTGGCATCGATAGCCTGTTTGTTTGGTGGCATTGATAGCCAGTTTTGGCGGCATTTATCGTCAGTTTGTGGGATTGATAGCCGTGGTTTTTTGAAAGCCAAGTTTTGGTTTGTGGCATTGATAGTCGATTTTGTTTTGTGGCATTGATAGCCGGTTTGGTGGCGTTTATAGCCGGTTTGTTTTGTGGCATTTATAGCCGATTTTGGTTTTTAAAATTGCAGGTATCGACTAAAAGTTGCATCCCTGCTGAATGGTCTTACAAGTATCGATGGAATGTCACATCCTTGCTCATTTGGTTGCGAATATCAATGGAATGTCGCATCCTTGCGGATTTGGGTGCAATATCGATGTCGCTTCCTTGCTTTTCAAAAATTTTGGTTTTACGGGTACTGACTTGATGTCGTTTCCCCATAATTTTTTTGAAATTTGCTGTTTTTTTTTTAACCTTTGAAAATTGGGTTATGAATATCAACTGAAATGTTGCGTCTCCACAGTTTTTAGGTTTTTTTATTTTACAAGTATTGACGAAATGTCGCTTCCCTGTGATTTTGGAAGTGTCGAACGTGGTTCGCATTCTTCCGATTTGTGCGAGTATCAATTGAGCGTCGTTTCCCCACTGGTTTTTTTAGAATTTTTTTTTTCTTGTTTAAAAACAGGAGGGTCGTAAGTTTTAACCTAAAACCATTTTGGCAGTAAAAGGCAAGGTGGACTAGGGTGGAAATTCCTGAATCCGGATTTTGTTTCAAACCATGAATTTTGGGTTCAAGGATTGAAAATTTTGGTCAAGTTAGGGAGGGATTCCTAAACTTGAAATTTTTGAGCAGTGAAACGATGAATGTAAGCATTGTTTGAATTTCTAGAAATTTCAACATTTGATATGAAAATTCTAAAAAGAGTGGGTTTGACGAGTGAGTACCTAGAAATAGATTTTGGCCGTACAGGCATTTACCCAGTTGGGTAAGTATTCAAGGGTAGTACCGCTTTAAGAACTTGCCGTTGATGGGCTGCGCTCATACATCTGTCACCCTCCATGTTTAGGAGTGCGCATGCGCCATTGGAGAAAACCTTGTCGATGACGTAGGGTCCGTCCCATTTTGGTTCAAACTTGCCTTTGGACTTATGAGCGAAGATCATTGGTCTTTTACAGCAAGAACCAAGTCACCCTTTTTGTAGGCGCGTTGCCTGACCTTCTTGTCGAAAGATCCTGCCATGATTGCTTGGTAAAGTTCAATGCTTTATTGAGCTTCGAGCCGTCTCTCATCAACATTGTCCAGCATATGGAGTCGCAATTTGACATTGCTTTCTTGAGTCATGTCATTTTGCAAGGATACCCTCAAGGAAGGAATTTATACTTCCAAGGGTACGACAGATTCGCATCCATAGACCAAGGAGAATGGTGTGCTATGGGTTGGTCCTCGAATGGTGGTTCGATAGGCCCATAAAGCTTCAGACAGTTTGTCGCTCTAGTCTCTTTTGTGACTGGAGACCATTTTCTTGAGGATTTTGCAGAGCATTTTATTGAAAGCTTCTGCTAATCCGTTTGCTGCCGGATTGTATTGAGTCGAAGGACAGCTT
Organism: Litsea cubeba; assembly: GCA_012931725.1. NCBI lineage: Eukaryota > Viridiplantae > Streptophyta > Magnoliopsida > Laurales > Lauraceae > Litsea > Litsea cubeba. Next base: position 15,490,567 of record CM022947.1, read on the forward strand.
TGGATTTTGTATTCGTTACAGAACCTTCGTTTTGGAAAGGTTCAAGCATGGAGTTTGATGAAGAAGTATCCTATTTATGGAAGAAGATCGGCTTTTCCTTTGCTGAAGTTGCTGGAACAACGAAGGAAGCTGATGTAGGATCTTCTATGTCAGAAGGTATCTCCATTGGAGTAAGAGCAGGCTGAGCTTGCTGAGTGTCAGCTTGGCTTGATGATGTGTCGTCTTCTGGCTCTGAATCTGATTCCGTATCTTGCATGATAGACACGAAAGAGACAACAAATTTGCCCCCCCCCCCCCCGTTTTTTGCGTTGCCTTCTTCACTTTAGTCGTGATGACCAAAAGATTTTGAGTCTTGAGGGAGATGATGAAGGGAGTTTGAATGCTCTCTTCGGATTTACCGGATGATTTGTTTTCTTCCGATGATTGTTGAGGAGCCTTGCCTTTATCTTTCTGGAGATTTTTGGTAAAGGATGCTATCTCCTCTTCTTGTTTTTCACCTTCATACATCTGGGAGTCTGCGAAGTGGACTTCTTTACCTTTAAAGGGTTTTCTATCCGCAAAGACTCGATGTATATTGCCGTCATCACCGACGAATTTGATGCATTGATGTAGAGTTGAAGGGACAACACCATTCTCGTGGATCCAGGGGCGTCCGAGAAGGATGTTGTACCATGAAGGGGTTTTATTGCATACACAGTGACCTAAGAGATAAGATCACTAATTTGCAACTTGAATCTGATTTTGTTGATAGGCCTTTGAGTACTCCCATCATATCGAAAGATAGATACATATGTATGGCTCAGCTTGCTGGGTGGGATGCCCAACTCTTTGAAAGCCGAAGTGGAGATGAGGTTGAGTGCAGAACCTGGGTCGATCTGAACTCTATGCATAGGCATCTCCTCGATGTACCTTGTGAAGTACAGGGGTCGGTTGTGCCTTGCTTCGCCAAGTAGGAGGTCTTCCTTTGTGAAGGAGATGGTTGCACTGGCTGCATTTTGAGAAACTTTGAGGCATTCGATGCATGATCCCTCAGTTTTATTCTTTTCTCCCTTTGAGGAAGTTTCTGAGTTTTTGACCCGGTAGTCCATTTCAATTTGGAGGACTTGCGGGGCATGTTTGTTGACATCCTCATTCAGCTTTTGCAATTCTGAAATGAGATTATCACGAGTGCGCGGAGACATTCGCAATAGGTCTAGGATGTGCAGACGTGCAAGTATGTGCTTCAAGTGTTCGATCAAGTCATACTTGAAAGCCTCCTTGGGGCCTGCATGTTCATCTTTGTTGCCACTATGGGCGCTTACAACATCTTTTCCCGAAGGATTTACATAAGTAAAGGAAGATTGGTTGTAATTCTTGTGGTAGTCCCGGCCAGAGCGGGTGCCTCTACCAACTTGGAGAGCTTCTTGAGAAGGGTCTTCTTTTGGAAGATTGTCTTCATGATCAAGAGGCTGTCATTTTTAATTTACTGAGGATGTATCTGCGATAGAGTTGTCATTCTCAGTGATTGTGTTACATGGAGCATTTTTCGGGATCAAGTCCTGAACAGTATCCAGCAACTTTTCTTCTTCGTTGACCAATTCATCGCCCCAAGCATCAATAGCCGGGGTTTCTTCATGATGATCAGTCGGGAAGGGTGTGAGTCCTGAAGTCACAGTCTCAGGAGAAGAAACCTGAGAAGGTGTTATCTTAGTGAAAGTCACGTGAGACGAGGTAGCTCCAGAGGATACATTGCTAGGCATCGTCGCAGTGTAAGTGATCTCATCAGGCGATGCTTCGGAAGAGTTATAATCCCGAATTATCACATTACAGGAAGCTTTGACAAGAGACGTTGCCTGTTTGGTGTCAGACTCATCCTCGGATGTAAGAGGATCGTCTATCCAGTAATTTTCTCCATTTTCAGGACTTAAGGGAGGTTGTACCTGACGGTCTTCAGGGACTTCAGGCTCTGGATTGCGAGGAAGTTCGTTGACATGGTCTTGCTCTTGTTCTAGAGCGCGATGCTGTAATATCCTTGCCAATTTTTAAAGATCAGGCATCTTCTTCTTCGTTTGCTCTTCGTGGTTCAACATGGTTGATTTTCACTGGAGCAATGACGGGTGCTGGATCAACATCATTTTCTTATACAGCATCTTGGTCTTCTTCATCATCAGACCAGGATCTTTGTGGCTGCAAGGGGTTATACCAGGTTACTGTTTTAAGGTGAGTTTCAGGATCCCATTCTTCATTGGAGAGATATTCTCCTATTTCAAGGGATTCCTCCCACTCGTCGGTGTAGTTGGATTCGAATTCATTATTGGTGTCGCTGGACTCGTATCCATCAATGGAGAATCGAACTACCGAATTGCAAGAGTATGATGCCCCCTGCGTGGCTTTTTCTTTGAATTGAGGTGGCATGAAATCACTGAGAGTGACTTTTCTTATCCCCTTTGAAGTCTCTAGAAGAGACGTTTTTGTTGCCCCCAGTGAAGCGGTAGAGGAGGCCTTTACTTTTTCTTGGACTTTTTATTTTGGTTGGGTCTTCTTTTACCATTTGAGCTTAAGGAGATGTTTCCTAGCCTGCTTTCGCTGTTGAGCTGTTGGGTTTGTTTTCACGATCACCCAGTTTTCATCTTTTAGGAGATCGGGATGTACCCATATGGGTTGTCAGTCTGGTGTCGGGTAAGGAACCAGCTCTTCGGACGCTTCAATTCTATTTATCACCTTGAAGGAAGTAGTGATCTTCTTCGTTGGTGATTTTGGTGTTTGTCTACATGACACCATGTTGACGGAGGCAGACCCATAGTTTTTGTCAAAGGTGATGACTCCATTTTTCCACAGATCGTTTATTTTTTCCCTCACAACGAAGCATTGATTGAGAGGATACGAGATCATTTGGTGCTATGGACAGTACCGATGATCGTTGGTTTTGCCAACATCACCTGGTCTTTTGGGTTCAGGCAAGGTGAGCTTGACGTTTGCCACGAGAGCCCTGAAGATCTCATCAACATCTTCATGAAATGGTATTTCTTTTCTACTCGCTCTTTGAAGGCATCAGAGAGTTAAGGTCTTTTACCAACATCTTTATTTTTAGCTTTCTTTGGTGGCTCAGGAGCTGACCTGGTTTGCACATTGAGGACCTCTTTTTTCTTTGGTTTTGAGGTTCCAATGGCGGTTGGCTCTTTTCTTGATGATTTCTGACTGTTGAGGTCTTTAATCACCGTTTCAGCCTCCATGGGAGCTTCTAGGAGTTCTCCCGGGTTCTTTGATTTGTTGCCGATTCTCATGGAGCGGATTCTAGCTCTCATGTTGTTTTGGCAGATGTCAACTAGCGACGCTTGTGGAAATACATCAGAGCATTTGTATGCCATTGCTTTCCACTTGTGAATGAAGTCGTATGTTGACTCATTCTCCCCCTGTTTTAGGCTGTAGAGCTGAGCCATAGTAGTGGAATGATCCTCACCTTTGAAGTGAGTCAGGAAGCGTGTCTCTAGCATGTCCCGGTTTTGGATGGAGTCCTCCGGCAAAGTGGAGTACCAATCAAAGGCCGTACCTTTTAGGGTACTTGCAAAAAGGCAGATCTTGAGTGCATTTTGGTCCGCGATAGCTCCAGTCAAGATCTTGAAGTGGATGACGTGCTGTCTGGCTGATCCTTTCCTCGTATATGTTTGGAAAGTTGGATGCTTGAATTTTGTAGGGAATGGGACCGAGTCCATCCATAAGGGATATGGTGGTTTGATCCCATGCTCTTTGAGTATATTCTCTTCTTTAACTTTTGCGAGGATACTGTCTACGTCCTTTTTGGTGAGGAGAAGGTTTTCCATCAGAGTTTCAATTCTCTGCTGGCCTTGTTCCAACTACTGGATATGTGTGATCGCATCATCTTGAGGTGGATTGCGAGGCGGTGGCTCAGAATTTGTAGCCAAGACGTTCATCCCTCGGGATTTGAACGAAGAAACGGTCATGGTGACTGAGCTGGGGCTCATTCTTTTTTATGAAGAGCTTGAGGAAGGATCACTCTGCCGTCCTTGGCTTGAAGGAGCAGGGGATTCTTCTGAATGTCTTTTTGTCCTAGAGACGCTGTGGGTCAACGGACGTCGGACATGGATTTTGGATGCTGACTTTTGGCTTATTTTGGTTTTTTCCAACCATATGGACAGTAACAACTTGGTTGAGTCTTTCTTTTTCGACCCATTTGTAAGAGACTTGAAGTGTAGGAGGCTGGGTCCTTTGCTTCTCTAGTCTCTTTTGTCGATACGACGCGCGGCGGCGTACACGACGAGCAATTTGAACTTCGGTCAGCTCTAGCTGGGCTTTGATAATGAAGGATGTGCTCCCTCGGGCACAGCAGCCAAGCCTGTCTTCTTTGTAGCTAGGCAAGGACAGGATGCGAACCCGGTCCTTTGCCTGTTGCAGCGAAGCTTTGAATTTTTAGAGTTGGGCCCCTGTAGATATGAAGGGTCGAACCGAAGGATTGTAGGCCTTGGCAGGTGTTTGCAGAGGCCTTGTGTTGCATGACTTGATTTTGGGCTCGTAGGAACAAGCCAGCTCATGCTGGGTTGACTTGGGAGTCAGGTTGGAGATGGGTCTCTCTTCTTTTATGTAGGTAAGAGGGTAGAATTGTGGGGTCAGGTATGCTGGCTTGGTGGATGTTTGGGACCTTCTTTGTTTTAGTGAAGGTCTTGGGGACTAAGTCTTGGGATAGACCTGGTTGCTTGCGGGTCGAGGCTTCGTGGGGGTGCCACGGGCTTCGGGCTTTTTGGTGCTCGCCTTTGGTGTCATGGAAGTGACACATTGGGAGGCGAGCTTCTACTTCCTGGAAGGAGCAGTTTGTTCTTCGGGAGGTGGGAATGGTCCCAGTGTCCTAAAGAAAATAGTCTGGGGAGTTGAGGTCGACCCGGAGTTCAGAGAGCTGCCGAGGGAGTTGACGCTTCGGCAGTTGACAGGGTGTTTGTAGGTGCGCGTGGTTTGCTTCTGTTGAAGCATGAGTTGTTGCTTGTTCTCATCAAAAGTAATGGTCAAGGATCTGCCATTGTTAGTTTTAAAAATTTCTGAAACAAGACCACATCTATTAGTAATCATAATAATATAATTATCATAAATGGAAAATTCTATGGTTTTGTCTTTTCAAATCGCTCGAGGGATATAACCCAAGCAATATGAAGGAGGCAAACGGCCATAGAGGGTATAATTGTTCTGATCGCAAGTATGGTGAGCCCAGAATGAGCGTCCCAGTGACTGCTATAAGAATTGTGAACCTAAATTCGACTTATCAAGAAGCAGAGCTTACTCAAGATAAGAAGAATATAAGGTTGGAGTTACAAATGTGCCGGTCGCAAATACAGTGGACCATGAAAGGGCGTACCAGTATCGCTAGGCACAAATGTTTGGAGACCACATCCATGAGATGAGATTCTTTGTTTTGAAATGTCAAGATTGGTTTCATCAAAGAGAGCAAGTGTTATTTCAATCTAAATACGGGCTCAACGATTTCCGCGAGCGCCCGTGCTCAGAAGAGAAGAGACCAAAATTTCTCAAATCTGAATCCAAAAATGATGAGATTTTTTTTTGAAAGGCCCAGATCGGGTTCATCAAAGAGAGCAAAAGGCATTCCAATTTGAACACGGGTTCAACGATTTCCGCGAGCGCCAGTGCTCAGAAGGGAGGAGACCAAAATTTCTCAGATCTGAACCCAAAATGACGGAAGTTTTGAAGATTTTTTTTTATTTTTTTATTTAAGATTTTTTTTAAATCTCTTTGTTTTTATTCTTTTTAAGATTTTTTTTTAAAAATCTTTTTTTTATTTTAATGTTTTTTTGAAAAATCTTTTTTTATTATTGATTTATTCTTTTAAGATTTTTTTTGAAAATTCAGTTTTTTTTTTATTTTAAAGATTTTATTTCATTTAAAAGCCGAGAGAGTACACATAGGCCTCCTAACCTGGTCTTATGAAATCTCGATTGATAGAATTGCCCACAGATAAGGGTAGGATTACTTAATGAACCCGTTTGGAGGACCCTTACCTAGAACAGTCAAGCTATCTCCACACTTTAGACAAGGCTTTTCTTGAATCAACCGTGTTCGAAGAACGCAATTGGTTTAACCTTAGCGATCTATGTCTTTTTTTTTAGATCCCAAATAGACTCATCGAAGAGAAACGATGGCCCAATTCCTTATTCGAACAGGCTCGGCATTTCTGCAAGCACGATGAAGGATAGGAGAGGATCAAGGTTTCTCAAATTTGAATTCAAACTGAAAATTCTGATTTTTTTTAAAGATCTCTAATGAACTCATCGAAGAGAAACGATGGCCCAAATCCTTATTTGAACAGGCTCAATATTTCTGCAAGCACGATGAACGATAGAAGAGGATCAAGGTTTCTCAATTTTGAATCCAAACTAAACAATCTGATTTTTTTTAGATCTCTAATGAACTCATCGAAGAGAGACGATGGCCCAAATCCTTAGTCGAACAGTCTCAACATTTCTGCAAGCACGATGAACGATAGGAGAGGATTAAAGTTTCTCAATTTTGAATCTAAACTGAGAAATCTGATTTTTTTTATTTTTTTATTTTAGATCTCTAATGAACTCATCGAAGAGAAACGATGGCCCAAATTCTTAGTCGAACAGGCTCAATATTTCTACAAGCACGATGAACGATAGGAGAGGATCAAAGTTTCTCAATTTTGAATCCAAACTGAGAAATCTGATTTTTTTTTATTTTTTTTAAAAGAGAAAGAGTGGGAATAAATTCGAAGAATTAGAAATTTCCAAAAAATCCCATCTCATTTTTTAGATGCGGAATCCAACATAGGCCATCAACTAGAAAATAGCCAAGGAATCCAGAAAAGAAGTATAAGCATAGAGCAAAAGATACGATATGCAAATATTTCATTTCCAAGCATCGTGTTCTCAAATGAACGAGTCCCACCGGGTGGAGCCAACTTGATGGACCGCGCTTATCTACTCGGTGCTACTGAGGTCGGCGGACGTGGGAGTCCGTTTGATTCGACCCTTTCATGCCATGGGGGCAAAGGCATGCATCAACATTTTTTTATGTGTGGGTGTGCCAGATTTTCTATTTTACTTGGAATTGCAAGTGGTGATTTGGGGATCGACCTTCTCAAGTAAAAAGGAAATCAACTTCTTTCAAGTTTTCCATTGCACATATATTTAAGAAAATAGACATTTTCTTGATTTGCCGTGAAAGGCAATTTTTTTTTTTTGCATTTATAGCCGATTTTTGGCGTTTATAGCCGATTTACAATAATGAAAGACAAGAGTTGTGATTTTTGTCTCTTCTAGAAAAATACAAAATACAATGAAAAGCAAGAAAATGAGGATCTAACTTCTCAGGAGATTATGGGGGACTCGTTCAGATTGATGGACACAAGCTATGTGTGGACTTCGCCATCATCCATGCAGATGAGAACAGAGGATGCTTTTGATTCGCTTGGCTTGGCTTGGCTATAACCTCAGGTTTTTGGAGGACAAAGATCAAGATGAGGTCCTATGCCCAATAAAAAGCTAAGTAGACGAGCTGAAAAGCCACATCTAAACTATTGGAGACAGAAGGATAAGGCAAGGACCTTAGGGGGGTGCCCCCCAAGAGACTTTTGTCACTTTATAGCAGTGGTCGGTGCAGAACTTCGCATAGTTTTCTCTCTTTCTTTCTCTGAATTTTCTATACTTTTTTTGGATCTGGGATCTGTGTTTTTGGGAGTGGTTTTCTCTGGATCTTTGTGATTTTTTTGATCTGGAATTCTTTGGAATGCTCTCCTATTTATTGGCCTTTGGTAGCCATTTAGGAGAGTTTATGGGTTTTAAAGCCACATATTAGGAGGAGTTATAAGATTTAATTCCTTTATTTCGTAACTCCTGGACCTTGGCTTCTGATTGGCCGATGGAGGTTGAGGGCATTTAGTTGCCTTTAATCACCATGATGGGAGGAGTTTCATGGGTTAAATGCCATGAATCAATTGACTTGTAACTCCTGGATGCTTATTTCTGATTGGGCCGTCCAAAGAAATGAATTAATAAGTGCAATAAAGCTAGTCAATTAATTGCATTAAGTGGTCGCCGAGCAATTGAAGAGTCGCGGGCCGTGCCGAGTCTTTTGGGATTTTTTTGGCGATGATCATCGATGGATCTTCATGTAGATCGACATCGGATGACCATGTAACTTCAGGTATTGATTGCCAACAGCGGGTCGGTGCCATCTGTTCTGTCGATTTCTCGATCGACCGGGTAGAAAGCACACTTTTTGGTTGACCGTTTGACGATCAGTATTGATTTTGATACTCTTGAAGACGGACCCGTGATTTTGACGGATGCCGAAGGATTTAATGCCTCAAAAGTATGGAATTTGGAAAATCACAAGAGTTGGACACTTCGAAATGCGAAAAAAGATAGAAAACGGGCTTCTCCGGGGGAAATCCGGAGACCTTTTTGATGAGTGATGGCCTTGGTGGTTCTCGTTGTCAAGAGGCTTGATTTAGCTGTTCGAGGGTTGATGTAGGGTCAAACGTTGACGGTTTGACTCAAAACTTGACGTGGAGCCTTTTGGATGTATTTTGAGACTATCCATAGGCTCTAATCGAAGATTTGGTGTCTCCGATGCTGTCGCTGCCGAGAGCTCCTGTTCAGCTATCGGAGAAGCGAAGTTTGGCCAAATGATTTTGAAATGGCCTGAAACTTCTTGTGTACTTCTCTTTTGGCTGTCTTGAAGGATCTTGCAGTTTTTGTTTGATTCTTATAAGATTTGATTTTTTGAGAAGTAGATCGCTTATTTGTGGTAGGCTGCAGCTTCATGTAGCTTTCTTGATATTGAGGAGGCAAAGTGACTTTTTTTTTTGTTGTCAACAAGTCGTTTGACTCCATATGCTGAGAAAATGCTAGGACACGAAATAGAAGAAGCCCGGAGGTTGCACGTACGCATAGCCGGTATAGTTGAATTTCAAGTTCAGTTGGCAAACTAAGTGGACATTGTTCATCTTGATCGTCGGACTTGCACGTGCCACAAATGGGAAGTACTTGGGATACGATGTTCACATGCAATCGCTTCAATGAGAGTGAGGAAATATAATCCATATGATTTTTGCGACAATTGGTATCTAACAAGTATGCTTCAAGACACGTACGATGAGGTAATTCACGCTACTCATGATAACAAATAGTGGGAGCACAGTTCAAATGAAAGAGTTCTACCTCCTCGAGCCTCTAGGCAGCCCAGGAGACCAAAGAAGAATAGAACACGAATCGAGGATCGTTACAGGTCTCGAAGGGTGATCACTTGCTCAAATTGCAACGAGAGAGGCCACAATCGCCAGAGTTGTCGAAATCCCCTTAGTCAAAACTGAACACTTACCAAGATCATATTTTGTAAAATTGATGTCAATACAATTGCCTTTTTTATTTTTGCAAGGCATGTTGTTCTTTAATTTGGAGCTTACATTTGTAAAAACACTTTCTGTAAGAAACTTATAGATATATATCAATCTAAGCGTTACTATTTTGCATATTGTTGAAGTTATGTTGAGTAGTTGGGAAGTGCTTTTGTGAAATATGAATGTAATCGTGCCTCTCTTGAAGTAGAAGATTGTAAGAGTTGCTAGAACGATAGTGTAATGGTTATGATGCTGAATGATACTTGCAGACTGAATGTAAGCCATTTGTCACAACATTAGGCATCTAGGGATCATAGAGAATGAAAAGTGTACTGAATGGTATACACATATAAGACTAATGTAAGTGACGCTAGCGTCACTCTTGTCATGTTCAAAACCCAAATAGAGGCAAATTATAGTGACGCTAGCATCACTCTTGTTACAGATTTTAGTGACGCTAGCGTCGCATCTGTCATGTGTAAAAACCAAATAGAGAATAAAAAAAATGTCGATCGCGTCACTTATGTCAGTCATTTCAGTGACGCTAGCGTCACTTGTATCATTCAAAAAAGAGGTTATATTCATTTTCCTTTCATACCCATATATGTAGGTTACATTTCAAATCAATAGTTGAAAGAGAAACACACATACTGCATAACAAACATATCCAGACAATAAAGTGATTTACAAAGTCCTATTGAAAAATTCTTATAATTCCTATACCCCTTTTCTTCAAATTACCACAATTCCTATAATTTAAATACACTTTGTGACAAAAAAAGGTTAGACTATAGATTGTTCCATCCACCTAATAGTTATTTACAAAGAACACATTTCCTTATACAATAAAACAAAAAACATGATCGCCGCGACTCATTGTATTAATGGATCAATTGGGAGACGATTATTGTTCATCTCCAAGCTTCTACCATAAATGTCTACAATGATCTTGCTTCGATAGTAGGGTATGTCAACAGGTGTGAAGTCAATTGGAATACGGGCTGCAAGATGTTCCGCATATGCTAACGCGAAGACCCCACAAGCATTCCCATTATCTTGGTACGGTATCTTTGTATAGTTTGAAAATTGATTGCCGATGAAGTCAATCTGTTGGGTCAAGATAGATCAGGATTAGTCTTTAGATTTGAAAATTCATAAATGAATGTGATCATAAATGAAAGAATAATGAAAGACGGTGATTACAGATTGCTTGGCCACATTAATAGTAGTCCTATCAAACTTCAAACTGTTGTAGTATTCCCATCTTTTTTCTTCATTAAATCCTACAAGCAGACTGGAATGATGTTCATGCCATAGAATAAATACCAGCAGCCGCTTCTCCTTTGCTTCCCAGACCTTCGTCCCATCCCTGCCCCAACAATTATCTTGGAGAGCCTTAATGTTGTTAGACCACCACCAACTCTATTTTAATAAAAAGACATAATTAATGTCTTGAATTTGTGGGGATGTAATAATAGATATTGGATGAACTTTCAACTGTGAAAAGATCATCCCAAGGAGCGCTTACACAAATACTGGGATCGTAGAAATGCATGTCCGGATACCGGTCCTTCATGACATCAAACCACCAGTACATGATGTTTGTGTCGAACCAAGTACCGGGTTCGAGGGCCTTTTTCAACGCACCAGCTGATACCATTGTGCAATATATGTCAAGCTCATCCCGCCTGTAAATATTATATGGACACAACAGAAATAAGAAGTTGGTTATAATTGTGGAAAATGGCATCTAACTTTTATTGGAATTGTTTCAAGGAAGTCAAATTAAGTTACTTTTCTTTGTAGAATCAGAGAAAGCCCTCTAATAGAGTCAACTCTCCATCTGTTAAAGCGTAAGCCGACCGCACCAGTTGATGGTCATAATCATCAAAATAACAGAGAATCTTCCTCTCACGATGTAACCTTTTTATCCGCCAAATCAATGTGTTTATGTCAGACTTGGGTGTTTGCATCACAATATCCAAACTGGGAGGTGCATTAACCGGAGTCGTGAAGACCTCGTCTACACATGGCACATCCGGGGATGCGAACCTAGTTGATGTCGAAGGTGAGATTGTGGGCGAATCCAGAAGTATTGCCTCATTCATCACAGTTTGTCCCTTCGAAGAATGTAGTTTCCTTGCGGCAGGCGATAAGTTCGTTCGGTCCCTCGCCTTTGGGACTGCCCTTTTCTTTAATACTGAAGATGAACCCTACATGCACCATCGAAGTTTATAAAGAAACATAAATAACATATCATATATCCACTTCTATTTGCATTCAGCTATATATTTGGAATCTATGTGTCACTACATAATTACCTCCTTCCTGGACTCATCTAACTGAGAGATCGAACAAGATTCTGCACCAATGCCTTCGAAAGCGGTGGTGAAAGCATCTCTAAAGCTTTTTATCTTCTTCCACAATCGGGCTGTAAAATCTCCAATTTAATATTCTCGCGATCTGCATGAAAGGATGACCACTCCACGTGGTCTATAAAACCAACTACCCGAGATAAACAACGAGGAAGCTTATAAATATATAGTTTTTTAAATTCATATTTTGACCAAATAATGGAGACGGATGCTCACATGCTTGGAAGTAGCATCATCCCATGAATGGTGTGCACCCTTGCTGTCTTTCTCATCTACCACCCTCTTCTTTAGTGTTTCTATGTGGGTACTTGCTCTAGCCGCTCCTTCGTCTATAACAGGTGATCGACGTCCTTCACCATCCGCACCACAAACAATCTCCATAATGGTGTTCAATCCATACCAAAGATGATAATCATCATTATGTTTGGCAGAAGAGTCTTTCTTTCCGGATAAAAGTGATGTACTCCTTGACTCCCATATTTCGAATTCATATGGATGGTTTTGTGTGTAGTCAATAACACATCGTTCTATGCGCTCGCTCCGCTTGAATGGCAATGAGAAGGGTGGGGGGACTGATTGAAGAATGCCAAATTGCTTCGTTATGCGATTTGCATTGTGCCTCTCGAAGACCCAATAATGGATAAGGATAGTGCTTGACGTGAACAATTGCTTGTCTTCTTTTGGCACTAATTGGAATAGTTTATTCGGCATCTTCTTGTACGGTTGCCATAAGAACTACACAGAAAAGCAAACCATGCTCACATCTTTACCTTTAAAGTGAATGTATTGAAAAAAATGATGAATGAAACTTTGAACGGCATGAGTACCCCATCTTCTTTCAAGCTGTTGATGTGGGCGCGGATTTCTTTCATGTTTGTCAACTTTTTTATGCCTTCAATTCTTTTCTCCCATGTCTTAACAATGAGAATTGAAGATCCTTCTGCCAACTAGGATCAGGCTTAGGGCACCTCCCAATAGCCATCCTAGAGTAAGCCCAAATCTACAAGTATGAAACAACAAAGATAGTTGACACGAAATATCTAGTTGCTTCATGTAATAACCAAAACAAGAGGTTGACCAATTAAAAATATAATCACCTGTATCAGCTGAAGAGGGCCCGTTAAAGTCTTGAGCAGTGTAATTTTTCCACTTTCTTTTTTCTCCTTTTTCTCCTCAACTTCCCCTTCCTCTTCACTGTCCTCTCCATCTCTTAAAAGTCTTGTAGCTCTTGAAAGCATCCTATACAAGCTTACAAGGCAAGTTGGACCCCATGCATAGGGCTTGAACTCCCTAAAGAGTTCTAGCTGCCAAGTTGGCACCCTTGCAACTGAAGACTTTGCAAAGATCTGACCAGACACCAAGAAAAATAGGTATGCTCTAGTCTTGCATACTTCATTCCTCTTCTTCGAGGGCTTGAAATTATCCTCCAACCATTTGAACTTTATAGTAAGGCCAATGGTGTCTTTTTTCAAACGCGGGCCAAGGCCTAACAATTCTTTACATACCTTCGGGACGAAGGCATTATTGAAGGTTTTTCCCGTTACCGGTTCACCATCAATAGGGAGTCCATAAATATAAGCAACGTCTTCCAAAGTGATAGTTGCTTCACCCGTTGGTAGGTGAAATGTATTGGTTTCAAACCTCCACCTTTCAACAAGCTCAGATATTAGAGCATGGTTTATCCTCATATAGTCTATCTCTGACAAATGTGATAAACCAACATCCCTCACATGCTCTTTCTGTTTTTTAGTCAATACCCATATCTTTTTGTCAAGATTGGCATTGACGTATCTGTAACATCAGGTTCAACCCCTTTTAATACCGCCTTTGAAACATGTTCATTCTGTTCATACAATAACTCTCCCTCATCATCAGAAGCAACGTCTTTCGCCATCTATTTAGTTCAAAGCCATGTAATATGAAGCATATACATGTATAAGTTAGCCAAGATACATTGGAAATAGAAATCTTGAATGATTTTTCTATCAATTAATGTAAACATACCAAAACAAGATTTACATCCAATTCATGATCAAGCATAGGTCCTCACCAATATGTGAATTGTAGATTAGCAATTTCGTGCTCCCAAGTGCAAGTTTTTTTGTTACGAAAAAAAAGAGATATAAACGAAGGCCTCAAAGACCGTTTAAAGGTAAAGATTTCAAACACTACCCTTTTTCAAGCATCGGCCAAACAAAAGATCAGGTTTTATATGCTTTTTGGACTGCCCTTTTCTAGGAAGTCTACAATATAATTTTGGACTGCCCATTTAAGAGCATGACACCTCCCCTTATTTATTTGGGGCCAATGTCCTTCTAAGCACAAATCTGCTCTTCTCCCATAGCAGACATGAAAGTCACCTACTAGATCATCAATCATGGGGTAGTCTTGACTGTATGTCTCACAGTGGTTCACACAATTCATCAAATGCAGCTGCATTTTTTTTAAGATTATTTCTGACATGCATCAAAGGTAAGTCTTATGGTGGATGCCCTTTTCCATTCATCATCATCAACTCTCTATCCTTTTACATTACAAAGAGGTCACAATATTTTCACATTATCTTGTACAACTCAAAAATCTCTCAACGGCAAAAAAATTGAAAAAAAGATTCACTTCATGTTCCTATTTTGATCTCACAGTACATGATAATAAGTGTGTGGTGTATGTATTCTTTCAATAACGAAAATGGAAGAAGATAGTAAGTCTTTTGCCATGATAATAAGGGAGGACCTCGATTGTGACATTTCATCAAACAATTAGCATGCGTGAGTGCAAACTATGTGGAAACGAGTAAATCTTCGAATCAAATGAGCATAATGGGTTACAAAATAAAAAACAATGAAGAACTAACACTTCAAAGATACATCTTCCTACAGAATGACATAATACACATTTCATACCCAACACAATGCATCAAGAACTCCAAACATGCATAATGATTCGTAAATAATCCGAAAAAAATGTATGTAATGTGACGTACCTTCGCATAGACGTGCGATATCGGAGATAGGTTGATGGATTGTAGAGAAGTAAATCCTAGTTGAAGCGGCGTCGTCACTCAGCTGAAGGAGGAGAAGTTACAAACGGTAAAAAGGTAAAAAAAAGCTAGGGTTTATACATATAGTGATTGACGAGAAGTGACGCTAGCGTCACTGTCGTCAGAAACCCAGTGATGCTAGCGTCACTCACCCCAAGCTTAAAAAAAAAATAGCACTGACGGACCAAATTGGTGTTGCATAAATGGCATTGACCCATTGGGATAAATGGCTGTATTTGAGGATTTTACTGGTAAAATCCTCTAGATATATAGATATAAATACAGGGGAAGTGATCAGGTACGATGAAATATCCATACGATGGATACGATGAGTCCTAGCCCGCCATTTTTTTCGTCAAAAGAAAAATGAAAGTGCAAATACCCATTCCTGTAAGCAATGCCTCTCCTTATTTTCCTATCCGTCTTTCTCTCTCTACTCTTACTTTTCTTTCTGTCTCTCCCCATCCCTTTCAAACAGAGAGACCATCCCCTCCACTTAGAGGTGGCAGACCCATTTATTAAACAGGTTATACGAGTCTAACCAGCATCCGACCCATTTAATAAACGGGTCGGAAACCCCTAACCCGCACCCACCATGGGTCAACCGGACCCACTTAACCATTGCGGGTTAGGTTGACCTGCATAACCCACATCCATCTAGTAAATAAATCGACTCAACTATGGTTCCCTGCTTGACCAAAACTAACTTTTAAGCTCAAATTTGGTTCAATCTCATTCCAATAATCATTTGATGCGCATTACCTTGCTTTCCATTAATAAAAAGCGTGGGATTGAATTGGTTAAGGTCCATTTATTCTTTTTTAGCCTATGCATTAAAACAATCAAATTCAATTTTAGCTTAAATAGGTGGGTTATGCGGGTCAACTCTAACCCGACCCGCTTAATGGTGGGTCATGAATACTTGATCTATGACCGACCCGCCTATTAAACGGGTCGGGTTAAGCAGGTAATATGCGGGTCAGGTCATATTTTGCCACCTCTACTGCTCCACTGCCTTTCTCTCAAAGCATAGGAGTTTATGAACCAATCCACTAGAGAGAGACATGCTCAGATCTCCTACATGGTTTTTGTAGACTATCGGTTCCGGAGATTCTGAGATACCCCAAGAAGCACACCACGTACAGAGAACTGAACACGCCCAAATGGAAGGAGAGGCGGAGGAGTTCAGTGAGGGGCCAAAGGGAGGCGAGGAGGATGTGGAGGGGCCAGAGGGAGTTGCAGTCTTGAGGTGGTGGGAGTGAGAGTGGAGGGTCTTGAGGCGGAAGTGGAAGATGAAAGAGAGGGAGAAGATGGAGAAAGGAGACTAAGGAGGTCATGGCGAGGCTGCACAATGAGTTGGGTGAAACCATCGCCCCCTCTGAGAATTCCTCACGGTCTCATTTAGAAATGCCTTTCTCTACTTTTTTTTACATGGGCCATTGTGTTGTTTTATGTAAATCTCTGAAAGAGAGAACTTATTGGTTTGGTTGAGGTGGGTTTTTTTCCTTGTTGCCCTTGCAACAAGGAAAGGGGAAAGGTGAAGAGAAAGGGATGTTACATGGCTCAATAATCCCTACTTGGCAAAACATGGCTATAATAAACGACCCATAAAAAAATATAAATTGAATTCTAACACATCAAAAAGGATGCATATAAAAGAAATCAAAAGGAGAAACAACTGCACACGGAAAAAAAAGAATGGCAAACAATTCATGAAATGAACCAAATGATGGACATTGAAGAGCTCCTTCTGTTCAAGCATAGAAAGACTAAGAAACCAAATGTTTTACCAACTAAATGATCTAATCAAATACTACAATGGATAAAACTCAAATTTGATAAACCCAATTTGTCATCACTGCTGCTAGAAGAGATAGACAGACAGAGAGAGATGGAGAGAGGATTTAAATCCACAGAGTATGTGAGGTTGAACGGTTTAAATTGATCTGGACCAAGTGGAACCCACAATGATCTTAGTAGAATTTATTATTATTCACTATATCTGTTACCCTCCTTCCCCAAAAGTAAATTGAATGATAACTTGGTTTTAGATTTCAAACTCTCTCTCTTCAATGCAGAAATGAAAATGGCATTCATTCGTTTATCTTCAACGCAGACTTAAATGGTAGTTGTCTCCCCTCTTTTCCTTCATCTACCTCAGAAAATGCCTCAAAACCCTCAATCTGTTCTCCAATCCACCTCTTCTCTTAACATTTGATTCCATGTGCAGAAATCAGCACAAAACTTTCTAGACAAGATTTATTAGCGATCCCTTATCTCCATTTCAACAACCAACTGCACACACAAACTGCCTGCAATCTCGTCCTTAGAAACAAGTCTCAGTCGTTTTGGGCTTTCTTCTTAAAGGAGCACTGTCTCTGGTCGCATGGAGCTTTGTTTCAATGAATAGCTTCTTCTAATAAAGAATGTTGAGAGAGGAGAGAAAGGGGGATGGTAGAGAGTATTTCTGTTGAAAGAGAGAGCGGAGGGCAGTTTGGAATAGAGAAAAAGAGGGGTTAGGGAGAGACGTAGAGAAAGAGTTGTGAGGACAGAAAGACGAGATGGATAGAAAAACAAGGAGGGGTCACGCATTGAAAGGCGGGAATGGGTATTTTGGTTACTCTTTTACCCAAAAAAAAAATGGGTGGGCGGGCTCATCGTATCCATCGCATGGATATTTCATCGTGATATATGGAATAGATCCATAACGATAATGATGTAGTGAAAAAATTTATAATTTCTCATTTATATCATAATATTTAGGGGTGGGCCCCGTAATGGTGATTGAAAAAGTTGAGATAGAGAGTATGATATAATATAATAGTAAATATATTATATAGGGGAGTATTTCTATGTTTCTATCTCTCACAATAAGTTAAGGGACATTCTCCTTTTTAAAATGTTTAAAATACATAGAGATTACTTCTATTTCAAATACATAGAGAGTACTTCTATGTACTTGAAAAGTCACTTCTATTTCTTGTAAGATATAGATAGAAGATATATTAACAAACAAGTTCAGGAGATTTTGCAAATAAAAGTCAAACATAGAACTCCAGCATCATTTTTGTTTCTTGTAAAATATTGCCTCTTAAAATTACTTTTAGAGAAAGTACTTTTGACTTTTCATTGTTTTATAAGCTGAACCCTTTTTCCTTCGTCAATTATAATAAAGAAATCCAAAAGTACATAGGTGATAGGACAACAATACAAATTACAAAGTACAAGACCAAAAGGAAACATGTGATCTGGAAACTTAATCTAATTAATAAAGTCAGATACCGCATTCTAATTTCTAAATGTGGATTATATATATCACAATAATAGAGTGCTGCAAATATCAAAAGGGTGAATTTTTTTTATATAAATCTTATAATTCTTTTGATTTGGTTTCTTATAATAATTTTTTTATTGTTATCAAACAAGTTTTGTATAATACATGTTTAGCAAAATAATCTAAAATAATGGAAGTTCTAAACAATATAGTTTCGGCACAACTTGATTTCAACATAATCTGATTCAAGCAGCGAATAAAGAACAACACAAAAGCGATACCAAGTGGGCCCTTATCATCTCACATATCGACAAGACCAAGGATTGATTCTTGGGCCTTCAATTTTAAAAGTATCACTCTCGGCGAGTAGTCCAACCCAGCTAAAACACTAAAAAATGCAGGCTTTACTTTTTTGTCATGTGGTTTATAGGGTGAGACCCACTCTTTGTACAATGATTTACTTCAACCTATATGTGTCCATGACATTGCTACACCTTTGACAAACAACTGAGAAAACTGATTCATTTTTCCTTTTTCCATTGACACGTGGTATTTTACAACTCTGCAATACATGTACACCAGGTTGAGAGATCCTCTACCGCAGGCTGGGTAAGCAAGACACCACAAAAATGACATTCTGCTGCACGTGATGTTCTCATATATATATTAGAGTATTTCTATGCATCTATCCCTCACCATAGGGTGAGGGATACTCCCCTTTTTGAGAAGTTTCAAGTACATGGGGAGCATTGCTATGTACTTGAAAAGTCACTTTTGTACTTGAAACTTTTCAAAAAAAGGGAGTGTCCCTCACCATATGGTGAGAGATAGATGCACTTGAATATTTCCCATATATATATCTATGAGGAATGTTCATATGCATCTTTCCCTCACCATAGAGTGAGGGACACTCCCCTTTTTGCACATGAAAAGTGACATTTTGTACCTCACCCTATGTACTTGAAAAGTACGTTTTGTACTTGAAAATTTCCAGAAAGGGGAGTGTCTCTCACCCTATGGTGATGAAAAGATGCATATGAATGTTCCCCTATATATATGGGCCAACTCTCCTGAGTTCAAGTTTAGGATAATGTAAGCTTAAGTATGTGGTGGGGCCCACTTGGGGACCCACATGGGGATGGGGGTTAGGGGGTTTCAAGGACTCCATAGGATCTTCTTCTCTACAAAAAATCAGCCCCAACCGTGATTTCTATCATCTTCATTTGAGACCAAAAGTTTAATGGTCAATAGTCCATTCGAATCGATACATAGTTAATCCAACGGTCCAGTAAATTCGGATCTAACGGAAAGTTGGTTGACATGTGCAATTTAGAGGGTTCATATGTTTGGTCCATTTGAATAGACCAAAGGTGGGCCCCACAAGCATGTACTTACAAAATTTTCTCCTAAGCTTGAGTTTTTGAGCTTAGGAGAGCCTTACTCATATATATAAGGGAGTATTCTTATGCATCTATCCCTCACCATAGGGTGATGGGCACTCTCATTTTTAGAAAGTTTCAAGTACATAGGAATACTCCATATATACTTGAAACTTCCCAACAAGGGGAGTGTCCCTCACCCTATGGTGAGGGATAAATGCACTTGAATATTTTTCATATATATATTTAGATAATAAGGGAGCTCAGTTTTGAATTCCCCACATTTTGAAACCTTGGATTTAAGAGGGGGATGAAAAAAGTCGCTAAAACTTGGAGAAATTTATAAGTTTTTGCCATCCTAATAAAAAGCACGTTCACATCTTGGTCTGTATGGCGCAAAAAGGGACAGAAAGTTTGAGTTATTTACAGGTATTGGCATCCCTTCTTCATTTAAAAAAAAGTAAGAGTGTTTACTTTCTTATTGTTCTGCCATTGATAAAAAAGGTGGGCTGCAGTGGGTTCAGGTCTGCGCAATAATCACTGGGACCCAGGTTTCGTAGATTTTGATCCACCTGTCGGATTTCAAAGTTTTATATATGGATGGAAAACCCTAGATGAGTAGATCGCGATGAGCCAACTTTCGGGGCGATCAGGAGTTTAGAAGTGATAGGTGATTTTTCAGGTGGGCACCCCGGGGGTGCGGGACCTGCTATTATGATTTTTGATATGCCCGTCGGATCTCGGAGTTCTATATTTGGACGGAATCCCTCGATGAACAGATAGTAATGAGCCAATTCCTAGGGCAATTAGATGTCCAGGAATAATAGGTGATTTTTGACCAGGGACTTAATCAGGATATCGTTAAATAGGGTGGACCGAATTACCCCTCATAGGGTGTCAAAATTCAGATTAGTTGTTAGGTGGTCAAAAAAAGAGTAATTAGATTTAGTTGTGTTTAGAATGTGGTGCGCTGTGCCTTTATGTACGGAAATCACTAGTATTTTGATGTAAGAGGATATCTTAATTCTTTAGACTAGACTAATCCCTTCGAATCCAAGAAAAATCTCCTATGACTAGAGAGAGAAAGTACCGACGGGGCGCAACTTTGGTCCCTAAAAAGCAAAGAACCAATGATTGATATCAAAGCCTCCAGCTTTATAAGGAGAAACACCACTTGGCTAACTCCTCGAGGTTGTGATTTTCGAATAAAATAGAGCAGCTGAGTTGCACGTGTTTTGTGCTGATGTGTGACCCTATGCCAACTTCAACTTCAATGGACATGGAGGATTCTCATTAATGGCGGTGAACAAACCCACCCCTATGGCTATGACCCTACGCCAACCAAACCAACCAGCCAACCCTCAAGCCTATCTCAGCCATCAATCAGGACGTGATTGAATTATGAATTGGTCAAAAGGAGAATTTTATCCCGTTTTCTCTCCTCATAGGATTATTCTGCTGCGTTATAAAAAAAAAATATTTTTTTTCCGATTTCCAATCCATGTGGGGGCCCATCAACTGGCCATCACTGATCCTGCGGTCTCCTTTAGTCCTTTGCCACATATCTTGATCCGGTCAAACTCTTCCTCTGCATTTTCATTTCCATTTCCATTTCCATTTCCTTCATTTCATTTCATATAGGGTCCGTCCTATTCGCGTATAAATAGAGCGCGAGAGCGAGAGCGAAAGCGAAAGCGGGAAGGAGGGAAAACTCGAAAATGGCGAGCTCTGCTGCTACAGATAAGGAAGAAATAGCTTCTACTAACAAGGAAGCCCAGGCCGACGCCCCAGCTGAAATCGTGGCCGTCCATCTCCCCGCTCCTACCGGCTGGATGAAAAAGGTCTCATTTTCCCTCTCTTTTCCTTGAAATTGCTCTTTGGCTCCTCTTCAACGTACCAATTCCACTATATCAATCTTATCTTAGGGTTAGGGTTTATCAAGTTCGTTTCTTAGATCAATTCTTCTTGGAATCCCCGTGTTTTCTCGGGAATTTTGTGCTTTTTTTTTTTTTTGCTATAGAAGGCGAGTAACTCGCATTTCTCATATGTTCTAATTGGTTAGAGTTATGTTAATTTTTTTCTTGTTTTTGGAGTTGGTTGAGTGATTTGAGTTGGGAATTACGTTTTAGGGTTGATTTCTTTGGATGGATTATGTTTTGTTTGTGGATCTGTTGCTGATTCATCGTTTTTCCGCTTTGTGTTTTTTTTTTTTCCTTATGAGCTAGGGTTTTGTTGAATTGGGGTTTGTAGATGGTGAATGTGTTGGAGTTAATCTGCTTAGTTGATGAGAATTTGAAAACTGAAATTATGGAAATAGTAGCTAGAAATTGTTTTGCGGTGAATTATGAAATCCAAGTAGAGTATTTTTGAGATACAAGAATCATAGTTTGAAATCTCTAACGTCTTGATTTTTGTTGAGTATTGAAGAAACGATAAGATATGCAGTGCCCACCTTTAAAATAGCATCTTAGCAACCATGGCTGCATAATTGCTTTTCTTTTGGACACTTCCATGCCATGAGAGGTTACATCCTTACCAATCAAGGGATAATCAAAATGTAACTCATCAAGGCTAACATGTTTGAGCATTAAAAAAATAATAATAATCATTGATCATGAGAGATTAATATGCATGTGTCAAAACGAAACTTCACATCAAAATTAACTATGTTGACGAGATATAACTACAAATAAATCGCCATTTCTGGGTCAATATGAAAAAAAAAAAAAGATCCAAAATATGATATTGGAAATACAATAACTTGAAATTGTGTATAGAATAGGGCAATTGAAATAACTATTAAAGTCAACGTATTGAGCAATTGTACTGGACTGACGATTTCAAGTTATTAATTAGCCTCAAACTAATTAAAAAAAAAAAAAAATCAGCCTGAAGCTTATCAAGGTATATTTACATATTATGACAAACCCCAACTAGTGGGATTTTTCCTGCTGAAAAAAATACCTAGAATACTTCATAATCGTTTGCCTTTTGGATATTGTTAGTCAACTACTTGCATCATAAACACCCCATGCACATTTGATCAAAAGTGCCTCTTATTCAAAATGCTAGTTTGGTTGACATGAAGGCATGGTTCTGCATACACTTCATGTGAGATATGGAGAGAAAGGAAATGATTCTAAGAACTAGTGGCAGAGCCGGGATTTTTTTTTTTTTTGGTAGGGGAAAAGCAATGGTTGACCGATAAAATTTTATATTTATTAATTTATTACTAATTACTTAAAAACTAATTTATTTGTTCCACCCTTTTCAACAATATTTAAAGAAAGACCCTGAATTTAGAGTATCCTAACATTTTTAAGACATAATATCCCATAACTTTGTGATGGTAGGTAAATTAAGGAAATAATAGGGCTCAACATATTGAATCCAAACCATAATTGAGAAATTTGTTTTGGACCCCGTTTCGGATTGGCCTCCAAACCAAAATGTTTTGGCTGATTTGGAATTTCGGTGAAATGTTTTGGAAAATATAACAATTAGAAATATATACACACATATAGATAAATATAATATTAATATTACATTTAAAAATATGATTTGGTACATTTAGTCTATTCTGCCAAATCAACTCATAATATGGCATGTATAATATAAACAATTAAACAAATAATAATGTTGTCAACACAACAAATTAATGTAATCATTATGGCCCATGATCATAAAATTCAACGACCATAAAGTTTAAAGCTTCAAATATTCATTGCAACCATAGAGTTTAGAATTTAGATACATCCTTCAAAAGTCACAAGTCACAAGTCACAACCATAAAGTTAAAATTGGAACAAGTTTTGAAAAAAATTAGAAAATCTGGAAAACTCGTCCAAAATTCCGAAAATTCATCCCCAATGGAACAAACTCCTGGGCAGATTTTTTGAGGGGGTTATTCCGTTCGCTTTAATGGACGGACTGAAATAATTCAGAAAATTCATCCGAAATGAAATGAACTTTGTAACTATGATCCAAACTAATCAAAATAATCCTTTTGACCTTGTTTTAGCACGGAGAGTTGTATTTCACTCCAATCAAAGTAGAATTCATGTCAGATTGATCACATGTAAACTAGTCCACTCACAATTAATTAATGAAATTCTGTTGATTGGTTAGTAGTGATCATTTGATGAGCCACGCTGTGGTATGCACAGATGACTAAGAGGGCAGCAATGGAAGCCATTCACTAGGTCATGATAGGGTGAGCCCTGAAGGTGTAGATGATATGGTAATGCAAGAAAGTTAAGGAATCCAGATCCTTTGAGTGTCTTATTATGCTTCCTGTTAGTGAGGGGAGTTGACCTCCATAGTGGGGCCCACCTATTGAAATCCGATCCACTCAAAATGAATGCTCTCCCCTTTGGTGGGTTGTCCCCAAAATTTACTGAAATAGGAGTTGGTTCCATCGTAAGATTGAGCATACATTATTAATCATATGCTTAATCTTACGTTGAGCAAACTCCTATTGGAATAAGATTTGGGGATGACGTGGAGGGCATTCATTTTGAGGGATTTGGATTTTCAATAGATAGGCCCCATTGTGTGGTTCCATTACCCTCACCAAGCGTGAGTAAGAGACTCATCTGGATTCACAATTATTATTATTATTATTATTTTTTGGTGGGGTGGGGGTGGCGCCCTTTGTAAGAACAAATGTAGGAGACCAGCCTAACTTAATATTGGTATAACCATTCACTCAGTATCCTTTTGCAAATTTCAACAGCTGATTTAACATAATCTTTTAAAGGGGTTGTGTTGTCGATAGAGCCAAGTGCAGATTGGACCACCCCCCTCAGGATCATCAAATTCAACTTTGATGAGAGCTCCTGGAGTTATTAATTTTCTTTTGCCCTATTAGTGTTTTATCTTTGTTGGTGGTTGGTTGAGATTAAATTTGTGCCCAGGGGTGTCCAAATCATTCCTTATTTTTTTTGCTGGACCATCATTCCTTATTTTGTGAAGAACTTTTATGGTTGAAAGTATTTCTAGCAATGTGCTTAAAGTGGTCTAACACTAGAAAGTATTGATGTTGGCAGCTTGCCTTTTGCCTTTTAGGTTTAGTAGATAAGAGAACTTCTAAACAATTTGTTTTGTTTTTATGATGCTTAATCTCAGGTGGGTGCCCTTGCAAAAAAAGTATGTGTTATAGTTGCCTTATTGCTTGCCTTGTTGTAATTTGGTGCTTTTATTAAATATATAGTTTTTTTTTTATCAATCTAAATGAGATCCATTATTTTGTGTATGCATGAGAAATGCTTTGAGATGAAGTTGGGTATCCATGCTGTTTCTATTTAGATTTCATGTATTTTACAACTCCCTTTTATCAATGATTATCTGGTATTGTTATGGTAAATCTAGCACATAGGGTAGGTGCCTGTGTCCTCTCACACTCCATTTGTGTTTTATCACATGCTTTTATTTGATAATGTGAAAACCTCTGCCGAGTGCTGGCACTCCTGAACACCTGGTGGGGCCCACGTTATTATCTATCCAAGTGGACCATAATCTGATAGTCATTGGTCCTGGGGTTTGGCACCCATTCGAATGGATTGGACTGTTGGATCGACTATGCACTCATTTTGGAGGGTGAAAACTTATCGGCCGTCAATCAAGTGGTTAGGATGATAATCCGAGCCTCCGTCACCATAATTGGCTTTTTTTTTTTTGTGGTGGGGGGGGTGGTTTCCCCAGGTGAGGCCCGAGGTGGGCCCACAAGAGTGCTCAACATAAGGTGAATGCTCGTGCTTAGCAGAGGACCCTCTGATAAGATATCAGTGTAACAGATAAAAAAAGGCACTGCTATGAATTCTTAAACTTGTCGGGACACACATGAATGAATATCTATGCTTTCATGATGTTCCTGGCTGGAATTTGGTTGGTATGAAAGATTTTGATTGGAATTATGTCGGGGAATGATGCAGCCCCCAATATTTAGTGAGGGCTGCACCTCCTAATTATAAGTGCTTTCTAATGCACAGCAGAATACAGCAACTGGGGTCTCTAAAATTGCAACAAAACAATAAGTAAGAGGGCAAAAAAAAAAAAAAAAAAAAAATGTTACACACGTTTATGGCTGAGTTCTAGACTCAGATCAGCAAATCCATAGCATAGTAGAAAGCTGAAAGGCTGAATTTCACAAACTGCAAAGGTTGTCCAGCATACTTGCTACTGGAGACTGTTTCTTATTCTATATATGTGAGCATGATAATGTTTTAAAATCTAATACAATCCAGGCCATTGATTAACAGCTAGACAATTAGAACTACTCTCAGCCACAAATGGACTTAAAGTAAGAACTTGTGCATTGTGCAAACCCTGCGCAAGGGTTTTTGGTAGGGTCGGCGGCCCTATTAGGCTGTTGGCCAGGTTTCCAGACCTGTCTGGACCTGCAGTAAAGGACCACAGGGCCTGATGCATGTTCTGGAGTAGTTTGGGCCCAGTTGAGGGCTTGTCTGTGGGCCCACAGTTGCTGGATCTGTCCTATAGCGCCAGTAAGGGACTGTTCTGTGCAAACAGTCCTTAAACAGTGTTTTTAAGGGGCTTGTTTTGGCTCTTTCATCTGTCTGGAGTATGGACCCCTATATACATGAGTGCGCACCCATGAGCTTGAGTCAAATTCCTCCTTATAGGCCTATGCTTGGGCTGCTACTTGATCTTCTAAATCTATGTGGATTTCATTAATGGATGCCGGCTGATCTGCACCAGGGAAGTTTTTTCATCAGTCTGTATTTTCTCTGAGGTCTAGTTGTGTTGCCTTAGGATGGTCTTTCTTGTAGTTAGAGAACCCAAAGGGCCTTTTTGGGGCAGAGGAAGAGATTTCCAAGCAAGGAAAAGCTGGATATGTCCCTACACAAAAAGTCTTGGTGACTTATAGCCCACCTAATTAGCATTGACATTGGTGCATATATGGTTCTACCTTTTGGTGTGGGTAAGATTTTTCTGATGGTTTCAGAAAACTAGCTGCATGAACAAAGGGCAAGGTGTGACTTTGCAGTTGGTGCAACATGAAGAAAATTGACGCTTGTAGGGTTATTCTGCCTTTTTTCGGGCCAAGGATGAAAAACTTTCCTAAAATTCAAGGCATCCAAAAAGGATCATGCTAAGACTTTACGGCTGGCCTGGGCCCAATTAATTATAACAGTATAAGATGTGTTTTGTATATTTGTGTTGATTGATTAATATTCCTGTATGGGATCTTTTGATTTTCAGATCCAAGCTATTTACGAGAAAATCTAAATATTTCATCTTGAATGGTCACATCAAATAGGTTTTGAGCATTCCAATTCCTATTGGATTGTATTTGTCTGCACTGATGATGATATTATTGTCACAATAACTGATTATTCATCTGCATGAGTCTGTTGAATTAAAAAAAGACTAATTATTCAGGCTTTGATGAAAGTTTGGTTAAAGAATGGCTAGCCTGTGTGGATCCATAAAGTGATTTCTTAAGCTTATAGATCAATCCTGGTTGACATCAAGAGACATGTAAACTGTTCTTGAAGGTCACCATGCAAGAATGAATTCTTGTTGTCCATTGAGGAAGTGGCCAACATCCAAATGATGCAATGGCTTGTAGTGTCCTGATAGGAGTCATTCTGGCAACAGGAGCAAAGGTCTTGTCATAGTCAATCCTTTGCTCCTGTTTATTTCTTTGAGCAACTAATTGAGCTTTGCATCCGTCAAAAGTACTATTAGACTTAATTTTAATAAAGTAAGGACCTTTTTGGCAGGTCTTTATCTGTTTGAAGTAGAGCTGATTCAAATAGATCTGAAATTAGACTTTTTTACATATAGACTGTTCAATATGTTTGATTCAATTAGGAAAAGCAAACTTGTCATACTGTAAAAGTTACATGGGCAAAGTTGTCATATAGTAAAAGTAGTACAGGCAATTTTTTTCAAAAGTAAAAATAGCAGAGGCAACTTCTCATATTATAAAAGTTATATGGGAAACTTGAAAAAAAAAAAAAAGAAGAGAAGAGAAAAGGAAAGTGACTGATTTTTCTATACATCTTTATTTGAAAAAGTTACCTTCGAGAATGAGGCAAAAGTCTTAAAGATGACTGAATCAGACATCCAAATGAGCTTTGCCAAACAGTCTAAAGCACTCAAAACATCTATTTGAATCAAATTTAAGTCAAATAGACAGAAAAAGTAGACTTACCAAACAACACCTAGAGCCATTTACTGCCAATTATAGACGGTACAAAGTTTTTTGAACAAAAATCCATATCCATGGACTTCTAGTGCTGGTAACCCTGCTGCTATGGCTTTCATCAGCACTTTCTTTTCACTGCTTTTAATAATTACTGGGAATTTCAGCCTATATGTATGTGATTATTGTATCAGCCATAGCCAGCTCATACATGCTAGGCACCATCTGTGACCAGTACATGCCATGTATCAACTGATACTTTGAATCATAGCTGGTTTGTTCTTTACGTTGCAGCATAGGCAGGGTATTGATAAAAGGTTCTCCATAAGTTACATTTTTTGCTGAAGGAGTTTTTTGCTTTCCAAAAAAAACCTTAGTTTCCAAAAAAATCGTACTTTATTCTGCTGAAGGAGTTCACACAAGCTTGTATCTATCGCAACCTAGATTGTGCATCAAGCATACGATACTAAGCTATGAAGCTCCAATCGAAGGATTTGTCAAATGCAACTTGTTTAGGGAAGAGCATCATGAGAGGCAAAAGTCTTGGTTTTCCATTTTTTTTTTAAAAAACTTTGGTTATCAGAAATGAGAGAAGTTCCAATTAAATCAAATGTACCATGTGTAGGGAAGAGCATCTTGAGAGTTAAAGTCACTATTTTTTGCATTTTTTTGGTTGTTTGATTAACTTCAACTGGAAACTTGTGAGATTGGCAAATCATGCAATACTTGAGAATAGTTTCTCTCAGTTTCGCATGGCTTTATGAATTAGAGTACTATTTTTTACTTTTATTCATTTTGATACCTTTTTCGTCTATAATTTGTTTGTCTTGGATGTATATACTTTAGTTTTATTTGTTATTTAGGTCTATTCGTGCAGGATTTTTTAAATTTGAGACTGTAATTCACTTTTTTTTTTCTCAAAATTATAAGTTCAGTTTACTTTTTTGGTATTTTCTTATTAGTTTTTTCTAGGGCATTTATAGTTATACATTACATTTATATTTTCCTTAAGATTTCTTAAATGAAATTTGGTATTCTTTTTGACAGAAACATATTTACCTAGATTTGGTAAAATTTGAGCAGATACCTTCTATGTCTTTTTCCTTGATTTACTTTATTCAATAATGGTATTTTCAGGTATTTTGTTATGTCATTAGTTCATGCATGTGGACTGCGGTCTATATACAACATATTATTCATTTTTTTCTATATTGTGATCCATACTGATATGCACCTGTTATTTGGGGCCTTATAGTTACTGATAACTAAGTTTATATGAATCACATAAATTTAGCTCCATTTGCATATATACGAACTATTTCAAAAACCTCAAAATTAAGCCAATAAACTAACTTGATTCACCTGTTTAGGATCTTAAGCCCTACATTACAACTGATGCACAATCATAATCCAAGTTGCCGAAGATATAAAAGATAAATAAAGAAAGAACTTCATATTCCAATAATTTTTTTTTCTATTTTGGTTTTTGATATAACTTTGGTACATTTTGATGGTTAAAATCTATTTTTTTTTTTTGTCTCCGGGTTTCATGCTTGGTTTTGGTTTGGAGCAAATGTTTTTTGTGTTGTGGGCAATGGGCTTGCTTATTTTCAAGGAGGATTTTATGGTTGCTCTCATTTGGAGAAATTGTTGGGATTTTCCATGCATTTGGCTTCCTTAGGGACTGATGCAGACTCTCTATCCCAGTAGGCCCATGTTTGATCGATTTGGCCCACATGTCCGCACGTACCAAAAGGAAGATATTGGTGATTATTTGCCAATCCACTGGTAGCTCAGTTGGTGAGGCACCTCCCTTCCACAGAAACAACTAGGGATCAATCTCTGGCTGTAACACTAATGGTGAGGGCCTTGGGTGAGTCTGTGTGTTGAATCAATCCAACTTACCTTTCAAAAAAAAAAAAAAAAAAGTGATGATGACAAAAGAGGAAGATAGTGATTAATTTACTCCATTAGTTTTGGACGTTTTTAGTTAGAGATCTGCTAATTGTTACAGGGTTGTGGATGATTACAACTTACCAAAAGGAATATGGTGATTATGACAAAAAAGGAAGACACTGATTAATTTGCTAGTATTAGTTTTGGAGTTTTTTTGGGTTAAAGATTAGCTAATTCGTTCATTTGTTACAGGTTTTGTTTTGTAATTAGTTTGATAATTAAACTTACAAGTAGATTGTACTAAATATGTAAGAAGCTAGTGATGGAAATTAGTGGTTGCCTTTGCTCTGATATTTAATCCCTCAGTTTGATATTTTGATTTTTACTCTCTTTTGGGGCTTGTTTGATTTCATAGAATACATGGGAATTCATGGTCAAATGAGCTCCACCAAAGGATTATTAAAGAGGCTAGGGCCGAAGGATATAAGGCAGGGATTTAGGTAGGACCTTGATTTTCTTAGGATTTGAATTACTAGGGTGATGGCTGGTATTCAATAACCTATCTACCCTAGATTCAATTTCCATTAAATAGGAGTTTATTTGATTGTCATTTTTGGATATTAATTACTGAAATACAAAGTCTTGGAATTCCTGGGAATTCAATTGCATGAAACAAACAGGCCCTTGGTGTTATCAGTTCCATCTCTCTTAATTAATTTAGGCTCGGGCTATTGAGAAATGCTAGCTTATTGTTCATCTGTATCTGTTTGAATCAATGGTGCGCGCAATCTGATCAATGACTTGCTTCACATCGGACCTGATCATTGGCATTTCCTTTGAATTGGATTCACCCTGATTGATAACTAATTTTGTTTCCTTCCTAGTGATCGGGTCTGATGTGTAGGTGCATTCACCTGATTCCTTCAATGCTTAATGTTTAGAAATTATGATTTGGGCTTCAGATTTTGTTGTTTTAGGGACATTTTACTCAATTCACTTTTTTCTTTCTTTCTTAATGTATGAGATCGGTCTTTTTGGTGCTACTGTGATGTTTCTGCTGGGATTCTGTTATATGTACATTTTGTTTTGGTTTTGTTTTGTCACATGTTGCACAGCTTGCAGTCTGTCCTCGTTAATTTTTCTTTACAGCGTTTACCTAGCTTTATAACTTTCATAAACACAAATATAAATTTAAATGTTAAGAATATAAGAAAATTCTCATAAAAAGCGGCTTTTATGCATTAGTAATTCAACTACCTTCTGTAGCAAATTCTTGGAACAGGAAGTCTACCTCCATGGACCAACACATAAAACAAATGCTTGGTTGATATTATCAAGGGTGAAGATTTTTTTGGGAAAGGTCGTCCAACAAAACGTTTCAGTCCTGTCCAGTGGGGAGCCATAGATTTCCAATGCATTCTATATGGGAAGTGAAACAACTGATTAGAATTTAGAAGTTACAATATTATAAAAGATCCCTGGAGCTTGTGGCATGTAAATTTTCTTGGCTTCCCTCTCTAGGGAGGCATAACTCCATTATTCTCCAATAGATTTTCGCTCATTTTTCATTTTGAACACCTTCAAATCTCTTCTAAACGTAACATTTCACACCAATTTTCCCTTGTTTCATTCACAAAGGCTTTAACTAAAAATTCTTTACATTTAGATAATATTCATTTCCTTTAATAAGTAATATATTGAAGTGAAGCACAGTTCATCAAGCCACTCCTATTCCAAAAAAGGGTTTGTTTTACCACCCCCAATAAAATAATCTTTTTAATAATCATTCACATTTTCTCTACCCTATTTGTCTTTTCCCTTATTTTGGAATATCTTTCTTGATTCTTGTTTCAACTTTATTAGTGCTTATGCTTCTCACTTCACATTTCATATTACTTTCCCCATATTTTGAACCAGGTACCCTTCTCCATGAAGCATCCCTTTCTGGTCCAACTCCCCACTTCTATTTCGGAAAAAGAGCCAATTTTTTCCCCAATATTTTTCCTAAAAAGTCCTTTTGGATATTTTCAAGTTTTTTGCCACTATTTTTTTTCTTTTTTTTTTTTTTTGCGAATTTTAAAGAGGGATAAATAGTACATTGGAACCACTAATAACAATAATGATAATGACAATGACGACAACAACAACAACATAGGATGGTAGGCTTTAAAGGCGTTGATTTAGAGTTATTCTACCCCAGACGAAAGGTTACACTTCCATGATACTTTTTCCCTAATTTATTTATTTATTTTTAAATAGGATTCCATGAAGATGATATACTAACAATGAGAGAAAGACGAAGATAATTAATTGGAAAACATACTTTTTGACAATTGATGCAATATTCAAAGATATATCCTTGAAAGATGCATGAGAGACGATGAAGATAATTTGATGGAAAACACACCTTTTGGAAAAACCTGAAGTATGCAAAGAAATATCCTTTAAAGATGCCACTCCAATAGTTTCCTTTTCAAATTCAATGCAAACCCAACATTGCTCCAAAGCACCTTGAAGGTTGACTTGGTCCTTGTCACGACCTAGACTCTGGGGCCTGTCGGAATCCGAGTTGCGACTCATGGGCATAAATTAGCATGCATAAATCAAATAAAATTTACATAAGGCATTAGGCGTTTACCTACTAAAACTCAATCTTTTATTAAAATCCCAAACCAACAATAAAGAGTAAACAAAGTCCCAATACTACTAAAAAATACCATACGATCCATCAATTAAAGTTACTAAAATAAACATCTAACTATGGGCTAATCCCCTAAATTAATGAGTCTTGAATCACTCTTTTCAGCCACGCCTGCCAAAGTCTATGGGCTGGGTGTTGCCATGCTCCTGTCCACCCTCTCATTCCCCACCCACATCCCGGTTACGTGAGGGGCCAACCCAACATCAGTACATACCTGGTGAATGAATCTCCTATTCTAGCAATCACACCACATACAGATAATATTTATTGCATAAGAACCATTACAAAGATCAACTATAGAAGCATAAAAGAATCATTCCAATTAATAATTATTGTGGTTTAAGGTTCAATCATTTTTCCTTCCACAGTACATCTCTAAACTACATCCTAGAACCAGTCCACAACATCTTGCCACCAAGGCACAACTCATACATCAGGCTGCCACACATGGCACACAGTATCACTCCGTATGTTCGCTATGGGCCTGTCAACACGATGACCAGCATCTGTCCACATTCATAATTCATCCACATCACATACATCACACAGCCCGAATCCCCAAGGTCCAGAATCTCGCATCCACAAAAGACCCCGAGTACGAGATTGTCACCTCATACCGTGCTAGTATTTTAGAGTTCTTCCATGGCTTCCTTCAAAACTCATCTCCCTTCTTTACATGTCATGGTTATGTTGATTCTTAGTATAATTCACATGAGGTGATCCATTATTAGGTTCAGGTATGTAATTAACCCCATACTTACACTTGAATTCATTTGCCCTACTTCGGTCCCAATTTGGTGTTCAGTTGCATGGGAATAATTACAACTCCTTTGCCATCATTATGATCAGTAAATTCAGCATCAGTGACATCAATTATACATGGTTCACAACATGTTTAGAATAGTCATAAGGATCAGTTCCAAACAATAAGAAACTCAGTAAATATAATATGGGGAATTTCATCTCACATCTGAAATGCAGTCTCATTATTACCACAAATTTCAGCTCTGAAGGTCATCACAAACATCCTTATCAACACTGATAACTACCTGACTTTTTCTACAGGGATTTAGATTTTATTAGTATGCACAAGAGATCACATTCTATTCCATTAGAATGTCCCTTCCAATGATGAAACCCCATAAAGTTTACTTCATGATGGGCCATGACCAATCCACCATGCTAGGTTCGGCCAGGCCTGGATTACCAAGCATAATCCATTCACTCATAAATACCGTATAAAAATGAATTATATTCAGTTTTCCTCAAGGGTCCTCCTAACCATGCCAACTACTAATCTCACATATTGTTATTAATATAATCAGGAAGACCTGTTTCATAAAATAAGTAACAGTCTGAATTCCCAACACAAATTCATTACAGTCAGAACCTTCCAAATCCTTATCATGATCATCATGATGAATTTTAATTACTTGAATCCCAAAACCAGAATTCAATCTAAGGTTCCTACTAAGAGATCCTAGTTGAACAACCCCCAATTTGGGTTGCATAATGTTCAAACCTTTTTCCCTAGGGTTCAATCATCATCTAGGGCCTTTCCTTAGGGTGTGGCCCACCTAGAATCCTCCCTAGGGTTTGGTCATATATAGGAGCCTTAGTTCCACCATGATCTAGGGGTTGAATCCTTACATGAGCAAAAATAACATGGTTTATTCAAATACAAAAATCTGAAATCACTTGTACATAGAACCACAAATTCCACAGGCATTATTATAAAACAATATAAAAACCATCTTTCAAACCCTAGTGCATGAAAACCCCCAAATCCAGTGTTCCAATTCTGGCGCCCAAGATTAAACCTCCCAATTGGAGATTCGGCCATGGCTGGAACCCAATCATGGGATTCTGCCAAGACCCAAACCCCCTTCCCCCAATCGGCAATTATCTAATCTTTGGGATTTTGCTCCAATACTTGGGTTTGGCCTCTAAAACCCCGTTCATCGTCATATCACATTAACAATCAGAAAAAAGACCAATATCATATTCATATCAGACTCTAATTAGCCCAATTCTAGTAAAAGGATATTCCCTAGGCATCTAGACTAGGATATCCACTCACCTCTTGTAGAAAAGTGTTGCGTTCGCAATGTGAGGTCGAGAGTAGGCCATCCACTAGATCCTGAGCGTTGCTCGACTTCTCCTCCTTCGTGAAAATCCTCACTTTCTCCTAGGGTTCCAAACCACTCACACTTAGGGTTTCTTTTTCTCACAAATCCTTGGAAAATAGAGTGCAATAATAAGCATATAGGAGGGAAGGCCTATATAATAACTAGGTTGCATACTCCCATTAGGAGTGTCATGCCCCTTTAGGACTTGGGGTTTGACATGCAAAAAGGGGTTGGGTCTCACTCCTTTAAGGTTTGTAATCCACTCAAATTATTTATACTTAAAGGAGCCCATCACTTAAGTTTATAACTTAATCCAAGGGTCCCACAACCACCCCTTAATATAAAATATTAACATTACCAAGGCCTCACTCCTAAACCAACAATAATATATAAGTTAGAGCCCATCAACTAAGTCCGATTAATAAATTACTCAATATTCACTAAATACCACAATTATTCATGCCAAAAATTCTGGTTCCCCTAAATACCTAGATTATTACATGCTCTCCCCCTTAGGACATTTGTTCCTCCAAATTTAACAGATACTTGTGACAAAAAGATGGGGTGTACTTCTCTCTAACTTCTTCATCAGTCTCCCAAGTAGCCTCCATTTGATTATGATGTTCCCACAACACCTTGACTAATCAAACCGCTCGCCTTTTCATTGCCCTTTCTTTAGACTTGAAGATCGTCAAAGGCCATTCCTCATAGTATAGGTGTTACTGGATGTCTATCGTGTAAGATACCACGTACCAACCCAAAAACTTAAGCTAATAGGTGGAAGGCCCTAACAGGTATATGAAGTCCCATCAAGCCCATTACTTGGGTGATGTGGGATGTGAGACTTTTTCAGCACTCCCCCACACCTGCAGGCCCAACAAATTTCATGGACAGGCATGCCACGTGGGCTACAGAAGAACGACAAGAACCAGCTCTAATGCCCATGTACCATCCCAAAAGCTTAAGCTGATAAGTGGAATGCCCAAACAGGTATATGAAGCCCTGTCAAACCAATTACTTGGGTGATGTGGGTTGTGAGACTTTTCCAACGTATCGGCTCGTAGTCAATCGCGTGAGATGGGTCTGGCTCATATTTCTTTAACATTGACACAGGGAAAACATTATGGACTCCTGCAAGCTGTGGTGGCAATGCCAATTCATAAACATTCCCATCAATGACTCACCCCGTGATTTTGAATGGTCCAATATACCTTGGAATCAACTTCCCCTTCTTACCAAATCTCATAACTCCTTTGGTCAGTGAAACCTTCAAAAAAATTGAATCTCCTACAACAAACTCCAATTCTCTTCTACGCTTATCTGCATTACTTTTCTGATGGCTTTGGGTGGTCTGTAGTATGTCTTTAATTTTCTTGATATTTTTAGTAAGAAAGTTTGCACCCATTTAGGACCTAATATTCTTCTTTCGCCTACTTCCTCCCAACAAATCGGAGGGCGGCAACTTCTTTTATATAATGTTTCGAAAGGAACCATATTGGAGTGGTAACTATTGTTATAGGCGAATTCCATCAGCGGTAACTGTTTGTCCGAACTACCCTTGAAATCCAAAGCACAAGCTCTAAGCATGTCTTCAAGTGTTTGATTTGTTCTTTCAGTCCGCCCATCAGTTTAGGAGTGGCAATCTGTGCCCATAGCCCTCTGTAAACCTTTCCAAAAGTGTGACACAAACTTGCTATCCTTGTTTGATACTATTGACATCAGTAGGCCATGCAATCTCACAATTTATCATATCCGTGCCAGTTGTTCCATCGTAGTCCTTCCCTTTAGTGGTATGAAATGTGCAGACTTAGTTAACCTATCCACGATTACCCAGATCACCTCATTATATCTTGCAGTCTATGGAAATCATGAGACGAAGTCGATCGTGATGTGCTCCCATTTCCACTCTGGTACGAACAATGGCTGTAGTGGTACCCCCGGTTTCCTATGATCAACTTTCACTTATTGACATGTAAGGCACCACCCCACAAACTTTGTGACGTCATTCTTCCTGCCAATCCACCAAAACCTTATTTTCAAATTCTGATACATATCGGTGCTCCGAGGATGGATAGTGTAGCCCATATGATGGGCTTCTCTCAAAATCTCATCTTTGATTTCACGACCATTTGGCACACATAGTTTGCCTACCGTGTACCATTAACAATAGAGGACTCCGGCTTATTGCCCATTCTGTCAAAAATTTCCAGCAATGCCTCATCATCCCTCTCATGATTTTTTATTCTTTGAATTAGCTCTGGCTGATTCTTGAAACTTCCCAGCAATACTTTATCGTTTATAGGCCACAAGTTCATATCAAAATCATTGATTTCTTCAAGCAATCTCCATTCAGCAGTCAAACAAGACATTTGAGCATGACTTCCTACTTAAGGCATCAACGATCGCGTTTGCCTTTCCTGGGTGGTAGAAAGTAGAGAAATCATAGTCTTTGAAGAATTCCATCCATCTTCGCGATCTTAGATTTAAATCCTTCCGTGAGAAAACATACTTGAGATCTTATGATCATTATATGCCTCAAATTCTTCATTAAACAAGTAATGTCTCTAGATTTGAGAGCAAAAACCACTATGGCTAACTCGAGGTCGTGAGTAGTGTAATTTTGTTCATGAGCCTTCAGCTGCTTAGAAGCATAAACTATTACCTTACCTGTTGCATACGGAGCTAAGGACACACCCCAACCCATGCAATGATGCATCACAAAGTATGACAAATCCTCCGCTTCCTGAAGGTAGTGCAATCAATGGTGGTGCAATCGTTGATACGATCGCAAGTGTCGGGGCACAATTAGGGTTCCGAAGAACAATCACTCGAAGAAGAAACAGTCTCCAACGAAAAATCCACACAGGGAATTCTATTAAATCAATTCTAATATGAGATTATCATCTCTACAATGCAATATAAATAGGCAAAGTAAACTTAGGGCCTAAGAAAATCCAATCTAATAATAGAAACTATCCTAATCAAACTAGGAAACACAATAAATTAGAAACTAATCCTAATAAAACTAATAACAATTAGAAAACTCTTTAGCATTAATGGGTCCCACATGTGGCCCATGAATGTCTCACGGAAGTTATTGTGCTGCTGCATCATTTTCCCCCAGTTGGAAAAAGAGTTCGACCTCGAACTCGATTCTTCGTTTTGATGTTGCTTTTGTAGATTGTGTGCACTTGAAGCGCGTCCTTGGTGAGACGAGAACTTGACCCTTTCTTTGGTGGTACCGGCTTCATAGGACAGACTGTTACTTGCTTTCCACCATACATGAATGTGTATGTGTTGTCCCGCATTCCGTTAGTACCATTCTTGTCATACATCCATGGACGACCCAACAAGAGATCACAACTATCCATGGGTATCACATTACACCAAACTGTATCTATATAATCTTCACCAGTAAAAAAGGTAACTGGGCATGCATGCCATACCTGCACTTCATCACCTGTCATTAACCATCTAGCAAAATAGGGATGATGATGCTTCCGAACTTTCAGTTGTAACCGATCCACAAGTCCTTGAGAGATAATGTTCTGACAACTTCCTCCATCAATGACTACCGTGCATTCCTAACCATTGACTTTGTTCCTCTTGAACGAAAAATATTATCTCGCAGCCATTTATTCTCAGTAGTTGATGTCGTCTCGTTGATGACCATGAGAGACTCAAGACCCTCCGCGGGCATAATATCCACCACCTTCTCGGCTTCATTTTCTTTAGGATCATCTGGTATATCATTCACATCACTTTCATTCTCAATGAGGTGGATGCGTTTAGGACATTCCCTTGCACGATGCCCTTGTTGGTGACAATTAAAGCATGTGAGCCGATTTTGACCTTCGGGTTTGGTGAACACTTTCTCCGATGGAGCACTCGGTTTAGAACCTGCAATTGAGGAATTCTTCTGCATAACCCATTTAATTGCATTAAGTTTTTGGGCCTGATGCTGTGCAATTCCCTCAGCTTTGATAGCATGCTGAATAATCTCATCAACATTATCAAAATATTTGAATGTGAGGATATCTTGAATATCAAGTGTAAGCCCATTAAAGTATCTGTCAACTAATACCTCATCATCCTCATTCAAACCGCAATGGGCTTGCATGGTCAGAAACTCCTCATAATACTCAACAACTGTCCTAGATCCTTGTTTCAAGTATTGAAAACGTGAGCGCAGATTTCTGGAGTAATTGACAGGCATGAATTTCTGCTTCAATAGATTTTTCATCTCGGCCCACGTATCAACAGGGTCAATTTGCTGGTATTTTCTCTTCTTTTGCAACTCGGCCCACCAGATCACAGCATAATTGGGAAATCGAGTTGCAACTAGTGTAATCTTATGACCATCCGTCATTGGTTTATGTATAAAAATATTTTCAACGCACACTAACCAATCCAAGAATTCATCTGGCTTCAATTTCCGATCATATTCGGGAATCACAAGTTTAATACCCAAATCTCGATCAATATTTACTACATGTGGATCTCGTTGATTCCGAACAGGTCGTCCATCATCTTGATGATTTTCCTCATGCCGATTAGTTTCTAAATTGGTTAATCGGGTTTCAATCCTTTCCAGAGTCACTTGTATTTGAACTTGCATTTGAGCCATCGTTGCGGATAGTTGATTAATAGTTACCGATAATTGCGCAACGGTTCCCCTCAATACTCCACTTCTATCTGATTCTTGGGAAACATTTTTCTTTAAAGAAAATTTAAAATTTATGATTGACCTGATGTGTAGATCTGCTTTCCACGATCACGCTCGTGGAAACGGATCGAAAATCTGACGGTGGATGAGCCCAATATCACAGAAAGAAGTTTCAGCCACTGATCCGGTCAAGGGGCTAGATGACTATTGCAGACTGAGCCGATTAGTGATACAATTATGCGGACTGGCTTTCCTCTTTAAACAGGTCGAACTGACCCAAATGTATAAATCAGGCCCAAACTTTCTGCTTGTGGGCTTCTTTAATGGGTCAGATTTGACTTGAACTGACCCGGACTAAAAATCATCCCAAAATATCGTCACGTGTGGCTCCCTTGGCCCGTATGTCGAATGAAATAAGAAAAAGGACTTTGAAAACCCCTTCTGCTGTATCTTCTTCAATGAAGAGGAAGACAACCGAAGGAGCTGCTGGCGATGGCGATGGCGGGCGGGCGGGCGGCGCATGTGAACGGTACACCTCTCCTTCCTTTCTTCTCTTTTTGACTTCTTCTTTCTGCTCGTTCTTTTTTTTTTTTTTTGTCTTCTGCGATGGGGTTCCGGTAGGCCGAAGGGAATTTTAGGGGTTTTGGAATGTGAAGGATGACGGTAGGCGGTGGATTTGGGGCGTCGGCAGATGGGTGAATGGTGGATTTCAAGGGTTTGGGATAGATCGGGTATGGACGTGGGCCGTGAATGGCTTCTGTTGCTGGAGAGGGGGGTGCGGGGTGGTTTGGGTTGGATTTGGTGGATTGGGTTGGCAGATGGCCGTCTGTGACAAAGGTTGGTTCGTGAGGTGGGGTTTCTGGAAGAGGGCTGGGACATCGGAAGATGGACGGTGATGGCTGGGATTGAGAGTGAACGGTTTGGTCGTGGGATGATGAACGATAAGAGGGATAGGGGTAATCACGCTGATGATCGGGGATCGTTCGGCTCTGATACCAATTGATGCAATCGTTGATACGATCGCAAGTGCCGGGGCACAATTAGGGTTCCGAATAACAATCCTCGAAGAAGAAACAGTCTCCAACGAAAAATCCACACGGGGAATTCTATTAAACTCAATTCTAATATGAGATTATCATCTCTACAATGCAATATAAATAGGCAAAGTAAACTTAGGGCCTAAGAAAATCCAATTTAATAATAGAAACTATCCTAATCAAACTAGGAAACACAATAAATTAGAAACTAATCCTAATAAAACTAATAACAATTAGAAAACTCTTTAGCATTAATGGGTCCCACATGTGGCCCATGAATGTCTCACGGAAGTTATTGTGCTGCTGCATCAGTGGTGTTGTTAAATTATCCTTTAATGTCTGGAAATTACCTTCGCACTTCTCATCCCAAGAGAAAGGAACGTCTTTTCTAGCAAGTATGGTTAATGGTCCTGCTGTGTAGAAAACCCCTGGCCTAACCTTCGATAATAACCTGCTAAGCCCAAGAAACTTCAAACTTTAGAAACAATTGCGGGTCTCTTCCAATTTGTAATGGCTTCAACCTTTGCTGGGTCGACGGACAATCCCTCTTCCGAAATAATGTGGCATAAGAAAGTTACTTGCTCTAGCTAGGAATCGCACTTACTCAATTTGGCATAAAGCTGATTGTCCCTCGATAACTACAAAGAAGCGTATATATTTTTTTTTTTGAATGGTGAATTGTATTAATCAAAGCAGAGCAGTACAAAAGATATATACTGAAGAGCAAAGATAGATACAAAGGGAACAGAGAAACCATCCAAAGAATAAAAAAAAGGAGACATCTCCTAAAGCAGGCCTAAAGCCTAGTTAAGAAGCGTATATGTCTGCCGTGCTTTTCTCATTCTTTAGAATAAATGAGTATGTCGTCAATAAATACCACCACAAATTGATTCAAATAAGGTTGGAAAATTTTATTCATAAGTGCCATAAATGCTCGTGGGGCATTAGTCAATCAGAATGGCATAATCAAGAACTTGTAATGACCGTATCTAGTTTGGAAAGCCGTTCTAGGAATATCTTCCGCTTATACTCTTAACTAATGATAGCTGGACCTTAATAGTGACCTGATTTAACTGACGATGGTCAATACACATCCTCATGGACCCATCCTTTTCTTTAACAAATAAAATGTGTGCTCCCCACAGAGACATGTTAGGCCATATGAACCCCTTTTCTAGCAGTTTTTGTAATTGGTCGTTGAGTTTCTTCAATTCTGCCGGTGCCAGTATATAGGGTGCCTTGGAGATAAGAGCGGTCCTCGGTATCAATTCGATTGTAAAATCTACCTCCCTAACTGGAGGTTAATCCTGGTAAGTCATCTAGGAACACATCAGGAAAGTCTCCGGCAATGGAATATCCTCTAGATTAGGCTTCTGTTTATCCTTGATAACAAATGCTATAAAGACATCACACCCATTTCTTAATAACTTACCGGCCTTAATCACTGAAATTACCAGTCTTAATAGGCTTCCTTTTCCTCACAACACAAACATTTTTTAAGCGAACCATCTTGTTAAAACAGTCCAAAACCTCCTGGTATCTTGAGAGGCTGTCCATTCCTAAGACGACGTAGAAATCATTCATGCATAAAAACACCAAGTTGACCGGCATCCTAGTTTGTCCAACCTCTAACACACAATCATATTATATAGTTCTAGTGCAAATTTGTTCTCCGGTGGGACTACTAGTGCATGAGCAAGTGCTGAGCGTAGGTTGGGTTTTCCAATTTAGAGGCAAACACATGAGAAACAAAAGAATGAGTTGAACCAGAATCAAATAATGCATTAGCTTCATGTCTAGAAATTAAAACCATATCCTCAACTACGTTGTTTACTGCTTCCGCATCCTGATGAGCTATGGCGAAAACCTTGACATTCAGTTGGGGTCCTCCTTGGTTACCTTGGTTATTTCTCCCGCAATTGTAGTTCTGTCATTGAGGTGGGTTTTGCTGATTTCCCCTTGGCTGGTATTGCTGGTTCTGTTGATTCCTTACTGGTTGGTTTTGTTAGTATGGCTGCTGATTTTGTTGATACCCTGGTTTGCGTTCCTGTTAATTCTCTCTGGTTGTACCAGTGGCTGAAAGTGATTACTTCCCTATTTTTTGGACAATCTCTAACCCGATGCCCCTCTTGACCACAACCCTAGCAAACACCCTTCCGCCGGGTCTGATTCTTTTCCCGACCCTCCAGGCAATCTCTAATCCAGTGGCCCTCCTTGCCACATCTGAAGCATAACACACACACACACACACACCCCACCCCCCCGGGGGGGCCTCTTATGACACTGGCTTGAATAATGAGTTCTCCCACGGTGGTTACAGACAGGTCTAGTTTCCATCTTCTGCTTCTTGTATGGTGTCTGCTTTTTGAAATTATCTTGCTTGCCTCTTGTTGGTACCGGCAGGTTGCCCGGTTAATATCCTCTATTGCCTCAGACACAAAGGCTTTCCTCAAAGCTTTGGCACAAGTTGTCGGCTCGTGTAGGTGTACATCTTTCTTAATATCCGCCCTCATACCATCCACAAATCGTTCTAGCTTCAATCCTTCCAGGCGACCAACGCTTCAGCAAAATGTGATAACTCTGTAAATTTGATGGCGTATTTGGCCACCATCAAGCTGCCCTGCACCAGAGTCTCAAACTCTCTCTTCTTCTAGGTCTTCATATGATTTGGAATGAGCTTCTTTACGAACTCTCGCTTGAAAAAGGGCAGGTGATTTTCGTTTCTTGCCCATTAAATGACTTCTTAGCAGCCTTCCATCATTCCTTAGCATCACCCTTTAGCCTGAAAGCCGCAAGTATAGCATTTTTAGTCAAAATCTTTGGCGTTCAAAACAACCCATAACCTCCAAAGATACCTTCCATGTTCCACCCATTTATTCACGTCCCATGGGTTGGTAGTCTCTTCAAAGCACTTGGGTTTAGATTCATTGAATCTCTTATAAAGAGTATCCCTCTCACGATCCCTGCTCCCAATATTACTGCCACTGCCTGAGCCACTCTCTAAAATCACTGTGTCCTTCAGTGTTTTCGCCCTGGCGATTGTTAATGGAAGCGATCTGTTCTTGGACTTGGGTATAAGCCTTCATGAAGTTTCTGAACATTAGCCGGGCATATTCCAGCATGTCAGCGGGTCCCCCAGTGTGATTGGGGTTACCATTCTCATTACCACTCCTGTCCTGATTGGTCTTTGGGTTACTCATTCTCTTTGTTCCTCTACGAAAGGGAGTGCCTTATGAGTCAACAAATCATCAATAACATAGTAGGTTTCCCATCCATTCCCAACATCCTCATCGTGTGACCTATGGGTTGCTAAATCCTTTTAATTTCCCAAAACCTTTAGCTCTAATACCACTTTGTCACGACCCTAAGTCGGAATCCCGAGTTGTGACTCATGGGCATAAATTACTATGCATAAATCAAATAAAATTTACGTAAGGCATTAGACGTTTACCTACTAAAATTCAATCTTTTATTAAAATCCCAAACCAACAACAATATATATAACCTAGGGCTCACCAACTAAGGCCAATCAATAAATTACTCAATATTCACAAAATAACACAATTTTTTGTGCCAAAAACTCTGGGTCCCCTAAATACCTAGGATATTGCAGTCCTTTGGCTCTCAACAGTTGGCTTTGTTTTGCCAGGCTACTTTTAATGGATAGCTGAAACTCTGCTGTTATAAAGTTACTTTATTTTACATTTTGGAGCATGTTTCTCAGTGTTACGGACCTTTTCATTATCAAGACCAGGGTACTTCCAAGTGAGGCCATAAAATTGGTCCAAGCCATGGTTATTGAGGAAGTCATTGGCCTTTGAAAATACCTATATTTCTTTCATCCTTTGCTGGAATCTGTTTCATACAACTCCATCACACTTTTTCACATTTGTCTCCTTTTCTGTAACCAAGAATAAAAAGTGCAGAGTGGTTTGCTGACAAGTGACAAAATAATTTATTGATCTGTATAATATGTTATTTTTTCATATGATATGATAAGGTTAGACCGTTGAAGTCCCGTTGTAATGGATATTTTCTGGTTGGTGGCCTTACTGTGGCACAAATGTCAATGTGGGGTGTGCAGCGCTCAAACCCTTCTGGTCCCCATGGGAGTCGATGTCCCTATCTCCACTCTATGCATGCAGGGTCTCATTTGTAATA
Organism: Litsea cubeba; assembly: GCA_012931725.1. NCBI lineage: Eukaryota > Viridiplantae > Streptophyta > Magnoliopsida > Laurales > Lauraceae > Litsea > Litsea cubeba. Next base: position 15,534,759 of record CM022947.1, read on the forward strand.
AAATTTTGCTGGTTTTTTGAACTTCCTGGCGTTTTTGTTACAAGAACAACTTTGCGTGCTAATGATAGAAGAGGGAAAGTGCTCATGTTTTCTTTGAAATGCATTGCTCCATTCATAAAATAGGAAGACAAAGAAATCGATAACGTTCTGTCGCATTAGTCTTGAACAAAATTGGGCTTGTGGCTATAATAACAGGATCACAAATGCTGTTTAATAGTGGCGGTTAACACAGACATCTGAGTTGTTGAAGTGGCTATGCTTACTGTGATTAATATTGGTGGTGTCTTGATTCTTGAAGCGATTATTCTTCAAGTTCTGCACTCTGCTGGAAAAATTAATTAAATTAGAGGGATCTTTCCATTATAGATTAGACAAAATAAATCTTGATTCACTTTCTTTTTGTGATTGAGAATGTAACATTGGCTTACACCGTTGCACGTTCCATAAATTTTCTTATGATGTTTTCTCCCATGCGGTTTCATTCGCAGTTCACTCCAAAGAAGGGCGGCACTGCCAGAAGGAATGAGGTTGTTTTCATATCACCAACAGGTGAGGAAATCAGGAGCAAGAGGCAGCTGGAACAGTATCTCAAGTCCCATCCTGGAGGCCCCTCTTCCACTGAATTTAACTGGGGAACTGGTTCTCTCTCTCTCTCTCTCTGTGTGTGTGTGTGTGTGTGTGTGTGTGTGTGGCGCGCGCACGCCCTTGTAGGGTTTTCTATCTGAATGAGAAATGTGCACCATTTGTGCATGGCAATCTGTGGTACCCATCTTGCACCCCACTTCCAATCAAGGGGAGGGAGGGTGGCTGATTGGATGGTCTAGAATGGATTTGAGATAGCCCAAAACTCAGACTGATCAGATCTTTTTAGGCATGGAATATAAGACCTCGGATATCAGAGGTGAAATCCTTAATAATTGGGTGTTTCAATTTAACAGTGAGTGGAGTGGTGTGGGGTGATAACTTTCCAAGGTATATCATGCTTGCTTGAGAGGATTGCCACTATTTTTTTTTTTTTTTTTATCAACAGTACAGGTGTGCTCCACCTTTCCAGTGATATGATTCATTCTTATGATGGGCACCATCAGTGGTGGACCCAAGATTTTCGTTTGAGGGATGCGGACCCTAATATGTAGTTTCGTTTTGGGGGCAAACTGAGGATTTTCATGTGGATTTTGAAGGACCCATGATTTTTATTAGATTTTTGGAAGTGGATCCAGAATTTTCATATAGGTTTTGGAACCACACCACGATTTCATAGGTGTGACCGTGTGACCACTCCCACATGCCTATACTTTGGTCCGCTCCTGGGCAGCCGTGCTATGCCTCCATCAGATGGAATCTGGCTGCCTTACAAGTGGACTTCTGCTGAAAAAAATGGTTCCCATTTTTAACAGGGATAAATTGGATGGTTAGGTATCACCTGGCAATGGAGGCTTATAGGATCTGTCCCACCCACAATAGTCCCGCTGATCCAGGAAGGATGGGCCTCATATCCAATGTTTGTACTGTAGAACAATTGGTCTGTTCATACATTGCACATTTGCTCTTATTTCCCTACACTGTACGGGCTGCTTTCTGATGGACTGGTCATTGAACAGCTGACACCCCTAGGCGCTCTGCTAGAATTAGTGAAAAGGTCAAGGCAACTGAAGCACCTGAAAGTGAGCCGCCAAAGAAACGAGAGAAGACATCAAGTCCAGCAAAGGCAGCAGAGGAGAAAAAGGACAGCGGTGATGGAGAGACCAAAGAGGAAGGTGCTGCTGATGGAGAAGAATCCAAAGTGGGTGCTGATACAGAAATGAATGAAGCAGATGGAGGGCACAAGGTTGATGAACAGGTCACCACCAAAGAAGCTGCTGTTGAGCAGGTGGAGAAGGAAGTGAATCAAAAGGAAGCTGCTAGCTCCAATGCAGAGAAAGTGGAGGAAAAGAACCAGCCACCACCAGCCCTCCAATCACAGACCGAGGATAAGGAAAGGAAGGTAGAGGAAGAACAAGTTGAGCCTATTGTGCACAATGCAGATGCAACAGAAGAAAACAAGATTGGAGAAAAAGGATTGTCACAAAACGGCAGCCATAAGGACAATCAAGATTGGCCAGATGCAACAGAGGGGCCACTGTAAACTGTGTCAGAACTCAGAAAGCTTCCATCCAACTGTTTGTGATGTTCATGTACTACTTACTATTTTTCCAATTTTTATGTAGGTCATGTTAGGTGACGATGATGTTCATCTGCTTCTCTTTTTGGGTCTCATGAATTCAGGAATTGTATCCCTATTTGATCTATCCTAACTTGTAAGCTTACTGGTCTTGACATTTCAAGTATTGTGGACTAAAAACTCTTTGTTTCACAATGAATAAACATTAAACAAATGTTGCCAAAGTAAGGCACAGATGACGGACCCAAAGCAAGATGATCGAACAGTCTCACCTTGCAAGTGATCTAGGTCAATCTACTCCTAGACAAAAATCCGATCACGCAATACCAACACTAAATACCATGGGAAGACGACTTAGAACTCCCTTAAAATTGTGGGGGCGTGCACACGTATGCATATACATTAGACCTTGAGCTATGCCAATTAGATATATTTACTACAGTTAAACCTAGACCAGAAGAAGTCCTCAAATATTCATTTATAATTGCTCTAACCAATAAGCTCCAAATCAAAGAGTCTAAGCTTCTTGTATCTGCGATTTGCTCATCCTTTTTGACCAACTTTGTTTTGTCAGCTGTATAGGGCCTGTTTGTTTGCTTATAATTCACTGGAATTCATGGCCAAATGTAGATGTGACCTTGACTTTCCTACTATTTGAATAATTAGAGTGGTGGGTTTGTGTGTTCATTTTCCATCTTTCTTTTATTCAATTTCCATTAAAGGTGAGATCATTTTCGAATATTCACTTTTGATTCTTCATTTTCAACTATTTTTAGAAATACTAAGTCTTAGAATTCGTAGGAATTCAATTACATGAAACAAACAGTCCCAGGGCACATTTGGAAACTTCCATGTAATGTGAAGTTTGCCAAGAGTCCAGCCTCCTCTCTGAAACTTACTTTTCCATGGCTTTTGGTGGTAGTAGAAGCACCTCATCTGACAGTTGTTTTTGTTTTTCCAATATCTATCGATGCCAGAGGCACTCATCTGCCCTGTATTTAAAAAAAAAAAAAATCTTTCAGTACCAAGCATACACAAACCAACCCTTTAATGCTAGGAGTAAAAAGGGCAATAGCTTTTAGCAGTGGTGATGACTGTGTATCCGCAATTTGCAGATCCTAAAAATGTATATTCATGTGTACTCACCTTTACCATATAAATGGCATCATTGGGCAGGTGCTTTGTTCCTTTTCTTGCTAATAATATGAATTCTCCAACGATCTCTGTACTATATTTACTTCTTCTGGCAGAAGCAATGGAATATTCTATTAACAGTAAAAGGAAAAAAAAAAAAAAAAACAGTACACAATACGAACAAGTAGCAACTAATTGAGACTGCAGTTAAGATTGCACGCAAATAGCACACATGGAATATCCACAACAATTGATAGAAGTGGAGAGAGAAGATGTTCATTAAAGAGAAGATTCCATCATTTGCGTTACATTTCATTATTCCATAAAACAAGCTGTAAGCTATGAATGGTGATGATAATTCCAAGGTCCATTGTTGTCAAGGCAGCAGCAGCTGAGCTCCACAGCTAACTTTCATCAGATACTATATGTGAAAAACCAATCTCATCTACAGCTGAGGCATCTCAAACTCTCCATCTCAACTCATAAATATATATATTATGAAATTAATCTCCGTAATGAAACCCAATAACAAGAACAATAAATGTGCTACAGATTCATCAGCAGCAGCTGGGGCATATGATCAATCCATTCTCATTACAGCTGAGACATCTAACAGGCAATTCATTCTCATCGAAGGCTATTCTCTGGCTGCCGCTGCACTCCAAGCACAGGACAAATCTAACTCCACCACACTCATCACACTTACCATTTGATCTGTCAATTGGCATCCCTTGCAGGAGCCTCACAAGCTTTCCTTGCTCATGTAGTCCGATCACCTCGTCGGCGCCACCGATGTATCTTCCCTTTATGAACAACCTAGGGGGGACTACTCTACCACCCAAGATTCTCCAAAGCTCCTCCCTGAATTCCAAATGCATTGAAACATCCCTCTCAGAATGGATGACTTTCAAGCTTGCTAACAGAAATCGAATTCTGTTGCAGTCCTCGAATGTCTTCCTTATCCCTCGAATGCTAGTGGTATAGAGGACAACCGAGTCGGCTCCCCCCGGTGGGCACCGCTCTTCGAATTCCAATAGGGGGTCATCAGGGAGTTCATCTTTCTCTAGATTCTTAGCTTCACATGTGCCTCTTCTCTCAGAAGCCTGAGCTTGGTAGTGGTCTTTCACAGCCTGTTGGAATATTGTCAGCAGGTCTGGATCAAACAGTGTTCCTGAATTCAGGTCTGGGCGTCGGAAACTGGATCTCTCAGACAATGGGCGTTGGCGCAAATTACGATTCTCAACCTCTGAATTCTCCTTGGAAGGAATTGAGACTTTGGGTGGTTCAGGAGGCCTGATGTTTTCTTTGTCAATGGTGCCAATGTGGTGTTCTATCTCTTCATCTTCTTCTCCAAGTTCTTTCAAGAGCTCTGAAATGTCGATGATGTCGGGTTCAGGTTGAGCTGTTTCGTGAACAGGGGGAGCCTTAAACACTTGGCCTGAATCAGGAACCTTAAGAACTTGGCCTGAATCAGGCGGGAAAGGGTCTAAAAACCCATCAGAGGCAGTCACCTGAAGCACACGTCCAGGTTTCAGAGAACCAATCTGTCCAATGGATTTCAGTTTCTTTAAGAACTTTCCCTTCATCCCCTTCATCTCTATTCTTATAGATAATAGAAGTGAAAAGCTTCTATCTTGAGAACCCAATTCCTGAAATGAAGTGAATATGTGGGATTGACTTCAGCCAAGAGATGAAATCACTGCTCTTGATTTTCTCCCTTGATCTTCTTAAAAATTTGAATACAAGATTGCAGTTCTCTGAAAGCCTAGTTCTTGAAATGAAGAGATGAAGGAGATAATTAGGCGAGGGATTATTGGATAGAATCAAAACCTCCGTGGGCTTTTATAACAAAAGCTAAAATCAATTCTCTTCAAAAGCCCTGTTCTTGAAATGAATAAAACAGATTCCTGGTTGAAAAAAAGAAATCAATCCTCTTGCAATTTCTTCGAGAAATTTGAAAACGTAAATCCTTTTACCGTTATCTTGAAGACCCCAGTTATCCAAAAACAGAAAAAGGAGAGAATTTCAGCTGAACAAAGAAACTGATAGCTGAAAGATTGACAGAGATAATCAATCAAACCTCAGATCCCCTTCCTTTATCTCAAGATATTTCAGAACACAAGGCCAAAACAGATAATCTTGAAAACCCAGTTCCTGAAATGGTAGAGAAGCAAATCGTTCAATGTGGAAGGAGTCTGATAGAAAAGAGAGTGCCGAAGAGAATCAAACCCATGTCTCATATTTCCTCATCAAAACTCAAAAAATCAGAAGAGAACAACAGTTTCATTGAAAACCCAGATCTTGAAATGAAGAGCAAAAGGTAAGATTTTACATAAACAGATTTTCTTTCCCTATCTGAACATGGAAAACCCAGAGAGATGAATCAGCTCAGCAAAAGACCCAGTTCTTGAAATGAAGATTCAGAAGATTCAGAAGAAGAAGAAGAATGGAAAGATAGAGGATTCATGGACCCTTCCTTACCTTTCCTTGCTCTCTCTTTCTTGCCAATGCTTTCAACGGCTATAAAGCTGGGTTGGTGTTTTTGAATTCTTTAAAAAAACTTCTTATGAGAAAAGGAGAAGTGTGTGTGGGCAACGGTCATAATGGAGAGATGTTGATGGTGTTCTCCATTAGCAAATGTGGGGCCCACCCATTGCTTTTTGATCGTTGAAAAAACTGCTATTTCTCCTCCCATGTTCACTGTATCTCGTTTACAACTCAAAAGCCAATGGCAATTTATCAGCTTCGCATGTGTAGTTAGGCCCAAGAAAAAAAAGTAGCACCCCCTACAGTGTACAGGGTTGCATGTATATCAGCCGTCCATCAAATGAGAATGCTTAGGATGCCAAATTTTCATCTGTGAGAAATGTTCCTATCCATCCCTCAAAAAGGGATGGGCCCGGGAACCCCCCAATTCAGGGTGTCTACAGGTGATCAACGCGACATTCCTATCCGAGAATGTCAATGTCATCCCCTACTTTTATCGTAGAGATACTAAAAAGTTAAATCATGGATCTAAATAACGGCCGCTATACATCAATTTTGCTCTATATCAATTTTCACTTATAAAATCAAAGGTCACATCTTGGTTTAAAACATAGGCTGCAGTGTAAAGGAATCTATGGTTCCTTTGTTGCCATTGTTAACATATCACTGTGTCATCTTCCTGATGGGTGCCAAGTTGGGTGAACAATTCTTGGTAATAGTTTCAGATTTGGGGTGACGGGGGAAGTGGGAGAGGGATAGTGAGTGTGAAGTTTAGGGTTATCGAAAAAGCCTCAAATATCCCTACACTTCCAAAAGCATATTCAAATATATTTAATACTCTAAAAAATCTTATACCGTAGACTTCATTTTCTTTTAGACCAAATCATCCTTCACTTAGCTCCTCGTGAGTTCGAGACATGTCACTCGCTAGCTTGAGAGACCAAATTGCCCTTCACTTTTTCTTGACTCGAAACTTTCCAAAGATACGTAACTTGTAAGTTCCAGACATGCCACTCGCAAGCTGAGAAATGACAAATCTTATGGCTTATTTCACTGAAACCAAGGATAATTCATGTTGAGATCTCTAACGAGGAGATTTCCATAGTGGCAAATTCCCAACCACAGTCATAGCCAAATGAACTAAACAAAAACCTGGTTCAATTTGATGGAAAGGAATTGACTATGCACTTTCCAAACGATCTGAGATGTGTTCTCATTCATAGCCAGTCATTGGCATTCACATGAGGATGTAGGATTTAAAAGTTCAAAAAGGAAATCCAGCATAGCCTCACCTAAGACTTTTCAATGGACATTACTCGCAAGTTTGAGACATGAGTTGCGAGTTCGAGACATAACACTCGCTCGTTTAGGATTTAATGTCCATATATGTGCCCAACATTATTCGCGAGCTCAAATTTTTTACTTTTGTTCAATGTCACTCACCAACATCTTCCGAGCATTCATTAAGCTTCTCTATCACGTTAGATTCATTATAATTTCTATAAACTCCAATAATGTCTTCATTTTCAATTTACTTTCACTACAATTAGTAGATAATTAGCTCAAAGCTCTGGCAATCCAATATAGCCTCACTTGAAACTTTCTAAAGGACACGACTTTGTCAGGCTTAAGAATCTACGAAGTCAGAGGTTGAATAATTCCACTGCGACTTTGTTTAGCCATTAATATACTCATTTTGACCCTACTTTTAATATAATTTATGGAGGATTTGCTCAAAAGTCTAGAATGCTCTCCCCTACTTTTGTCACTTTTAAGTATGAATTGTACATTAACATGATTAAGTCGTGATGTCGGGAATCAACTCGCGATGTCTAGAAGAGATTTGCAAGTTCAATAGTTAAAGTTTTTCCAAATAGGATACTTACAAGTGCATTGAGTTTGACCAATAATTTTAAAGTTGAAGCAATGATTTCTATGAATGTATGAGTTGAACCATTCCGTTGCGAGTTTGTTCAATAGTGAATATACTCACTAAGACCCTTTTTCTTAGTACAATATTATGTGGAAATTCTACTAAAAAGATTCAGCCATTTCATTTTTAGAAAAGAATTTGTGGCCCTCTCCATTGCCTAACCATGTTTTTACAACAGACTATAGAGGATTAGCTACAAAGTTGATGATGTTTTTCTCCACATTTCTTGCTTTAAAATATAAATTTAAAATAAGCAATGACTAGTCACGATGTCCGGAATAAACTAGCAAGTCCGAGAGTTGAAAAAAAAAATAACGAGTCGCCAAATACTTCAATGCGTGAATGTGGTCGAGTCTCGATTTTGCGAGAGATAAAGTAACAGGCGATTTGGTTTGAAAGAAATAAAGTTTGCGGTCTAAGATGCTTTTGGACATTAGATATATTTGAGGATGCTTTTGGAGGTATGATGATATTTGAGGCCTTTGGTGTAAAAATCCCTTTTTAGTAATCAGTTTCACCAATAAAATATAGGTACTACTTTACATTTTGAATTGCATAAATTTTTTTTATATCTCAGATGTTGCTAGCTTTTTTTCAAAGATAGTCAGTGTTTATAAATATTTAATTGATCAGTTAGATATTTGGGGGAAAAAAATTCATTGATTGATTGCAGAAATTCCTTTGGTCGTTCATTGATTTGCTTTTAAATCATGGTTCATATAATCTCTTCTGGTTTATCTGAAGAATTTATATCATTTATATATATATTCTTTTAAAGAAATTTAAAATACATGTCTCATCCATCTTTATCCTCTTTCTCTTTTACTGAGACCCTTCTAATTTCATCTTTAATGCATTGATTGATGTCTCTAGTCCTATTTCTTTTTAAACTTGGTCTAGGTAAGCTTGTATACATCCTATTCTCCCTTCTGCTCAATAGAATATTCAACTTATCATAATCTTTGTATTTGGCAGCTTTTATTGCTCCACTTTTAGCCAACTTATGCCTTTTTAGGTCTTCTAGACTTCTTGAATATGTTTCTTTATCAATAATTTCTCAAATTGTCTTTTACCATTTCTCAATAATAATGAGAAAAACATTAATTCTGGAAAAATATATATCATCATAACTTTGACTGATACATGCATATTTAAAATAACAACCTAGCTGCTTAGCAAAAAAAAGAAAAACCCCAACCAACCTAACATTTGGGTCATGTATTGATTGTAGCAATAATTGTTACTATTATGTGCACATGAACACCTAAAATTAAGATGTACATAAAATACAATGAAACTATATTTATATATTGGAAAATCTTTAAATGAGCACAGTCTCGTGCATTTATTTTTATACTATGTGGGACTCCTTACGATCAATCCAACGCTTTTACACTCACTAATCATGCCCTATGAATTGACAGAAGTCTCATATTTATCCCATTGTTACTCACCATTGAATTAAGATCAATGAAAATGATACCTGCTAAAGTCATTAAATTTGAGATTTATCGATCTAAGGAATATGATGATCCAATAATTATGATATTTTATTTACCCCTAGATCTCATTTAGATCTTTCAATTCCACGACTCCACGCGATTGACCTCAAGATTAAAATTGGACTTCCTAACCAAATGAACATTTTAAATGTGGATATCTATGAATTACTTTTTTGGAGCATTATACCAACTCTGTTACTTTTCCAAAACAAAACAGTATCTGGAGCTTTTATATCGAGTCACAGCATCACAATTGCCATAGCTCTGCTGCTCTCTGCCACTACTTTCAACATGGGAAAAGTGGTGTGGCCCACCTCTATAATACTGGGTCCCACCCATGTGTTTCCTGTATCCACAACCGAATGCAGGTGGGCCCTACCTTCTCCACCAAGAATGTTGGTGGACCCAGAATGAACATGGTGTTGCCAATGTAGTCCTCTTTTAGAGCTTTTGACACTTTTGCACAAGGCCCAACCCCATTACTGGGACAACAATATTAGGGTGGTTGTGGGTTAGATAATTTGTTAGATATATAGAATCCTGATACTCCAAAGTGAGTTATGTGAAAAAAAATTAAGTTGGATCCACTTTGAAATCCATTCCATTGAAGATCATTGTTTCCTTTCCTCATCTATTAGCATCTGTCTAAATTTTACTCCAATTAAAGTTGTGAGCTGTTTATATTACTCATTAAAATATATAAATAACTAAAAATCATGTCTTTCACTAATTGCGAACACAATTAATTGGAGTGAAGTTTGAACTAATGCTATTTACTAAGTACAATGATTGATCTTGAGCGGTTTAAATTTCAAAAAATGAGGCCGTCCAGCTTACAGGGTTGGACTTGTAGATTTCTCTTGGCCTGCCATTCTCACAAATTCTTTTGGGGTTACTCCTTGAATTGAAATCTAAAAATATCTATCAAAATTTGCTGAATTTCGGATGAAATAAATGACATGAAAGACAAATTGGTTCAAAGATGAAACCAAGTTGTTATGAAAATATGAGAAATAATATCTATTACTTCTAATTTTGACTTTCTTTTCACTTTCATCAAAGTGATAGAAATTTTAATTCTTTTTAACCTCCATTCAACATTTCTTCATTGATATTATTGTGTAGATTTGAAAATAATGAAACCCCCAAGCATCACAAATAAATTCTAATATGAGGATCTTCATAAATCAATAGGAGATGTCCACTTAATAAATTCTAGTTTCACAAGATAGATTTCTTTCATTGGTTAAGAATTGAGCCAAATTTTACATCAATCAAAGTAAAGCTCCCATTAGATAGATCATAAGTGAAACTTGCACATGATCTATCTCTTGATTCTTCTTCATTTTTTTTAATCAGAATCTTTTGATAATCTAACCTTGGCCTTTACTGCAATAAGCATGAAACGAGTCAATGGTAAACGTGGGAACATAATCATTTTAACTTGTTTGTATTAATGATTCGACGTAAGGAGGGACATACATACATGCTTTTGGGTCCACTTTCAAAAGTCATGAAAATTTTGAATCTGCTGCTAAAACTCACATGAAAATCTTAGGTGTGTCCCCAAAATCTCAATAAAACTTGGGTCCGTCTCCCTCAAATGAAAACCCTAGGTCTGCCGTTGGCTGGACCCCGCCTATGATGGGACACGCAGAATTATATTTGTGCTGCCCATTGAAGATTGGATGTCCAACTGCAGGCCACAGTCCTTTTTTAAGGGCCCCCACCAATTACTTTTGTTTCTGATTAAAAGAGGTTCATTAATTAAAAGGGAAGAAGAGCATCACAAAGCAGATTAGCAGTCGTGTGATGCAGGCCACCAGTTACTCATTTATCATCATTTTCTTTCCCTTTATATCACCTTTTGCTCTGCTGACCAAAAAGCACCGAAGCCATACTAGAACAAAGACAGGAAATAGAAAGCAGAGGGAGGGGGAATGATGTAGATGATCACACAAGAAGTCATCATCATCGTCATTGTCACTATCTTATCCGTATAGTTCTTCCATCTATTCAGTAAGAAATATCATACTCAAAACATCTATGCATAGAATAGAGGTGCCAATGGTTTGGGTCTATAGTCTATAATCTATAGGCTTGAAAGAACCAAAACAAAATTAAAAGTTGAAAAGATTAATTCAATAAATTTAAGTTTGGATTTAGTTTCTGTTTTGCTAAGATTGGATTACTGGTCTAAGAGTGGTACAATCAGTGTGAGGATCAAGGCTCGACCCTATGTTGTGAGTTCGAGGTGCCTTAGCCTACACTATTAAGCTATCATTATTGGTTTTTTTTTTTGGCAAATTTAAAAGATTTCCTTATGGATAAGGGTCAACAAAAATAAAGAATTAAAAAAATCAACCCCATCAGATCATCCTAGCCTTTGACAGTAGCCCTTGACAGCCATAAAATTTAGTGGTATCTTAGGCATGGATTTCTTTGAGATTCAATTAAATGATGGATAAGGGTTAGATAGGTAATTTGGGCATGGTGCCAGATCCTGGGGGGATAAGGTTTGGATGTTCTCCTATAATTGTATATTTCTTATAGGGGCATTCGGCGACAGGTCCCTGAACATGTCACTTTATTGCCTTAGGTCCACAAAAAAAAGTCATGTAGCCAAAGGTCCCTCTCACACTTATTCATACCTGAAATGACCAATTTGCCCCTATCTTTAAGTAACCCAAACCGTTACACACTTGCGTCAACCGTTTGTTCCTTTCTGGCACGCGTCCCGAGAGAAGAAGGAAACAGCAGCACATGGGTTAGTCTTCCTCTTTATCCTGATGACGCGCGGAACTCGAGATATGATGAGAAAAATACAAAAGAAAACAATACGTGTTCTCTTTGGTGCTTTTCCTGCTGGCATGCGAAACTCGAGGCAACACAAAGAAGTAAATGGGAAGACTTCTCCCTTACTGATGACGTACTCATGATTTATGTGCCCAACAAGAAAACGCCAGTCATCCTCTTCCTTCGAACGAGTTGCAGAAAACAAAAACGAAGGGCCATCTGCCCTACGAAAGTCTTCGATCTACTCCGATCTAAATCGTGACTTCGTGATCCAAACCGTTGAAACGCACGGTACCAAGCTCTGATACCAAGTGGCATTCGTGCCAAGTGGGAGATTGTAGGATAGAGAGCAAGGATTGGTGAGGGAGAGGAGATAGAAGAGCTTAGTTGCAGGTTTTGCTGAAAATGAAATTATTCTGAGTTTTTGTATAGTTTATTTGAGTTTTTGACAAATTTATCTGAATTTTTGTGAAATTTATCTGAGTTCTGTTCAGATAAATTTATTTCAGAACTCGGATAAATTTGACAGAAATTCAGATAAATTTCACAGAACTCAGATAAATTTGCCTGAAACTCAGATAAATTTGACAGAAACTCAGATAAATTTCACAGAAAATCAGATAAATTTGACAAAAAATCAACCTGACCTGACCCGAACTGACACAAAACTCCAACTTCTGTAGCATAGGTAATGAATTGAGTTTATAAAACAATCAGGGGCTTTTCCTAATTTCTATAAACTCAAGGGCAAGGTGAACAACTAAATCTCCAGTCACATCTTAAAATCACAAATGCGAATCCCACTCAAAAAACAGTGGCTCGCACTAATACCCACTGCCAAAGCTTTGACCTTTCAAACAAAACATGACTAATCTCAATTATACCTAACCAAACCACCCCCTCTTCTGGTCAATGAATCCTCTTCATTTTCTTATTTCTATATATAAGACCACCACAGAGGAGACAGAAGAGAGAAGAGCAGGGATAGTAGGAAAATTTTGGCGTAGTTTAGCAATAGACCCGATGTCCCACGCCTCAAGCTTTCTCCTCCCTTCCATTCCACCCAACTCCTGCCCTACTCTAACGTACGCCCTGGTCGTCCTCAACCAACCCCTCCCTCGCTTCACTCCTCTCCTATGGAATCACGGTATCTCCATCCCTTTCCTTTCCTTCTCTTCTACTGTTTTTTTTTTTTTTTAATGTCTAACCCTCCACGTGGCGCTAGATCCGGGCTGTTTACGTGAAAAGCAATCCGAGGCTACATAATCGTGACACGTTGCAGGTTGAGGACCACTTCATTCCATGATGCGTCAGTTACAGGGGTATTTTAGTCTTAAAAAATGAAAACATGTGTGCAGAGGGACCTAAGGCTGGAAAAAGTCTAGCTGAGTGGACCAGAGACCTTATAAAGTTTTTCCTTGTACTGGAGGCTGAAAACATAGACTTATAGGGACCTTTCGCTAATTTTGTCTTTCTTATATGCAGTCCAGTTGGTGGGGCCCACTTCCTATAATTGTATACTTCTTATATGCATACCAATTGGTGGAGCCCACTTAGATGTCTACCTATAAGTGGGGTGGGTACATGAAAATGTCTCCTTATGAATAAGGGTCAACAAAAAAAATAAAAATAAATCAACTATGTTAGATCATCCTAGCCCTTGATTTAAAAGTCATAAATTCGGTGGTATTTTAACCATGGACTTCTTTCATTTTCAATTCAACAGTGGATAAGGGCTAGTTAGGTAATTTGGGTATGGTGCCAGCCATGAGGGGGATGAGAGTGTGAAACGGCATGGACTGATCAAAGGTAAGCCCAAGTGGTCCCCATGGAGTTGGATTGTATATATGGTTGCGTGTAAGAGAACATCTCTTTTGTTTAGGCACTTTAAAGGAACATGAATTTAAGACCCATGGGCTGCAAGGAGTTTGTAGGAGGGTAAAGGGAGAGGCATGTTTTTGAGAATCCAAGGGTATACCCTCATTTAGACATGCCACATTTGTTGGGGATGTGCAACCAAAGTCCCACATCGGCTAGAATTGGGAATGATCATGGGCATATAAGTTTGGACTAAGTACTCCATTGGTATGAGGCCTTTTGGGTAGAACCAAGAACAAATCCATGAGGGCTTAGACCCAACAATATCATATCAATGTGGAGTTTGTAGTGGTCCACTGTCCTAACAAGTGGTAAATACTAAACTACCCTCCAACCCTAATTGGATTGGGCCTACAAAACGAGCCAAAAACCCAAAACCCATAAACCTAACAACATTGACCCAATAGTAATGGCAACGCGTTGATTTTGGTATGGGTTACTCTAGCTTGAACTGACCTGATTCACATATGGGGTGTCTGGTACCCAACTCAACTAAGATAGGTTTATAATTTGTTGATACCAAACCTGTGGGTCAAGTTAAAATTAGTAATAGTTATTTTTATTTTAAAATTAGAAAAATAAATAAATTATAAATGTTTCTTATAAGAAAAAGGTTTGAACCTGTCATGGATATTCACATAGGTTTCTTTAATTTTAACCACTTTTAGGAATCCAAAGCGTATAACTCTTAGAAATTCGATTACATGGAGGAAACTTCCCTCGGTCACAAGTGTATTTGTTATTGGTTTTCTACGAAGTTGTGGAAAACTCACGTTTATCAATTGCATATCACCAAGGATTTGGGTTAGTGAAAATCCTCGCTTTTTAGGGTTTTTTAGTTTGTTGGATTTGAAAATCCTCATTTTTGCAGATTTACGCACCGATACCAATTTTTCTTAGCTATATTGATATGAAATAGTCAACTACACAAATCCTTAATGAGAAATCCCTGTTCCATAGTGTGTAATTATAGAATTGAGATTTACACCACTAAAATGAATAAATTACATTATTCAAATAAAAAAGAGTCTTTTTACAAATAGAACTCTATGTTTTTGAAAAAGCTCAAAAAGTCCATACATTTGTGTTTTTACTAAAGCTTATTTTGACTAACAGGAAAGATTTGAAAAGGTAGCTCTTGACTTTTCCACTCTTATTTTCTCTACTTGACAGATTTACCCATTACCTTTAGTAAAAAGATGAAAAGATGCATCTATCCTTTATCCTCTATTCTTTGCCCTTGACCACCTCCACTTGGGATTCGAATTAATTAGTATTTGCAAATTCTAAATTTGAAATTAGATTGGATTTTAATTGCCCCCATGGGAGGACTCTTTTTCTGTAAACCTAAGCTAGGGAAGTAGAAAACTTGTGCACCATCTGGTGAGGAGGATTACAGAAGCTAGCAGATTAAAGATGTTAGTGCTAGCTGTTTACTTTCTTGGCCAGTGCCCTGACCATAAAATTTGGGTTATGATTTTGGGCCAATTGGTAACCCAGCCAGGTTTTCTGGTTTTGGTTCACAACTATGTGCCTGTTGGGTATTAGGTCCAGGTTTGTTTAACAAACTCGATCACTCAGGTATGTCGAGCCAGGGGCGGACCCAGGCTTTGATGACCTGGGGCGACCGCCCCAGGTTGATTTTAAATTCTTCATTAATTTAAATGGGCCCCCATACATATTTGTCTAAACACTACACAATCGCCCAATGTCCGAAGCACATATGTCTAAATGGTAAATAATCGCCCCACCTAAATAAAAATTTTGGGTCCGCCCCTGTGTCGAGCTGTTCCATTGAAGCATACCCAAGATTACCCATTTAATTATTAGGACAAATATTTTTCTCTAGATCCACTCAACAGTCGACATGTTTGGAAATCATACTAAAAAAACAAGAAAACTTCATCAGATCATGTGAAGTAAAAATGTTAGGTTGGTCTCGTCCTCCTGGTTAATTGGCCAATTTTTATCATGGAGACTGAAACATTGGTACGGATACAAAAACACTTTAGAATTCACATGTGGGCCCCAGCATTCAAATCCAGATGAAGGTGCTTGTTCATCAACTCCTCCCAATCAAAAGAGAGGAATTATCATCACCTGCATAGCTAATCCCCACAATAATCACACATGATTCATGCATAGTAGAATGCACCCAATCAACGGTTCTAGCATCCTCTTCATTTATTTCTTTTCAAAGTGAATAGTTGATCAATGATGGTTCCAATCACCGTATATAAACCACATTTAAGATGGTGGTAAGTGGTCCAATGAGTAGGTTCACATTCTTAATCTTCATTCGGCTCTTTTTTGTTTTTCATTTTTGGTAGAATTCATATCCCCTTGATTGAGCTGATTCAAGGGGATAAGACTCAAACTAATTTCTAAATAAAAAATCACAAATATCAATTAATTTAAATTAACCCAGAAAAAAAAACTCTAAAATCCCAAAGTGAATGATGGTAGAGAGTAAAGGGACCCTTTTACTTTGAATTTACTTTACAAGTGAATTGCCAAATGGACCCTAAGGTAAAGGGTAAATCTGTCAAATAAAGATATTTGGAGAGAGGGCGAATGAAAACAAGTTACTTTTTCAAACCTTTACTATTAGTTAAGGGAGGGTTTAGTAAAAACACAAAATATAGAGGCTTTTTTTTTTTTTTTTTTTTTAGGTTTTGGAAAAATAGAAGGACCTTTTTGTGACGAAAAAAAAAAAAACTTAATAAAATATGATAGTTGGAAAAAGGTAAACACATGAAAAAGAAAAAATAGAAAATGGCCAGGCCAAGTTGAGTTTTGCAGTCCAGTTCAATGGGGCCCACTTGAGCCCACCTTTTATCAGTGCCAGCCCCTCTGATGTGCTTATCACCCCATGATCTGCCATCATGACAAATTTTACACTCATTGAACCTTCACTTACAATTGATTTGAAATTTGAATAGAAAGACAACATTTAACTATAAGAAGGATAATTTGTGGGTCCCCCATAAGGAGACGTTTTCATCTCCTGTCCTCCCATTGGAAGGTGTGTCTAAGTAGGCCTCACGAGGCAGTCTGCTCGGTAGAGAACTTCCCCACAATATCTGAGGGTTTTGGGTTTGAGATCTCTAGATTGGTCCACTCAATAAATCAGCCCACTAGTGTGTAAAAAATAATAAACTATGCAGCGGAAATAAAATCACAAGCACATACCACAAGGACACCAAATTTAAGGTGGAAAACCCTAACTAGGTAAAAAACCACCGATCCGTACTGGATCTAATCAAACACTATGAATCTCGCAATTACAAGAAACTCAGATTTCTTCCCTTGATATCCCCTATCTAAAGACTGAAGTTACCTTGTGTCGCATCACGCTTCAACGACATCACACCGTTGATTGCAACAGATCCAGCGCTTGACTCTTCAAATCTTCTACGCAAGAAGATGATCTTCTACAAGGGATGCAAAAGAACTTGGCTCTCTAGAGTACTTGACAGCACAACTCTTCAAAACTCTCTAGAGAAAATTTCTCTCAATTAAATCACTAATTCAGAACTTGAGAGATGATTTTTTTTTCTACCTTTAGATTGTGAGAAACACCCAATATATAGCCCAAAATTCGTCCATAAGACTCCTTGTTATAATCCTCTTAGAAAAAGAGTCTTTCTCAAACTTTAACACAAAGTCCGGAACCAACTGGAACTCAGCGCGCACCCTCGCTATAGCGAGGTACCTCTCTGGACGGAACATGGCCTGACAACGCCTTTTGTGCTGTTATGCCCTTTTTTGTTGACTTTTTGACACCCATCAACTTGTTTACCTTACAATGGTATTATATTCTAACAATCTCCCCCTTTCGGCAATTCTTGGACAAATCCTCCTAGAACAATACAAAATGATCTACCCAAAAGACAAACCCAAAATATAATGAGTTTTAAAATAAAAAAATCAGTACTGTAGATCTTGAATTGCTTTCGCTTGTAGAACTCCTCTGGGCTTCATTCTTCTCCCCCTGAATTTGTCCATAATTGACAAACAAAAAATCATGTAGCTTCCGTCAATCTGGATGCAGTAGCCCCCCCTCGATTTTGACTCCCCCTCACTATGATCTTCGTATCAGTATTGGGGGTGGGAGCTTGACCTTCTTGATCAGGGCTTGTTATGATTAGCCACCCACACTTTTGTAGTTTGAACTTTCAGTACAATATGAACAAACGCCTTAGGCAAATCAGATTTTCGAATCCAAATTCGAGTTGTCTTGGGTGGAGAAAAATTCTTCCGCCATTGCTTGGTCTTGGGTAGACTTTGCAGTTTCTTACAATGGGGATGAATGTGTCCTTTCTTTCCATAATGGTGACAAGTGGATGTGCGTGCAGTGCGTGACACATTCTTTTTCTTGATACTACTCGACACATTATTTGAAAGTGCAGTATCTAGAGTAGCATGTGCAACACTGGAAACAAAAATTGTTTTACTTTTAGCTTTTGAAGTAGATGCACCATGTGTTGGAATTTGAGATGACATGATTAGTTTTTGATGATTTGAAGATCAGTATCTCAAGTATTGATTTGAGTTGGAATTCTTGTCAACACAATTGTCACAAACATGATGATAATAAGCTGGTGTTGATAGAGCTGAAAAGAAGAAACAGAATTGAAACAGTCAGGAATTAAGAATTCCTGATGCAGAGCACGCGGTCGACCGGGCTCTTCATGCGGTCGACCGAGCAAGAAGAAACCTGCAGAAAACAGAAAAAGGCACCTCTCAGTTATTTTTCGTGACACAGTGTGTCTTCGGTCGACCGAGCCCTCAGGATGTCGACCGAGCTCGAAATGTCTGTTTTCCAGTCAGTGTCTTCGGTCGACCGGGCAAGCCAGGATGTCGACCGAGCACGGGAACCAGAGTTTGCGCAGAATTAGAAGTTTTGCACGAAAATTCAGCACAATGTCTATTTCGTTTGGGAAATCTTTCTAAACGAATTGTAGCCCGTTTTTGAATACAATTAAGGGTTATTAAAACCTATATAAAGGCATGCTTGGGTCGTTCATAAACACACCAAGAAAAGACACCAGAAGAGAAGAGAAAAGAGAGAAGAGAAGAGAGAAGAGTGTGCTGTGTGCTGGTGCTGTTGCTGTGTGCTGTTGTGCTACATCTTTCTACAGCAATTATGGACGGGATTATGCTCTAGAAGATGGTGATTCGTCCATGAGTTAAGTGTCTCTCTGTTTATGCTTTAATTTCAATTTGTAAGGGATTGAGAGAGAGAGAATTGTAGAGGGGAAGGGCTGTAGACAGAATTAATCTTCTACTCTGTTTTTAACATCAAGTTGGTGCTTGGTGTTTAGGGTTTGGTGATCCTATCTGTGGGTGCAGATAAATTGTAAAGGGAGTCGGTGCTTCCTAGATAGTTGGTGCTATCTGAAACTAAGGGAGTCGGTGCTTCCTAGATAGTTGGTGCTATCTGAAACTAAAGGGAGTCGGTGCTTCCTAGATAGTTGGTGCTATCTGAAACTAAGGGTTGGTGCTCTTTGTCGTTGTAGCGACTAAATAAGATTCAGATCTGTCCCGGATTGGTGTTCGGACAGTCTTTGAACCGTGGACGTAGCCTTTCGGTGAACCACGTTAAATCTGGTGTCATTGTGTGATTTGACTTGTTTTGTTGTTGAATCGGACCTGTTTTTAGAAATCACTGATTCACCCCCCCCCCCTCTCAGTGATCGCGGTATCCAACACCATGATCATAACCGAGACCACTTCTGTCAAACTGAGACTTCTGACTACATAAGATGTTTGTAAGTGTCTTCGAACCAGTGTTTATCTTGTTTAGTGAAGCTTTTTCATTTCTAGCTCAGACAGAGTGATCTTCAATCTTCCTTGCAAATCTTCTTTTTCAGATTTAACAGTCTCTATCTCTTTCTTCTACTTCTTGTTCAGCCCTCTCAAATATTTGACCCTCAGTAGTCAAAGTTTCAGCCATGCAGATCTTCTGACTTTCCAAGAGATGAACCTTTTCAAGTGCTTGCTCTAATTCAATTTTCAATGCAAAATTTTTTTCTTGAGCAGTTGTTGCCATATTTTGTCATATTGACACAATCGACATATGTAGCATGGTACAACTCTTCATAATCTTTCTCTTGATCTGACATCTCATCACCATGATCTTTATCAGTATCATTGTCAGACAGAGACTTAGTCATGAAAGCCACAAACTTGCCATTCACAGTTTCAGAAGTTTCAATTGAAGGATCTTGTTCTTCTTCTGATGACTGTTCCTCCCCAGTTGTGTTGAGAGCCTTTTTCAATGCACCATTTTTCTTGTTGGCAGACTCACTAGCATAGTGACCATAGCCGTGGTACTCAAAACACTTAGTTCCTTTTGTAGAATCCTTTTTCTCAGATTTAGAATTCTTCCACTTGACTTGTTTTGACTTCATGTACTTCTTGAAACAATTAAACATTTCAGCCATAACATCTTCAGCCTCAGATTCAGAATCAGAACCAGACTCAGTTTTTTTTTTCAGGTTTCTTTCTTGATTCTGAATTAGCTTTCAAAGCAATACCTTTCTCTTTTGATTTTCCTTTATCCAAACGGTTTGCTTCAAATGTTTGAAGATTTTCAACCAACTGGTTTACCTTGAGGGTATCAAGATTCTTGTTTTCTTCAATAGCATCAACTTTAGAATCGAACCTCGAAGGTAGAGACCGCAAGATTTTCTTGACAATCTTGTTTTTCTTGAATTTCCTCACCCAGATTGAAAATAGAATTGACAATCACTACACCAAAACAGGATATTAGTAACGCTCAAGATTTTGGTAAGTAACGGTTTTTAAGTGTAACTAATTTCTTAACATTTTATAAGCGTTAATATTGACTTTAAAGTGTTACATTAATTTTACTTAATTTAATAATTATTTTGTAACGGTATGTTTAATTTTTGTTCCACTAGTAACCGTTAGTAAACCATCACTTAACATTTTCATTATTGGCGCATAAAAATCCCGGTCTATTTTTCCTTCCCACCATTTTTGTCTCTCTCGCGCTCTGCCTTCCCTCGTTTCCCTCTTATCCCTACTCATTTCTTTCTTTCCCTCCTCTCCTCTCCTCTCCATCGTCGTCCACTCATCTCCCTCGGTTCTCTCTCTCCCTCTCTTCTCTTCTTCCTCCCTTGTCCGTCTCCCTCTCCCATGCTGCCGAGGATGGAACTGCTCTGATCTCTGCACCAGACCCATTCAGCAGCCCTATTCAGGTGAGTTCTCAGCATCTCCGTCCTGCATGTTCTATGATCTTCTTCTCCCTTACTCTCCTCCCCCTCTCCAGCCTGACGTGGGTTTTGGTCTCGCCCAAACCAGGTCCCCCCTTCCACCTCCCAACCTCCATCTCGCCCAAAACCCATGGCCGCCTACCCTGTCTCGCCCAAACCCAGGGCATTTTTTTTTCTGCAACCCACTGTCAATTGTTTTCTCCAACAACTTTCGAAGAAAAAAAAAAGGAATAAGAAGATGAAAAGAAACAGAGAGGAATACAATAAAGAATGAACATGAAGGGGAGAGAAATCGCACCTTGAGCAGCCCTCTCCGTTTAAGGGGCGGAAAAAAAAAAACTTAGCTTCAAAACAAGCATGCGCATCTATGCCATTCATCAGTTCAGTTGAGAATAGCTGAGCCGACAGATCACCAAACGGTATCAGATTACAAAATACTCCCGTAACCGTATTTTGTAGAAAAAAGCAACAGTATTTCATTGACGGAGTATCATGAGATTTGCTTTGCTTCTTCTTCTTCTTCTTCTGATCTTAAAACCCTGATTTTTATTTTTTCTCTTTTGTTGCAGAAATCGTGTCTCTATGATGATTCTATAGGGTTCTTTATCTTCCGCTCTTGTCGTTTGGATGCAGAGAATGCTTCGTCTCAGGTCAGGATTTCTTTCGTTAGGTTAGGGTTTGTCTTTTCTTTAATGCATATATCTTGTCTACCCCGATCGATGTGGTTATTCACCCACTTACAGTGTTGGCCTCTTTAGATTCTATGCAAATGCGATTGATTCACTTCAACGCAAGTGTGCAGTAGTTTTTGGCAATTGGCAATGGCTGAGAAATCACATGCACTTCTTCATCACACAATCATACTTGGGATCTTGCCCCTTGTACTTAGGGATCACTCTGATTGGTTGTAAAATGGGTTTTCAGTTAAATTGAGCTCTGATGGCTTTCTAGATTGTATTTGTTACAGATATTGATATCTTTGTAATTCCAGTCTTTATTTAAATTCCTTTTAGTTTATTTTCAATCAATGAATTTCTTACTTGTAAACTATCCTGTGTGCTGCCGCTATCATAATAATGTGGATTTTAAGTGACTATTTTCTTGTGAAGAGATATGGATAAAAGATGAAACTTGACTCCTCAAGATAGCATAGTTGTCAAATTTGGTTCAGTTTGGCCAGTGGTCTAAGCTGAACCTCCCCTGTTAAATTTTGGTTCAGATTTTGGACCTTTTTTTTTTATTTAGAAATTATCAGATTTTTGCCCTTCTCTCTCTCTCTCTCTCTCTCTCTCTTTCTTTCTTTCTCTCTCTCTCTCTCTCTCTCTCTCTCTCTTCAACTTGTCAAATTGCTAACCCCTATTCTCATCTCAAGTGATGGGAGAAATGCTAGATGTTGGGCTGTTTGAGAAGACAAACAGATATCAAAAGATGGAGGATAGCAACTGTCAATAGCGATGCCAGATCGAGTAAAAGATCTGGCTCTGCGGTTATTAGATCTACCTCTCTGCTGCATTTCCTCCGCTTTTCACTCTTTGTTTCTCTTCTGATCTGAGTCTCCAGTATCCAGTCTCTTCCGCTCTTCTTTTTTTAGGTTTTTTGATTTTGTGATACTGATATGCAGGTGGTGTTATTATGCAGGCAAGTCAGCCACGGCAAATCGCAAATCGAAACAAAACCCCTCAAGAGAAGAAAGCTTTAATCTAACATAGTAACATTGTCACAGTTATTTGATCATTTAGATACCATCACAGAGGTATGTTCAACAATGGAAAATTGTTATGCTGAATTTGCCAGTATCCAACTATTGAAACGATCATCAGACTTGAATTTGTTACTTGACCTATATATATTTCTACATTAGAATTTGAGAATACCTAATGCAATCATTATTTAGCTTTTCTATGCTCTGTGGGCATGAAAACAAGTTGAACTTTAGTTTATTGGAATTTAGTATACTTTGTTGCTTTTCAGGTTTTTTCCTATATTGAATAGGAGTTCATCATGTTATATGTTGCTCTATCGATTTTCATATTTTTGGAACTCCCTTTATTGAATGTGATCATTTGATTCATATTCTTAGGTGGATTAATACTAATTTATGCTACGTTTAAGAGATTGTTATTTTCCGTGTGATAGTGTGTTTTTAAGTTTTTGTTACAATAGTTCATTTGTCTCTTTTAATTGTTTTTGTGCGTAATCTAATGGTGTAAATTGGATTTTACATACTTTTATACCTATTTCTACTAAGAAAATTATCTATAAAGAAAAATAAAAAGAATTACTAAAATTCTGGATCATACAAGATGAATAGCTCAGATATATAGCAACGGTGGATGTGACTTGTTTGATAGCCTTGGACTACCATCGTCTTCCAACTACTGAGGTCCTGGTTCATCCACCTTCAGCTTTTCAGGGTTTCACTTTTTAACAAATTCTTTGTTAAGCCCACAATAACATTACTTCTGAGTTCTGACTTCCTCGGTTCCTCCACATCTGCAAACATTTTGCACTGTGCTGGAATTCTGCGCACCATTGATACAATTTCAACCTCCATTCAACTTTTTCCCTCTCCCAGCAAGATAAAAATGGCAAGCGCAAAAAATCGGAGGCTTTTCCAATGCCTCTCTTGGTTATTTATCATAGTAAGAAAAACATCGAATCCATTTAATAATCTCTCAATACAATCAAAATTCAAACAATATATCGACTCTGGTCCTTTCCATGCTACCTAGTTGTGTGCAAAACTATTAGAACCACCCGATCACAACAGGTACTGTTTGGAAGGATCAAGTTATCCAAACCTTAGCCATTATCAGATGAGAACTCAAAACAATAGAAGATATCTACAAAACTTGAATGAATGACTATCAAATTGGCCTGATGGCAACTCACAGGCAGTAGTTTTGTTAGAAAGTAATAGAGGATAACAGAGGGGCTGGGCGACACTATAGGCTTAGACAATTCTTGAAAAGCAAAATGCTCCAGAGATTATTTGACTATTAAGTCCTATTATTCTCATTAGCATGTCTATTATGCTAGATTCCTTTGGTTCATGTTACAATTTCTATGGCTCGACCAACATACCAGATCAAAGCCATACTATTCTTATTTGTGCGGGCCATAAGTTCATGGAAATGTGTATTTAGTTTGCATTTAGATTGTGGTCCACATTCCACAATAGCTTGTTGCAAGAAAACAAGTTGATTGTTTTCAAGTTTCCGTATATTGATTGCTATTTAGTTTTATACACAAATGAGAACTCCTAAGTGATACTCTTACTATTTGGGTGCGTTTCTTCTACTTTAATTTGTTCACTAAGATGAAACTTATTGCCTCTGTGGGTGTGCTATTTATTTATTTTGGGTTTGGATAAGGAGAAACAAGGAAAAAAATGGTAAAGTGATTTTAATGTTGTAAGGACATTTGAATATTTAAATTTTCATTGGCATTTGAATTTTGGTATATAGTAGAATGTTAGCAGAGAAGTTCCTACATTTTTTGGAGAGGAGGAATTCATATGTTTCAAAGTCTATCCTTGGATCAATCTATGATATGTTTACAATGCATTTTTTTTTCAAACCCAACAGATGGAAAAGTTCTAGCCTTTTACATTCAAAGAACCTTCAATCGCCTCCTTCTTGTTGTTGTTGTTGTTGTTCTTCTTCTTTTTCTTCTTCTAGGGTTGCTATTTTCTTCATCTGATTTCTCTTTTTTCGTTTATTCACACTATCACTAGGTGATTATTTCACAACTAAAATCAACTTGGGTGTTAGTTGCTCCATTTATACTAAAGGTATGGTTTTTTATATTGTGTTCTTCAATGAAAATTCAATCTTTGTTGTTTTGATTTTTTCACCCAATTTTCACAAAGATAACAATAACAATTAGTTTTCCAAATAAACATAGCAGTCAAATTCATGAGTTCTCCAATGATACCTGGAAGCAGGCCATTACAATGGAAATATATCATTTTTAATGCAAAGCACTAGAAATATATACCTGCCTCACTATGATTCCTTGTTATAAGTGGTTACTGTTCGGGTGTCTTTACGTGGTTTTGATGTTGTAAGAATTTTTTTATAGGTTGTGTGATGTGCTGTAGTTTGGGCTATTACTACTAGTATAATAAACTTGAACTTGCCATACAATTGGTTACTTATAGGGACTGAATTAATCCAAGAGTTGGTCTCACAATGAGTCCTCCTAGTTTGTGGATTTAGACCTTTTTTTGTGGCCCTAAAACAGGATCTTCCTGAAGTTATGCAAATTACTGCATGGAATATTTTATTTTTGTGCTTCTTCTCCTCGGGAATTCTACTTTTGCTGTCAGTATGTTTTAATTTGGATTCATTTTAACCTTGCTTATAAAAGACATTGACCGTTTGAATTACTTGTTTGTGTTTACTTGATGTGTTACCTACAGAATGTCTCAGCCGATTCTAAAAGAATGGATGAATGAAACAGATAGACTTGGGAGTGTGTACATGCAGGGGGTTTCAGATTTTATTCTATTTGCTAGTGGCAGAGACCAAACATCGACCACGTGTCCTTGCCCTTGTAAAAAATGCCGAAATGGAAAAAGGTTTGCATATGATATAGTTAGAAAACATTTGATTCTTTATGGTATAGAATCAACATATCGTGTATGGGCTTTACATGGCGAGAACCCATATAAGGATCAAATGGTAAACCAGGTTGAAAAAGAAAATAGTGAGGCAGAAGGACTAGGGATGGAGGATTTTGTTGATGTTGCTTATGGCGTGCATGGAGAGTTAGCGGATGATTTGAATGAAGGTGATGGAAGTCAGGTCGAAGACGTTGATCTCACTGTTGTTCTAGAGCCTGATTTGGGTAAAAGGTACCATGAATATAAGAAAAAAGCAGAAGAAAAATTATATCCTTCATGCGAGGCTCCTGTAACAACTCTTTCTGCAATTGTAGACCTCCATAACTTCAAGAAGCAGTATAAATGGTCGGGAAATAGTGTGACTGCACTTTTAGGTCTGATAAAAACATGGTTGCCAGACGGAAACACTTTGCCTTCTAAGTATCCTGTAATGAAGGCAATGTTAAATGATTTGGGAATGAAAGCTGAGTGTATAGATGCCTGCGAAAATAACTGTATGTTATATTGGAAGACCAAAGCTGATTTAACGGTGTGTAGTCAATGTCAAACACCTAGATACAAAGTGAAGGAGGGGAAAATGGGGAAGAAAGAAACAAAGAGGCGAGAAAAGTATTGAGACATTTTCCATTGATCCCAAGACTCAAAAGGCTGTACACAATACCATGGATAGCGCGTGAAATGACATGGCATTATAGAGCTACACCTTCTTGGAATTATATGCGGCATCCGATTGATTCGCTTCAGTGGAAGACATGTAAAGATGATTGGCCAGATTTTGCTAAGGAAGGGCGTAATGTCTGGCTTGGAATTGCAACTGAGGGATTCAATCCACGTGGAGTTCAATCCACTGGTTATAGTTGTTGGCCTGTTTACTTGGTGCCTTATAATCTCCCACCGTCTTTGTTGCATGAAATCTGAGTTCCATATGATGTCATTGTTAATACCTGGGCCGAAAGCACCGAGTCAAAACATCGATGTATTCCTCCAACCGCTAGTTAAGGAGTTACAACAGTTATGGGAAGAAGGGGTTGCAAGCTTATGACATGCACAAAAGAGAGCATTTTACTTTAAGGGCAATGTTGGTGTGGGGCATTCATGATTTTCCGGCATATGGTAACTTATCAGGCTGCGTAACACATGGTTACAAAGCTTGTCCTATTTGTGGTGATGAAACTCCGTCTATGCACCTTGTGAATGCAAGGAAGATCGTCTATACAAATTACCGCATGTTTCTTAAATCTGATCACTCGTTTAGGCAAGGCAAATACTTAGGGCTGAAGACAAAGGAGTTAAAACCCCCTCCAACAAGGTTAAAGGGAGAAGTAATTGAGAAAAGGTTAAGCCGTGTCCACTATGTACCTGGTAAAGTCTTAAAAGGTACTAAACGGAGTACTGATAATGTGGATGTGGTTGATAATGGAGATGACGAAGATGATGAAGTTACCGAGGCATGGTATAAAAGGTCTATTCTTTTTTATTTGAAATATTGGTCGAAACATACAATTCGACATGTTATTGATGTGATGCACACTGAAAAGAATGTCGCAGAACACCTATTAAATGCGATTTTGGACAAGAAAGGAACAAAGGATACAGTACAGGCGCGAGAGGATTTAAGGAAATTAGGGACTCATAGTGGCCAGTGGATGCAAACAGACCCAATTACTGGGAGATCTGTAAAACCTAAGGCCCCATTTGTCTTGAATAAAGATGAGAAGTTAGAGGCTTGCAAAATTTGAAAGACTTGAAGCTTCCTTCAGGGTTTTCCTCAAACCTAAAAAACATTGTCACTCTGAGTCCTCCTGGTTTGCTTACAATGAAATCACATGACTATCATGTGATTATGTGTTATTTGCTCCCGGTTTTGCTTCAACACGCTTATCCAAAATACCGTGACTTGCGAAGAGCTATTCACCAGATTAGCTTATTCTTTAATCTCCTTTGTTCGAAAGTCGTCATCAGACATGAAGTTCAAGTTGCAAAATACATGGTTGCAGAGGCATTGTGTGTGTTGGAAAAATATTTTCCAACCGCTTTTTTTGATATCAGCATCCACCTCATGGTGCATTTGGCTAATGAAGGGCTAATTTGTGGACCTGTTTATCCCAGGTGGATGTTTCCGTTTGAACGGTATGTATAATTCCTTTATTTTTATTTGATTTTTAGCTGCAACTATGATGAAACAATGAAGTACAATTTTGTATTTTTTAATTTAATAGGGCAATGAAGGAGTGTAAAAATATTCCCAGCAATAAACGATATGTCGAAGGCTCCATTGCAGAGTCCTATATTGTTTCTGAATCCGTTAGGTATGCTATGGAGTACATGCCAAATTCACGAGATGGAAACCACAAAGCTACTCGTGAGGCATTTCTAGATGAAGATGGCGAGTATAATGATGAAGGGCCAATACTTGAGGGTAAAACTGTGACCCTAGGCAAGGAACAATGGATACAAATACGTAGATGGGTCCTTTTTCGACTAGACGTTGAAAAGCTTGATGAATACTACAGGTTTGATTTCTTGACACATTTGGTTTAAAACCTTACTACTCTTGAAAGTTGTAAATACTTGTGTCAAACTGCATGAACAATTTGCAGTGAGTATCGTGCCTTGCAAGAAACTACTCGTGGTAAAAGAAAAGGAATAGCAAAGACAGAAGTTGAGATACAGACTGAGTTCATTGCCTGGTTATATGACAAGGTTTTGTTATATATATTACACATAAAATGAATTTAAATATAGTAATTTTATCTTTCTAAATGGTGGTTTTTGTCATTTCACAGTTGTTGGCTGCAAAAGACACGGACTGTGACTTATGGCGATATGTTGTGGGACCATTATTCAAAGCTAAAACGTATAAAAAGTACCGTGTTAATGGTTTTGTGTTCTCTACTAGGTTGCATGACGAAACAGTTGCTACACAAGACAGTGGTGTTTGTATGAATGCAATCACTGCATTTACATCAAGTAGGAAGGACAAAAATCCCATTAATGCATCGACCAAGTGGTATGGGGTTATTGAAGAGATAATAGAGTTGGACTATACGAACTTTCATCATATTGTCTTTTACTGCAATTGGGTGAAGGTGGAGGACAAGATCAATGGTTGTAAACTTTGTCCAGATTCTAATTTGGTGATGGTTAATCTCAATAGGCTAAAGAGTATCAATAATTCTTTTGATGAGCCGGTGATTCTTGCATTTGAGGCTAGTCAATTATTTTACTCAAAGGATTTGAGAAATCCTAATTGGTGGGTAGTCATACATTCGCCTAGGCGATTGACATGTGAAGTGGATGATCTAGATGCACCTACTGTCTTCCAATCTATTCTCGACGACCAACCTAGTTTGGAGTCGTTGATGCAAAATCTAACCTGATTATAATAGTTGCTATCATTCTAATTTGGTGAGAGGTACAGTTACATGCAAAATTTCTCATTTTCTACATTTAGATATAAATATTACTTTAGTTCAATTTCGATATAAATTTCTCATGTATTATCTTTCTACTAACAATCTTTTGTTAAATAGCAGGCTATTTTACAATGGCATCAAGTCAATCACGCCTTATTGCTTCTCAACCTTCTAGTTCATTGCCACTTCCATCTCATAAGCCAACTTCTGGAGCCTCACCAGCAATAGGAACCATTAGTAAGTTACCTATAGAGTTCAATGCGGATGGCATTGCTGTGGGTCCTAACCATGCCAAATGGAATTCTCGTGTTGTTTATTACGTCCGAGCTCGTATTCCAATTCATTACAAGGACTGGAGGAAAATAGATGGAAGCTTCAAAATGATGTTTGGAATGAATTAATGGTAAGGTTTACATGTACATTTGATGTTTTGGATACATGTATCTGATTTTTTCTTATGACTAATCTTTTTTTACTGAAGATAAGTGCTGAAGATCTAATCTTTTTAACTTGTAAACTGTAGCAAGAATTTGAGCCTAATGTTCCCCAAGCAGCGGCACGGAAAGCAGTAGAAAAGGACTTTTCCCAAAAGTTCAGATCAGCAAAGTGTGCCTTACGGAAAGAGATTTTGAGTAAGTGCGGGGGTGTGGAAGAAGCTATTGCAGCATGTCCATTGGGTAAAGATCCAAATCATTGGGCAATGTTTGTTAGAAATGAGATTACTGATGAAGTGAAAGCTAGAAATGCAAAGAATGCAGAGAATGCGAAAAAGAATAAATATCGGCATACTAATGGGCGAGGCACATACGCCCACATGTTGGATAAAATGGTAGGTGTCTATTCTTGCACCATTAAATTTTATTCTCTTTATCCTAACAACTAATGAAGATTGTTGGCTTGTAGGATAAAGAAGATCCTAGCAGAAAACATGGACGGGTAGATAGTTGGAAAAAAGGACATGAGCGCCGTGATGGGACTATATTGGAGAGTGCTCAAATTCATTACGTAAGTTCTAAAAAAAGAAGATTAATTGTTTTAATTTATATTACTAATCATATAATTGGTTGATTATAATAGGAACAAGTAGAGGCTGCACAAAAAAGAAGAAAAGAAGCAAGTTCAAATGGTGAGGGTAGTGTAAGTGAAGCAGACTTGGATAACGATGAATTGGCTGAAGTCTTTGGGCCCGACAAAAGAAGTAGAACTCGTGGATACAGCTCGACCAAGTCTAAGAACCAATTGCAACGTACAGCTATTGCAAAGGCATTACTGCAACAAGCAAGCTCTTCATCCAATTCTGAGTTGAAAGGGGAATTAAATGAGATGAAGGCTTCCATATGTAATGTCATGGGTGTAGTAATGGTGAGTTACACTTGTGCCTCCTTGCATTTAATACCATTTATATATAACTAATTGTTATCTCCATTGTTATCTCTATTGTGTCAGGATGTTCTTAAGCTCATAAGAAACAATGGAATGTCGAGTGCTCAAGCCGCATGCGGGACAGCACCACCCGACACTGAAATTGGATCCAATTCAGTTTGCCGTCAGACTCAACGAAAATTAAAGGACATGTTTGACTCTGTGAATCCTTCTCTTGGGACACCTGGTTCTTCACCGAATGTAACCTTACTAGATAGGAATGGTCTTGCGGTTGCTAAGGGTTATGTTATGATAGAGACAACTGGAATTTGCCATGGCAGAAAAGTTCTCATAGGTGAGAAAAAAGTCTACATTGAGGAAGTCTTAGTTGGTGATGCTCTTGTTTACGACGGCCCCCAAGATGGAATAAGGTATTTGGATGGTTTTAGTGCAGGAGGGCCTTTGATTTGGCTAGAGTCAAGGTTGGAAATTTCTTAATTAGTTGTTTTGGATATGTTTATTGACTTAATATGTTTAACTTGAACTTATTGGCTAGATTATGTTTTGAGTGCATTTTACTTGAACTTATTATGTTTAGTTTATGTTTAGGTTGAACTTATTAATTTGGATTGCTTGCTTGTTTGATCATTCAGGTTCAATCATATATTAACCCATTTTTAACTCCGCCTGGTGATAATCAATATCATTCGTTTGATATTGGTTTCAACTGCTGGTCCCAAGCCCAGATAAAGGAGGAGGGAGGATGGTGGTGCCTTGGACAGTTCTACAAACCACATAATGCTATTGGGACGACCGCCTTTAAGAAGGTAATGCTATTGCAAATTTGAAGAAGCAATGACTATATATATGACCCCTGTTTTAATGTTTTTTTTTTTATTTTTTGTTTTGCTGTATCAGGTGGGCAGCATGTGGGCTGTGCAGGTGGGTGTTCCAACTAAGTGTTCTTCTTAAAGAATCTATACTCTGGGTTTATACCTGTGTCAAAAATCTGCTTTTCTTTTTCTTAAGAAAGCTATATGATTTTGCAAAACATTGGCTGGAAAAAGCAAACTTCCTTGCAATTTTATATGATGATGAAAACTGGAGGAACATGAACAGTAATGGGCGCAGGATGTGCATTTGTGTGTGGTAAATATGGTTGCAAGGGAGATAATCAATGTTGTGTATGGGGAGGTGCTTCTCTTTTATTCTCTGGAATTCCCATTGTACCGGGCCAATTTCACATGATTGGGAATTCAAGGGAACTAAATTTCCCACCTGGATGGTGTGCTCCACCAGTGGCAAAACAACATAAGATGAAGTTGTGAAAGCAGCCATAAAGTATGTTACTTCTTTTATTGGTTGTATATTTACTTATAGTGTTTCCTGTGCAAAAGATTCATGTCTTAAAATGATGAATCATACTTCTCTTTTATATACCTTTATTCAGTTTTTTTTTTTTTAAATCTCAAAATGAACTTTCTCTATGTATAATACATTCCATAGAGAAGAAGGTACCAGTAGGCAGCATCATCATTGTTGGCACACACATAAAAAATGTACCAGTAGTCATTTATTAGCTAATCATAATCATCATTGTCAGCAGGGGTTTATTTTAAGTTAGCCTTGAAAAATGCCTGCATAAGGTTTGCCTTCATTGTTTAGTCCATCAGAGTTTTTAAACTATTTTTTTTTCTTTTTAGGTAATAGTTTTTAAAGTATGTTAGAAAACGAACTTATAGCATTTTCTTTTCAAAAGTTTACATATCATGCACCTGGATTTGACATAACTACTGAATTTGGAAAGCTTGATGGTGTGTCTTTACTGCGCTCACATGATGATTGTTAGCAAATTAATTGAAACATACAGTAGCTGATGTGTTCTGTTTGCAGTATTTGGATCAACCAGGAGTTAGCATAGTTCCAGGTATGATGTTTGGTTTGAAAGTTTTTCTTCCATTGCAATGTGTGGAAGCTAATGTGACATGTATTTAATCAGTGGTGCTGTTCACTTTATTGTTTATTGTTTTGCTTCCTATTAATTTATTTGTTGTTTTGACCAAGTGTACTTACGGTTCAACAATCACCCACCCAACATGTATTGGTTCTTTGAACCCTAGTTGTGATCATCCTCCCCACCCGCCCACCCCCCTCCCCCACCCCATTTTCATGTATTGCTGACATTGAACTAAATTGGTTCAAAATTCATAATTGATGTAGTGTATCACCTGATGCATACAAATACATTTCAGTTATTGTCTGGAGATTTGTCATGAGTTTATATTTTGAACCTGTTAGCATTTCCCTGATGTTGTAGGATGCATATTGGGTGGTTTATTGAACATCTTGTGATGGACTGATTTAATTAAGACAACTTCTCAAACGAATTTGTATGCCGGATCTTATCTTTGTGTACTTGTCCAAGCTTTTGGATATTATGAGAGTGCTTCCACAGTATCATTTCACTAATTTTGTTTCCTTACTTTGTTCAACTGGAACTTTGATTTATTTGAATTTGCTTTAATTTACCAAGTTGTATATCATGTAGCCAGATTTAATTAGAGCAAGTTCTAACCAAGTAGCTTTGGGAAAATGGTTGTCGGAGAATTTGATCGATACAATGTTATTACATATAGAGAGCAAAAAAGCTGTTCAGGCCAAGGAATTTGTGAAGGATTGATCTAGCTTTGGTCTTCTAGAATTGGGATTTGATTTGTGCTTGGAAAAGAGTCCCTTCAAAAGCATTTAGACATTGGAATATGGGTTTATAGATTATGAACCACTTTAGTGGATGTTGTTTAATTTTTTCACTTGAGTTATTTGACACTTAAAACAGGTTGGAAGAAGTTTATATTTAACTACTATGAAGAAGCTGTGTATTTATGGAAGAAAATTAATACAAGCATACATTGCTTTCATTCATTTTGATGGATTAAAAATGTCTTATTATCATCAGTTAAAATAGGGTGGTGCAGCAGGTGGGCAGCATGTGGGCTGTGCATGGTGGGTGTGTGCAGGCTGGTACAGCAGGCGGTCGGGTGTGTGCAGGGTGGTGCAGCAGGTGGGCTGTGCAGGTGGGTGGGCTGTGCAGGATGGTGGAGCAGGTTGGCTGTGCTGGGTGGGTGTGTGCAGGGTGGTGCAGCAGGTGGGCATTTCATAGGTGGTGCATCAGGTGGACAGGTGGATGTGCAGGTGGTGGAAGAAGATGAGGCAGTGGGTGTCCAGGTGGATGAATTTTTTGTATTTTATTTTTC
The DNA here is from genome assembly GCA_012931725.1 of Litsea cubeba. Classification (NCBI taxonomy): domain Eukaryota; kingdom Viridiplantae; phylum Streptophyta; class Magnoliopsida; order Laurales; family Lauraceae; genus Litsea; species Litsea cubeba. Next base: position 15,568,553 of record CM022947.1, read on the forward strand.
TCCATAAACATCAATAGATATGCTGTGCTGAGCTGCTTGGGCTCATGTTGGTTCAGAAGTTCTGAGCTGCAGTGGAGTGTTGAGCTGATTTGTTGGTGGGCTGGTCGAATTTTGTTTCTAGCCTTTCCTTCTTTTCGCTGTGCTGTGTGGCGTTTTGCTGTTTGGATTCGGTGTGCTGTGTGGCGTTTTGTTTTGGGCTTGTTTGCCTGCTTTGTATTGAATTCCTAAGAATCCATGGTAAAGTGAGTTCTAATGAAGGAATATTCAAGAGGTGATGAATGAGGGATACAAAGTGATGTAAATAGGACCCTCACCATCCTAGGTTTGATTTACTAGAGTAATAGTTGGGTAATCATTTCCAACCAAAGAGGAGACATTGTTGTGTTGGTGATGTTTTTTTTTTTATTATGCAGTGGTGTTGATGATGGTGTTTTTAAATGTCCAGACTCTTTTGGTGATGGTTTTGTTCTCCCACATTTGACTTCATTGGTTACTTGTTATCTCAGGTTGCTTCCTTAAGTACCTTTCTTCAATTTTTGCTAAACTGAATGTTAAAGTGCAGGTAGATGTTTGTGAAACCAGAAAACATCCTAGGCAGATGTGCATGTTATACAGTACACATTTTTGAGATTTTGGTTTTTTGTTTTATGGGAACAATCTTGTTATTTACCAAAAGGCTAAATAGTATTCTTTTCTTGGTCATTGTGTACTTCAACAATGTATAACTTGTTTGCTGACCCCTGTTTTAATGGTTTTTTTTTTTTTTTTTTTTGCTGTATCAGGTGGGCAGCATGTGGGCTGTGCAGGTGGGTGTGCAAGTGTGCAGCAGGTGGGCTGTGCAGGTGGGTGGGCTGTGCAGGATGCTATTTGTGCAGATTATTTGGTGGGTCATCTCGATGAGTCTTAGCCCAAAAAATTTGTGAAGATTCACTGATCCTAGATCCGGAGTGCAATACAGAAAGAAGACAAAGCAAAACAGATGAAGTGGAAAGAGCAATTGATCCAAATTTTGTTTACCATTAAAGAACCATCTGCCATTTCAATCAATGTGGGTGCAGATGGTTAGTAACAGCCAAAGAATTGTGAACAATATTCATAGGAGAAGTTGGTGCAGATCTTGTGGGTAAGGTTGAGAGGAACATTCCAGAGGATGACCCAAGAAACCCAGCTGTAAGATGCTTCATTCCGTGGAACCTGTGCTTATTTTCCTTATGGCATTGTGTTCAACTTCAAATTACTTTTTTATATAGTTTATGTTTATATTTTTAAACATTCTTTCAGGTGATTGCTGACAATGTTGGTGACAATGTTGGGGATATTGCTGGAATGGGATCGGATCTTTTTGGCTCCTATGCAGAGTCTTCTTGTGCTGCCCTTGTTGTCGCCTCTATCTCCTCTTTTGGGATCAACCATGATTTTACTGCCATGTGTTATCCCTTGCTCATTAGTTCTGCGGGTATCATTGTTTGTTTGATAACTACTCTTTTTGCAACCGATTTCTTTGAAGTCAAGGCAGTGAATGAAATTGAGCCAGCATTGAAGAAGCAGCTAATCATTTCCACTGCTTTGATGACTGCTGGAATTGCACTCGTTACTTGGATAGCCCTCCCATCATCCTTTACAATCTTCAATTTTGGAGTCCAGAAATCTGTAAAGAATTGGTAAGTGTTTGTTCTCTTCTTAATTTTGAGTGTCAAGCTTATCATGGGTTTTTTAAATTCTTCGTGCTATTCTTATCATCATCAAGAACAACAGCAACGAAGCTTTTTTCCCATGAATCTGGGGATTCTTGATACTATTAGTATTTCAGAACTTAATCTTTATTTGGATTATGCAGGGAGTTGTTCTTTTGTGTTGCCATTGGTTTATGGGCTGGACTGGTTATTGGTTTTGTAACTGAATATTACACAAGCAATGCTTACAGGTAATTATTCCAAGATGTCTATTCTTCTCTTGTTTTGAATGGTTCAAGATCCCTATTCTTTTCATCAAGCTTGCATCTGTTTGCCATATATTTCTAACACCCCATCTCTTTTCTTTTTTGTTTCTTTTGTTTCTTTTTTTAATCGCCCAGCCCTGTGCAAGATGTTGCTGATTCCTGCCGGACCGGAGCTGCTACTAATGTTATCTTTGGGCTTGCTTTGGGATATAAATCTGTCATTATTCCCATATTTGCTATTGCAGTCAGCATTTTTGTGAGTTTTAGCCTTGCAGGTATGTATGGAATTGCAGTGGCTGCCCTTGGAATGCTGAGCACCATTGCTACTGGTTTGGCTATTGATGCATATGGGCCCATCAGCGACAATGCTGGAGGCATTGCTGAGATGGCTGGCATGAGCCACAGGATCCGTGAGAGAACCGATGCCCTTGATGCTGCAGGAAACACTACCGCACCAATTAGGAAGGTATGCTGTTATATAACTTTGATTTAATCCTTGTCCGCTTTGGATTAACTAAGGATGGTATGTGATCATGGTCCATCTCATGGCATGTGTGTATAGACGGTTTCAGATACCAAATTGCAAGTGTTTTTCCAATATTTTCACAGGAGCTGCTTTAAATGTGTTTATATGCACTTCTTAATACATTAATTTATTTTTCTGATATATATATATATATTTTAATTTTAACCGAGCCTAGATAGATCAGGTAACCAACACACACACAAAAAATATATATAATAATAATAATAATAATAAATGAAACCATCCTAGTATCACCTTGTTTTTAGCATCCCAAGAGCCACATTGTGACATTCCTCAAAATTTTATACTTCCTTTATTTTGTTTATACTTGTCCATTCCGCAGGCTATTGCATTTGGGTATCTTTCTACTTGTCCATTACACTAATAACTCACACAAGATCCCAACACATCCACAAGCTCTTTTTTGAATTTGGGCATCTTTCTCTTAGAAATTTGAATCAATGGAAGCAGAGGCAGGGAAAGTTGTTCTCTGTGTGTTGGTTTTGTTTGGATTTTGGACCAGTGCTGGTGCTTTGCTTTCTCCCAAAGGTGTCAATTTTGAAGGTAAATTGAGTGCTTTCTTCTATTTTTTTTTCAAATGGGTGGTGTTTGAAACTTTAGAGAAGTTGAGAGCCTTTTGTTTTTTGATATATGTGGGTCATTTTGTTTCAGTGCAAGCTCTGATGAGTATCAAGGCATCTTTGGTGGATCCTAACAATGTTCTTGAAAATTGGGATCATTACTCAGTTGATCCATGGAGCTGGACTATGGTGACCTGTTCACCTGAAAATCTAGTTATTGGGCTGTAAGCTCTAGTTCAAAAATCATTAATGTTGCCTTTATGATTTAATGAAAGATATGTGCACCATCCTTTTATGTTGTATAACTGATTTCAGTTTAAATTCTTTCTGTCGTGTTCTATTCTTTTATTGCTAATAACCCAAGAATAGAAATTGGTTTTTCATTCTTATTTTCAGAGTACTGGTGTGTGTGGGTTTATGAATTTCATCTCATGCAACTGCTAATTTGGTTTGACAGAAGATATGAATGCTCTCTCTCCCTCTCCCTCTCCCTCTCCCTCCCCCTCTCTCTCTCTCTGTGTGGTTAACTGCAAATGAAAATCATTATAGTGGCGCATTCTATGGCAACATACTGATAGAGGACACCTTTCCCTTTTCTTCTCTTTAATTTACTTTTTGATGGCAATGAATGATGTCTGATGTAATAATGACTAGTTTAGTTTTGAGTACTTACAAAAAGAAAAGAGTTAATAATGTTCTTTTATTGTGCTGTTGTTGCAGAGGAACTCCAAGCCATTTATTGTGTTGTTGTTGCAGAGGAACTCCAAGCCAGAATTGAAGATTTAAGATTGTGTTTGATTATCATGAGAATCATGCTTATGAAGATTTAGTGGTTGCCAGAGAAATATTGTAATCAGCAAGGTGGTTGGTGATTGTAATCAGTAGTACGTAGTGACTATTTTGTTCGTCGTTATTGTTAAAGATGCTACTTGATGTCAATATATTCTTTTGGTAATGTTATCTTTTAATAAAGTTATTTGATTGGATGTAAGTGTGAGATTTCTTTTTAATGTTTGAACCGTGTAAAAGGGCAATTTTATATATGTAGCAGGTTCGGTATTCAGGGGTGGTTTTTGGATAATTTTTTTTTACACATGAAAAAAATTTGTAACGGTTATAAACCGTTACTAATTTGTTCGAATAACAACACTTAAAAACGTTACAAAAGATTTCACAACCGTTAAGAATGTTATGAATCAGTAACACAAATTTGGCACGAAAAAACGTTACAAAGTTTACAAAACCGTTACAAATATTTAAGTGTAAAATACCGTTACAAAACTTGCGAAACTGTTACTGTTTTATTAAAAATTAGTAACACAAATGAGTATTAAAACCGTTAGGAACTAATTTCAGTAACGGAAATAAAGCGTTACAATTAATATGTTTGTAACGGTTTATAACCGTGAGAGATGTTTATAACAAATTAGAAACGCCCAAACTGTAACCCAAAAAAATCGTTACAAATTTTTTTAGTAACGGTTTTAGACCGTTAGGTATGTCCTGTTTTGGTGTAGTGAATATCATTCATCTTTGCATAAAATTGATCAAAGGTCTCATCTTCTTCCATTACGATGGTTTCAAATTCTTTAGTCGGCCTTTGCAATTTAGATTGCTTTACCGTGTCTGTACCCTCATACACTGTCGGTAAAACTTTCTATGCTTTTTTTGCAGTTTTGCAAGTGGAAATCCTACGGAACTCTTCAGCAGACACTCCATTGTATATACTATTCACTGCCTGGAGGCATGCTTCTCATCATTTGTCCATTCAGCTTTAGGTTTAGGAACAGTTTGTCCACTAACCACAATTGTTGGTCTGGAGTAGCCCTCCTCAACAATATCCCACACATCATCATCAATGGACTTAAGGAACCCAATCATTCTTTGCTTCTAATATGCATAATTAGAACCATCTAGCAAAAGGGGCTTAGAAGTTGATGTCCTTTCTCGATTGAACACCATTCTAGAAATCTTTTTAGATCAAACACAGCAAATTAGTGTAACCCGCTCTGATACCAATTGAGGGTTTTGGGTTTGAGATCTCTAGATTGGTCCACTCAATAAATCAGCCCACTAGTGTGCAAAAAATAATAAACTACGCAGTGAAAATAAAAACACAAGCACACACCACAAGGACACCAAATTTAAGGTGGAAAACCAAACTGGGTAAAAAACCACCGATCCGTATTGGATCTAATCAAACACTATGAATCTCGCAATTACAAAACTTAGATTTCTTCCCTAAATATCCCCTATCTAAAGACTGAAGTTACCTTGTATCGCATCACGCTTCAATGACATCACACCGTTGATTGCAACAAATCCAGCGCTTGACTCCTCAAATCTTCTACGCAAGAAGATGATCTTCTACAAGGGATGCAGAAGAACTTGGCTCTCTAGAGTACTTGGCAGCACAACTCTTCAAAACTCTCTAGAGAAAATTTCTCTCAATTAAATCACTAATTCAGAACTTGAGAGATGATTTCTTTTTTTTTTTCTACCTTTGGGTTGTAAGAAACACCCAATATATGGCCCAAAATTCGTCTATAAGACTCTTTGTTATAATCTTCTTAGAAAAAGAGTCTTTCTCAAACTTTAACACAAAGTCCGGAACCAACTGGCACTCAGCGTGCACCCTCGCTATACCTCTGGACGGAACATGGCCTGACAATGCCTTTTGTGCTGTTATGCCCTTTTTTGTTGACCTTTTGACACCCATCAACTTTTTTACCTTACAATGGTATTTATTATATTCTAACAATATCAAGATTCCTTACTTTCCAATTCCATGCAGCACTCTGCCTTTTCATTTCCCAGGCAAAATACAAACGAGCATTAAAAATCCCTGAACATAATCTCAGGAAAGAAATGCAATATACTTAAATTTTCAACTCCAAAAGAAATTGAAAATCCAATACTGCATCTGATAAGTGGAGTGAAGCTCCAAATCTAGTCCTATAGATAGAAAAGTAGCAACAAGATCCACAAGGATTCTTCACTGGTTTTATCCTAAAATTTGAAAATTCCATATTTGGCAATTGTATGGGCCAGTGGAAATCCTCATTTTTTGAGGATTTTCAGGTCCATTCCTCCCACACAGGATTTATGAATCCTCAATTTTGCATATTTACCCACTGGCACCAATTTTTCTAAGTTATAAACATCAATGCACACCGATTTCGACGTGAAATTCTCACTATACAAATCCTCATTGAGAAATCCTCAAACTCTACGGTAGTGAGGAATTCTCACACCTAGGGATTCCTCAAATATTACCAAACATGCCCGATTAGAATCGTGAACATTGCTGAAAGTGGTGGTTCCCAGATCTCCTTTTGAAATGTTAAAATTTTCTCAGGGCCTGTCGTTAGAGGATATTTATAGGAGAAAAATTGTAAAATACCAATTGTCTATAAGATATGGATGAATTTCAGTTTGAGCTTACTGACAGATTTCATAGAGAATTCCAACTCATATATTTGCTACAACAGAACTGCAATGGAATTGACATAGCTTGAAGTAAGATGAACACACCAGGTGTTCCATGAATGGAATAATCTCGAATAAGGCAGTTTTTGAATATACAAACCTTGATTGCATGCATGTGGAAGATATTACATGGAATTACAAGCATGTCTTATGAGAGCACTTCCATTTGAAATAAGGTTCTGCTAAAGGGACTATATAACAGCACTTGCACAGATAAGTAATGTCTATATGCAACTTCAACGATAATAAGGAAATGATTCTCTCATTTAACTCTCAGCAAAGGGTGAACCAAGCTGGATTTTGAAGTCAAAGTTAATGCATGTCAGCTGATGCCCACTTGCCCCCAACATCTTCATCTTAAGTGTGTATGAACCCTGCACAGAACAAAAGCAAAAGGTAAAAAAAGAGAGAAGATAATGGTAAGTGAGAACACTGGTAATTGTGAAAGCAGCAATTAGGAACTTTACAGTTCTGAGTGGCATAAAAGCTCCCAAGTTTGCACATGCAGAGTGCCCTTGGTTCTGTGAATGATCTAATCGGCAGGTCCCACCAAAGATGAGGTGACTGATGGCCCTAAAATCTAACAAAATTAAGAGACCTTCGCTCTTCAATCAAAGGCGGTACAAAAAGAAAGTTTATATATAGCTAGGTTTTCCAATATGGGGCAATTAGGGCATATCTAGCACCCATGATAAGCCTATCAGATCAACAGTCTAGATCACCAAAGAGAGGAAGAACTGTACAGAGCAGGGCACATCTGCAAACCCTATCTAAATCCTTCTGAGATAGACACTTCAAAATCCATGGACTGCAAATTTCCAACGAAATTAGGAAGCAGTCTAGCGGAAAATGGAAAACATAATGGTATCTAGAAACACCAAATGCAAATATATAAAAAAAATAAAAATAAAAAAGAGCATGGCTTCAATAGAAAACCCATGCCAAGAATGGGTGTAAAAAAGAAATGACTTACAGGAGGAGTGTATCCTGGTAGAGTCTGGGTGTGTGATAGCACAAAATCACCAGTAGAGATTGGGCAAGATGTCTCTTCACAAAGGTTGTGGCTTTCAGTATGGATGTGGACCCCAAAATACCGGACCTCAATCACCAGTTTCCCTCCAGATATGGCTTTCTCTGCACCATAAAATACAAACTTTAGCTCGTCCAGGTTATAGATGCATAAAATATTCTATTTGGACAATTCCTGCATTTGGGTTTCATTCCTTTAGTATGGTGATGAAGTGAATATTTCTATGTTTTATGCCTACCACTTCCTGTTCCTGCTGCTTCTGGTTGGCGGAACTGAACCCTGCAAACCCCAACAAAAGACAGAACCCCCTGCCCCCATCTCCCCCCACCCCCACAAAGAAAATAAAAAATAAAAAAACCATTTTGCATGCATCAAAAATAGAAATTTGCAACCAGCTGATGCCCCAGCCAAAGAAAATGGAAATAAAAGAAGCAGGAGTGGTGCAGAAAATTGGGAAGAAAATGCAATAGCATGTTTTCAGTTTTCCACACTGAACATAAACCATTGCATCTAGAGAAAATCAAACGCCCTAACATATCCTTCTTAAGGAACCAAAATGCATACCAAGATAACCATGATCATAGAAATGATTAGCTGAAATGGGACCTGTGTCTCAACTCTCAAGGCAGCCAAAAAGATTAGAGGCAACCGAGAACTAGAAAAGGGAAAGAGGTTAGCTGACAACCATGGCATTAGACAAGCACGATGGATCATTTGCAGTCATGGGTTTTTATTACAAGACCAGGGATGAAAAGTTTAATTTTGGAAACTAGAACCCAGATGATTGGCTTGTATAGTCATTCAAGGAACTATATAGCAGAAAATGCATCGAAATAGGACTTAAGGAACTGATATTACACAACTAAAAGATGGACTTCAACATTTGCATTCTCATTGAGGGGAAATGCAATTATGCATTCTCTTTGAGTACTCTGTTGCAATCCTTCTCGTTGTATATACAAGGAAGCAGGCATCCTTATTTGTAAAACAATTAAAAAATTACAATTTAAATGCAAATAAAAGTATGCATAAATGATTTACTGGAAAAATGTTTCCAAAGCCTTCTAGAATGTTCTCGATGCAAAAAAAAAAAAAAAAAAAAAGACTAGCAACCAAGAGACAGTGCAAGATAACTTCTGTAGATTATAGGTTTCAAACCCATCCATGTGAATATAAAAAAGCTAAACAAAAAACACTTGCATTCCATGTGGTTCACATTTACAGTATTTTCATATTATGGCCTTATTAGGGCATGTTTGGATAGGCAAAAAATAGAGTAGAGTGAAGTTAAATGGGCCCTAACAGTTTAAAATTCCAACTCTACCATGTTTGGATGAGTTTGGCGAGTTTGGCCCGAGAAATGAAGTAATGTTGTGAGCCACATGTACTCCATTTCACTTCAACTCTAAATACTTTCATTTCCTTGAGTAAAAGTGGATTCTACTCCAAACCATAACTTCAAAATAAGCATCCAAATGGAGCGAAGTGAAGTACTCTACTTTAACTTCAACCTACTTCCACTCCACATGTGAAATCCACTTCATTTTACTCTACTCCTAATTTATCCAAACAGGGCTAAGAGAAATGATGACAACTGTGCCATGTACCACTTTCCAGTTTCTTGAAATGTTCCTTACGAGCAGCAAACTGTTGGATCTCATAGTTCCCTTTTTCGTAAGTGATTAGCCTGCCTTAATATTGCTAGTCAGAATGATATTCACCGTTGTAGCATGCTTCCCTTTTCACTAAGTGACGGGGCTTGAATATCACTCTAGTCAAAATGATATTCACCATTGAGTCTTCAATCTCATAAAGAAGAACCCGGGCATATTTGCGAAATAACTACAACGCCGAATGCGGTCAAGGGTGTATATGAATTCGTATTCACAGAATGTTTCCAGTGATGAACCTTCTCGAACCATCTCAAAGTACTTGACTATACATTCAAGTACTAACATAAATTGTAGATTACCAAACTCTCCTAGGGAATAGATATTCATGTTATTCATCTTTATAGTATTTTACATGTAAGTCTCAAGGGAAATGATAATATGCAGCCACCTACACAATGTAGGCCTTTCCAATTTCTTAAAATCTGCACTAATGAGCCCACCTTGTACGGCAACAAACGGTTAGATCTCACCCTTCGCCCTAGATAGGTTATCCTGAACATCCATATAAAAATGATATTCACCATGCTTAGAACCATGCCTGAATATGGAGCCTTACTATTAGAGCAACTTTTCATGTTTTTCTGTTGAATGCATAACATTTACGGACAAAGACAACAGACCTACCAATGTTGGATGGCCAGCAACCGGACTTGCATTGGCAGTACGCGAGAATGATTTTACCTAGAATAACTTATCATTTTGCGAACACTTCTCTTGGTCATAGTTTGAAAAAATATTGGAGACACCACAAGACCGGTTTCAGTTATTTTTTCTTTTTCTTTTTCACCAGAACGACCAATTAATGATTCCCCATAACCTTGGGATCATATGCTGCAAATTTTAGTGGCATGGATCACCGTGTGTCAAGTTATAGATGAGAACATTCAAGAACCTCTCACACCATATAAAGAAAAAAAAGATCAAGCATCATCTTAGCTGTAACCATGCAACATTTTTTTTTTTACTAACAGGAAGGGTGTTATTATCCAAAGAGAAACTACAGGGTCCTGATGCATAAGGTCAATGATCTTAACTGACCCCAATCAGTTCACTGTGACAATGCCAATATTAAAGAGAAATCATATGCATTAGGATATGTATGTTTGGACACATTTCCTATAAGTAGGAACCATCGCACAGATATTTAGACTGCTAGTAGGACACGCTTCATTAGTATGACTGTATGAGAGATGTCATAAACATTGTCGAGAGTAGAGGACGATAGCTAGCTATCCAATTTTTTCACACCTTTTTCCTGACCAACAAGAGTAATTTTCGAAACCATCTACTCATTGGCCAGAGATTGAATGACTACAATGTTCAAATCATGATGACATTTCAGGCATCTTTCATCCAAATGTGGCCCATCATATCAGTGGTCTGGAACTAGGGTTGGCAAATTGCGAGCCGACCCCCTAACTCAACCCATATCCGGCCCACATAACCTGACCCATATCCAATACGGGTCGGCCACAATTCAGGCAAACCTGAGTCGCAGTAAAACAGGTCGGGTCGGGTTGAATCACACAACCCGTCTAGACATAATATATCTGCAGACAAGGTTTCCAAATTCAAACAGGGGAAGGAAACAGAATCTATTTATCCATAAAATGAAATTGAAAAGTGGCTATTTTTTTTCTTTAACTGGTTAAAGTGGGGAAAATCTAGAGGAGAAAATGAAGGAAGCAGAAAGAGAAGCCTAAGAGGCTGCTACGAAAGCTGTCACCACCATCATCTTCTCCTCCTCCTCACTACTACTACTTCGCTGGTTCAGGTCGGGTTGAACTCACATCGGGTGCAGGTTGAGGTTGCCAGACCAAGTGGCAGACCTACACTTATGGAACCCGGGGGGGGTGCCCCAGGTTGATTTTGAATTTGCTATAGTTTAACTTGGTCTCACATGTCTCATGTATATCTAGCCCCACGTCTAAACATTGTGATCGCCCCATGTTATAAAACCTTAATGACTGAAAGTACCAGATTCTCGTGCCTTTCTCTTTCGACATCTTCTTTTTACTGAGAGTTTGGAGATCCTCATTGTGCTGATCGAGCTTCTTGTTGCCGGTCTTCTCGTGGTTGGTCTCTCACCAAATAGCCATAAATAAAAAAATCTCCCTCCCTCCTCGGATTTAAAATAATGCTAATCACTTTATATACCCAAATCTGAGCCGTTAATCTCCAAATCCTAATTTCAATCCCTTAATCCCCAAATCCTAATCCAAACCTTAAGCCCAAAATCACCTAATCTAACATATCTACAAGTCCGAATATAACTAAATAACCATTGGGCACACTTTAATATTCAATTCACAAATAATCAGGCCTTATGATTCATATGTTTGATAACTTGAGTTAGATTTAAGTGAATTTTTCTTCTTTGCCATGAGCCATGACCAACTATAGAGAATTCTTTTTAGAGCTAGGTAAGTGCAAGCAACCAAGTTTTTTAGATCGAAATAGAACTCCTTTGGGATGAATTGATGATCACTTGAATTTGAGAGAGGCAGTGGGAGGGTCCTTCAATTAGGCAAGAGATATGAGAATGGAAAAAAGTTGTGTGTCTATTTAAATGTAATACATTTTCTTTTTGGTATTTTTAATGTGAAAAAAGTTAGCAAAATTGAACAAAAATTTTGCCCCACTGAAACAAAAATCCTAGGTCCGCCACTGGCCAGACCTATTTTGAAAATGGGTCGGATACGAGTCTGGCTTCAACCTATAGACACCTCTAGTCAACGCGGCCCATTTTCACCTGACCTAACTCGTTTGCCACTCCTATGAGGAACAGTGGTGTCATAGGAAGCACGGACACTTCTCCGGGGCCAGAGTGTCGGTGTCCGACACGTGTCGGACACGGACACGCTCCGGACACGCTCCGACACGTGTCGGACACGCCCAAAAGAGTATCCTGATTGTTTTTTTTATTTTTAATATTTCGGACACGCTGGGACACGCTGGGGACACGCTGGGACACGCTGGGGACACGCTGGGGACACGCTGGCCTCTTTTAATTGAAAAAAATAAAATAAAATTAGAATAAAAAATGAAAAGAAAAGGGGGCTGTTTGTAAAAGGTCATAAGTTATTTGTTTGCTAAATTGATTACAAAGTTAAAATAATAAAATTAGAGTAAAAAATGAAAAGAAAAGGGGGCTGATTGCAAAAGGTCATAACTTATTTGATTGCTAAATTGATTACAAAGTTAAAATAATAAAATTAGAGTAAAAAATGAAAAGAAAAGGGGGTTGTTTCTAAAAGGTCATAACTTATTTGTTTGCTAAATTGATTACAAAGTTAAAATAATAAAATTAGAGTAAAAAATGAAAAGAAAAGGGGGCTGTTTGTAAAAGGTTATAACTTTAATGATTGCTAAATTGATTCCAAAGTTAAAATAATAAAATTAGAGTAAAAAATGAAAAGAAAATGGGGCTGTTTGTAAAAGGTCATAACTTATTTGATTGCTAAATTGATTACAAAGTTAAAATGATAGTATCTTTTAGTATATGATTAGATATATTATTAATTATTATTAATTATTAACGTGTCCCGAACGTGTCCGTGTCCTACTTTTTTGAGAAATGCCGTGTCGGCGTGTCCGTGTCGTGTCGTGTCCGTGTCCCGTGTCCGTGTCCGTGCTTCTTAGCAATTGCACAGTGAAACATCATGCACATTCTAATCAATAAATACCCTACAATTTCTCTTATCAGATCACTATCATTCAGTTCAAATCATGGTTTAAAATTGCAATTTCGGTCACGGTATCGGCCGGGCCGGAAAACCGATATGATAATAGCATCGGTCACGGTCGTCGCGGTGTGAATTTTATTTTTTAATCCAAAAAATTCGCAAAAATATCCAAAAAATCCAGAATATTAGAAAATGCTAGAAAAATAATATTTTTTTTCCATTAGTAACAACAACAAATCAATATATCGGTCATCATAAGATATAAGTCCTGTCTGTGTCGCATCTCGTTGTCTTCTCCAGTATTTCATATAATACAACCATTATTTTGGCTCATGATCAATTTATTAGTGTAAAATATAAGAAAATAAAGATAACATATCAATTATCATTTAATACTAACTCAATCATCAAAAAAGTTGTGAAATTTAAGACCATGAAGATAACATATTAAAATCTGAAACATGATAGTGAGATAGATAAAAGTTTGTAGATCTAGCATGAAAGTGTGTAGATCTATCATCTAAGTGAAGAACACAACATACGTGACAAACCCAATCATCTTTTCATTCATTTCTATGCTTTATCTAAAAAAAAACACATAATAGTAAAAATAAGCGAATTAAGTTGATTTTCTCTTACCAAATAAAATGATTTCTTCAAGAAATAGTGTTGGAATTTGAAAATATGTAAGAGAATGAGCTACGGAGATATGGCTGCTCTAAGGAGATGAGGGGAGAGCAGAAGATGGGGGACTAGGGAAAAAGTTACAAAAAACTAGGGTTCGTTTTTTACCATTATTTCATCTCGGCCGATATTTCAAACCGATATTTTGACCATCTCGGCCGATATTTACCGCTATTTTGGGGATATTTTGCCCTTGGTATCGCAGCAAAATAGCATCTCGGTATGGACCGATACCGGTTCATATATTTTGACCATCTCGGCCGATATTTACCGCTATTTGGGGGATATTTTGCCCTGCGATACCGAGACCGGTATCACGGCAAAATAGCGTCCCAGTATGGACCGATACCGGTTCATATCGGATCGGCCGATATGAACTGGTATCGGCCGAATTTTTAATACATGGTTCCAATAGACATGACTTGTAAATAAAATGACTGTGGAGAAGAAAATGTACAATTTTCGAAATATTTATATTTATATATGAAAAAAAGGCGCAACACAAAATAAATAAAAATCTGAATTTACCAGTAGATGCAGATATCTTGAAAGTAGCTGGCTTCCCTCTCACCACTGGATCTGGAGACATGTCAACTCCCTTGACGTTAACTGCATATTCACCATTTTTATCTACACCCATAGTAAACACAGAGGATCCAAAAGTCAGCAACTGATTCACATGCCTATGACTAATCTCAGAAATCTCTTGACAATTTAGCATGAAATGACAAGGTAGCACTATCGTAGTAATAGTAAGTCAAAGTCTCAGTTTAAAAACCAAAAAAACAAACAAACAAACAAAGAAACATTACACAAGCACTAGCTCATAAGACCCATTTGCAGTTGGTTCACAAAAAGCAACAAGAAGCTGCATCCAATCGCAATTATTTCAAAACACAATCAAAGAAAGAGCTAAATCCCCCCTAAAACAAGGGGTAAGATGATTTGACTTCCACATTTTTGGTCTTCCACTAATCCAAATGTACCCCACCCCCCGCCCTCCCTATAAATAGAACGGATAAGTTGGACACAGTAAAAAAAGAAAGCCCTTTTCCTTTTACAAGGTTACTTACATTAAAACTTTCATCAGATGGGGAAAAAAACTGAGAGAGAACGAGATCTTTATTTCCTAAAACATCTGAACTCGACAACACATTAAAAAAACTTTCATTAATCCTCAAATAAATTCGTTAAGACGGATCCAAACGCCCCATCATCATCAACCAAGATTGAATATCAACAAGCACATAATCTTCCATATGTCACCAACAGAAACTGAACTAGATTCGGCATGATTCTTCTATTTCTCTTTCTCTCTCTCTCTTTTCAGTTGTTGCAGCCTAAATTCCGATAAACCCACTTGACGCCGCACTTTATTGGGTGGTTATAATATCAGGGGATTTCCCAATCTTCACCAAATGATACTTCTTTAGAAGAAATCAGAAGAAGGGTTAAGATGCAATTTCTTCAAAAGTCTTGTGAACGATTGACTTTTCCAAAACCACAATGCATTCATACACACAAAAAAAAAAAAGAAAACTAAAAAATCAAGAAGAAAAGAAAACCCTAGATTCAAAAGGAAGAATAAAGATAAAAACTGACCGCAGTACTTGATTTTCGTGGCGTGGATGGAAGGAAAGAGAAGAAGAGCAGCGAAAAGGAGCGGATAAAGCATCTTGCAGAGATCAAACCCCATAACCCAAGTTTTGAAGAAGTTAAAGAAGAAGAAGGAGGAGGAGATTTTTTTTTTTTGTCTTCTTGCTTGTTGCTATCTTCGGTTGGGAAGTAGAAAGCAGGAGGGGTTGGAATGGAATGGTTGCTTGGCGGGGACTCTTTTTTAAGATGAGCTGGAGGATACAAGATGCTCTCTCATCCCATTTACACCAACTATACAGGGTAGTCGGTAGTAGCCTAGTAGGTGCCTGTTGGACCCACTGCTCTGTAGTTTTGACCGTTGACATGGCCCTTTTTTTTATTTTTAGTTTGTTTGTTCGAGGAACCGGCCCTTTTACGGTTGATCATTGGTAAAATTTCGAATACACAATACCACCCAGTTATTATTGCTGTGTTATCGAATTAACATTTTTTAAGTTTTTAGCAGTAGATGAATGGTTTTTTAGGTTTGTATTCGTTTTTTTAACACGTGTGATGGTATATTTAAGCATGATTCTTATGTGATTTTTATATTGGCTTTTTACTTGACCCTTATTTGGTTTTTGTGTGGTTTTTATATAAATAAAAGTCTTTTATGATTCTTGTGTAAATTCTTTACAATGGCTTATCTAGGTACAATTGTTGTATGTGTGGATTTATGAGAGCATATGTGGGTTTGTTTAATCATGTTCTTATATCATTCTTATGTGTGTGTTCTTAATAGCATAGGAACACTTCTCTTTAGTTATTTAGTCTAATGTGTAGCCTAATAATCATAGTTAGCTTTAATGGTTCACCTCTTCGATGGGCTATTACCCTGAAAACCAAGTGCTACCAATGGAATGTTATAGAGAAGATTATGAGAAAGTGAGACTTCCATCTATGCCTTATTGATGGTTGCATTGCATTGAAAGTCTTATGCTTGAATAAAAGAGGAGAGTTAAAATTAGGTTTACATCCGTTACCTAGTGCCATAGTGAAGAAAGAACCAAACTTGATTTTCTTCTCTTTAGGATTGGACTCGGCCTTGGATTATAATTCCCAAGTAAGATTTAGGTAATGGTGGCCATCCAAGGGCTTTGGTTCACCCCTAGCATGTCTTGTATATTCCCAGGGTAGGCCTTGGACAATCTTATTTAACTATAAGGCTCTAAAATCAATGATTGTGATGACCAATATATTTGTGATTGAGTGGCATTGATACCTTAGTTTCACAAACATGTCTAGAGATTGATCACTAGGTCTTCAAATTAAAATATCACTCATTAACCAACATCCTAATCCAACAAAAAGAAAAAAAAAGCGATTTGAATGATCTTAATGAGATGATTTTTTTTTCAAAATTATATCATTAATGAGAACTTTTCATCAAACTATCCCTATAATTAGGATACATCTAAGTGCTTTCCACAAGGATCTTAAATCT
Organism: Litsea cubeba; assembly: GCA_012931725.1. Taxonomy (NCBI): domain Eukaryota; kingdom Viridiplantae; phylum Streptophyta; class Magnoliopsida; order Laurales; family Lauraceae; genus Litsea; species Litsea cubeba. The sequence continues at coordinate 15,585,240 of CM022947.1, forward strand.
TTCCATCTTTTGTTCATTTTGTGAAAGAAACCTCCTCCGAGACCAAATTTTTTTCAAACCTTTCCTCTATCTCAATGTCTTATTTGGTTTATTAGTGTTTTTTCAATTTATCTGAGTTTTTTCTTCTAACTTTAGATCTTCAATCCATATTATAATCAAGAGGAACTTTATCTTTCACCAGAGACCAGACTGTGCAGACTGTGCAGAACGATTATCAGAGAGCTAATGTCATTATACATAAAACACTTGAGAAAATTGAGGTGACCAATCCACTGTTGATGCAGGCTAAAAGGTTTGGACTTTGGAGTCTACTAGCCCAATATCATAAAAAGTTGCGCTAACTGAATTGTTATGACCTTTCAAGACTGGTGGCTATCATGAATGGTCAAAAGAATGTTAATGACCAATGATCAACTAATGAAATCTGGAAAAGATTTCTGATCTCTGCAACGAGAGCAACTGCATGAGGACAACATTGACATGACCCCCATTTGATCTATGTATCCTTCAATCATACATTACACCCCAGAGACTTTAGCATAAGCCCAATTTCAACTTGATCATTATTGGATTGGATCTTTAAAAACTCATAATTAAAACACAGTTAAAACTTTTAAGGCTCCTAATTTAAAGCAAGGAATGGGATAATTTAATGGGGCTGATCTTTTGCCTCGCCCTTATTTATGATGAGAGCTGTCAATCTCCCTACCCAATCAAAAGCATGTATCCACACAAGTTTCACAAGATAAAGTGATGAACAACTCATGAATAGTATGAACCCGATTGATTCCACTCTTGGGTGAAAATTACCCATGATCTATGATCTGATATTTCTTTTCTTTTCTCGGCTTGGGGAAAAAATGTTAATTTTGGCAGTGTGAATTGTGAAATGAAATTTTCCAGTGCCAAATGAGCAATGGATGAGTTATTCGTAGTAGGAGGGTTATCTAGATCGCTGTACTAGTGGACTGCCATGTGATTCGGACAGTGCAAGTTAGTGCAATGAGCAATTTACTTTAGGTCAGTTTGACATTTTTACTTTTAAATCAAGTGGAGTGAAGTGAAATAAAAAGTATGAATAAAAAATATAGTGGGTTATGATGGTATTTTATTTTTAGTTGTTGGGGATAGAATATTGTTGAACTCCGCCTATGTTGGGGTATCCTTGACATAGCCGGTCCCAAGCCCAGACAAAGGAGGAGGGTTGTGCGTTAGGTAGCCGACAGCCAGCACAATACTCAGTCGGATTTTTTTTTATGGATTTGATACCTAATGAAATTTCGTTGGGGCGTCCCCTACTTAGCGACGCGCTGTATGGTCCGGGTACAGTGATAAATGAGCAAGGACCGCTGCATCGGCGCCCGGGTGCAGTGCTAAATAGGCAAGGGTCCTCACACTTTATTGGACGAGGTGTGGGGGGTAAGGAAGCTAGTCCAAAATAGAAGGCTGAGATTGGGCACTTGGAACATTGGGAGCCTAACTGGGAAACTTATGGAAGTGGTGGATACAATGGAAAGGAGACGAATCGCAATTGCTTGCTTGCAAGAGACAAGATGGGTGGGACACAAAGCAAAAGAAATTGAGAGGACCGGGTATAAGTTATGGTATACGGGACTTAATAGATCGAGGAATGGGGTCGGCATAGTGGTAAACAAGGACTTAAAGGAAGATGTAGTGAATGTAAAGCGCTATGGAGATAGGATTATTGCAATTAAGTTAGTATTAGGAGAAGAGATAGTGAACGTAATTAGTGCTTATGCCCCCCAGGTGGGCTTAGGAGATGGACATAAGGAGAAGTTTTGGGAAGACTTGGAAGGAGTGCTACTAGAGATACCCCAAGGAGAGATGGTCTTCATAGGAGGTGATTTGAATGGTCATGTAGGACGTGACGTAGATGGATACATAGGAGTACACGGGGGACATGGGTACGGTAATAGAAATGAAGAAGGGAAGGATATCTTGGAGTTTTCAGTGGCTTATGATCTCATGGTAACTAACACATTTTTTAGAAAGAGAGAGGAGCATTTGGTGACTTATAAGAGTGGCTCATCGAGGACACAAATTGACTTCTTCTTAACTAGGAACAGAGACCGTTTAGCTTGTAAAGATTGTAAGGTTATACCGGGGGAGAGCTTGACTTCCCAACATAGGTTGTTGATCATAGATGTGCAGTTACAAAGGTGGACAAGAAAAAAGAAGTTGTATAGATGCTCAAGGACTAAATGGTGGAACCTGAAAGGTGATAAGCAACTAGCTTTAAGGGAAAGAGTACTAGAGGAAGACGTTTGGGCGACAGATGAGAGTGTAAATAATATGTGGGCTAAGGTAGCAGAGTGTATTCGGAGGGTAGGGAAAGAAGTCTTAGGAGAATCTAAAGGGGGTGCTCCGGTACAGAAAGAGGCATGGTGGTGGAGCGAAGCCGTCCAAGACAAGATAAGAGTTAAAAGAGAGTGCTTTAAAACGTGGCAAAAGGATCGAATTGAAGCGAACTTGGAGAGGTATAAAGAAGCAAAAAGAGAAACCAAAAAGGTAGTTAGTGAGGCCAAGGCGAAGGCATTCGAGGAGCTATATAGGCGACTTGACACTAAGGAAGGCGAAAGAGAGATATTCAAGCTTGCTAAACTAGAGATCGGCGGACCAAGGACTTAAACCAAGTTAAATGCATTAAGGATGAGGATGAAAAGGTATTAGTAAAGGAGGAGGAGATAAAGGAGCGTTGGAAGAGCTACTTCTACAAGTTATTTAACGAAAGCAGTAGTAGTGACATACAATTGGGGCAGCTTACCATTTCTAGAGAAGAAGCGAATCATATGTTCTATAGGAGAATCAGTAGGGAAGAAGTTAAAGAAGTATTGAAAAGAATGAAGAATGGGAAAGCGGTTGGGCCAGATGGTATCCCTATTGAGGTATGGAGGTGCTTGGGGGAGGATGGTATTAGTTGGTTGACAAAGCTTTTTAATGTAGTGCTAAAGAGCAAGAAGATGCCAAATGCATGGAGGAAAAGTATTCTTATACCCATATACAAGAACAAAGGAGATATTCAGAACTGTGCGAACTACCGCGGGATTAAATTGATGAGCCATACGATGAAATTATGGGAGAGAGTTATTGAGAGAAGACTAAGAAGAACAACAAATATTTCAGAGAATCAATTTGGTTTCATGCCTGGGAGATCAACCATGGAGGCTATCTTTCTCCTGAGGAGGTTAATGGAACAGTATAGAGAAGGTAAGAGAGATTTACATATGGTGTTCATTGACTTGGAGAAGGCTTATGACCGGGTTCCTAGGGAGATTCTTTGGAAAGTTTTGGAAAAGAAAAGAGTTTGTGTCGCTTATATTGAGGCGATAAAGGATATGTATAATAGAGTCGTGACATCTATAAGGACGACTGGCGGCGAAACTAAGGAGTTTCCTATCACGATTGGTCTACACCAAGGCTCAGCGTTAAGCCCGTACTTGTTTGCCCTAGTTATGGATGAGATTACAAGACATATCCAGGATGAGGTACCGTGGTGTATGTTATTTGCAGATGACATGTTTTAGTGGATGAGACGAGAGAAGGAGTGAATGCTAAACTTGAATTGTGGCGGAAAACATTAGAGACAAAAGGGTTTAGGCTAAGTCGATGCAAAACGGAATATATGGAATGCAAGTTTAGTCAAAGTAGGACACCTAGTAACATAGAAGTAAGTTTGGGCTCACAAAAGATAGTAGAAAAAGAAAACTTTAGGTACCTTGGATCTATGGTTGCAACAGGATGGAGGGATTGATACTGATGTAAGTCACAGGATTCAAGCCGGGTGGACCAAATGGAGGAGTGCTTCGGGGGTCTTGTGTGATCGGAAAGTCCCCCTCAAGGTTAAAGGAAAGTATTATAAGGTGGCGGTACGGCCAGCGTTGTTATATGGATCAGAGTGTTGGGCAGTAAAGCATAATCATGTCAAGAAGATGGAAGTTGCGGAGATGAGAATGCTAAGATGGATGTGCGGGATCACAAGGAGAGATAGGATTAGGAATGAGGAAATTAGGGGCATAGTAGGAATAGCACCGATTGGAGATAAATGAGAGAAAATCGACTGAGATGGTTCGGCCATGTTAGAAGGCGTCCAACAGAGGCACCTGTTAAAAGGTGTGAAAGCATGGAGTTTGCCAAGAGTAGGAGAGGGAGAGGGAGACCCAAGAGAAGTTGGAAAGAAACTATTAAACATGATCTTGCCTACATGGATCTAACGGAGGACATGGCCCTAAACAGATTTGATTGGCGTCGTCAGATCCATATAGCCGACCCCACCTAGTGGGAAAAGGCTTGGTTTGGTTTGGTTTGGTTTGGTTTTGGGGATAGAATATTGTTGACTTTTGGTATGGAAAATAGAGTTTTTTTTTTTGTCTTTTAGTGAGTAATTGTTGTTGCTTTTTGACTTTTTATTGGAAAAGTTGGAGAGAGTATGAATAAAATATAAGTGACTTTTTGACATTACTCTACTTGACTTTACAAGTAGAAATACCAAACTAGCCCCGCTTGTTTGCATGCATTTACACATGTGCATACCAATGTTTTCCTATTAGCAGATTGCATAATCCTTATAAGCAATTCAGATCTTGGAACCCACTTAAATAAATGTCTATCAATGGGATTGAAAAGGCCTCTTTATGGACAATGGGGGGAAAAAATCAGCCCTACCAGATTGTCGTAGGCCCTGATTTAACAACATGAAAACTTAATGACATCTTAATTGTAGAAAAGATCTTTTTTTTTTCGAGATAGAATCTGATGATAAGTGAAGGTTCAGTGAGTAACATTAGGCCTCATGCCAGATCATGGGACGACAAGACTATTAAAGGAACTGCAATGATTAAAGGTTATCCAAGTAGGCCTTATAGTGCTAGACTGCAGTTTGCTTTGTAGAAGAAAATTTTACATGTTGTTTGTGCTTATTTACACATCGTATTATATTTATAAATGATGTGTGAAAGTTGCGTGTAAATAAAATCATTTTGAAAATTAAAAAAATGGTAGTGGAGATGGCACCCCAGTAGGATCAAAATGTAAAGTTCCCGGATTTCGGTTCTTACCCAACTTTGCTCAAAATGGACGTCTTACCGAACTTTCTTCTACATGAACTTTCCTCACTTGTCGGTCAAGGTCATGTTAGTCCCTTACTTGTGGGGTGGACTGTGCATCATTCAAGCCAATAACCACGGATGTTTTTTTTTTTTTTGCCAGATACACAGTTTGATCATGAGCTTTTTTTTCTTTTAAATTGAGACTAGAATATAACTAGTTTTAAGTCATGCTTGGACTAATCTTAATGAGTTCAGATTTAAAAAAATCAATTTGGTTTTAATTTTCTCATGAGTATAGATAAGGCATAGGTGAAGCCAACTTTGATTTGAGATGATAAAAAAAAAAAAACAAGTATGATGCTGGGGGCCCTTTATTGTGAAGTACTGGCCAGATTTAGAGTTTGGGAAGGGTTTTGGATTTTTTTTTTTTTTGAAAGTTGAGTTTAGGGTTTTCGATTTTTCATGATAACGGGGTGGTAAATATGATTGGATTAAGTGGAAAATGAACATTAATAGTATGGTAGGTGATGTTAATGAAGCTCTTCGAAGCACATTTGATGTTGAAGTAGTTAAAATAAAACCCCAAATTATTTCAGCTTCATTTTGCAAATTTCTAAGAAGAAAAGAGGCATTTAAGTTAATTGGCACCTTAAGTTAATTAACATCATTCTAACATTTGAAGTTAATGGCAAGTTGGCAACTACCTATTTGAAAGACACTGGAAAAGCTGAGAGAGATATTTTTTTGATATCATTGATTCATTTTCATAAGATTTTCGTTTTTTTTTTCCCTACATGATCATATCAGTCCAAAACCCTAAAAACCTAGAACTCTTTTTTCTTTTCCACACTATTGTGTTTTAGCCTTTTATTTATATCTCAAGCTTCCAAAAACACATTGTAAATAACTTTTTTATTTTAAATTTTATTAAATGAAATAGAATGCCCAAAGAAAATTTAGATCTTAGTAGCTAAATAATTTGAAATCAAAATCTCGCTTCCAAAGTCAAGGGCTTGTTTGATAGCAATAATTACACAAATTCTTTGTGATGATATTCTTCCTAGAAGCCCAATTTTTGCATGATTTAAGCTAGAGTTATAGGTATGAGAATTTGATAAGAGCCTGGTGGTTTTTGCATA